>JAPSGF010000100.1:918024-1586322 GCA_035772895.1 Perdix hodgsoniae | reverse complement strand
TTCCTTCCTTCCTTCCTTCCTTCCTTCCTTCCTTCCTTCCTTCCTTCTCTCTCTTCCTCCTTCCTCTCTTCCTCTCTTCCTTGTTTTTGTTCTGCTGCTGCTCTTGGAAGTGGCAAGATGACTGCATGACTGAACTTGCAGTACAGCCTCAGCAGTAAAAGCACAAATCAGAAAGGTGGAATGCCTTCTTCCTGAATAAAAGCCTTGAGCTGCTTTCCTTTGTGGAGTTTGTCAAAATACCAGCGTTTTGTATTGTTATATTGTATAATATACATCTCATTCCACTGACTGATGCTTATGGGAACCTCCTGGTTCTGCCAGTTCAGCAGCTCTAAACAATAGGGCACCTAAGGTAGAAGACAGCCCTCAGTATATCAGTGCATCTCACCAGTTTGCAACACTGGATTTTTTGGGCTTTTTTTTCCCTAGAAGATATGTTACTCTCATGGAGTCTATCCTCTCAGTTCTCCAAGTGTTAATTGAGAATTACTCTAATGTAGAATTTTATGAACTGTAAGAAATGAAGGCTGTGAGAAAACCTCATTACGACCTTCCGATATTTAAAGGGAGCTTACAAACAGGAGTGAAATCAACTTTTTACAAGGGTGGACAGTGATAGGACAGGGGGGAATGGTTTTAAACTGAAGGAAGGGAGATTCAGATTAGATTTCAGGGAGAAGTTTTCTACTGAGTGGTGAGGCACTAGAACAGCTGCCCAGAGAGGCTGTGGATGCCCCGTCCCTGGAGGTGTTCAAGTCCAGCTTGGATGGGTCTTGGGCAACCTGATCCAGTACCTGATCTGGTGGCTGGAACCCTGCCTATGTCAGTGGGGTTGGAACTTTGTGATCCTTGAGGTCCTTCCAAATTTCCTTTGATTCTTTGGTTCCATTCAAGAATGGAAGACTGATCTGGTGTAATTGAAGGCAGACCTTCTCTCAGTATTCTGGGAGTCCTTCACTTCACAGGTCTAGGTGGATAGTTTTATTTTCCTGTTGTCACTGTAAGACTTTGCTGGCACGTTGGATTTCCTGTATTCAGTGCACATTATATACTACCCTTGTATTTTTCTGACCTCGCTCATCAGTGGAGATAGACTCAAGGAGAAAAAGAATTGTATCTGTAGGTGAAAAGAACAACCATGAGTCGCCTTCAGTAATTTCTAAATTGAATCTAATGATACTTGAATTCAGCATTCCTTAGGTGCGCAAGACTTTCAAATGAGGTTTGCACTGTCAGGAGTCCGTCCCCGTGATTAAAATTGGTGCTCATTACACACTGGGCACCGGGATGTAATATAATTGGAAAACACACTGTGTGTTAGCAGCATGGAGCCTTCCATCCAACAGGAAAAAGCTTATTTACTTTCTGTTTGTTTAATGTCTCTGCCTTAATCCAGTGCCCCATAAACCAATTTCTCAGCTCTTACCAAACAATTTAAATGGAAACTAATTTAAAGCCTCTATAACGAAGTGATCTCGTGTCTTGATGGGCAAACATTGCTAATTACCTTTCAATAAATAAGAGTGAAATCATCATCTCCGGTGCAGAAATAATTTTAGTCACAGTGTGTAGATGGTATCATTTTGACCCCATTAAGACCAACAGCAAGGGCTGCTGTGGTGCCTCTGAGGTTTGCTGTGATTTGCCCTGAGCTCGAGCATCAGCCTGCACCCACCTGTGCACAAACCTGCCAGGTCTGCAGCATTGCTCATTATTTTACCGGCAGAAAAGGCGTTCCAGATACAGGGAGAAATGCAGTTGGGCACAAAGCTGTTTGGAGAGCAGTAAGCACTGCGCCACGCAGATGCTTTTGGAGTGTGAGACCTGTTGGACTGGGTTTCTGTTTTTCGCTTTGCAGAACAGCTCTGGTTTTCATTCGCAATTTCTTCAAACTTCTCGGAGGAAATCTTGGATTGAAAATTAATTTCGTGCTTATTACCTTACTGCAGTGTAATGAGGAATAAATATATGTTTTCAGAAGGGAAAATGAGCTTTCAGAAGCTGAACTATAGCATTTAGCAAGTGTAGAATTTTTCAGAAGGCTTTAATGTGTTTGTTAATTTTTCCCTAATTCCAATCAGTTAAATATTTGCCGAAATTAGTTCCCATTTCAAATCTCCATATCTCACGGGCTTCTTCATCTGAAATTATATAAAGCTGAAAATCAGCTCTGGTATCTAATGAGAAGTTTAGGGTTCCCTCCTGAGAGCTGTAACTTTTTCATTTAGAGAAGAACGGAGTGCTCGCATTTCCAGGCACAAAAGGAGTCCTGAGCACATGCACAACAAGTGCTACTTGCAGTATTAACCATTCATGTTGCAACGTATTGAAACCCTCTGTACTGGAGGTGAATCTTGTGAATCTGTGTGTGTGTGCGTGTAAATATATATGTGTGTGTAGTCATATAAAGTAGTCATATACATATGTGCCCTGTCATAGTAGAACTTGTGTAATAAGGTACCCTCACACGAGGCATCTTGGGCTGGCAGTGGTTGAAGCTGAGCATCCTCTGCCTCGACTGCCTTTGGAAAGCATTAGAGATGTTCACGTTATCACAGGAGTGCACCCTCACTATGATCACTTTTTCTCTTTGATTCCGAGCGTGTAAGAGACCTTTATAAAAAGCTTTTTTTTCTTCTTCTTTCTTTTTTTCTTTTTCTGTTCAAGAATTTTATAGCAGAACACAGGAAATTGCTTTTTAGACTGTCACTGTAAGACTTCTTCAGCTGCAGATAAGACAGCTACGTGATAAGCTGGTTTGTGATGAATAGCACAGTATGGGTTGCTTTATAATGACAATGAATGTTTTCTGCATATGTGCACACTGACATATTTATTTTTCAGTTGGAAAGTGTGTAAAGAGATGTGCCTTTTATTTTGCAATGGAAAAGAAAAAAACTCAATGAGTTGTTAGGCAATGAATTAATAGTGAGGTATAAACAAGATACTCCTGGAATGCTGAGTGTGTATTCAGTGTTTGGACTTAGCAATACTGAATCTGGCAGGGATAATATATATTCTTGGAAACTTGATGGAGGAGGATACAAGTTGTTCAGGAGGGAGAAAGAAGTAAGGACATAGACCTGCAGAACATGCAAGTATGCAGCACATAGATCAGCAACATTTGGGTAATGGTAAGTGGAGGGAATGAAACAGATGATATGTGCTGTGGATCATCCCGAAAACTCGTCAGAGGGAAGTTCCAAGCAGTAGGAATCAGGAAGAGCAGGGAAACTTTGGAGACCTGAAACTTTGGAGACCTGTAGGCTGATCCTATAGGTTAGACCTGGTGATCTTCTCTGTTTTCATATAAGCAAAGCAAAGCAAAAGCATCCAAAAATCTCTCTCACTAACAAAGTAAGGAGGAAGATCACCCTGCAAAGGAGCTCAGAAGCTCAATTGTCTCTACAAAGCACTGTCATGGCCCATGCTTGCTTTCCTATGGTTTCAGTGTTTTCAACTTCTTTTCCTTTGTTGAGAAAGAGAAAAAAATACGGTAATGCAATCTGTGCTGTGCATAAATGCTTAAAAACTGAAGTCGTGCTCAACTGCTCAGCTCCCATTTCCACAGGCACCAGACATCTAGGAATCAAAATACCTATTAAAAGATCAGTAGGACCTTGGCATCTTTGTATGATGCGTGTTTCAAAATGGGACTTAGGTGCCTGAGTCAGTCAAATGTTTTTTTGTCATTTTCTTACAGGATTTCCTGAATACTTGGCTAAGTTTTGAAAGCTGATTTGAATGCTTGGTAAAAGCTTACCAGTTTCACAGTTGCTCCTGCAATAATAAATGTAATTCAGGAGGTAGGAAGCCTGTTTTGAATGCAAACCACTGTCACTGAGTAAATGTATATCCTGCTGGAGTGCAGGAAGATGCACTGTTGGATAAGCTCAGAGTCGAGGTAGAAGAAAGGAAAGGAGCCCACGCCACTTTGTCTCTTGGTGACACCACACATTAGTAGCTTAGCTTTGATTAATGAATAACAAAATACAGTTTTATGAGTATTAAAACAACAGTTCTCTGAAAGTTTAGCCCTTGTTTTCATCAGGTTTATTGCCTGAGGGCATGAGAGTTGGCATGGAGGTGGGATGTTGGTATGTGTCAGACTGTCTGGGTTTCTGTCCTCTCCTGGGGCTACATACTGTGGGCTCTTCAGATTTCAGACGATATTACAGCTGACAGAGTTTGGTCTAAATCCAAAAATAGACTTAATTCCTGCTGTAGAGTAGGACCTTGCAGTAATTGAGTCATTTCGATCGACTTCCTAATCAGATTGTCGTATCTGACCCTAGCAGTGCTCTGCTAAAAGTAGTGATATGGCCTTAGACTCCATGTCCTATGTACTTCTAAAAGGATTTGCATATCCGAATTAACATCGGTTGAATACGAAGAAGTCAGTTCCCGAGCAGAGCCAACAGAGGTGAATTTGTGCAAGTGGGGTTCTTTTTTTCAGATATTCCCTCTTGAGGCACTGCCATCAGCAGCAGGTTGTGTATCGATATATTTCCTTAATTTTCCTTCCTCACCCACTGACAACCCAAAGGGTGATGAGACGTGCTGCTGTCTGACAGCCCTTCAGTTTGAGGGCAGCTGTTGTTCCTACATGGCTTTGTGATGCTGGCCATCAAAATCCCTTTCCTCATCCGTCCATCAGCGTTGGGTCTCACTCTGATTCACTTGGTGAAGTGTTGACTTTGTTGCTCAGCCACATGAATAATAATCCAGAAAACAGAGCCGCGAGCCTGACAGACACACATATAGTCTTTGCATCTAATGAGCCACATTCAGCATAAATTTATATACAGATATATGTGTATATATATAATACACACAAACATCATAGCTATTTTATATGATTCTGTGATATCTCTTTGTATCTGTGTAGAGACAGAGTTAGAGAGATACATCTATATAGATAGATCATTTGTGTCCTTATGTGATAGGTATCTGTGCTGACATATTTGTACCAGAAGCAGTGCTGGGTCGTTTGTCCTTTTAGTTCACTTTAAATGTAGGATTTAATAGATTTAAATATTTCTAGTCTCCACAGGGAAAGAATACTTGGAGTACCATAAATGTTAAAGTGTAGCATTTTGTTTCAGATTTTTCTTATAATATTTTCAAGGGAATGGAATGAAACCATCATTTGTATGAAAAGTAGAGAGAAAAGTATGACGTGGGCAATTAAGATTTATCTGCTGTAGCGTGCCACTGACATAAGTAAAAAGCATTGACATTTTTAAAAACCAAAGCTCAAAGTTCTAGCTTATTTTTATCTAGATTCTTATTAAATAAGAACAAACTCTAACTTTGATTATTCTTTTATATGTAAGAAGAAAACAAGCACAGAGCATTCTGAGTAGCTCTCAGGGAAAGCAAAGCAAAGCGAAGCACCAAGGCTTCCCTAAGGAGCAGGCTGTTGATGTCTGCTATTGCAGCCCAAGGTCTGACTCTGAGATAGGATTATTCTGCATTTGTTTGCAGCTAAGTGAACCAAACCAAACAGTCAACACTAAAAACAGTAACAGAACAAAGCCCAACCCAACAAACCCACAAAAAAGGAACGCCCAGAAATAATTGTGAACCAGTTTTCAAAGGGATCACAAGGTAGTTGTGTCAGTGAGGTTGGGGTAGCTCTTCAGTCCCGCTCTGATGAGATGCTGGCCTAAGGCTTTTGAGTTAATGCCTTTTCGCCTGAAAACATGGCATTCTTGAGGCTGCCACCCTGAGTTCAAGTTGGCTCTAGGAGGCATGTATTGATATTGTAGATGTTACGGGGCTGGGGTTGGACAGCTGTCCAGACAGATGAACTGATTTGACAAACTGGGGAAGCAGAGTCGGTAAATGAGCTCTTTCCCCTACAAAGATATGCTAGCAAAACAATAATAATAACAATGTGGTTGATGATGATGATAACAGTAAGTCATAAATACTGATGTAACTGACTACATTGGCTTTCACATCCCATTCACCAGTGTAAAGCCTTTGTCTCACCAAATCTTTTACTGCAAGCAGGGATAAGCTGTGCATCCACATCGCCATCACCACGGGCTGATGGAGCAATCTTAACCACACCACATCCTTCCCCTATAGTACTGCATGCATCCTGTGGCAGAAAGCACTGCCTGTGTACACTGCATTTCATAATGGATTAGATATTATTAAATCATACTTCCAATTCCCAACCTGGCAGTTTTAATCTTCAAAGTACTAATGAAAGCTCCAGTTTTCCATCCCATTCCCACGTCCAAGAGTCAGCACATCCCATCAAAAATAGTGGCGGCAGGGCGATCGCTGTGGAGGTGCTTGTTGTGAGCAGGACCACGGGCAGCAAGCCCTGAAGCTGAGGATGTAAGGAGAGAATTTGGCAGGATTCACTGATATCACAGGGATTGTTTGTGGTGTGTAGAAAGCTCTGGTTTCCTGTAGTTTAGGAAAGGAAATGCTGGAATGACACTTTTGTGCTGTAAGTAAACTGCAGTGAGTCAGGCTCTCTAGCGATGATACGTTCGTGCCACCATCTCTTGACAAAAATGACTTGTTTTCAAGGAGGGGCTCATTCCTTTCTGTGCAACAATCACAGGTTAAAAAACTGAATGCATTTAGCTGGCGCAGATGGATTCCTACTCTTGACAGCGTTGTTGCTGTTCTGGCCTCAGCTGAATGTAATTGAACCCAGGTAATAATTGTGTTCATTTGTGGCGCTTGTAACAGAGTGGGATATGATAACCACTTTAAAAAAAATTGCTTTTTAGGAATACTTTTATTCACAATGTCTTTCACTTCAATACGAAGTGAAGACAGTTTGAAAGGACAAATGGAGACCCTAAAACCCGATCCAGGAGAAGAAGCACCAAACGCAACAGGACCCAGTTTTTTAAAGGTAGATTCCTTTCCAATTTCCTGTGTCTTCATCTTTTTTTCAAAGGTATTTAAAGATTGGCAGAAAGTGGAAACTTGAGGACTTTGGAAGAATGAGAGCAGCAGTGCTCGAATTGACACTGGTGTCTGCACCCTTCTTTTGGATGGGGCCATGTCTGCTTCTTGAGCATGACCTTGCCTAGTGATGAGGTTGTAGTTTAATGTTTGTGGTTGAGTATATAAAGGTTGAGGACTCACCAAAGGCTTTGTAGGTCTGTCAGGGATGTCTGAAGACATCACAGGACTGGCTGTGGTGTGTCTTTCTAAGTGAGGCCTGGCTGATAAACTCCGGAGGTTCTGCTGAGTTACCTGCTCAAGGAACTTGAAGCAAGGAACTGGAAGGAACTTGGGCTGCATCTTTCACATATTTCCTCTGTGCTTCTTGAAAAGCAAAGCAAGCCCCCTGCATTGCTGAGGATAATTCAAGCCATCAGGACATGTCTTTAAAAGTCAAGCTCTCTTAATCTGCCTAATATGAGCTAATGCCCTGTGTGCTGCCTGTATGGACAAAATTAGTAATTTTCTAATCAGCAAAATTGCCCAGCCATACTGTTTCTTAAAAGCTGTTCTCCCTGCCTATTTGTAAAACAGTTTGATAAGCGCTTCATATCAGCTCAACTTGCAGCTCATGTTTGAATTGGCATCTACCCTCAGTTATGGAGCGTCCTGTTGTAACTCCTGACCCTTTTTGTTAGCCAGAAGTGGAGTGGCGTTTCGGATCGGCCTGCTGGTGATCTGTGCAAAGTGTTTGGCACTGCTGAGCTGCATCACGGTGACCTGCAGCATCAAGCTTCCTAGCGAAGGAAGGAGTTCTGGTGGGCACTGCCACAGCTTGCCTGAGACAGGGATGTCCTGCAGCAGCTGTCAAATATCTGAAAGGCATTTAGTGCTCCAGTGGCAGGTGGGGGAAACTATTTCTGGTTGGTTATAAAAGAGCTGAAAAGAGAGGGTGAGTGAAATCCAGAAGGATATGGCGCAATACAAAGTACACTTCAGGGCTAAAAGAGACTGAGAGGAAGACTTGATAGATTTTTTCATGGGCATTCATTGTATTGTGTGAAAATCATCCTTGGTTTGAGGGCTTGTAGGGTGTGAAAGCTCTTTGTGTCCTGTCTGATGCAAGCTGGCAGGGAGCACAGCTGAAAATGTTGTGGCAAAGTTGTCAAGATTTTCTTCAGTTTTATTGCCACGTATTTTAAGAGGTTTTGGGGAAGTTCTAAATACTACAAATGGGGATGCTCCTTGTACTCTTCTGAAGTCCAAGCTAGCAGTAACTGTGCTGGCTCTGCCTAGGCTTGCTTGTTTATCATGAGTGCCAAGGGAAGATTTTTTGGATTACTTTACATGTGCTTATTAATTTCCAGATTTGTTTTTGAACACATCTGAAATGAGGACTTGAACCAGTTCAGCTTCAAGACAGCATTTGTCAGGCTTTTCAGAGAGAAAGGCGGACCCCTGTGCTTACCATAGAATTATCTGAGATGGAAGGGACTCTCAAAGGTCATCTGGTCCAGCTGCCCTCCATTGAATAAGGTTATCTATAGCTTCCCTGCAGTGAGGCAGCAGAACAGGCTGCCCAGAGAGGCTGTGGGTGCCCCGTCCATCCCTGGAGGTGTTCAAGGCCATGTTGGATGGGGCCCTGGGCAGCCTGGTCTGGTATTAGATGTGGAGGTTGGTGGCCCTGCCTGGGGCAGGGGTGTTGGAGCTTCATGATCCTTGAGGTCCCTTCCAACCCTGGCCATTCTGTGATTCTGTAACAGCAGTGATTCTTTTGCTATCTTTCCACATGCTACAGTTTGGTGTGCCACACAGCTGGATGCTGGCGTGTGCAACCTAAAGCTCTCTCTGGTGCAAATGGGAGTTGTTTGGGAACCAGTGATGGAGCATCTGGTGAATGGCTGTGGCCAACCCTAGGAGTACAGGTGGAAGCAATTCACCTGAGTGATCAAAAGGGGTGAACCCAGGGTTCTCCACTCCCATCCTCATTTAAGGGCTGTCAGTGGCATGGGAATTAATACAGTGATTTATCTGAGTAGAGGCTCGAGAGAAAGTAAGTGTGTGCTGGGATGTTAGGAGAAAATTCTTCTCTTCAAGAGTGGCGAGGCACTGGCACAGGCTGCCCAGGGAGTGGTAGAGTAACTATCCATGGAGGTGCTGGATTCTATGATTGTTTGAGTTCCATTCCTGTGGTTCTGAGATTCTGTGTTCAAAAACTATGGAGATGTGGTACTGAGGACTGTGGGTGGTACTGGTGGTGATGGGTCAATGGTTGGACTTGGTGACCTTTGCCAACCTAAACAATTCTGTGGCTTTATATAGAAATGATGAATGTGTAAGAAACAGGATTAAGGCAAGACAGTGAATATATTCATGAAGTTGTATTGATGAAAACATTGGTTTCATTGAGTGGTACTGCAGTAGATAACATTTCTAATGGTATCTACTTCAACGTGCAAATTAGTACTTAATATTCCTTATGCATCTTTTGAGGGTTTTATTGCATGAGCCTTGAGACAATAAAAATCACAACAGAGTCACATCCTTTTGGGATTTAACCAAGGAGTGTTTGCTTGTTTGTTTTCAACAATGTCTTAGTTTGTGTGAGTTCTGCATTGCTCATCTCTTGGAGTTAAGGAATACATGGCAAGCAGGCTGATGTTAGCTGTCTGCCAACAGGTAAGTGTGCAGAAGTGTCACTTACCCCAGGTGTGAGGTGAAATCCTGCCTGAAATGCTTGCATTCTGGTACACCGAAGTGGATATATAAATATATATCATTAAAAGTGTGTGTGTGTGTGTGTGTGTGTGTGTATGAAGGTCTAAATATATGATACACTGATGGCATAACCATGGCTGGGAGCCTTTCTCCAGCGCGTCCTCAGATGTTAATAGTTTCTGTAGATAATGGATTTAAACATAGAGGGTTCTTTGCTTTGGGAAGTGGTAGGATGGTAATAAAATACAGCGAAAACTAAATAGCTGCTAAATTATATAGTGAAGTATAAAATCTATAATTAAATAATAATGTGGGTTTAATATAAAGTAGTCAGTAGCCCTTTTATCACCAAATATTTGAGTAGTGATTATCCCATTTTACTATACATGGCAGGCCAATCAAATGCATGTCCTTCTGCAAGCTCCTTTTGGTCTATTTTTTCTATTCCCCCAAATTCAATAGTCTGAACATGTGGATGTGAATGATTTAAAGTGGCAGCTTGTTGCAGGACTACTTCTAAATTTGTTTTATGTCGTTGTGTAGGAGATGCCTTTAAAAGTACCTCTGTGGGATGGTAAATGTCTCCAGACAAAGCTCAGCTGTGGAGAAAGCAGCATTTTACTCAACAGTTGTGCTTTGTCTTGGTCTCATTAATAGTAGAGGAATGTTGGGGAGTATCTTAGGGAAACGTGTGATGATTACAAAGGAGAATAAATGCAGATAAACTAGAAGCTGGATGAAAAGAATAACAATCCTGTTTCTCTATGGGAGCCTTGGAGTTGGGCTTTATGATTTAGGAGAGAGGTCTGTGTTGTTGTTATATCGTTCTGTGAAAGCATCAGCCTGGGGATCTCTCAGAAAACTCGAGCTGTAGGAGAAAAAGAGCAGCATGAAAAGTAAATCCATGGCTTGGAGTTGGGCTGACAGCTTATGGGTGGTGGTGCAGATGTGAGTAAGGAAATGTTCATTAATGGGATAGCACCCTACAGCTGTCAGGAATGTGTGCCAGGAGCAGCAGGAGGTGTGCTGTGGATAGAGCACTGAGGATTGCCTCCCTGCCCTGAGCTGCAAGAGGCCAGCACTCAGCTTAGGGAGAGCCTTGGTTCTGTATTGAGAGAGGGGGAAAAACAAAACAAAACAAAAAAGGACGAGGGAGAAATAGTTTCAAACTAGCAGAGGGCAGATTTAGATTGGCTATAAAGGAGAAGTTATTTACAGAAAGGGTGATGAGGAACAGGTTGCCCAGAGGTGTTGTAGATGCCCTGTCCCTGGAGACACCCAAGGCCATGCTGGCTGAGGCTCTGAGCTCCGGGTGGAGCTGTGGGTGTCCCTGTTCACTGCAGGGGAGTTGGACCAGATGGCCTTTTAAGGTCTCTTCCAACTGAAAAGATTCCATGATTTCTGTCTGAAGGAAGTCTGATATTGCTGCAGATCAGCGGGCTGGGTTGTTTGCTCTGGTGCCAGTCATCACTTTGATTTCCAGTGCACGGCAGTAGGCAGAGCCAGCAGCAGGCGTGCAGAAGCTCTTAGTTTCATGCTGAGAGGACTGGTATGGGTCAGCTGCATGTGTTCCTAGTGATCCAAACACACATATAAGACGTGCCAGTGGTGACATTTGCAGGCTGATTTTTCCAAGCTTTGATGATTTAGCAATGTAAGGCACAGTGGCAGAGACTCCCATAACTCAGTGCAGTACCTGATCATACAAATGAAATGCAGCATTTCCAAAGGGTGTTTTCCACTTGCGACTTCAGGGGAGCAGGGAAAGATAATGCAAGCCTGCAGAACTCTGTGCTTTTAAATACAAAGGAGCATCTATTCCTCAACGTGTACGAGCAGTTAGTTCTTGTGCAGTTGTAGAGAATGACTCATGCTGCATGGGATTTCATGGGTTTTCATCCTTTCCCTTGTTTAAGTACTAGAGTGTTTTCTGTGGGTTAGGCACTTAATCATGTAAAACCCATAGAACTCTGCAAGCTATGCAAATGACTGTCATATAATTATTTTCCCTGTTGGTGCTTGTGAGTTGGTTTTTGTACGTCTTTTGCTGGTGGGTTTTGGTTGTTTAGCAGCCTGGCACAGCTCATACTGCTCTTGTGACATCCCTGCTTTTCTCCTTTCCTCCATTTGAGTGTGCAATCACCATTTTTAAAGGCTATGTTTTGCTTCTGCTATCTTTTTGCACTTTGCCATTTACCCATTATAGCACTTAGTGCTTTATTTAAAGTCCTGTAGGGGACAGCTAATATATATTTCCTCTAAAACTCTCATAGGTGCAGTGAGGCAGTTCTTATGCTGCCTTGAATTTTTCTTCTCCTTTTTGACTGTCTCATTTCTAGGTAACTTTTCTTTGGAAGTGAAGCATGCTGTAGTGATGGTTTAGATTTTTCACCTCCTCAGAGTTACTGAATGTGATTATCCCGTGGCATTGCAGCAAGCAGACCTTTGGGTCTGGCCCAGGGGGTGCTCTTTTACCAAGTTGAGGCCCTGCTCCAAAGAGGAGACTTTGACGCTACTGAAACAGTTCTGGGATTCCTTGCTCAAAGAAGAATGGCTCAAGTCCTCCAGCGTCTGGCACTGCTGTTTCCATGGGGCTTTGTGCTCTATTACCAAGGGTTTCCCAACAGCTTCTGAGATGCTGAATACCTTAAGTTTAAAATAAGGCGTTGTGATTCATGTATCTTAACTTAGAGATGTTCAAATGCTTACACAAAGTGTCTGTAGTTGGCCTTAGTTCTGCTACCTATTTTTGTACGATTTTAATAGTGCTCTTTCTGCAGTCTCTTATACTTGGATGTCACTACTGTCCTTCTTCTTTTAGGCTGTTGAGTCCCCATTGCTAGGGATGCAGGCTTGTGAATGGAATGGTTTTCCAGTCCTGTAAGCTTCCTTTGTTCTTTGCCTTAGAAAACTAACCAATGGAATCTTATTTTTGGAGCATCATCAGCTGACGGTCACTGTTCCTGATCCCTGGCAAGCAGATCTGTTGGGAAGTTCAGAGAGTGATGGCTAGAAAAGGAACACACAAGCAATGTTTTCTCAAGAGCTACTTTTTATAGCTTTGGAACAGTGTAATTGCAGAAATCTGGCATGCTGTGAGACCTGGGGAGAGTGTTTGGCTTCAGTTTGGCATAGACGTTACTGAGGGTGCATTGGGCACGTGTTGCTTCCACTTCTTGTACAGTGCTTTGTACCATTTTTTTTTTCTCTACTAGGATTGTGGAAGCACAAAGGTTGGAAATAAAGCCCAACTGCTTAACGTGCTCAGCCCTCAGTACGTGTCTGTAAATGCCTTCAGCTCTTTCCCGTTAGTGCTCTGCTAGAGTAAGCTGGCTCTGAATCTCCCTCTGAATATATGTTGTATAAACGTGCTTAATAAGCCTGCAGGTTCATCTCAGAAGAACACAAAAAGGCACACTTGATAAAAATTCAAGGAGGTGGAGGTAAACAGAAAGGATTCCCTTTTCCCGGACCCAAATCACAAAGGCCAACAATGTCTGTGCCTCTTCTCCCAGCTGGAGAAGAGCAGGGGAATGGAACTCTCACTGTCTTGTCTCATTCCAATTTCTGTCCTCATTGCAGGTTCTGCATACTTACAGAAAACAATTTCTTTCTTATTTAAGGTGCCTAACTCAGTCAATTCACAGTAATTTCAATGGTGGGATTAGACCAAGCTAATTCAATCAGTGGAATGGTGGTGAGCTGTAAGCACAGAAATAGCACTGCTGGGGCTGGAGGTCTCAATTCTCATTCTCTTAATATGTATCTGCACTTATATATTTCTCTGGATCGTCTCCAATGCATTCAGCGTTTTGCAGAAGCAAAATTCTAGGCGGTTAATGTGTTGCAATTCCCTCAATTGCGGGTGGAGGGGATGTATGGGTGGTGAGCACGCATGAAGCACAGCTCCTGCAGGCAGGTCAGTGTGTCCCAGCAGGTGTCATTCCCAGCAAAACAGAATTTAAGCACATTTTGGACTGTGGCAGCCTGCAGTGCTCCTTATCCTCAGTTATCTCTTGACTCAACATTACCTCCCAAAGGCATAGGGAGCAACTACAGATGGCTGCCGGCTGAGGATGGGAGAGTTGTACCATAATTAATGTTTTCATTGGAAGAAAAATAAAAAACTTTGGGCTATTCTTTTTCTTAGCATGATTTGTGATCACTGAAATGCTTCAGTACAGCTGGGATGCCTGATACAAGCACTGGCTTTTAGTCAGCTGTGCTCAACTCCAGAGCCGAAGTGATCTGTAAGGATGAGATGTTTCTTCTGCACATCAGCAGGAGAGTTTTATTGTGTGCCCCGTTACCTCGAGCCTGAGTAAGTAAAGCAAGCGGGCCAGCCCTTGGCTGCTAGCCATTTCCATGGCTCTGGCTATGTAGGAGCAGGGCTGCTGTTGAACGGTGCGTGCCCATGGCTCGTGCTGCAGCCCCAGAGCACAGGGAAACTGTGGGGTGGGTGATCAGTCTGACATGCTATTAGGTGCAGCAGTGAGATGTGATGACTTTGTCTGCATGCCTGCCTGTATGTCTGACTGTGGGCAGGAAGTAATCTCCTGGAAAGACACTTTAGATCTCATGAACAGGCATCAGGTGCTGTGGTGGTGCTTTAATACAGGGTATTTTGGGGTGTGGAGGCTCAGGGCTGGGCTGTAATCCTTCTGAAGAAAGGGTGAGCCCAGAGCCTGCTGTCTCTGCTGGGACTGGTGTTCATCAAGGAGGCACCAATTTGTTTAAGAACTGTGTCCCAGAATATTAAATTTGGCACCGAATAAAATACAATGCTGACTCCTGAATGTGACTGCTTGTTAAAACTTGTTAAAGTAAACATGCCAGCAAAGCAGACAGGCACTGAAGCAACTTGAGCAAGAGGCTGTTCTGCCTCTGTCTAGGAGAAGCAGCCTCATCCAGCTTGCAGCAAAACACGCTCCCTGCTTTGATTCTGACTCCTTGCAATGGCTGCTGTCACTTAGCCGGTTTTCCACTCCTTAGAGACAAAGCTGGTCATATGGGGCTTGCTAACCAGAGGTGGGATGTTCTTATTGCCTTTCCCACAGATGTGAGGCCGCTCTTCTATTTCTTATTGGCATTGCAACAGCTCATGCCAGTGTTTGCGGCTGAGTTAATGGCAAAAAAAAGAAATAAATAAAAGCTTTGGCACAACAGACCATTCATTCTAGTTCAGCTGATCACAGCCCTTGGTGCTTTTCCACCAGCACAACAGCAGGGAGGGGAGGCTGACAGCCCCGGGAGTCCTGCATTATCTGCATCATGCCTGCGCATCCCTAGTGTAAAGATAAGGACCAGGATAAGCTGTATGGTCATTCCCCTGTTATCATCTATTAATTAAAATCTAGGGGAAAAAAAACATAGAGGTGGACTGAATGATCTGATTTAGACATCTGTCAAAGCACAATCCCTTTTCTTTGAAAGAAGCAAAGTTCCCACACAGCTCTGGCTGACTGTGTTACCGCTCTGTGGGAATGGAGATTACCAATAGATTGCATTAGCTGGTAGCACTGCTGTGCATTTCCCAGCCAAATGCTGTAGTTAGTGTGCTCTTTTCATGGCTTGGCACTCAACAGCTTGAACGTGTCAGAATTAATGAGCGGGAGAACGAAGCTGTAGTGAGTTAAAGCCCAGAAAAGAAGATGTAAAGGAAGAGGAGATGAGTGTTTGAGTCACAGCTTAAAGCTCTGAAGAATTAGAGCACTATTATCTTGTCACATCATTCAGCTGCTTTATAACAACACGGCCAGCACCCTTTTGTATCTGTTGGTGTCACGTTGCACTGTCCTCCTGGGGTCTTCTGCCCTTTCCCATGAGGTATCTCAGATACATCCTGCTGTCCCAGGTACCTACTCTGGTTTGGATGGGGACTCAATTGAGTTTTGAGCTACTTCAACAGGTGCTGTTTAGGCGTAGCTAAAACATCAGGAGCTGCTGCTCTGTGGACACACAGTGGAGTGGTGATAGATCTTTCGTAGAAATAAATAATATAAATATTGCTGCCCTAACCAAGTGAGGCTCTTTTTGCAGGCACCCTCTGCAGCTTGCCCCGTGGGCTGCAGGGCTGTGGGAGATGGTATCTCTGGAATGGGGAAGGTTCTGGATCTTGGGGGAGAGCGTGCAGAGGTGGAAAAGAGGTAATGAAAGGGAAGAAATGGGGCTGGGATGACATTTTTAGGCAGTGATTGGCGATGAGCAAACAGAAGGAAAGGTTTTAGGCTCTCGCTGGTAGTACCATGGCATCTGTAAGACGCCATCTAAAAAGGGAATGCAAAGCAATTGGATCCAAGGGATAACTGATGAGCCAAGCCTCTAAAAAGTGTGCTTGTGGGAATTTGCTCATGTTTAGTAGCGAATTAGCTTAAGCCTTTGGGGCTGGTGCAAGCCCCCAGACCTCTGATTGGCATTATCTGATGCATGATCTGATTAGCAAGGCACTGGTCTGGGATGGGTTATTTCACTGTCCTGTTGGAAACGTTGCTGTTGGGAAATAGGGGAAGGTTTTAAAAATGTACTTTAAGCTTTGTTTAAAGTTCAGCTTGCAAACTCTGTTTTACTCACCGTGATGAGCAGTTTCCATCTCGCTGAGGTTTCCAGGTGCTTGATATTCCTAGCATGCTGCCAGGGGTGTGATATAGCTTTTCTGGCCTTCTCAAAACATTGTGACTCAAACTCATATCTCAAAGCCTTCTTTACAGACAGCAGCAATTTGTACTACGCTACACTTCAGAAGTATAGGCAGTGTTTTGCTGGGAGTACGCGGCTGCAAGTGGTGAGAGGTGGCAAAAATCCTCACTTGTGTGTGGTGCTGCACTTGGGTGTGTAGCTGGCCGCTTGTGATGCTTGAAATTGGTGAGGCTGGTGGAAGGTTTGTGTCTTAGCTCTGCCTCTGTTGGTTGGGAGCATGCCTGATCTCAGAGAGGTGAATATTCCACGTTGTACTGCCCTGGGTTCAGCTGTCACTGCTTCTACACCATTCACAGGAGGTGGATCCCATTGCTTTGCTTACTGTTATGCAGCCCTTCTACGTGCAACCACCCCCCAACTCATCTTTTGTTTGTGTGTGTCCTTTTGCTCAGCAGTTTTTCTTGCACTTCTAGACACGCTGGCCACATGCACAGGCACAGCCCTGCAGATGTGAATGGCACAGTGCATCCCAAGAGCAGCTTACTAGGAGGGAGGAGGCAGGAAACCCAAATGAGGCCCTGGGGATCCCATTAGTTCCTGCAGCAAATTTTGCATGCTGGAGCTGTGAAGGGGTTTTATGCATAGCAGGGTAAGAAAGGTAGCATGGGAATATTTTGATACTTGTTACATAAAGGAGAAAAACCGCACTCTATTCTGTACTCTAATTTCAGAGCTAACTTCTGCTGCTTTAATTAGGCTTCTCAATCAATAAAATTGTCCTGCCAGAAAGATGCAACCAGTCAATTAGTTATACGTAGCAAAATCATATATGACACTTCTCTCATCTCTGGTGTTGTTATTCATGAATTAAAGCGTCCCACAGTGCGGAATTCTAAGTGCAAGCATCCTGCTGTGTAAATGGGCTTCTGCTGATCTTAGCTCCATGCTGATCTGTCTGCTTGACTAAGCTGTATGGGAAGTTGGCAGTACAAGCTACCTTTTGGAGCTGGACAGGCAGGCAGCACCTGGGGATGGACAAAAAGGGCTGTAAGATGGTTTGATGTTTTTAGGAAGCATAATTAATTTTTCTCTATGTGAACAGCTTTGGAAAGAAAAAGAAAAAGGAAAAAAAGCCTTCCTTTAAAAGTGGAGAATGTGTTGGTAGAGCTTTGTGCCCCCAGGTGTGTTCTTCTACAGGAAGACCTCCGCCTTGAGATCATCTCTGCAAGTGGAAGAGTTAAACTCTCCTGGTTTGGGTTTAGCACTACCTTGGGTGCAGTGAAAGAGCTAATGCAGATGTGGGGAGTGGAAATATATGGGTTTGTCATCCCGAGAAACTGCATGCAGGAAATGTGAAGTCCTGGCAAAGCTTCCTTTGAGCAGCAGCAGAAATGTTCACTTCTTCTTTTCCAGGGTTGTTGTGCAACTTGCAGTGCTTGATAGCTTTCACAAATACAGGTACTTACAACGTGCTTCAGCTTTCCTTTTAGAGAAGACATTGCATGTGTGCTCCTTTTCCTTATTTTCACAGGCAGACCTTTTCTGATAGCCACGTATCCTTGTTCTTTCAAACAGAATATAAAATCCTGTTTGTTTTTCCATCATTTTAAAAATACTCAGCTCCATTACAATTTCCATGTGTACATATCCTCCTTAAAATATGGAGTGCTTTCATCTCTTATTTATTCTTCTAGCTCTGATGAATAATGAAGCTAGCTCTAACCTTGTGCAGATTGTCTTAAAAATTAACCCTGAGTTCTGCCCTGTTGGTTCCCACTTCCCTGCCCGTGTTATGTACATTTTAACCAACTTGCCAAGCCACTTCTCAAGGTTTTTAGGCTGAACACCAAAACGTGCCTCTTCTTCAGCTACTTGGTCTGACAGTCCCTTTCAGCAGAGGTACGATCAAGGGCACATTTGTCCAGCCCTGCAGATTTTTAAGAAATGGAACAAGTGAAGCCTGCAGGACATACTTACCTGGTCATTATAAACTCCTCAGAAGGCTCTTGTCTATATTTGTAATTAACCAAGAGCTACAGATACTGAAGCCTGAGATTTTCTCTTTCTTTAGGGTCCTTTCTGCCCTAGTAACATAAGCTGTGTGCATGTCTTCCACACCACATCTTTGCCAGCAGCAGAGTAATTCCTCCCTTCCCAAAGACAGCCCCCACCCGTTTAGCAGGATGCTAATTTCCACATTGGGCATTCCCTCCAAGATGTCTCATCAGTTTACTGCTGTTTTTTTCCATTTGCTTTTTAACAGTGCCCCAACCTCGCGTTTTCATTTATCAGTTTCTCTTTCAACTTAGGGCAATATTAAAATGCCTCCTCTAATGGGGCATATTAAACTTCCCTGTGGTTGAGAGTCCTGTAGGCAATGAGCAAGAACTGATCTGTAGATCTCTTCTAAATGCAAGTATGTTACTGAGCTCGCTCCTCTCAGGCACAGGTTCCTCTCTGTGGATCTTGGCACGCCAGTGAGTTGATGCATCCCAAGCTGATCTCATCCCCATTTTTCTCCTTTTTCAAAAATAATTGGAGGCATTTTGTTTCAACCCCTCTTCAGGACCTCAAATGCAATACGCGGCTATCAGTATTTGTTGTATTAAATTAGATGTTTGAGCAACTAACATTTAAGCTTTTGACCCTCGATGGTTTTTCATTAGCTCACCCAACAGATACCAGCTGCCATCAAACTTAGAGTAGTACTCGAAGTTTATTTTGTGCCTTTCAAGTTGTTCTTTCTGAACTACTTTAAGGATCGCCTTCAGCTTTCATCTTTTATACGGATGTTCAGTGCTGCAATAAATGCAGTTTCTGAAGAAGTTGGCGAGCTCTTTGTTGAGGAAGGTGAGTTTAATTAAAAACCTAAAGAAATGTCTGTATCGTAGAACTGTAAAAAAGAGTGGAACTATATTTATACAGAAGGGATGAATAAAATGACACAGTAAAGGTTATGTAAAATAGCGTTTAGCTTAAAGACAGCAAATGGCATCTAATTACCATTTTTTGTAATACAAATTATGGGGATGTGCTTTGAAATTCAAAGGAAAAAAGCAATACAATGAAAGCCTTTCAGAAAGCCTAATTAATGCTTGTCTCGTTAAGTTTCATGTCCCTGAAGGAGGACTGAGATATCTGGGGGGCTTTGGAATTGGGTACAGTCGAATATCAATACATACCCTCAGGCCAACACACTGGGGCTGACTGAACAAACCACTGTGGATGAGATGAGGTCAGACCATCTGGTAGGAGATGTGGGGTTGTTTCCTTGGAAGCAGCTGGTGAAGGTGGCAGGGCTGAAGGCTGGATCGTGCAGCTTGGTCTTGAGAGGGAACCACAGTAAATTGGGCAATCAGGTGAACAGACCCCTTTTTATTTCTGTTTTAAATGGACCGTTGTGTTGTCACAGCAGAGCCCAGGAGGAGGAGTGGCCCACGATCCCCAGCACAAAGCACAGAATCACAATAAAAGCTGTGGTGAATTCTCTTAGTTGTGCATAATTAAATATCAACTGTGTTACTCTTTTTGTTAGCTTCTAATTAAGGGTGAGCAGAAGTTGTGGTTGTAGAAATGACTCGATGGAAATTACAGCTTCCCTGCAGTGTTTGATTTGGGACACCTTTGCTTTCCCCAGGTGTCTTCATAGTTGATGTTACTGTAAGGTAAACACGAGGGATGACTTCATTCTGGAGGAAACAAGAGCAACCAAGATGCAGGCAGCTAGAAACAGGCACAGTGAGGTAGAGGGGGACAGTCTGTCAGAGAGCTGCTCTGTGCGTCATGTAATATAATTCAGGAGGATTTTCTGGCAGCCTGCTAGGAGACTTCACGTACTCTGTGTATTCCTTCTGTTAGACTGAAAAAAGCCTTTTATGTGCTGCATTTTCTGTAGAGCTTGCTGAGCCCTCTCCTTTAAACTCAGAGAAGCCCCAGGAGGGGGTCGGTTTTGGCGTTGTTTGCTTTGTTTTTTATATCTGTTAGGTTTTATTAGTAACCATTTCCATTGGTTTATTGTCGTAGTCATATTTGATCTTATCCAGGCATTTCTATGGAGAACATCCAGAGCTTATTCCTATGCAAAATATACACAGGTCCCGGGATATCCTGGGTCTTCATAGTTTATTGTACCAAGAGAAAAACTCTGGAACACTTTTATTAAGTCATTTCCTTCCTGCTTGTTTCTTCCTCACCAATACATCATCAGCATCCACTGACAGCAGTGCTCGTCCAGCGGCCAAATGCAGCTCTTTAAAAAGCAGTACCATTCTGATGCTTACCCATTTGTCTGCCTCTGAATGTATAATGTATAATGCACTGAGAAGGGATCCTTTGCCAAGGGGAGGAAGGGCAAAAACCTTGGGTACCTTTTTTGTATCCCAGCCAGCATGGCTGAGAAAACAGTGTTGACTGTCTGCCTCTCTCCGCTTTGTACACTTAATAGTCAGTGATGGCTTTCCTTGTGCCTCAGCTGCTGTGACCCTGCAATCGACCTTCATTTAAGATGGAGCTAAAGGAATTTCAAGAGCAAAAACCTCACAAGGCAAATTGGTACCAGGAAGGAGGAGCCCTGCGCAGCTCTGAAATCAGAATGCCTGTTGCTCAGCGTTGGGCACTCAAAGCAGGGCTGCCTCCAGATCAGTGCCCTGGCCATGCAAAGGGACCTTAGGAACTGAGCATCCCACAGCCATCGCTGTGTGCTTCTGCCTCCAGGTCAGTGCATCCTACACCATGGGACCCATGGCAATGGGAGGTGCTATTTTAGTCAAACATTGTGCAAATCCAGATAAGAAATTGATTTTATTGAAGGTCTGAAAGAAGCTCAAGTACTGAAGCACCACGAACAGCATTTACCCTCAGTACTCCAGATGAGACCTACAGCCTGGGAACTTCAGTGCACTGTGGTTTTGTGTTACATCCAGTATGTGCATTTTTGACACTGGAATAGTCAAGCTCAGAGAGGGAGATGGCAGGAAAAAAAACAAGGAAGATCAAAGTAAGGGTGCAATCTGTCTCTACATTTGCCAGCTCGCACTAATATACCAGTAATTCAAGCACTCGTAAAAGCACACATTTATGGGCACTGTACTTTAAAGGCCATTCCCAAATGGGCAGCCCAGAAGACACGGATGGAGCAGAAGCAAACTTCACTGCACACATAGCTGCAAGTGCTGCTGAATTGTGCTGTGTTTGCTACAAAGCTGTGCTCCTACCATGGGAAGGATGCAGCTGCGTGCCAACTCCGACCACGGGATGCAAAAGTATTGTCTTCTGCTTCTGTGGATGTGTTTTCATTGTTTATTATTGAAATCCAATTTTAAGAGCACGTGGATATAAACCATGCTGGAAGAAGAAACGTTGATGTGTTTTTTCCTTATCTGTGCTTGAATGTTGCATCTTTCATTGCCCCATTTTAAAACTACTCCTTTGTGCATGCAGCATGAAGTGGCAAAGTAGCACCATGGGGTTCGGTGAGGGGATCTGTTGAGAAAGCAGAGAGTATTGGGTTGAGCCACTCCTTGTACTGGTGTCACCATTGTCAGAAATTGGAAGCACAAATGTCTGAGAGTGGAGAAATCTGTTATTGCTCCAGCTGTTAAATAAATCCCCTCTGTGCCACATCCTGAAATGGAGCCTGCTGGGTCTTCTTGCATCATTCATGGTGTGTCTGGAGGGGTAGAATAATGCAATATGCTCCTTCTGTTTAGTTAAACGTACACATGCTTTTCATCATTATTTTATAAGATACACACTATGAGACACAAGTACTGGAAATGACTCCGTTTCTGCTGCAGCTAAATTTTCTCAGCTAAATCCCACAGCACCGAACACAAGGTAGGATGGGTACTTTACTTACCCCCACTGCCAGAAAGACCCCGAGGACACAGTTCTTTGCCTGAGGCTTTTCTGAGCAGAGAAACAGAGATTTGAATAAAACAGCCTAAAAGCAGAAGTGAGGCAATGAATTCTGCCTGCAGGGCTGGGCAATGAGGGACTCCAGGTCCTGCAGTGCAGTCGGCACATGCCTCAGCTGAGGTGTCAATATTGTTTTCAATTAAACTTTCCAGTCTCCCCCCCCCCCCCCCCCCCTTTCTTTCCTTTGCATATAATGTAGAGAGAAAATGAGCTGCTCCGCTCTGAGCCTCAAGCTCTTGAGTTTCACCTACTGAGTCCACAGGGATAAGAGAATGGAAAAGGGGCACTTCTTCCTCTGGGAGGACATGCCCCAGCTCTCACCACACTGCAACATCTCCATCAGAACAACCTTGCCATGCTGAATACTGGAAATGCAAACTTGGATATCAAGCATTTTTCCCCTGTCCTGTTCTCATCTGAAGAACTATGGCTCCAACAGATGTGGTGGTGGTGCCATGTTGGTATTTCTCATCAACAGCATCATGGAAAACAAGAGGTTTTTTGCACATTTACAACTGGGATTTAGGAAAAGAACTATTCTCCTTGTCCTGGGCATCCCTATTGCCCCTTCATATTTATTGCAGTATGTATTTTACAGTATACCCTGGGTTGGTTGTGAGCACCACCCGTACTACTTTTTCATTTGTCATTGCCAGACAAAATTTAATGGCTTCTGGGATGATTATGTAGAATTATAGAAATAAAATTAAACCCCAGCTGTAACATCTGAAGTATGAGAAAATGCAAAGGAGCCCATCAACTTTAATTTATTGAGAAATCTTATGAAACCCACATTGCAGGTATATGGACACACGCCCGTTTTCAGTGTGTTATTTACCACCTTCCCTTACGATTTGAGTTCTTACAGTCAGAGAATAAGCTTTCCTCCTGAGATCACGCTTCCCAGAAAGTTGTCTAAGGCGTGCTTTATGCAGAGGGATGGATGAGAAAATCACTTCTCTCTGTATCATCTATGACTCAGTTGCTTGCTTTGGGATTGACTTCACGGTGTACTTCCCACGTATATAGCTTTCATCTCCGGGGCACTCAGAAATGTATCTCTTTGAAGTTGCTAACATCTTCCAATCTCACAGAGCTCGTGCCGCTCCGCACTCACCCTCCAACACATTTATGGAGGATTTGAAGCCTAATGAGATGATGCCCACACCTGATTATAAGGGTCTTATTGGCATCTAAATCTCTGCTGTCATTAGCTATTATTACAATATGTGTTTACCATCAGGCTCAAGAAAAGTATCAGCAGAGAGTATAATGAGCAGTACAGAAGGGCAGTGTCTGCATGTGCCTTCACCTGAGCTGCATGGCCCTGGTTAGCAAGCTGCTGTGCATCTGTATCTATTATCTTTGTATAAAGTGGTTGTGTGTAAACATGCATAGCTGCACCATAGTGATGTAGTTGCACGTATCTACTTGCACGTATACACATATGTAACTTGGGGGTGCCGGAGGGTAACTTCAGGGAGCGTTGGCTCTCCTCCTGTTCTCCTATGCAGACTGCCAAGGCTGCAGCCATTTGTCTTACAGAGCAATTTCCAGCAGACATAAATGGATCCTTGTTTTGCTCGAGAGGTACTAAATTACCTTTGCTGTAAACCTGGCCGTATGAAGAGGCCAAGTATGAGCGTGAAACGTGCCGCGCAGCGGTGGCTTTCTGGTCTTGGGGGATTGATATCAGAAACGATGTAGTGCTTATGTAGCATCTGTATCACAGGGGAATGAGGGAGTGTTGGCTGCTTATCTGGCTCCTCGGTGCCTGCGTGGATTGCAGAGATAGGTGGTATCTCTGCAGCTACAGCTGACCCCACTGTGCCAAGGAAAATACACCGCGTAAGATTGCCGTCGACTACATGTGTGAAATAGAGAGATGAGTTAGCTGCTAGCTATCAGTCAGATTTAAGGCAGTGATACTGCACTTCCTATGAGTATAAGTGGCCGATCTCCAGCGTGGCAGTGAGGTTCCTTGGGTGGTGCTGGAGCTGTGAATGGAGCCCAGCAGGAGTTTGGCCCCAGCCAAGACACAGCCATGGAGGTCCAGCTGGCTGGGGCTGATTCCGGGAGGAAACTCCTGCTCTTCAGCTGTTGGCATACGCTGATGAATCTGTTAAAATACATGGTGAAACTGCGTCAGGAAGGATTATTTATGGGAAGGATGCCCTGTCTTTCAGAATTACAAGAGGCAGTAGAAAGAACAGTAAACTCAGATGATAATTGCTGTCTTTGGAGCTCACTCAACTTGTGGTGTCAGCTGAACAGCTAAGCTTTTGCTGTGAAGATTGTATGAAAACAGTACAGGTGGAACCTCTAATTTCTCCCTACAGAATGTCTGCACTTGATGTACTGATGATCTGTTAAGATGTGTTGGAAAATATATGTTCATGGCAGAGCACTGTGATGCCATTGGATCTTTTATTCCAAAATGTGAACTGTATTTCATTCATTGTTTTCACATTTGCTAATCTTTTTTAAAAATCTTTTTTTTAGTATAAATTATCCATGGTTTTACCATTCATGACCAACCAAGTTGCCTTATTTACCTATCAGTCCTTCATTGTACTGTATAAAAAAAAGCCTGAAGTGGTCAGGCTAGCTGAAATTATCGGCACTTCCTCATGTCTGATGGAAAGAGCTCCCTTACAAGCCTATGTTTTCCTCCTCCCACTAAATTTACTGAAGCTGTGCACTTTCTAGTGACTTGATGTCAACCTTCATCAGCATATACAGCAGATTTTCCTTTCCAGTCCACCACCACTCTGTTAAATAAAATTTGTTTCTTTCTCTTTTATTAGAGCTCATCTGAAAGCAAGTTAATGATTTTATCTATGAGCAGAAAAACAGAAAAATTGGGATCCCATTTGTATTACTTCTCTCCCTCTTTTCAGAGTGGAAAGTGAAAGACTGTATTTTTCGGAAGGGTCTCATGCTAAGAGTTATAAATCATACTTTACAATCTGTTTAATTCTAAAACAAAAAGCATTTCTCAAAAATGAACTTTTGTCTTGAAAATTACGCTCCCAAAAGAAATTCCTGATAAATTCACTTTGTAATGCAGTGCAATTTGAGAAGAAAATTTGTGATTTGTTCTTGTAAGATTTTACTTCCTGTGACTGTTGATATGGGTAAAACCTCAATAACCAGACCGTTTGTGAACTGAAAGACTAGAAAATAAAAGAAAAATAATTTATTGGATTTTATTCATGGGAATATATCTAAATATTTTATTGAAACTGTTTTCTCACTATTTTTCCCTGTAGTGAAATGAGATATGAAGATGGAATTTATTGCAATTATTCCCTGAAAAAAAATATGACTGCAGAGGTCTTGAGAGTAGTTTTGTTTACTTGAACTGTTCCTATAAGGAGAAACTCTTTATTAGTAGAACTGTGTATGAAAGCATTTATAGTTAATACAAATGTCTACGCTGCTTCAAAGATGAAAATCTGGACCATTTTGGTTTCTGTGCATAACATTCACATGATACTGTTTTCTTTTAGCATAATGCAATGTTAATCTTTTTTATTTGGTTTTGCAATGGGATTCTTACTTCAGAAATATATGGTGTACTATATGGTGTGTAGTAATAAGTTCTTGAAACTTATCAGAAATATGGCCATGAAAATTGAAAAAAAAAGAAATTTGAAAGCTCCAAAAACTGTAATAACACCTGTGGACATCTCTCAAGGTCAATGAGAAGTTTGTCAGAGAATCACAGAATTCTGTAGAATTTGTTTGAGTTGGAAGAAGGGTCCTTTAAAGGACATCTGGTCCAGCTCCCTGCAGTGAACAGGGACATGCCTAGCTCCATCAGATGCTCAGAGCCCCATCTAGCCTGACCCTGAATGTCTCCAAGGATGGGGCATCCACCACCTCTCTGGGCAACTTGTAACTGTGCCTCACCACTCTTATTGTAAAAAATGTCTTTATATCCAAACTTCTTGTCACGTACATTGAAAGTAGAATGAAAATTAATGATTTGTTTTGCCTCTGAAACATGATAATGTGCTAAAAACGTCCCCAAATCACTCATTGTCATTGGCCACTCATCAAGAGTGATGCATCCCAGTTGATAAAACCAGCCCCTAATACACTGCCTGCTTTCAGCCTGACTTCTTCGCATCTCAGTGGCATGGTTGGTTTTAGGCAATCTTCCCATAGCCCACGTACAGTAGAGATAAAATTTACCTAGATGCATATTTTGAATCACTTCAATGCATGCTTAGTCCATTGTCTGGCAGATGAGTTTAACATTACTATTTTGAAATGTGTACCCATTTTCATGTTTCCTCATGACGTAATTAGTTTCCTCTGCATTTCACAACAAATTTTCAAATTCTGAAATTTTGCTAATTACATTTTTCCCCTTGTCTTGTTTTTTTTTTTTCTTTTTTTTTTTCTTTTTTTTTTTTTCTCCAGCTCTCGTAAATGTGAAACTTTGGGCTATTGATCGGCAATGTTTTCAAACAATAATGATGAGGACAGGCCTCATCAAGCATACTGAGTATATGGAATTTTTGAAAAGGTATGGCGCTTGTTTTCTTTATAAGAAATACAGTGAAACTGTTGTCCTCATCTTTGACTTTTTTGTGAATGCAGTGTTTGATTTGTGTTCTTTCAATTTCTTTTTGTTTGCTGTTTAACCATCTGTAAGTGGTATCCTCCAGCCAGAGTTGGGTGATCGCCAAGAGGGGTTACATTGCTCTTTATTTTCATTCCCATTGTGAGTTATTCATTTGCAAAGAGTCCCACAGCCATCATGTAAATGAAGCTTTGCTATGAGTCATTCAAAGCTTCTCTTATTGCACAAAGTGCCCATCAAATAAAAACCTCCCTGCGGAAGCATCTGGTTGTAGGACCAAGTCCATTTTAAGTGTACTGTTGCATTTCTACAGGCAAAATGCGAGTTTCTAGTGAAGCAAAAGCTGTAGATTTCTGTAAAGTGTGGTTTGAATGAGTAGCAAGAAGAGCATAAACTTTCACTCCTTAATTTTGACCTCAGTCTCACTAACATCATTCTGTTAGTGCTGCCATCACAAAGTATGACAAATCCTCCTTACCAAAGCAGTGGCTGGTACCCCAATAATTCAGATCTGTCACAGCAGTGAAGAACTGCCTACATTTCATATCGGCAGAACAATAGCAAATAGGAGCACAACATCACCGAATCCTAGAGAAAAAAGTTGCCTGAGTCAGAATGACGTTCTAAGTAATTCCATCGTTATTAAGTCATTACTGCAGCAGATTTGTCCCAGATCAGAACGTTCTGTGGTGAATCATTCCCCTCCCAAGCAAAAGTGATGAGAGGTAATGGACCCGAGAGGTACATTCTTTTGCTGAAAGGTGGGAACTCGCACAAATTTCATCTGATTTGGGCTCCATTTCCCCACCTCTCACCATGGGTAGGCTATACCTGATCTCTCTTTTTCTAAAAAGGGAGGTAGTAAAAATAACATACAGACGTTAAATAAACTTATGCTCTACTTTAGCTGGATGCCACAAAATTGGGCAGTCCCAAAACGGCCAGGGTGGGTGACCTCTGTCCCATCATCTGCAGGGAAAGCTTTGAGGATAATTTAAAAGTAGTAAAAGATTGATAACAATAACAAAGGAGTAAAACTAAAGCGATTGGTGATGCGGCCTGGCCTCTAATGGGGACAAGATGTTACCTCAGAGAGGACCAGGAGCTCCATGAAGATGTTCTGCTGCTCAGGAGCAGCCATCAAAGCCCAGCTTTTTCCAGGTGTCTCAGTTGTCTCAGTTTGTGGTTATTCACAGGCATACTCAGGAGAGGAAACAGAAACCTGTTGCTGTGTTGGAAGCATTTAAAAAATCATGAATTCAAATGTTAATGAGCAGTGGCCTTTCTTGTGTGCTGGTGAATGAAACAAAGAAAATGAATGTGAGATCAGTTTTGGTTGTTTCCTTCTGGCTCTCTTTGGAAGAGGATGCTGTGCACGTAATAAGCTCTTAAGCTTTGAGCTTTAATAGAGCTTTTCTAGATCATTGAGATTAATTTGGATGCATGTTGCATTGAGCCTGCCCAGCTTTAATTTGAGAGCTAATAGTGTAAGGGAACAACTGATGGTTTTTCTCTTACTGTGTCTTCTTGCTCACAACAGTGTGTCGAGAGTGTATTAATACTGAAAGGCTAAAAAGAAAGTTAAAAGAGGGCAAATACGTTTCAGAAGGGCTAAAAGCAAGCAAATATGTTTTCGTTAGATCTTGCTGTTTGAGTTTTGGAAAATATTTGTCATACAGAACGATTGCAGCATGGAACAGTAACTTTCCATTGCATTGTCCAGTTGTGCTCTATGCATCAATAGCTACCTCAAGCTCAACATAAATTCTTTTTTTAATTTAAATGAGGTACTAGATGCTTGTCTGTAAAGATGCTTCCCTTCTAAATGTTTAAGGAAAAAAAATACATTAAATCTTGAGGATGAGGAAAATATTGTCAATTGTTTACCACATTTGTTCTTTTTTCCTTTCCTTTATTAATAAGTTAATGAAAATGTTCACCAAGAAGCAAAATCAAAATAAATATTTAAATGAAATCTGCTCACAGAGAAGTGAGTGAGGCTGGAAAGCATTCTCTTTGCTCTTAGCACTCTGAAAAAGTTGTCCTTCCTAATCTTTTCATTAGTCACAGTACTGTAACAGTCATTCCCTTCAATAGAATGCTTTTGCCTGCAGACAAAACACAATAGAAATGCAGCTCGTTGGGATGAGATGGGATCCTTCCTATCTTCTCATTCATCTTACCAACAGTAGCCACAGTACGTGCACAGGTGTCAGCAGGGCTCCATTTGGTCACTACAAAATACTGCTCCTTTGGCCAGTGTTTGTCATCTGCTGTGGTTTTCTGTTGAAAGAACATACTGATGAAATGGATCTGCTATTATTTGCTCAGTTTCACCCTTTTATCTTCAGAGAATATATGGTCTAGTCATTTTTTCCGAATGCTGTGGGAAAACCATAAGATGTACATTTCCTGGTTAAGAAATCCCTGTCTATCTTTCCAGTGGATGCTGTGCTGGAAAACTGTCTCCTCATATGCTGCAAGGAGCAGTACATAGCTCTCGTGGATTTACAAATTTGAAATAACAATTTGATTTACATAAAACAATGATAGTCTGGAGCTAGGAGCGAACGAACATCCTCTTTTTCATAGTGTTTAGGATGAACTGGTCTCTGTATCCCGCTCTGTCGCTTGTAAAGATAATAGATGATCCTTGAAGTGATCAAAAGATGGCCTAGTTCCATAGCAGCACCTGCTTCAAGTAGAGGATGAAAAATCCAGGCTGTTTTTTGATTCCTGGATGTATGCTAAACACCAAATCATAGCACTGATTCCCTTTGAAACACAAATTTTCAGCAGCTCATTATGTAGCTGAATCCATGCTAGATTAAGCTAGCTCAAAGCGCAGCTAATGTGCAGGCAATGGTAAAGAGTTAAATTATATCATCTGAAAAAATTCTCTAGATTTAGCAACAACTTATGGCTGAAAATGCTGAACATTTCATCTTCGATCTTTACCCAACTTAGTCCTTGCTGTATATCATTGAATATACTTGCCCTTACACGAGCAAGAAGGAGCATTATTCTGGTGTGAAAGTTGTACCTATGCTAAATCCACCATACATCTCACTGCAACATTCATATTGTTAAGGTTAGAGTGATTTTCTTCTCAAGCCTGTAATGAAGAACGGTGTTTATGCAAGGTCAGAATATTACAGTTAAGGCAAAAAAAGCATTTGTACCAGAAAATTGTTCAGGAAATATGATGGGAAAAGGGAGCAACTGTAGTCATTTCCTGCTAAATCATAAAAGTTTTGAGGAGGGTTACAAGGTTCTTCAAAAAGGCCAGGATACCTTTGGAAGAGTAAACATTATAATTATTTTTTTGGCAAAAACTTTCTATATGTGCCATAAGAAAAACACCTTGTGTTCTGGTCCACCGTGTAAACTCTGATTCATCCAAGATCCTGGAACGGATCAGGCAACAAATGATGAATATTGTATGCAGCCTTGGAGGAAGGATCTAACTTTAGATGCGGAAAATTAAATGGCATTACATGCTTACACTCACACAACCTTGAATCTTGCTTAAACTTTATGTTAATGTCAGAAACTCTAATCCTGCTGAAAAAATCCCAGTCTTCAGCTTTTAAGGTTTTGTTGTTGTGCTTTGGCTTCATCTTGAGTCTCTCTTATAATCTCACTTAAGTCAAAAAGTTTAAGTGGGAAGTTTTCATCAGATGAAGCATGTCATAAATGTGACTTTATGCCCTCATGGCTTATCGACATGGGGAGTCGTGCTGGTAAAGTTGTCTGTGTAGAAACACAGATGTAACTGTTTCAATACTGAAATCGGTGGCAGAGAAAGTTTTGCATTTCATCTGAGTCATTTATCACCAAGAGAAAAGCAAATACAAAACTGTGTGAAGGTTTATTAAATGATTGTCTTTGGTGGATTGCCTGCAGTTTCATGCACACAGTGCATCATAGGATGATGGACAGAAGTGGGAGAGAAATTAAAAGAGTGAGGCAAAGGGAAGACGGGCTTTTGAAAAAGAGAGTTGGAAAGTCAATTAGTGGAGTATGTATACATTTGGATAGTTCCAGGTGACTGAATCTGTGAAACAGGCCTTGGCTAAAGAAGGCAGTTTTTGTGGAGGACTGGAACATAGGCAAAGTGAACAGTGGGGATAGCTGAGAAGGAGGAAAATCCTGAAGATAAATAAGTGCATTTATTCTTAATGCAAATTTATATGGAAAGACAGAAGTACTGGTTCAAACTGAGACCCCATCTAGACCAGCATCCTTTTCATTCCAAGTTGGTGCTCAAGGCCAAAATGATGGGCCCATCCTGCCTGAGACGGGTGTGCAGGGTAGGACTTTGAAGACCAAGTGTGTCATCTTCCAGTGATGCTGCTGTCCAAGATGTGGCCATCAGCCACTTCCAGGATGTGCTGGTTTTCCAGGACAGTCCAAAGAGTGTCACTTGCAGGAAGGAGTTGAACTGTTGTGTCGGGACCACATTCCCTGTGACTTCAGAGGCACCAACAAGGCATTCATCCCAGCTGTCCAGGCTGACACCAGCCAGCATCTCCCAAGAGCTGAAGATGAAATGACGTGACTTAACAGTCAGCTTACCTTCCTCAACCTGCCCCAAAGTGACTGCATATATTACGTGCTCATATTGCATGTGACATATTGCCCAGGAAAGAGTTAAAAACAGAATGAGGTAATTAATACATAATTAGACAGAGATTGCTTTCCAGCTCCTATCTGTGGAAAGCTCTGAATCTTTTTTCCTCTTCTGAAGTATTCACTGGTGCTTTTCAGGCCTCTCTTGCCTGTTAGCACAACTCAGGCAAGGCAGATCGCATGCCAGCCACAATTCAGTCTGTTTTGCAGAGCTGTCAAGCACTTCCTTTCTCTCTGAAGATACACTGCTTCTTTTATCGCCTAACACTGCCTAAAATCCACAGGTCTGCTAAGAGAGGGAAGATTGAATGACTGATCTGCATTAGAGCACAGTGGTGATTTTAACTGGAAAATGTAATCAGCTGGACTCCTTCCACATCCGGAGAGCAAGACTGGCTTTGAAGAGAGCACCTGGAAGTGATGGGGGCTCTTTCAGTGCAGACCTCCATCTAACAGCTGAGATCTTCAGCCACTCTGATGCCACACTGAGGGTTGAAACTGTTCTTTTTCATAATTGATCAATGTGAGAGAAAGAGGAATCATTAAGATGGCAGAAAATGAAAGTCAACTTTGAGCCCGTTTAGTTCGGAATTCTTCATGGGCTTGTAGGACTCCTCAGTTACCCTTAAAAGGAAGAATGAATTGATCCCTGTTTGCAGCAAATCAAAGAACTGCCCTAGATGGCTTGTCCTTCAGTGTGTTTTTTAAAGGTGAGACAAAAATATGGCTTAGCCCTTGACTCAGAAGGCGGTGTTAAACTCACCTGGGCTTCTAGTGGGAAAGGCTAAGCTATGTTTTGGATTTGGAAATGGCACCAAATCTTGCCTGTCTGTTGCTTTAAACTCAGTTGGGCTCAGGACGCTTGAGGATGCCTTGAAGGAAGTTTATGTGTGCAAGTGGCTGAGTGTAAGGGATGGGTTTTGCCGCACCGCGGTGCGCGGGTGGGTGCTGAAGCAGAACTGAAATGATGTGCCGTGGTATCAAGCTGTCAGCTTTCAACAAGAAAAACAGTCTTTGTGTTATCTTCTGGAGGCAAGGAAGGCAGGAGAGGAGATTTAAAAATAGTTTTGTAACGGCTGCTTTTTTGTTTTTTTTTTTTAACATAGCCTCCATAATCCCATGTGATGCTGTTAATGCTTGTGAAGTGGCTGGGACAGGCACTTTTTTTAAGAAGTGGAGACTTAATATTGACCAATTATGGTTTTAATCTAAGGAAAATGTCTGTTGGAGGCAACGCACCACAGGGGAAAGGGAGGAGGACTGAAGAGAAGGAAAAAGGAGAGCTTTCCTCATGATCCAAAGCATGAGAAAGGGGAGGAAAAAACAGTTTTATTTCAGCTCAGACGACCACAATAGCCCAACCAAGGAAAGGAATTGAAGGTAGCTGACCCCAGACACACTCAGGAGAGTGCTGGTCTCCATGGGCCGTGCTGCCATTTCCTCTCACTACTGCTGCAGATTGACGAAATCAGTGCTCGCATGCAGCATATCTGAGTGCTTACCCAGCACCTGGCTGCGGGTTCAGCATCTGCTGCTAGGAGCACCATTCATACCGACTGATTTTCTCTGATGCTGCCCTGCATATGTTTACCATCAGTCAGAGAATTCTCACTTCAGACTTGCGGGGATTTTCCTGTTTCCACACGTGCCTGTTACAGCTTAGCGAGGTTGTCATAAAGTAAAACGACTTTTCCCATTAAACATAGTTCCAGCTGGGGCAGCTTCAGGGGTTGATCTGCAGTTCAGCAGTAAATAGTTTACTGCTGGTGAGGTGACGGGTGACAGGCAATGAGTTTGCTCCCAATGTCCCTTTGTGGGGCAGCTGAGGGCTTTGCTAGAAAGGTGGGGTTGGCTTCTTTTGCAGGGAGACCCGACCAGGGAGTGCAGAGAGTGAAAAAGGATTTTGGAGTGCTTGACTTTCTTTGCCTGGTCTTTTTTCTTTCATGCTGGAGTTTTCTAGGAGAGGTAAAATCTAATTTGCTGGTAGGCTATGTAACATACTGTCATTGCATTTCAAAGGAAAAAAAATCAAAATCCTGTCTCTGTTCTGCCACATAAGGGCTCCCCCCCCCCCCCCCCCCCCCCTCGCCCCCTGTAGCAGTGATTGTATGAGTAAATACTTTCAAAGATGCAGCCATGATCTCAATTGACACAAGATCATGTGTTAGCCTTTAAAATAATGGCACTTTTTTTTTTTTTTAACTTTTAAATTCCAAAATCACTTTTTTTTTGGCGGATGCCATCTTTGATTTGTCATCAGTTACTGTTTCTTCCTATATGGGAATCATGTTTTACCTTTCTGTGCATGTAGCATCTGATCTGAAGTGCAGATCAGTCAGACAGAAGTATCTTACTGGCAAATCAGATATTGGAATGGTTTCTTGCAGGTAGAAGGGGCCACTATCTGGTTCTGTATTGTCGCAGCGGTGCTTCAGAGCCATCAGGATGGTTACGTTTTACCTTCTGGCTGTCAGGAGAGAGAAAATTCCTGTTGGTAATTTTGTGTCAGGGCAAAACCAATTTCATCCTGCTCTCTAACCATCACTGCTGTCAGGATTTGGAGGACAGGGGCTTTCCAAGCTCCCAGACAAACTGGGTTGAGCAATGCATTAAATGGTTCTCTGTGGCGAGCAGGAAATCAAGCTCCTTACAACTCAATACAGAACATTCAGAATAACTGGAGATTTGTTAAGGTGTCACAGTTTGTTTAACATAATTCAGTTCATCCTTACGCATTTGACATATTGTATTGTGACATTATGTGGATGTTTGTGGCTGTGTATACCAGGAAGATTGTTTTCCTTTGCTTGCTAAAATGTACTAAAGAGCGGGCACCTTGAGATTTGGGGTTCATTCTGCAAATATTGAAGTAGGTGAAATTATTATATTTAAGATTATTCTGATCACATGATAGTGTTGCTTAAAATGAGACTCTGCATGAGCTCCAGAACAAGATCTGCAGCACATAGCTGTATGCGTGGCTTCATTGGGCTGTCCCTTACACCTGAGAAGATGAAAAGCAGCCCAGAATAACTAAGCAAATGCTATATGGTGATAATCACAGAATATCCCAAGTTGCAGTGAACCCTGCATACTGATGTTTCTGATATTTGGCCAGTTTAGCTGTTTTTGGTCAGTAACACTGACCATTTTAATGAATTATGCTCAGGGTAGAAGTAGAAAAGACAGTTTATGTGAAACCAGCATTTTTTAAATGGGATGATAATGTTCTTAGATAAAATGCATAACAGCCCAGATGGGTTCCAGATCATAAAAGAGGATGGATGATAGAGCTGTGAGAAACAGTAGGCTCTTAGAAAAAGTAAGAAGTGTGGCCAGAGGTTAAGCAAGGATAGCAACAAGCCTGGTGTTATAACACCGGTAATTCTGAATTATTGAAAGAAGGTGAAAAAGATTATGATGGATTCTATAATTCATTTCAAAATCAAGTTTTAATGCTTCTCTAATAATTGCATGCTGCTATAAAGTAATTAGTTCCAAAAGGTCCTATGCCTTGCATCGTACCAGACCGCAGAGTAAGTGGTTTATTATCTGACTTTCTCAATTTACTTATGTTATTTATAAGTAACTGATACCCATTTAGAATAACTCATGCAAATATTGATATTAGTTTTAAAGCTTAGGAGTAATCACAGAGAAGTCAGTCCTAATGCCTTTATCCTGGCAAAATGCAATTGTCTTTACTCCTCCGTTTATCAAGTTGTACTGCTGTAGCTTGCTGGCAATATTGGAGATAGCAAGGGGTGAGGACTTTGCCCATTGATTTCTCTCTTATGGCCGTGGGAGATTCTGTGTTCCTTGTCCATCACTCTGCCCTCTGCCTGCGTGGCCTCACGTGACATCTGTCACCGATGGCTTGACTAGCATGGCTGAATTTTGTACAATTGAAAATCCAGGTCCATTTCTTACCGCTCTTTCCAAGAGGTGAGTTTCCCAAGGCACACCTAACTCTCTCCATCTCAGGCCCCAAAGCCAGCTTTGGATCCTGTGGTTAGCATGCAACCTTTTGATAACCACAGGAATTTCAGAGCTCATTCTCGTGTTTGACATTTCTCACAAAAAGTGTTTATCCACCTATCCAGCTCGTTATCGCACCAGACAGTCTCCATTCCAGAGTTTATTTTCCTGCTCAAATTACAGATAGATGCCTTTGAAAGCATCTGACAGTCCTCTGTCCTCCAAGGAATTAACTGATATTCAGGAGAAGGATTTCAGTAGTGCCAGCTGTCTGCTTTAAAACATTCTGGGGTTTGACCAGGCAAACTGGAACTGGCCTTTGTGGTAGTAGCTGCTCCACGTTGCTTTCTATGTGGGCAGAAATGCATCTGGAGGCTTTTTTTCCGCCCTTCTAATAATCAGATATTAATAGGTGTCCAATCCCCTGTGAAAGATTATTATCTTTAGTACCTATTTAAATGAGTGAATACCGTAAACATTTCTTGACAGGAAAGTACAGACTGAAGGTTAGCTCCTGTATCTTTTTTTTCCTCCTACTTTAAGAAAAAAAAATTGCCTCGTGGAAACCTTCAGACGTAACAGATTTATTTGATCACCTGTGTTTGGAGGAGGCACTGTGTTCTGACATCACTACTTGGATGACTTAACTTGGGTTAATATTTTGTTCTCAGTTGACCAAATGATGTAACTTTGGAGTCGCTTGCATGGTACCAAACAGTCTTATCAACTTGAGCCTAAAACAATAGGTATTGAAAAATTGGCTGTAAGGAACAGCCTGGATTTCCTTCAATTCAATATTCTGCAAGCATTGTGGTTCCAGAAATGAGTTTCAACTTATCTTCTCTTTTCCTTTTTTGATCCTAAGTAACAGTGAATTGGCAGTGGACCAGTCTTCTTCACTGATCTTGCTTTATTAACCATGCAAACCCATCACAGAGAAATGTTCTTGCCAGCACTTGTGTGCAAGCATTGTGTCTGGCCAGGGGCAATCATGCCTTTGGGTTACATTTGTCTGGAAACACTTTTGCCATGGGATTCTGCAGCGTAGCATTCAGGTGCACTCCAAATTGCGTTTTTGGCTTCCAGTCACTTTCTGATTTGTCATTTTGGGACTGCATAGCAAGTCATTAACAGGACTGGCCACAAAATGGCATCCAGTGCTGCACAAATAACTAATCACCAAGGGAAATCACTGGTCACTTGCTGGTTACTGGGCATTTGCTGTAAAATCGACTCCTTCCTTTCTTATCCCAGTATAAGGGATAAGAACTCTGCATAGGGCATATCTTAGTCCTGCAGCACAATGCTTCTGTTTTGGCACATGCCAATACGTGCAGAACTGTTAATCTCTTTGAGCTGGTAGTTGGAAATCCAATTGATGCCTCCAGGTGTTAGGTAATTACCGATGGCCTCCAAGGAGAGTTTACATGCTTAAAACTTGTTGAACTTTTGAGAGGAAAACAGTAGAGGAAGTGTCCATTTTCTGCCCCTGGTGGGAAGGTTTGAGTACCAGCTAATTTCGAGAAGGGGATCTCAGACTTCATGTTTAAAAACAGAGTTCCAAACTGTCCCTTGATCCTAATGGGAAAAATGTGCCTGCAAATGCACAATGGCAAACAGCTTTTTGGCTGTCTATTTATTTGATGAAAGAATTGCAGATTTAGGGCTGCATAATTTGTTAACAGAATATTTTGGAAGCAGTGAAAGAAACTTCAGCACTCTCGGTGATGGATTCCTTGCACAGTGAAGTGAGTGGCTACAAAGATGATAGGAGAGTGGTGGATGGAATTCATTCAGTTTAGAAAGGCTTTTGACACTGTTGCCCACAGTACTGCCATTCGGGAGCTGAGGACACATGAGAGATATGCACAATGGTTAGATGGGTTGGTGGCCCTGCGTGTGCCAGAGGGGTTGAAGATTCATGACCCTTGAGGTCCCTTCCAACCCTGGCCATTCTGTGATTCTGTGATGGGATAAAAGTTGGCTTGGAGAGAGGTAATAAACAGCTTTGATTTTAATGAATTAAAAGAGAGAGGTAATAAACAGCTGGTGAAGATTAGAGTGAAGATTACAGGGCATCAGGGTTGGTGCTGGGGCAGGTATTCCGCATCTCTGTTGACAACTTGGCTGTTTGTGCCGAGCCAGAGTTTGAGAAGGACCTGGAGAAATTTGTCTATTGCATCAAAATAGAATCATAGAATCGTTTGAATTGGAAGGCACCTTTAAAGGTCATCCCTTCAAAAATTTTGTCTGGGGAAAGTTGTGTGCTTGGGGGTAATACTGCTGTATTTGGCTTTCTCATAGTCTCGTGTAATGTTTCCACTTCTTGCATCATCTTTCTGTCTCCTCTTTTTATCCTGATCTTTTTGCTTGCATTTTTTCCTCCTGTTAGAGAGTACACTTTTGGCTTTGAAATAGTAGCAAAAGTTTACTGCAATTCAGATTTCAGATAAACTGACAAAAAATTAAAACACTCTTTAAAAATTGACTGCTAAACAAATGTAGCCATGACTTTTGTCTTCAGTATCCTTGGTAGGAAAAAGAAAAGGCTGTTGCTTAGGCCTAGGCAGTTAACAAGCTGATCTTTTAATTTCAAGGTTAGATACTTACCAAGGCAAAATACCATCCAAGAGGTAACACTTCATATGATGACCACCACTTGTAGGAAAAATAGCTCAGGCAGGATCAGCTTTGTTACCATGGCAACTGCCTAATTGCTGGTGGAAAGACTAACTTGATGACTGAGTGTACCATTAGTGAAACATTAGTTTCATTGCTGGGTCTTAAAGAGGCTTATTTTTACAATGACCTGATGGGCACTAAAATCACAAAAACAGCAGTTATCTTTCTGGTACTCTGTGCGGTAGTATTTAGTTTCTTTTCTGTGTTTCTGCACACTGGAGGTTGTGGTTTATGTATGAGAGCTTTCTGCTGGAAGGCTTATGGGGATTTCCTCCTCCTGGAGGAACAGCGTTAACACCACTGTAGTTTTATGGGAATGCCAGGCTGCAGTTATTTGCAGCCACCCTGGTTTTGCGGCGAGAGGCAGTTGGGTTATTCCTATTCTGAGGTCCAGCTCCAATGGAAAAGCCACATGACACAATAGGAAACGCCAACATCAAACTGGTGCCCTTGAGGAGGTCGCAGTGGCAACGCAGCCATCACGTACTTCATCTTTATCCTTTTATCCTTATATTGTCTAAAGTGAATGGACATGATAAAACTCTTAAAAACTGTAGCAGTCTGTGCAAGAAAGTGGTTGAGCTTCAAAACCTCTATTTAGCTGCCATGGGAAGAGCTTTTCATCTACTCCTGGGACTTGCAGATTGTTTTTCATGAAGCTGTTGAGAAGACCTTGATGTGCAACTTCCACGCACTTTGCATGAGAGAAATACACAGTAATTATATTACCAAATTTGTTGCTTTGCTTTGACAAATTCAACTTGCCATTAACAGAGTCTGGTACAGCAACGAGTCCCAAACATTAAGACGCAGCCAGAAAGAAAATAGCTGAGAATGTAGGAGGGAAATGAAGGCATGAATAAAAGCTCCAGCTTCGCAGGGCAAAGAGTGAATATTTTATGTTTAATTCCTGCCTCTCACTCTGTGTCTCTTACAGATGTTCTCTGAATTCAGGCCTATGCTTAGACCATTCCCAAATTCTAAAATTGCACATGAAGTTTGAGGGAAGATAAAAGACTTCTCATAGTGCTGAGATTTGGTTTGACAGGTGCAGGCAGGAATTACAGTATCAGTAAGTAGTTAGCACTCCATTAATTTGGAGTCCACTTTCTTATGAAGTATTCATTGAAATATAAATTCGCTGTGAAGTTGCTCAGTCTTGAGTAGGCTCGATGATAACAGCCTCTGTCCTTGCTGCTTCCCACTGGCACTGCTAGTAGTACTTAGTAATGTGATATTGGCTAAGAACCTGCTTTGGACTCGGTTACAAAAGATACTTTAGAAAAAGATTTGGAACAGATTGCCTGGGTTGAAAGATTTGCAGCTTGATTCAAAGCATGGGAAGTTAGCGTGTCATGGCTGGGGAATGGTGTAAATTTGGGGTAGTACTGGAGGGGTGATGTCCAGTAGTGTAATGTGGTATTTAGGTGATGTTAATTCTTTTAAGAAATAAAAGGTCATTGGAAAGGAGTGACACCAGTGACACTTGTCTACCAGCCCCAATTGAGAAAGCAAGCCTCTAATAGAGAACCATAGCAGAAGTTGAAGAAAGGTGTTATTTCTTGACATTATCTGACATTTCTTTTCCATAAGTGTATTAACCTCTGATTGACCACCTGAGATGAGCAATGAGTCAGGCATGGAGCACAGGTGAAGGCAATTCAGCTGGGTGACCAGAAGGGGTGGAGCCTGGCTGCACCTCTCCTAAACCCCAGTTAAGAGCTGACTACCAGTGGGGAAGGATCTCTTTTGGAGATTGCTCCTCTTGGATTCTCCTCAGCGAGCCCAGGATAAGGGTGAGCTTTCCATCCGTTCTTCTATGGTGTGATAACCTGCTTAGCCTAACATTCCTGTTTATTTCTTAATTATAACATCTGTATATTCATTGGTTATACATTAAGTCAGAAAGATCCAATACAGATCTGCAAGTGGAGGCGTTTTGATAACTGTGACTTAAATAACAGGTTGGAGAGAGGTGCTTTTTCTCTCTGCTGGAAAAGGTTGTCTAGTACATTTGAAGAGAGCCATGGTGCAAACAATACATATGTTTTAGTAAGCAAACTTGCATATCAAAGGGTTTAGCTTCTGTTTCATCTTTCCTTATGGGTGGCTGACAGCTACCGTGTTGCCCAGCTAACCCAGCTGTGGATGAGAAACAGACTGATGTAAAAACAGAAATTGATGTGCACGTGATCTTGAAATCTTTTCCTTTTTTTTCCCCAAAGTCATTTGGTAAACCTTTGCAAAGAGTGTATTTCAGAAAGAACAAAGGTTTCTTCAAGAGTCTGATATTATCTGTTACTTCAGTGGACTCTTAATAAACATAAAACCCTTAAGATGTGCTCGTTTGAAAAATTCACATCATACTGTTTTGCTGATTGGAAATCCTTTGGGGATTAATAAGTGTCAAAGTATACATTTGTTCAAGTAAAAACGAAGTAGCGTTTGCTGGCTCTTAGGAGTTTTGAGATAAAATGAATTATTGCTTCCTCTGCGAGTTGGAACCGTGCATATGGGAACCTAAGGTGCATGAATTAGAGTAGAACTTTCTGAGGGGTGATCTTACTCTCTGTTAATAATCTGGATGAAGCAGCTGATGACTGAAAATAAGCTCTTTTGCTGAATGCAAAATAAACTGCACTGAGATTAAAAATAGGGACAGGGTCTTTGAATTTGTCTTGTCACAGAGCATAACCCAGGAGCACGTCATGCACGCTGAACAGTATTAGAGTTTAAAGGCCAAATTAAGTAAAGAACTGGGCATGCTTCCAAAAGAATAGCTCATTAAACTTCAGCCCTCTGTTGGGCTGTCTGTTAGGAAGTGTGCAGGAAGGCCACCCTTTGATACTTTTTGGCAGGGAATAGCGCATCTAATTTTGGATTTGACATTAGAAAAAGATGTAGCTTCTAGAAGAGACACCAGAGCGTGCTGCACTGGAGATGAAGCCTGAGCAGAGAAAAAGCTGCTAGTTTGGTATTTGGGTGCAATTGGAGGTGTGAGTGAAACATTATGATAATATTGCATTATATTCATGGGAAAATAACAGTAGTTCATATGGGACATAGATCCTTTCTGTATTTAGATTTGTATGAAGCATCCAGTATGGAGGATGCTTTGTGTGTTATGTTAGTGCAGTCTGTATTTATCCACTTTTGTATCCTACATGCTACAATACTAATATCTCTTACACAGGAGTTATTTCTACAAGTAGACAAGATTGTCAGTGGCTATTTTGGCAGGAAAAAGAAGCAAATTGAATTTAATGAGTACTTGAAATACGCTTCAAGTTGTCATCTGACATCCAGGAAGAAAGCTAACTCCAATATGGTGTTAGAAAGTGGCATTCCTTGATTCCTCATGATATGTACTGGGCGACCTGACGAATCAAGTACGTGCCTTCAGAGTTCAAGTTCCACATTTAAACTGTTAAGACATATGTACGTGTTACATTGGCATACATATTCATCCTTTTCCAAAAACTTATTAATATATGCTAATGTTCCTCTGTGCATGTACAGTAATGACCTCTGGTGGTTTTTGACCACTTACATCATCATCAGATGTCTGATGATCATCAGCTTCATCAGTGATGGGTGTATCTAGAAGCAAAGCAAGTATTCTAGGCTTTTCTTGAATTAAATATCTTTATCTTTGGCATTAACTTTTATTGGCTTTAGCTATGTAGTGCCCTTCTGGGTTCCGAAGGTGGTGGCAGACTAGCAGGCAGTGAAGAGCAGTACTTGGTATGAGTAACACTTAAACCTATGACATTCTGGACTGCCTTAGGTTTTCTTCCTGACCATATTAAAACATTCACACAGGCATGGGATTTCACAATTTATTTCTGAGTATGCTGTCATGCTCTTTTGATTTCTCACAGGTAATACTGTCTTTGGAAATACCATTCTGATAGGCAATACGATTTCTGGCCTGTGCATTAATTCCTGATTTTCACCTAAGGTGATGGGTGAGAGCAGAATGAGATTACCATTGTGTTCTGGACACGGGTAATGGAGTATGATGAATGGCAGTGGCTCATAAAGCTTGCCCTAATATCTGGGCAGCCACTGGGGATGTTTTCTGTATCTCTTCGTGACTTACATGCTTCTAAATATCACATCTGAGTCCTCTGTGTGCTTTTTCTCTCCTGTAACTTGGAACAAGATGAGCAATATGATGAAGGTGGTGATTTTTATTCTTCTGTTTAAATAACCCATGGTATTACTTCAAACGTTTATCTTCAAGACAGAAAAAATATTTGTGAGGCCTGTGACATAAATCAGTAGCCTTTACAGGGAAGGAAATTCAAAGGGAATGCTTAGAATATGGTACTGATGCATCTTCTATTGTTTCAGCCTAAGCCTGTAGTATTATGAGAATGTAAGGCATTTTTCATTTGTGGCAGGGCAGTGTAATATAAGGTGTGTGGAATCTGCATTCTTGGATGATTGTCCACCAATGTACAAACACAGGTGAAGAAAAGGGAATCAGGGAGTTCAGAAGTCAAGTAAAAAAAGTAGAAAAGCGGTGGATGCTGAAGTGCTGCTGCCTTGGAGAGAGAAAAGTGTAATGTTATAACTGTTTATAGCTGCAGGAGAAATATGGTGCACATTTGAGTATTGGTGGTTAAAGAAATTATTTGAGATAGTCTGTTGTTATGGGGGCAGTGCATTGTGATAACGTGACAATAGAAAGGTTATTTGCTCATTCAAATGTGAAGATGCTTTTCCAGCAGGAAAACCCACTGAGGAAGATAAGGTCTCATTTTTATTGTGATACGCCTGAAGGCTGACAAAGGCACTGCTTATGCAGTTCGCAAAGCAGATCTTCATTCAAGTCTCTGAGTACAATGCATATTTTTTTTACCTGGTAATTGTTGTGTATTAGCAAAGTACAAAGCCTTTAATGCGATTAGAAATAGCTGTTCAGTTGTGCGTCTCATTTATTATTTGTAATTATTGTGAGAATTAGCAATCTGCCTTATATAAATACTAGTTTCCCTTCAGAATGGTTTAACAAGATGAAGTATGAAGATACAGAAAGCATTGATCTACAGATAGGCAAATATAATTAGCAGAAAATAAATTACTACAAAAAGTAGCCACTGGCATTTACAGTGGTGTATCTCATTCAGAAGCTTTCGTTCCATGTGATATTCTGCTGATTAAAATTATCTCATCTGACCACTAAATCCCAGAGATCACAGGTTTGGTAAAATGCTTATTTTGTGTTCCTTGCCCCTAGTTTACAGCATCTCTTTTTTTGTATCACAACACTTACGAAAACTTTCCTTATGTAACGTGAGCCAACTTCCTAATGACATTGCTCTTCCTACTACTGGGAGTGCCTGGGATAGAGGGTTTTCTGATGATCAGAAAGAAAGGTTTTTAATGAACTATATTTTCTCCTTCATTGAACTGAAACTGCTGAGTTTGTGTTGGTTTGAACAGAACAAATATGGTTCTTATTTGAGAACTCGCAGTGGAAGTGACACAAGGTGTGAGTGCAGGAGCTTCAGCAAATCAGTGTAAAGCGGAGTTCTACTCTTCAGTCTACATTGAGACAAAGGATGTGGATTTGTATCTGATAGATTGAGTTCCTTCCTCATTCTTGGGCTGACCTAACTCTGCTTCTCAGGATAATGCCATAACCATGGAACAAGCAGATACTTGCTGTGGTTCATTCCTTAATGTCTCGTGGTGAGGAGATTCCCAGTGAAGAGGCGCTCCAAAGAAGTGCAGGTATTGACTGTGCTTGGTCTTGCTCTCAGGAGTCTCTTGCTTCTGTGAGCTGACTTTTTTGTGGCTGTCAATTAAGATAACTTCCATGCACATGGAGAAGTTCCTCAGCAAAGGCTGAGAGAAGAGTGTTTCCATGGTATGAGCATTTTCCTGAGAACTTCTAGTCAAAACTGTAAGGTGACAGCTTCTCAGTGCCTGAGAATAGTTTCTGAATGGCCAAAACAGCATCACTAAGTTGTAATGCATTTTTTTTTTCATTTGGAAGAGTAAATATATATCCTTCCTGAGTAACTTTTGGGTACCACCTTTAAGATCAGTCTGGATGGGGCTCTAAGCACCCAATGGAGCTGTAGATGTCCCTGATCACTGCAGGCGGGGGGGGGGGGGGAAGATGGGATGGGATGGAATGGATGGATGGACGAATGACTCCATTGCTTTTAAGGGTTCCTTCCAACCCAAATGATTCTATGATTCTAATTTTTGAGTTTTAATCAAAATAATGTTTTGGGTTTGCTTTTCTTTTGGAATGATGGCTTTTGTTATGTCTCTGAGGATCTGGAGAGATGGTTCCTGCTCCAGTAAGTGTTTTTGGTGGTTGTTCTTTTCCCTTTAAAAGGTATCAACTGCATCTTGATGATGTTACTTAAAGATAAGATCTCCTGTTAGCATGATTTCAGTCAGAAAATGATTACTCAGAATGAGGGTGAGAAGATGAAAGTGCAAAGTGGTGTCAAGCTGGGGATACAAACTACCTCCAGCAACCTTACCTGCTGCTGGAGCATGAACTAAAATATTCTGCTGGCTTAAATCATTTTCAGCTCTGTATGTTTAAGTAACTCTACAAAGTATTTTAGGAATAACAAGCTTTCAGCACCACAACAACATGGAGCATAAAACATTCTCGGTACTAAAGAGCATCTGTATTCCTGGAGGCGTTTGCATTTGAATTAGGGCAGGCAGAGGAGGAAAACCCATCAGCTTGGATGTACTTTCTGGATGGCTCTCAGCCAGGCTTTGAAATACAATGCAGTGAAACAACTGGGGTTTGATCCTGGGTTGCAATAACCAAATTCAGTCGATTTCTTGACACTGGGGGAAAAAAGGCCATACACAATATTTCACTCTTACTAAGAAACAACCCATATGAGCAGAAGAATGATTTGAATTTCTGTTTCTCATTTTTCAGAAGTGTCCCGGGAGTCTTGGGGTAATGACTCGTGATGCGCTTCATTACCTGTTAATGTTGTTTTGTGCTGAGCAAGCCAAAAAAGGGAGTGTTGAGCAGGGTCCACAAGGAGGCATATTTCCTTGTTAGCAACAGATAGATTAAAAATTAAGAAGGGAATTAAAAACATCGTGTTTAAGAGCCAGTTGCTTGAGGTTAAGCACCAGAAGAGTGCTCAAGACAGCGAAAATTGCTGGACTTTCTGAATGTATTCTCATTCCCAGTCCCCTGGCACAGACTAGCTTGGAGCTTCTGGTGATTTTTAATATAAACCCAGGTGTGGGGGGAGAAAAAAGCTGAACAGAAGTGTATGAAGCAGAATGGAAGAAGAAAGAACTAGAAGGTGTGCATGAACATTTTAGAAGAAGAAAAAAGGACCATGGCATCTCCATTGTCCCAGGTCCATGGAAACACCATGTAAGACAGGGAGAAGTTTCTGAACCTGATATGTGTGTGTATATATATGTAAGCTGAAGTTTTGTTCTGACTAGGAATAGGTTTAAAATAGTCTCCTTTGACTCCATATGTGTATCAGAAAAATAGTGACATAAACAATTTTCTTTTACTTCAGGGAACTAATTCCAATTTCATATAAGTTCTACATTCTTATAGGAATTACAGTTTTGAAATAAAATGAATTGGATTTAGTGAAGTTACTAAGGGGAGCACTTTTTCTTAGGTGACTTCAGATAGTTCAATAAATATTCCCACTTGAGTATGGATCTGCTTAATGTTTTAACTTCCAGCCTGAGACTAGCATTGTTTTCCTGTATCCTTTACACATTTGCAAATAGTAATGATCTTTTTATGTGTTTGTCCTCTACTTTCGAGGGATAAATTTTTAATGTGCAGACAGAAGGTGACAGTTTTATTGTTTCTATGATCATCAGGAATACATCCTAAATTCAATTATATACTGTCTCTGGAAATATCACACAAGCATCTTGCCAATAAATACAATTCTTAGATTACTGAAAGCTAAGGACAGTAAGTCCTTACAGTCCTGACAGTTGGTCACCAGACCAATTTGAACTGTGGGATTTGAGTAGAATATTGTTTTGGGCAATAATAAAATATAAAATAATAAATAAGGTATGTTGGGAAGGATAATTTACATTTCCTATATCCACTGTTAAACCATCAGTTTTTTTTCTAGAAAATGACAGTGTTTCTACAGCTCAAGACAAGAGAAAGAAGAGAATCTGCCCCATCAATTCACAGTGCAATTAGAAATGTGTATTTTTAAAGTGTAGAAAGAACAGGGTATTATATACAACAAAAATTATATCACAGAACATACCTACAGGAATTACATTGATGAATTAAACTTTAAACCAAATATGTCTAACCTGCTGGTTTTATGTTTTTGTTGCCTCCTCTTTTTTAAATTAAAATATTTTTTTAAAAAAGAACAAGTTTTGTCATGTATATACATTAACTATATTACGTATTTTTTTTATCTGTGACCCAAGATAATTCCTCTTCACTCAGTGCAGTTCAAGTGCATCAGAAGGTCAGACACCCATGCTTTAGATGAAGAAAAAATCAAACAAGTTAAAACATCCTCAGAGGGACAGTAAATACAGAGCCAAAACACTCTTAGAGTACATACAGTACAGAACTTGTTGAAAGGGCTCTTGGGGTCTAGGATAGTGGGATTTGCACTACCAAGTGGCACTTGGAATCCAAAAGCTCTTGTTTCTCTCTGCTTTAAGATAGCAGGTTATTATAATGTTTCAGTGAATTTCCACCCTTCATATGTGAACCATGCTTAGATTGTAGAAACTTCCTAATTGTGCCAAGTTGTTTGCTCATGGGGAACCGTTTAAGTCAGATAATATTATGTTGTAAGTACAGCCGTATATACGGCTGCATATATATTAATGTGAGTAAAGATATCAGAAGCCTCCTCGAGGTCTTCATTTAATCTCATTATAAAACTAATATATATATAGTCTTTGCTGTCACTAAAAATGTATCATAACATTTTGGTTAAAAGTCTCAGTAACAAAGCTCTTTACACTTCCTGTCAATATAAGGTTTCAGCAGGCAGAAAGCTTTAGAAACTGAGTTACTCCCCAGAACTCCCTGCTCCATGGATTAGCAAGCCGTGTGAGATGCAGTGCTTCAAGACTGTCTTGATGGGGTCTTGGGTGTCTGAAGGGCAACCTAAAATGATGGTCTCCTTATCCATTAAGATCTGTTGCAGCTTCCAGAGATATGGCACCAATTTTTTGATAGAGGAGAAAAGGATTCTTTATTTGAAAAATAAATCTTGCCTTCTTGGTAGAAACTGGGAAATGAAACCAAATCTCTGTTTATCTGATTTGTATTTTCAATAGACCTTACCTTCCTTTATCTGTAAAATGCTAGAAATATTCAGTGTCCAATTTTATTCCAGTGCTAGTAAATAAAAATAAAATATTACTGTGTATCCATATCCAACAGTAAAGTACTCCTTATCCATAGTGATTAGGTTAATCGTTGTAATGTCCCTTGGGTTTTCCCAGTATTTTTCTTTCTTTTGGTATATGGGAATAGGACACAGTATTGCTGGGCTGTCTCAAGCTTGGAAGTAGTATTTCTCATAGTTTGTGTACTGTTATTTTAACCAACGGTAGCTGAGGTTGCTTTTTTGGAGGAGGAGGTCATCTGGGGGTACCTGAGTGCCTTGTTTTAACTCAGTGCTTGTGTGCTTACTCTGATGTTGTGGCCATGATCTGCATGTCTGTTCCAAAAATGAGTTACTGAATAGTTGGGCATTAAAAGGGCATTTTGATAGATGTTAGTCACCTGAGAGGGGTAAATTGCCTTATCTGCAAACTTGGGATTGATCATCAAAGAAACAGCAATGACAGTGAACGAGTAATAGATTTATGGGAAGTGCTTCCAAAAGCCGTTGCTCACTTATTTTAACTATCCTTTGATACCTATCAATGAGTCAGATTTTAATTAATCTAAAGTGTTCCCTTCTAAAAATATATAATGGTGCTTTTAATCAAGATGCCACGTGGCCTTCAGTAAATCAAAGTAAATTAGCCAATTCACCATTGTCAGCCAGAGCCATAATCTTATCCTGACAACCTGCGCTCTGTGAAGGAAAAACTCAACAGTACAGGCTGGCATAAATTATATTTTTAAAATAATTTTTGAGAGAGTCCAATATTTAGTTTTGTTAGGACAGGCTGTGCTCATAGCCAGGCTCACCAGGTGTTGCCATGTGCAAAAAGGGGCAGAATAACACATCCTGTGTTACGGGGCTCAGGGCAAAGATTCAAGACAAAAAATGAGTATACCAACTTCTAACCTTTTGGATCTGTCTCCTTTGTTGCTTGTACTTCACTAACGTGCTCTTCAGCTAATTTCAGTGTCAAATTTCCATTCTGTTTTTTTTTTCCTGTGCACAACAGGAGTCTTTGCGTCCTACTTTTCCCATGTATTATCTATCTAAATATCAACCGTGTTGGCTGAAGGAGTACCCACTAAAAAGTCACAAACGCTTGAACTTCAATACTGTTTTTATCACTCTTTCTAAATGTGACAAGTGGAAAAGTGTTAGAGCTTTGACTGCGAACAAAAGATCATTGAGTATCAAAGGTCTTAGTCCCTGTCAGCTCAGTAAGATTGAAATAGAATCAGAAAATCATTTAGTTTGGAAAAGATCTTAAAGATAATCAAATACAGACCTTTCTCTGAATTATCGAGTCCCACCACTGAAGCATGTCGCATAGTGCCATGTTTACGAGTCTGTTAAATACTTCTCTGTGTGAGGGCTCCACTGCTGCTCTGGGCAGCCTGTTCCACACTCCCTGAAGAATTTCTTCAAAACATCCAATCTAAGCCTCTCCTGACACAACTTGAGGCCATTTCCTTGCATCCTATTACTTGCTCTCTGAGGAAAGAGAACAGCCACCTTGCTGCAGCCTCCTGTCAGGTAGTTGTAGAGAGCAGCAAGGTCTCCCCTCAGCTTCCTCTTCTGCACACTGAACAAACTCAGTTCCCTCAGCCGCTCCTCATGTGTCAGGTTTTCTAGTCTCTATCTTCTTTTCTGCATGTGCTCAAGCAACTCATTATCTCTCCTGTAGTGAGAGCCCAAAATGCAGCTCAGTACTTGAGGCACGATCTCACCAGTGCTGCATGCAGGTGCACAGTCATTTCCCAAGCTCTGCTGGCCATGCTACTTCTGATGCAGAAGGCCCTTGGCCTTCTTTGGCATGCTGTTGGCTCACATTAGCTGGCCATTGACCAGTATGCCCAAGTCTTTTTCTTATGGGCACCTTTCCAGCCATTCTTCCCTGGGCCTCTATTACTGCTTGGGGTTGTTATCACCCAGTACCAATCCTGCTGAATGCCATACAACTGGATGTGACCCACCTTTCCAACCCATCCAGATCCCTCTGCAGAACCTTCTTTGCCTCAGGCACTCTCATCCAGCTTGGAGTCTTCCGCAAACTTAGTGAGGAGGCGGTTGATTTCCTCTCATCAAGATCACTGATCAGAATATGAAACCAGCTCAAATACTGAGCCCTGAGGATCACCGTTTGTGTCTGGCTACCAAACAAATTTAACTTTTTTCACAGTGATGCTGTGGGCCTGGCCATACAGCCAGTTTTTTACTAAGCAAATAGTTACTCATCCAAAACCTTGAGAATGCTGTGAGAAAGAATATTTACTAAAATGCTTTACCAAAATCCAGGTAAACATATCCACAACCTTTCCCTTATCTACTAAGTGGGTCATCTTGTCATAGAGTTCATTAGCATTCCCACTGAAATTCATTTTTGGCATACAGAAACATTTATGTAGACTGCTGATATTTCATATGTTGAATAGCAATTAATTAAACAAATTGATAGAAGCTAGTGAAGCTTTCATGCTACAGTAGAAAAAGAATAATGGAAAAATAAGATGCACGCGATAGAGAGCAAAGTTACACATCTGTTGCCATTCAAGTGGAGAAAGACAAATTGAGCTTTCAAAAAGCCACAATGCAGCTGAACAGATCCAACATGTGTTGGTACAATAACACCCAGTAATTTCCCAAGAGTTTCCCTTAAGTACAAGAATGGCCATTACACGGGTCAGCTGAACCACAGTCCGTCTGTCTTACTGACTGCCAAGAAATTTCTCCCATTCTCCAAACCATTTTGCAACTGAAGTACGTTGCAGATGCACCCATCAGGCTGGATCCAAGCTCTTTCTACTGTTCATCCAAACTCAAGACATGTTTTGGCTCCAGTTTGAGAGTTATGTCTGTTGGACTCCATGCTCCCAGTTCAGAATGAGCCCAAGCATGGGGATCGCTCTTGAGAGAGAGAGAGAGCTCAAAAAATCTGGGAGCCAATTTTAGGGTTACAGCACCTAGATGTGTTTGAGAAAATACAGAGGAAGTGATAAATGGTGATTGCATGACAGCAATGAATAGAATTCTATTTAACAGTTGAAATAATTTTCCCGGCATGTTTTTTGTTGTTGTCAAATTTTTTTTGAAACTGGTTGTATTTCTCGCCTGTTTGCAATATTCTCAAGGTTATTTTCTTAAACAATTGAATTTTCAGACCTTATTTTGAATCTGTCAGTCTTATTTGATTATTTTTCCAATACAATCTAAGCCACTTGAAAGTCCTCAACATTTAATTTGTTTTCAGCTGTGATTCATTTTTAGCGCAAAAAAAATGCTATTGAGGTTTATTGTACATAGCAAATTTTGACTCCTGTGATGCAAGGATTTTACTGATGGAAGAAAAAAAATCGGCATTATAAACTCAAAGATTAAATTATTCTTCCATTTAATTTAATAACAAGACTGAAACTTATCCTGCAGAAAGGAAGGTGTGCTGTTTACAGCTTTAGAGGCATTTTAATGATATTTGGTCTGCTAAGTTTCCTGAAACATACAATAGTACCATATATTTCAATCAGGTCCAAACTCTACTCAGCCAAACATCTATGAAAAGGCATCCAGGGATAACAGTTCTACAAAAAGATGAAGAGCAACAGCAGCAGCTGTTCCAAGAGTATGAATAAAAGCCATTAGAAATCGGGAATTAAGATGACCCACCATCTGTTAGCCTTCAGAGGTTCACAAAGGATGAACGTCCCGAATTACACACCCAAATCAATAATGCGTGTGCCATCGTTTCTGCTGTGACCAGCAAATGAGTACACTGATGAGAGAATGATTTTTCTTAAAATAGGAAGGGATTTGCTGGCAGTATGTTTTTGCCTCGGTAAAACTTCAAGTCATTGTTCTTCTTTTGACTCCAGCTGAGTAGTAATTCAACTCTGGTCTGTGGTTGTACAGGTTAGAAATTAGGAATAAGTCGTTTTTTGCCCTTTAATGTGTTGGGTCAGAAGCTGTCTTTCGTACTTGCTGAAATACCCGGGGTTTGCCACAATACTCTTTGACTGTAGCAAGGTCTGAAATGCCTCCATCAAACACTCTAAGATTATTTGACGTGATACTGTTCTCTTATCTACAAGCAAGCCTAGTTGATGTAGGTCTGCACCATGAAGAGGATTGAGCCGTTTCTGGGTTCCGTTGCCTTTTTTCATAACTTGTTTCTCTGTGGAGGAGGTAACTAAGTCAGTGCCTGGACTATTTCTGGTAATGATCTGCTGATCAGAAATGCTTTTGTTTGGATTTGTCCCTCTGTTAATCAGCTAAGATTCATTGATCCAGACTGAGAAGTTCAAAATTGCCCCTAGTCATTTCTGCTCTTTTTACTGCATCTAGCAATTGATGGCATGGCCAGACAGAGAGCATTGCCTTTGCACACCAAAGCTTTGGTAGTAGGGGCTGCAGGGCTGGCCTCTGTGAGCGTAGAGCTGCCCCATGTCAGATCATAGTCAGCTACAGCTGGCTGCAGAAGGGACTTGGCTGCTGCCAGAGCTGAGACAGGAGCGACACTGGTGTGATTCTGGGAAAGCAGATTTTAAAAGGGAAAAACTGCTGTGCAACAGCAGCTGGGGACAAGGAGAGAGAAAATGTGAGAGAAACAGCCCTGCAAATGCCACGGTCAGTGCAGTAGGAGGGCAGGAGATGCTCTATGTGCAACGCTGCACAGAGCAATCTCACTGTCCTTATCTCAACTCTTGATCCCTTTTTCATCATGTTTTTCACCCTGTTTTTCTGAGAGTGGTGTAATGGAGTTTAGCTGTCCATCAGTGTGAAACCACCCCATAGGGTCACCATGTGAATTGGCATGCAGAAATATGCTGGACAGGATTTCTTTTCTTTTTCCCTTCCCTTCATCACTGAGATGGGAAAAGACCTTTAAGGTCATCTAGTCCAACCATCCACCTACCTCCAGTATTGCCTACTAAGCCATGTCCCTGAGTACTATCTCCACTCTTTCCTTAAATGGGATGGGATGACAATTTTGTCTCTTCCCTGGGCAACCTGTTCCACTGCCTGACCACTCTCATCCTACCTGGGAGAGGAGACCAACTCCCACCTCACCACAACCTCCTTGCAGATAGTGATAGAGAGCAGTGAGGTCTCACCTGAGCCTCCTCCGCTCAAGACTGAACAACCCCAGTTCCTTCAGCTGCTCCCCATTGGACCTGTGCTCCATTCAGCTTTGTTGCCCTTCTCCACGCGTGCTCCAGGGCCAACATGTCTTTCTTGCAGTGAGGGGCCTGACACCGAACACAGTGTTCAAGTTGCAGTCTGACCAGAGTTATCCCATATAACTGATTTCCTCTAGTGCAGAAACTCTTTCAATTCTTCCTATAGTAACTAATGACAAAGAAAAAATGAAAAAACAAGCAAGAATTAAAACGTTTAGGTATTTCAATGCCTGCTTTATGAATCACACAGGTTTTGTGAAATCACAACAGCTGTGTCAGGGAGTACCTTTTCATTGGAAGTCCCCTATACTGTCCCAACTTCCAGGTCCCTTTGGATTTGGTGGGCACTGAAATACCCACCAGTCTTTCAGCAGATGTTAAGTTGCCTGGGAGAATGTAAAATGCTTGTGATTCTCTTGATCTTAAAAACATTTACGGGATGTGCTGTTCTTTTTCTAGCATGTATGTAATTTTGAAGGCAGAAAACAATAATAATCTTTTTAATATGTTGGTTTAATGGTGCTGGATAAAAGGAGGTAGGCGGGATGCAGCATTAGAACAGTGTAAGAGCAGCAAATGTTGCATAACAGTGTGTGTGATTTGGAAATAGTATTGTCAATGTCATCACGAATGATATATTATTATGACAATTTGCTGTCAAGTGCAGTTGACATCTGTTAGAAACCAAATGTTTGGCTTAAATTGTTTTTGAAGATGATGTAAATATCCAATTTGGAGAAATGTGACAAAATGGTCCATGCATGCAAATACAACTTCTTGCTTCTTTAGACTTTACAGTGCAAAGTTGTCTTCAAAACATTAGTTGGTGTTTAAGAATCTCTTTTGAGATAGCACAAGCATCAGTAGCAAACATCTCTATTTTTCTAGTCATGGTATTTGCATCCTGTGTGAAATGATGGCTTTCATGATACACTTGGACTTTATTCCAGTTCCACAGTGATGCTTTTGCTGTTTCAGTTTAGATTCATATAAGAAGAAATCAAGCCAAATGCACTGATTTGGGATTTTCCATGCAGGCTGAAGAATAAGGGTTCATTTCCCACAAAAATTTTAATAGTGTGTATAATATTTTTAGAAAGGATTAGCGAGTTGGAAGATTCAGAAGCTTTCCTTTGGGATTATCAATATAATTTGATTTGCAAATATGAAGAAATACCAACTACTACAGCAGAAAAAAAACAAATGATGATGTGTTTGAAAAGTAATGGTATTAGGTTTCCTGCAGCAAGGGCTGACAGAAGGGTAGCGCTACTGGCAGTATGAATACTTTGACTTGAATTGGGTGACCAAAAATGTGCACCCTCAGGATTATTGACATTCCCTAAGTAGTCATTGCTATTGAGAATTTGTAGCAACTGCCCTTCTAAAGATTTATAGTCTTGAGTAAATATATCTGAAGTAAGTGAATACTTGGTGTTTTACGTGGTGTTTTTCAGAAGAAAAAGAAATCAGTTATTTTGCTTTGTGCATCCTGCCCATCTTTATGCGTATTACAACTCTTACTACGCAACCAGGCATCAAAATCTAAAAAAGCATGGGTTAGCTGGCACACAGGTAGCACAAAGTAATTGTAGCAGCAACTAAAAGAAGTAGTAAGGTACTCAGAGGTACTAGGAATTGGTAATTTAGCAGTATATATGGCATATTAAACATCAGTAATACTCTGGTAGTGAAAATACTTAGAGATTACAAACTTGTCGATCCTGTAACAGCAGATTAAGTTGTATTTATCAGGAGTAGAGTCACAATAGGTTATACTTACCAGTACTGTACTTACAGGAGGGGTCATGTACATATATACGTACCATTACAATGACTAGTACCCAGTGCATCGAAGGGATCCCAGCAGGGGAGGCCTTGGTCATACCAATGCAGATGGCTCTATTTGAGAAACCGGTCTCAGAAGAAACCAACCTTAAAGGGGTCTAGGGAACCAACCCCAGGAAAGGTTCCACAAAGAGGACAAAAGTGGTAGATGGAGGTGAAACGCGCTGCAGAGTTCAGGAGTCAGTGTCACAGTGGTACTGATTTAGCACAATGTTCCAGTGAAGATTTGGCCTGCCCAGGGACAAGTAAGAAGTAATAGTGGAGAGAAAATCACACACACTCTGAGAACATGGAGGTTTTTAGAGAAGCTCCATTTTATGGCAAAAAGCAGGCCCTTTAATATCGTTAAGACGTAGATGGGTGCAGAACACCATGTTTGGTGTACACTTCATATAACTAGTTGGTGACAAGTTCAATGGAGGATGGTGCTGCTTCTTTTCCTTTATTTTCTTTAAACACAGTTTTATTTCCTGCCTCAATTCCCAATTTCTGAGGCGGTAAGTCATTCCCTAGTCTCTCTGGTTTTGAATTTATCGATGGTATCTTTAGAATATCTCTGGATCTCCTTTGTCCTTGGCTGCCAGCCGGGTTACCAGGCAGCCATTTTCCCTTGGCAGCCATTTTGTGTCAGCACTTTCTCGTTGCAGTCCATTACTGCTGTCACTTCTCTCATCTAAAAGAAATTGTTTTATTTACTACAAACACATCTAAGGAGTTTATTTACCAGAATAAGTTCTATGTTTTGGGTGGCAGAGCTTTAAAACTGTAGCTTTAACACATTTGCCTTGGGATGACCAATTACAGATACTTTTAATGCCTTTGTAGGCTGAGCATAGTGGACCGGTCATCTGCGGAAACTGTAGAGCAAATTTATTCACTCTTTCTAAAGTTGTGTTATTTGCACTGATTTCAGGGCCAAACATAAGTGTAATAAATGCAAGTGTGAGTGAATGTCATTTTCCATTTCCCTGTCTTTTTTTCCATGAATAGATAAGCAAAATGTGCAGGAAATTGCTTCAGGAAAGCTAGCCTTGACTTACCAATTACCTCTGTAATAGGTAAATACTGTGTTTCTAGAGAAGTAAATAAGCCATTTCTGAACTTATTATCCTTCCTACTCCATTCCATGTAGTAGAAAGAAAGTTTATCTTCCAAGGAATACTAATTATCTGATGGAAAAGAGAAATTGTATTTTTATGCAACAGTTTGTAATACTGGAACAAAATGTCATATTGCAGAACATAGAATCAAACCTTTCTTGGTATTACTGCTCTCTTCCTTGCTGGCTTAGGTTAGGGTTTATTCCTTTAATAGTCTTTTTTTTTTTTTTTGCTATACATGGCTGTTAATGCATGTGACAGGAACAGAGTCTGTCCCATAACATGTAGGTGTGATGTGGGAGCTTCTTCAAAAGCAGTGCCAGAACAGTGTAGAGATTTTATTTTCTCTGTCTGAAATTATCTTCTGTCTTCTCCTAGAAGGAGTCCAATGGAGGGCCACAAAGGTGATAAAGGGCCTGGAGCATTTCCCATATGAGGAAAAGCTGAGTAACCCGGGTCTGTTCAGCTTGGGGAAAGAAGACTGAGGGAGGATCTGATTAATGTTTATTAATATCTAAAGGAGTTGGGAGGCAAATGGATGAAGCCAGGCTCTTCTTGGTGGTGCATAGCAATAGGACAAGGAGGCCTGAAACTGGAACGTAGGACATTCCGTATTAACTTCTTTGTGGTAATGGTGACAGAGCACTGGAACAGGCTGCCCAGAGTGGTTGTGGAGTCTCCTTCTGTGGAGATATTCAAGACTTGTCTGGATGCCTACCTGTGTGACCTGCTACAGGGTACCTTCTTTAGCAGAGAGGTTGGACTTGGTAATGTCTTGATGTCCCTTCCAACCCCTGCAATTCTGTGGTTCTGTAAGATCCCACTTGAACCAACACCAGCCATCTCTCAGGACAGAAAGTGGAAAGTAAGCTCCCCTTTGTGCCATGGAGCCATGTGAGGGTTGTCTGGAGCAGTACGTCTCAGTTTAAGAAGGCAAAGAGAAGATAACATAAATGATTTCACAGTGAATTTTCCAATAAGGCCAGAAACAAGTTTCTTAGCTCTTTTGTTAAGGCCAGACCCTGGCAAAGCTAGTAGTTCATATCTGACACACCTTGATGGCTCTGGATGGCTACCTGTTATAGAACGTTTCTAGCTGTACTTATTGAAAACACTGTTTTATGTGAAAATCCTAAATCAAGAGGCAGATTCCATTAGGTAAGATTTATCCTCCATTCTTTCACAGAGGAGAGGCAGTGCTTTAGGGACATCTCAAATGCGGTAAAGAAAGAGCAAAAACATTTAGCATTTTTCAACTTTCATTCCAGCTGGGTGCAAAAGGAATTTCAGGGAATGCAGACAGACTTCATTCCTTGTTGCTGATTTATTTTGATTTTTAGACTGTGCTTACCCATCTGGCCTAAGGCAAAGAAAACAACTGCATTTGTTACAGTGCCAACCAGTAATAAAAGATAAAGGCTTTGTTTCTCCGTTAACCCATAAGGGCTTTGCTGACTGCAAAACTGGATGAACACTTCTAATGAGCACCCTTAAAAGTTGAGGAAACATGTCTTGAAGTGCATTTAGAAAGTGAATAACTGCTTCTGCGTTGGGCTCATTTTGTGTACAACACACAGCCAAGGACCATTGCACCATTTTCATGCATGTCAGAACAGATGTGCTGTCAGAGTGCTGGCATCTGTGCCATGGAGTGTTTCTTTGGGTAGAATCAGCCCCTTGGATTGCAGCCAGGAAAATTTGGAAGCCCTTGCTAGCTTAGTACTGGGGTAGTCCCCTGGGATGAATGAAAAGTTACGCAGTCATCTACTGCATGTACTTCCCTGCAGATTGTGGGTGTTGCTAATGGGGAATGTTGCTTGCATCTAAGTCAGAGGCTACAGATCACTGGGAACAAGACATGACCTTTTGAGCCTCCTTCTACCCCCTTTCAAATTGGGAATGTCTTTGCTTTTGTATTTGGACAGAGATTCCTCACGGGCATTTTTGCTCACTTGTTTTTCCCTGTTTTGGCATCCTCTGTTGAACATGTTGAGCTCCTTGTTACCTTCCAGAGCCAGCAGAAAAGCTGATCTGCAGTTCCTACTGACAGCAAGCAATTCCCCACAGTGCCCTCACAAGGTCTATGGATTGTCATCAAGTACAAAACATTCCACAGCTGAATACCATGAGATATAGCTAACAAAAAGTTACCTCGTTGCCAGCTTGAGCAGCTCTTCCACCAATGCAGCTAGTTCAGTTCTGTTTTGTAGTCAAAGGAAAGTCTAGCAAAGCTAGGGACAGGAAGCAACAAAGCATTGTCGTGTTCGTGGATTGACTTTAAAAACATGAGGGTTTATTGCCATTTTTTGTAAAACTAAATTTATTATGCAGACTTAAGCCACAAAGCCACTAACCAGGCAGAAACCCCTGCATAGAGATCTAGTTATCCTCATTGTGTTCTAAAAAGTAGCATTGTAGGATGGCTGCTCTTTGGGTGGGTTTTGGACTGTATTTTTGCAGATGGAGCATATAAAATAGTAGTAGACTGGGTAATGGTTCCTTTAGTAGAATGGAATCATTCTACTAATGAATAGTAGAAACATTTCTGAGTACCCATGTCACTATAAAAAAACTTTGAGGAGTAGCAGGAGACTACAGTTGAGTAGAACTTCAGTGCTTTTGTTCCATACCCAGTCATTAATCTCATAACGTAGGCAGAAGTTCTTGTGATTGTGCTTTTTTTAAAACTATTGATGTTAGAAGCATTACATGCTGTGGTGCTGATTACCAACCAGCTCTTTGAATCACAGGGGAATTTGTAGCAGAACTGGAGCATCTTCTGCAATGAAACAATCAACCATTTTTTCTCAAAATATGTTTAGAGGATTAGGTAGCAGAAAAGGCCCTGGTCATCTTCTGTCTGACTTCGGAGTGCCCAGGGTGTTCAGTCAGGATGAACGAGAAGGGATGCTGATTCATGACTCTGCCTAAATTGTGTCTGAATGTAGATCTTTGCCTCTCAATAGCGTATTCAGTGCAGGTGAAGCAATTGCTCTTCAATACTGGGAATACAAGGCAGCTGGAGGAAGTCCCTAGGACAGGGTTTTTCAGACTTGTGGCAAACACAGCTTGAAGGAAAGGCTACACAAGTTATTGGCATCCAGCCTGTGGAAGATGTGGTTCTTTCACTATGTAGGTGATGGTTATGAAGAGAACATCACCTGGATGTTGTAAAGCCTTCATTACTTAAGGTTTCTTTTTAAGGACTGGGGTTAAAAATGCTTTACAGGGCAAGTTTGGGTTTATTTAATACTGCTTTTTTAGTCACGGACACAGGATAAATCATTTCATAATGGAATTGAGCCATGTTTACTTTGATTTCTTCTATCATAAATAATGAATATATCTGAATTGAAATGCTGTATGTTCTGTTTTCAGACTGAATTTTCACAATGCAGAATGTAACTCTGCTTACTTGTTGCTGTGCTACAAAATCTTTAAAGATTTCTTACTTTGGTGCCTTCTGCTCCTTTATGCTTTTGCAGTATATGTTTTCCACTCTACTGCAGTGTGCTACTCAGATGTTTTCCTCTAAGCTGAGGCTTTATTTTCATGTGAGTGCAGGTATCTATGAGTGGAAGTACTTTTCAAAATATCAGCCCTCATATGCAGATCTTAAAATGCTATAGGCAGATTTTGGAAGGAGATAAGGATCTAATTTAGGATTCTGTTTAATGTTGTCACGAGGAAAGCAGTAGTATATCTTCTTTTAAATTGGCAAATAAAGTATACTGTGTTATATTGTGTCAATACTGTGTTATATTCTTCAGCACTTTTTGGAGTTTGTTTTTTTTTTTTAATCAATTCTACCATCAGCTCTATATATCTGGATTCATAATGTATTTCCAACAGGCCAATAAATGTTTTCTCACTGTTTTTTCACCAAGGCATTTGTTTGAAACAGCTTGGTGTTTTTTGTTTTGGTTTGTATTTTTGGGGGTTATGTGTTGGACTGCAGTGATGGGCAGTTCTGCAGGACTCCTTCCAATGAAGCCCTACTAAAATTTGGCTGTACTGCCACTTCCACTAAATCCATGGTGTGCTTTTGAGAACTCTTTGACACGGTGTAGTTAGAATTTGTTGTGTTCAGCAAGTTCATTTTCTCTCTTGCTGTGTTAAATTTAGAAGCTTTTCTCTTAGGCAGTTTTTCTTGTTTATTTAATATCCTAAGATTTCTATAATAAGACTTATAACTCTTTCAGAGATTTCCTGCTGTTCCCATGTTTTTTTATGTTTGGGCTATAATGAATGTGTTCTGCTACCCTTCTATGGGTTGCACAGATTCACAGGATGTAATTAGCTTTTTTTAAAAGAAAACAAACAAAATACATTTGCAATGAGTCGTCCCCCAGCTTAGGAATGCTCTGATACAACCACAGTAGAACTTGCCTGAATGTCTTTGAAAGTTGTCTTCTATTATTTTACTAGTTACTTGGAAATGCAAGTGTTGGTGGAATAAGCTTTTGTTCTATAATTAGGCCTGGGCATCACATAATGCCTTTTTAGTTGTTTTGTGGTCTTGTTGCATTGTTTTCCCATTGAAAAAGAGTGCTTTCAAAGGAAGAAAAAAAAGTTGAGAACCTGAATAATCACGATTTCTTTCTGCATTGAGTTGTTCAGTTCAGTTCTGCTGTTAATATATATATATATTTCTGTTTCTGTTTTTAATAAATAAAAAGTCTGGAAATATGTTTTAATTCCACAGCAGAGTGGCGTGCATTTAAGTTAATAAAAACAAATTCTGCTTTAATTGTGATTGCAAATTAAGCTCACTGGGTGCTTCACGTGGCAAGGAAGCTTGGCCTCAAACAGAATATTATTTGCTAGCATGTTCTCTGCAAAGTCTGTAGACCTCCCTTTCTTTGTAAGGCTGGATTTCTTCTGGATGCACCAACAGCTACCAAATTGTGTGTCTAGTAACTGCTTTTGGCTCATAGAACCTGGTGGGGTGATTACCACCCAGGCAAAAGACAAGACCTGCTCTGCTGCAAGTTCTGGGGTTGCAAAAACCTTGTGAGTTTTTGGTTTCTAGCTCTGGAAGTTATGGAGAATAATTTCTATGCAGTTACGTGATCAAAAGTAAAATGTGGAAACTGGTGTGGAAGGAAAAATCTCATTTATTTAGGATTTTATTTACTCCTCTGCAGGGATCTACCCCCAGCAGCCCACTCCCTCCTAACTTTGCACCTGATCATCAATGGTTCTGAGACCAGAGCAACACACTAGGGATCTAAATTTAATAATAGGAGCATAATCTTATGCATATGCTTTGCAATGGAGCATGATAAACAACTCATGTTCTTGGAAATGAAACTCAAAAGAGCAGTAGCATCTCATTGCTACGTTTGTGCTAATATCTCAGGCAGTTGCATTGCTAATTAGGCTACTGATGACAGGCATTTTTTAGTTAAAGTGGCTACGGTGGTTCTTTCCTACCTCAGAAATGTACGTTGTGCCCATGTGTTTTGTTTGGTGTCATGTGGGAATTTTGATGACCCAGTCAGTTTCACATTTCTCATGCTTCCAGAATTCAGGCTTGTAGACCATGGGTGCATTTCTCTCCCACCTTGACCAGAAGGTCAAGTCTGGTGTGGGAGATCACTAGCAAGTGAAATTCTACTGAAAAAAAAGTAGGAAAGTTTCCACTTTGGCAAAAGAAAACAAGCAAGCCTTGGATGAGATCTTCAATAATTCTAATCCCTATTCAGTTCTTTTTTATTGCAGTTTTTGTACCCTTTGTACTCCACACTTTTGTGTAGTCTCAATCATTCACAGAATCATATCTAGTTTCAAGCACATCCACAAACTCCTTGGGCAACCCGCTCCAGTGCATCACCACATTCTGAGTGAAAAACTTCCTCCTAATATCTAATGTAAACCTCTCGTCTCAGTTTAAAACCATTCCTCCTTGTCCTGTCACTATCCACCCTCATAAAGAGCTGTTCCCCTTCCTGTCTATACGCTCCCTTCAAGTACTGGAAGGCTGCAATAAGGTTTCCCTGGAGCCTTCTCTTCTCCAACAGGCCCAGTTCCCTCAATCTTTCCTCATAGAAGAAACTAGGGAACATAGGAGAAACTAAGAAAAGACCTTTCTTCCCTTATCTGCTGCTGATTGGAGTTATCTCTTTTGCATTTGTGGTCTGTTTGTTTGCTTCTGGTGGGATGGAGCAGGAAAAATTTGCTCAGTCATATATATGACTGAACAGATTTGCAGCATGTATTCATCCCATTAAATCCTTAATTGAGTTGTAGTTGATTACCAGCTTTACAAGTGGTTCTCCAGATGTTTACCACGAGTGGTCTCCCATCGTAGCAAGTCAACATTTAAAAATACATCTGAGCTGGTAGATGACGATTGGATTCCCATGCTGTGTTGATTTTGTGCCGAACACTCAGCCGCAAAGGATGAGGGCCAAATACAAATGAAAGAACTGCAGCTGAGTTTGAAAAAGATACGGAAGCATGCATTAATTAAAATTTCTCTTGTATTGCAGTGTTCCCACATTCCAGAGCCTTCCTGAGGAGATACTCAGTAAGCTTGCAGATGTCCTTGAAGAGGTAAGTGTGTTTAATTTTGAGAGCTAATGAGTTCAGAGTTTGTGAGTCTTCTGGTAGCAATATCCAGGCTCTTTTCTGAAAGAACAGCTTCACAATTTTACTCCCAATTATGGTTGACTACTCCAGCATGTCAAGACGATGAGAGGAGTTGTGTGAAAAAAATGAATTCATTTCTGAACAAGGCTTACATATCTTTAATTGGATTTCCATCGAATTGCGGATCAAAACATTTGTTTCCTGTGTTGTGTAAAGAGGAAACCTTCTGCCCTGGGTCACTGGTAGAGATTAGGGCACGTGGAAATGCCATTTCCTTTCAGGCGTGATGGGAAACTTATGTTAGAGGACAAAACCAGGCCTTAGAGTAGGTGTTATAGAAAGGCTACTCTCGTTAGAATTACAGCAGAGATAGGCAGGTATAATATATGTCAGGAAATTTGAAAGTCTGGAGTCGTGCCTTGCCTACCTGGCTGTAACTGGTATCTCATTAGTGTCAGGCTCTCTATTTAAAATCTTGTCCTCTAAGCAAATGTGTAAATTGGATGCAAAATATGAGTTGCAGGCAGTTTGTCCACACGGTGTATTCAGATAGCTTTCCATTCTGGACCCGACAAATTGCTTGTTACTGAACACTACAGAAACTGTTAAGAAAACCTTTCAAAATGTAGCCTTGTGTGATGTAACTGTTAGAAACCTATGTACAACAAGGTGTTTTTTGTCATTCCTTGTTACTTTTTTTTTTTTTAAATACAAGCCTTGCCATGGGAGCCAGTTCTAATAAATGTTTATGGGAAATTGTTTCTCTGTACTAAGCACTGCCTCTGCCACTGATTTTAAGAAACAAAGCTGCTGACATTTAACTTGATTTCCAGAGCATTGGTAGGACATTGTTATTTCTTTGCCTGTTTATTTAGTATACAGATGAATTCACGTTTATCATGCAACATAATTGCATATTCATAGATAAGCTTGATTTCCTTTACTGCTGGAGAAGTCTTCAGATTTAGAGAAGAGAGCTGTATTGCCTCTTTATGCTATGAATTAAATGCGTGTATCTCCAACACGCCTAATCAGAAGCAGGTAGTTAATTTGCTTGGATCACATAAGCAATGCTAAGCTCCTTATTGAGAGTTAACAAAAAGTTTCAAGGGAGAGTGGGCTTCAGGGGGGAATCAGAATAAATATCAGTGAATAAATTAGGCATGGAAGTAGTTATCATTTGTAGGTTGGTCCAAGACCACTCTTGTTTATTTTAAAGGTATATGCTATATATATGCTATAGCCATGTTGTAAGGTTGTTTCCAATCCTTACTGGGTGATCTGCAGAACATGGCTCCCAAAACAAACTGCTTCAGTTTCTGACTTGGAGTCATCCTTGTTATTCCTTGTGTTTTTCTTTGATTTGATATATTTTGCATAAACTATAAAATCTTACTATTACACAGTATATCTTGTTTAACAGTATCCAACATGCTGAAACTAGGCAGCAATTGCTTTACTTTATCTTCTCTGTTGCTGTATTAAATGTTGGATAAAAGTGACTCATTCAGACAATTAGAAGCGGGGGAAAATCTTTCTTAATGTCAATGTTTCATGCAGTTTTTCTTCTGATGTACTTCTATGAATTAATGCAACACTTCTGTCCTACATTCTTTAAATGAATTCTAAAAAGTGTTAACTAAAGCCCAGAAGAAAAAAAAAACATCCTGTTTAATTGCCCATTATCAAAATCAAACCTGGGAATGGCCTTAAGAAGACGGAAGGAAAAAGGTCAATATTTGATGATATGATTTCATTTCTGGAATTGGTGGAAATACTAACTCAAGTTACGCAGCATAGATGACTCGAATGAAAATGAACAAAACACTGGGGAATTTCCCTTTCAATTGCAGCGGTTCTGACTTGCGTATGATCACTCACATTACTGCAATTGCTTGTGATTTATAGGCATGTGAAAGTCAAAGTACATTTATGGAGCTCAGCATTAGCAAATCTGAACTTAAGCTCCCCATTGTATCAACGAGGCCATAGCTGCTCCCAGTCCCCGGTCCTTTTCCCACTTCTAGGCTGAAGTTTCCCTGGACCCAGGCTGCCACATCTTGCACTTATCTTGTTGCTACAGTCAAACAATAGCCAGATTTGGGCACAGCTTCAGCAAGTGCCTGAAGCCTGCCTCTATCTCCTTCCTCCCAATTTAGTTAAATTAATATATCGTAACGTGACATAGATGCTTGCTAATTACACAATGTATAGTTGACTCTTTATTAACATTTTTCAAAATGTCGTGTAACCACTGTAGTGATTTTCACTGCCATGGAAAGCTGAGCAGCCCTTTCAGCAGAGAGGTTGATTTAGCTTGGCTTTGATGCCATCTCTGTTGAAACAGCTCTGCTTGGCCTGTGATTTTATTGCATTGTTTATCCTTGTGCTTACTGAACATAATGCATGAGTCAATGAGTAATATGTTTCTGCAGCTCAAGACTTGATGTTTATTTTACTTGGGCTTTGGTAGTACTAAGGAGGTGGTTTGTGTAGTCACTCTGTCTGCCTGTAGGATAGTCCCCTCAAAGCACTTGTAACTGCTTGCCCAAAACAAGCTTGATGTGTGGGAGGAAGCATCAGTGATACAAAGTTCCTATGAGATTGATCCAAATTATTGGATAAGTAGAGAAAACAGATTTGAATTATGTTTTGAGTCACACAGGCACGCTTCGTGATCAGCTTCACCCTTGCTTCAAATAAACTGAGCTAGTGGCAGAGGTAGCTGTCTGGGAGAGGTGGGGAAGCAAAGGTTAATGATGTTAGTGCTGTGCAAGGGGTGAAGGACCCAAATTAATTATTCTGCGTGACAAACAACTTTGTTAGTAGGACGATACATATCATCTCTCTTTTGCTGTGTACTTGAGATGTGAGGGGTAACACTCATTAGTAGTGTCCAGAAAAAGTATACTAATGACATTTTTCTATTATCCCCAATATCTTCCTCGTTTTCCTTTCTTAATTCTCGCTTTTTCATACTCTTCTTCAGATGAAAAATTCCTTCTTGACCTTGTTGTGCCCTTGGCTGCCCTTTGTTAAAAAACAGTTGCTCAATGACAGTTGCCTCTGCCATGTATTCACAGTCTTTTATCAAACAGGATTGAATTGGTGGCAGAGTAGATTCTCTCTTGCTTTTTGGTTTGTTTGTTTGTTTTTGTCATGTTTGTGTTTAAATATTGGAGTATAAATACAGTAAGAGAAGGTAAGTTGCCAGCGTGTGGCTTAAACATCACTGTTTATCCCTAACCAAGTGCGTCTCATGTGTCCAAATACCTGAATCAGCTGTATAAGTATCCTTGCTCTGTTTCCTTTGGGAAACAGCGCAAGAAAGACATGGAGCTGTTAGAGCACGTCCAGAGGAAGACCAGAAGGATGATGAGAGAGCAGGAGCATCTCTGTATGAGGAAGGGTTGTGGAAGATGTGTTTGTTCAGCTTGGAGAAGAGAAGGCTCCAGGGAGACCTCACCACTACATGAGGGACGCTTATAAACTGGAGGGGGGCTGACTTTTTACACCATCTGATAGTGATAGGACAAAAAGGAATGGTTTTGAACTAAAAGAGGTGAGATTTAGGTTAGATGTTAGGTGGAACTTCTTTTCTTAGAGGGTGGTACGACCCTGGCCCAGACCGCCCAGAGAAGCTGTGGATGCTCCATCAACAGCTCCAGAAAAGACCAGGTTGGATGTGGGGCCCTGGTCAGCCCAATCTGGTGGGCAGCAATCAGCCCATGCAGGAGGATTGGAATTAGATCATCTTTAAGGTCCCTTCCCCCCAGCTATTTTGTGATTTTTAACAAGGGGTTATTAGGAAGATACTGAAGTTGCCATTATATTTATTTACAGATTAACTCCATTCATTATATCCTTAAGAAAGGAGGACAGCGGATCTGTAGAAGCAGATGAAATTGCCAGGTTCTGCATTACCAATGAGGGAAAGAAAGGCTTTTCTGTGGTCATAGAAGAAGGGGACGGTCAGGGAACAAACCACCCAAGCCTGGAGCACCCAAACACTCAGTGGCTCCTCATGGTAAATGCGTGGGTACAACGTATAGATGACCAAACAGACTTGAGAGCAGATACTGTGAAAAAGGAATTCATGGGCAAAAAGAGAGACAGCTGAGCTTGAGAAGATGACTGTGACACATCCAAGGGAAGAAAAGAAGTTAATCCAACATCTTTGTTCCCAATGTGGCCAAGGGTAGTTTTAAGCATGGGTAGTGCTCAGAGTCTCTGGGCTCTGACATCCCTTTCCGTTTCTTTCTTTTTTTTTTTTAGGACAAAAATTACATATTTCATTGTGTCCTGTTTTCAGCTGAGACAGCATTAATATTAATAGCACAGTAGCGTTGTGGTTGTTGCTGAGTGCTGGGAATGCTCCAAGAGGAGAGGTGGAGCCAAGACAGCTGGCCTGAATTAGGCAAGGGCTTATTCCATAGCATGTGGGAGGCTATAGAGCTGTGAGGAATGAGGATCAGCCCCTGCTCAGGGTTTTGCTGGACACTGGTGGGCTTTTGTTCTTGTTTTTATTTTCCTTTTCTGTCTTAGTAAACAACCCATGAGTTCTGTTTTGCTTCCAGTTCTCTCTCTCATCCCAGTTGGGGGCATGAGCAAACAGCTTTGTGATGCTGAGCTTCCTGCCAGGTTGAGCCACAACACATTTTTATCTTGAGGTTGGTTCCTTTCTTGTAGCCTTTTCCTCCTTCAGGTATATCCTTTGTGTCATTGAAACGTAAATTTATATTCTTGGAAGATTTATATTGAGTATTGGTATTACAGTTAACAATACCTTGTAATTAAGGTTGTTCGACCTTTTCTTTTTTGAAACCATTTCCACTAGCTTATGATTTTGATGGCTTATCCATTTATCTCAAATTATTCCTTGCAGCTGCTGGACTAAAGGTGATTTTTCTAGATTTTTTTTCCAAGTTAAACTACTAATCTTGTTTCAAAGAGTGAGATTGCTTTGTCTGTGTGTAGGGGATGGTTGTGTAATCTTCCTGAGTATCTGTCCTGGGCTTCTTGATTTACATAAGGCTTTCAAGATAGGGGTAGGAATGGGGCTTGGAGAGAATAATAGGCGATCTTACGATTTAAAAGTTTTGTAGTTACAAATGCATAGAAAGGGATTGAAATAAGGTTTCACTGACATTTCTAACTCTGGGATTTTCTAAATCCTGTGTGCTTGATGTTCCTTCACTGTTTCAGATTTAGAATGTTAATCCATATCAGATGTTATGTATGAATCTTCGCAGCAAAATATTGTTTCTTTTCACAGATAATGTCAAGCCTTACTACATCAAATATATTTTTTTCTGTGTATTATGTATCCAGGGCTGTAGATACATCTGCAGTGTAAACCCTCGTGCTGGAGTGTGTACTCTTAAATACTCTTTTTAAATAAGATCACATGATTAACAGTCAGTAAGAATGGGAGAAATACACAGAGTTAATTAGCTTTCAGTATAACCAGTATTCTTTCTAAATAAGACTGAGGATCATTCTTAGGTCTATGTAGTCCTCAGCTGATCCACCCTGCAGGTGACAGCTGTCTCCTGAATGTAGAGCTTGATGGTAGGTTATGCCTGGACCAACAGTGATCGGCAAGAAATGAATAACGCTCCAATCTAGAGGTGCAAACATGAGGTGAATTAGCAAAAAAGCAAGGAAGAGCAAGAAGTTTGGGTTAGGAAAGATTTTTATTTTCTATCTTCTGATTGAAGCTAGCGCTCAATTAGAGTATGTTTAATGTTTACCAAAGGAGCTTTGGGATATAGTTGAAGTGCTACATGGGGGGGAAATGAAACAGATTCGAATTACCATTGTTTCATATACAGAAGAATTTCAATTTCTGATAACTCTATTTCTTACTATCTCATTTGAAAAACTAATATTTATGAAAACATACTCCAGAAAATAAGCATTCTGGGTTTACTGCAAAACACAAAAACCAAAAATCCACATTAGGAAAAAAAAAAAACAGTTGGAAAAAGTCACGTGCAGCAGTACAAAAAAGTAGTCAGCCACAATGTCTAGAGTAATGGAATAGAATAGCACCTTCCTCTTAAGTATATGATGCTTTTTTTGACCTTTAAGCCTATGCACTTCTGTGCATAGGGCCTTTGACTGATGCTGCTATGGAGCTGATGCCTACCAGCATGGTTTGATCAGTGAGATGTGTGTACATTCAGTGTACACATGCTGTATTTCCACTGCAAATTGCAGCTGTTCAAAGAACTCCAGCATAAAAAAAAAAGTATCAAGGAGTGCTCAGCTAATTGGAAAATAGAACATCATCTTTCCTTTTTTTGTCAGGGTGTAAAATACAGATAAATTACCTAAATATAATTCCAGAAGATACCCAGGAGAAACAGAAAAGCAGTCATGTTTTCCTCTACCTGATGGCATGACTGTATAGTGATGCTAACTTAAAAGTTGCTCTAACATTTGCATTGGGATAAAAGGTATCATTTTGATAAAAGCTTTTCTTTTTCTGGTTTTCTGTAACCTGTTTAAGCACTTCAAAGGCAATGATGAATAACCTCACCCTTAATTATCACAGCAGAGGAAAGGAATTGTTTGAATATTCCCTGGTCCCCGACAACATGTCAAGAACCTCAACATCCATTTGTGCATTACAGTTACCATCCTGATTGCTGTGGTAAGAATGGAGGAGATGTTTCTTCCCATAGTAGTTAAGTCTTGTATCTTTTCCCTGTTCTTGCTGAAGCACCTGCTTGCAATGGTTGTTGGAGATGAGGATCACATGATTAACAGCCATTAACATGAGGATAATAACATTAACATGAGGATTGATGGAGGATGCTGAGCATGGCAAACCGTTGGTCTGATACCACAGAACCCCTTCCTTTGTTTGCAGGAAGCCATTCATTGATGTTCAGAGCAACTTCTTGGAAGTTTGGGGATGAGAAAGGGTGACTTTGTGGACTGTCCCTTTTGCACATAGCAGAGTACATCCCTCCAGTATGAGACTGGGCTCAGCGTATGACCAACATTTATCTAGTGAGTTCTTCATACAAGTAATGAGTGAGTTCTGTATAAGCACTCAAAATTTCATCAGCTGGATGGTTCAGTCTAACTAGAACATCATATTTTTTAATTTTTTACTTAAGACTGTTTTGTCCTGCGAAATCAAATTGAATCCGTGCATTTCTCTGTTTTTGTTTTTGCTTTGTTTTGTTTTTTTTTCAAACAGATGGAATAAGCTATTATTTAAGTCTTTCATCTTACTAAAAAATGCACACAACTTATTTTGATGGTTTCCATGGCCATTACATCCAAGTGGAAATGAACACGTAAGGACTAAATGAGATCAACACTGATACAGGATGCTATTTTTCTCTCCTTTGTTTGGATCTGACACCCAAGGTACACTGCCATGTGCTTTTGTTGGGTAGGAGTTGAGTGGAAAGCCGCCTATGTCCCAGCAGTACTGATTCTCTGAAAGCAAAAATCAGCCAAATCATGTCTTACACAAATAAGACGGGGATGGGAAACTGAAGGGGACAGGGCAGTACAGATTATATAACTCGCGTAAATATTCAAGATAAACAGGGCTAAATTTTGGTTCATATGATGTGGTAGGGGAAAATTAGTACTGCTGTTTAATCTAAAGGTGCGGGGAAGTCAAGGTGTCATCAAGTCCTTGACTTCTTTTTCTGAATTTTATTGCTTTTCTAGATGAGTGTAATGCTGTCAGCAGCAGGACACACTGGTGCTGTCTGTACCAACAGAGCATGTAGATTTCTTTAGAAAAAGCATCTAGGGATGTAAATGTGAGAAACTTCCTGAAAGTATGCATGTAGGCATTAGTACAAAGAAGTTTATTTGTCAATCTATGAGTAGATGCTACTCTTGCAAAATTCAGATATCATGATTATAATGAACATAAAGTTTCAGCACCCGAATGGCCAAGACCTTGAATGAGTTGCTTGGGTTCCTGCAGATCTCAGCTGAGTCCTGGCTGGATTTAACACACAAAAAAAGCAGATGCTTAGATACAAGTGGGAGGACTGGGGCAGGGAAGCCCTTATAAAGCAGGAGGTGGATCAGGAGCTCTTATTTTGACTTCAGCAGGCCAAAGGCTGTGATGGAGCCCTGACCTCTGCTCAGTGTAAAATGCAGAGATCAAATGGCTCCGATGGAACATGAATTGCAACTTGTAAGGCCTACCAAAGCATATAGATATAGGTATGTGTGCAGAGATAGTAAATCTATGCAAGAATCCCAGAAGACATTCGGATGGGCGGGAATTCGAGGTTTTAAAGAGATTTCCTTAGCTGTTAATACAGCACGGTTTCAGCATGGAGCAGGGAGCTGAGTATTTAAATGTATCAAAGAAGAGGAAGTAGCTGAAGTGCAGGGACTTACCTCCCAACCTAGAGAAGCTGTCGGCTGCTCATCAGCATAAAGCATTAGTTCTCCTGGCTATTCAGCAGCATCCTGCAGCGAGGATGGGAAGGCCACTGGCCACTGCTGGTCTTTGTAGTGCAAGAGGAGAGGTCTGCAGGGAGGTGTGGGGTCATGCTATAAAGTGGCACTGGTGTTGTACTAGAGAAACCACTTTTTCCAGGTAGGCACAGTCATGGAGTCATCCAGATATTTCTTGACATCCATGGAGATAATAATCCGAGGTGATGTTGTGCTGTTACCCCTCCTGAGGTGCAGCTCTGGCAGAGGCTCTCAGAGCACAGCCTTAAAAATCTCTAATTATGACTTGTTCTTTGAATGCCTGCAGTGATCAACAGAGACGATGGAGTTGTGAAAATATGTTGTAGGAGTGGTAATAACTTGAGAATGAGTGGAGACTCCTGTTTTCTCCTGTTTTCAGTCTGAGCCTTGAAGTGCAGTGTTCTTGTTGCAAACTTCATGCATCTTCTGAAGTTTTGCCTTGCCTGTTTGTCAGCTTCCTTTGGAGGAGCATCATCCTTTCCTCATTATTATGCTGTCCCCCTGCATTAAGATCCCTCTCATTAGTAAAAACCTCTCACCTAGCTCACTGCATAGAAAATCCACTTCTGCTGTGATGTGGTTGGTATCAGGGCACATGGCACTGACAGTGTCATGGAGCAGTTTCTTAGGGAGCAGAAGTGACTGAAACACTGCTTCAAGCTTCAGAGTTTTTTTTTTTTAATTATAATAATTATTATTCTTTTGTAACAATGGGTTGAGTGGAGATTAAATTCTCTTTGTGAAAACTCCCTGATAAGTTACTCATTTACAAAGCTGCCACATTTGATGATGGGCACACCTGGTTGCTCTGACAGCTTGGATTAAAACCAGCTCTAATCTATCTAGAATGTATTTTTTGTACTATCTGTAAATGGATTTTTCATCCTGTCCATCACAGCCATAAAAGAAAAGAAAAAAAAAAAAGCAAAACAAAATAACCTGTGCTTTTGTTTCTAATCTTTGATAATTTCCAGGGTTTCACAGATGTGAAAAAAAGGATTTAAAGAAATCTGTAACGTATCATTTCCACGAGCAGATTTGCAGATTCTTTTTTAAGCATGCAGGGTTGATTTGAAAGAGCGGTCACAGCAAACCTCCAAAGATCCAAGCTGAAGTCTCCTGTGTGATCCAGCCACGTTCCAACAGCCACTACCTCACAGCAGTTTGTAAGAGGCATTGTAGCATGCCTGGATATTGAAACCCGTTGTGGGTTTATCTGTGTGAAGAGGTTGGAAGGTATGGACAAACGTCCGTCTGTTTGCTGGCTTGAAGTAAGTTGGAAAGCTTGGCACCGTCTTACTCCAGCATGATGGGCAGAGTACAGATTCATACAGCTAAGTCTTAATACTTTTGTTGCTGAGTTGTACTTAACGTGGTACAGCTTTGTTTTCTCTCAACGAGTTACCCAAGAAGGAATGTCACAGTATCAACGCCTGCTGTGTGAGCTCAGGCCCAGCAGCCTGGTTTGCAAGGAGCACTTCTGGGGCTGATAGCAGCACCTGCTGAAGCTGTTCTGACAGCCTGGACACATGCCCCCTGCGCTTTATATCTGCACTGATGAGGTATTTGCTTGGTGCAGGCTTTGTGCAGGGGAGAATGCGACTGGGGGCTTCAGCTTGCTGTAATGGGAAGCCTGCAGGGAGAGCTCATGGCTATTTCTGTCCAGTGAGATCATCTTCTGCAAGCTTAATCTAATAGCAGTTTCAAAAATGCCTTGTTTTAACTCACATATCGCTGGTTACATACATACATAGGCTCATGTTGGTGGCAGTAAGCTTGCCTGACTTGTCTCATTTTTGTTTTCTGGAACTAAAGAAACAAAATCCAACCTTATTTGCAAATGTTGCATGATTTCCAGTCTGTACCCCTAAATGGTACGAAGCAGAAAAAAGTGAATTGCTTCTAGTAAAGCTCCTTTTATCTTCAGGAGGTGCATTGTCTGCACTTTATCTGTTAAAGCAGGAAAATATAATTAGCAATTACGTTGAATATTAATTAATTTGGTGGGTGTTTTCCCTTTGATTCAAACTCTTTTCCACTGGCTTTCCTTATAGCACTGCCCACAGTGACACCTACTGGCATTCGAAAGAAGGCTGGCTTGCAGGCTGTTGCCTCCTGGGCAAGTCATGCAGGGGGATGAATTTAGTAAAATCCAGAAGATGGAAAGCGTGGCCTTGGAAGCACCTTTGGCCTCCTAGGGAATGGCTCTGGAACCAGGCTGTGGGTGCTGCCTCCCCATTCTGTGCTGGACATCGTGCCTGGAGTCTTGTCTATAAGCTGAATGAGAGCCTCCAGTAATGGCAACAGTCAGTGATATCAGCTTTGTGCTTGGAGAACAAGCAAACATTAGAAAGGAGAGATGCCTCCCTTCCATGGGCTGCAGTGACTTCTCAAAGCGTAACCCTGCTGGCAGGTGTTTCTGTTGCCAGGGAGTTTATTTTCCTTGGGAAATGAACTTGCCTGTGCCCTTTTGTGTAGCTTTCATTTTTGTGTCTGTGTATTAAACATTCAATTAAGGTCCTGAGGTTATATGTGAGCTAACTTCTTATTTGCCACTATTGGTGTGGTATTTGCAGTATCTCACAGTTGTAATAATAGTAATCGAAAGTGTCTTTTTGATAACAGAAATCCATTTTGTCCTTAATCCATGAAATACTAGGCATTGGATATCTTAATAGATAACCACAAGACTAAGCTGCTGGAGGAAAGCAGAAAAGCATTAGGAATGGAGTTACTGATGTGGTAAAATTGAAATGGCCTCATTTCCATACTGAACAGAATGCAACAAAACAGCCTCTGATATAAGTTTTATTTACATTTTTAATATGCTTCTGTCACTCTTAATAGGAAATTTTTAGTGAAGCCTTCCAAAGTGAAATTTCTGACTCTGCGGGGGTCTGATCCTGTCTCCCAGAAACAGGAATGAGGGGACAACAGGTGACTGCAAGGCTCCCTGTTGACCAAATTTGTGTGCCACCCATCCTACAAAGCCACCTCCTGAGCTTTCCCTACCAGCCTTCGCTCATCAGAGCCTTCTGCTTGCCAGCATGAAAAGCGGGAGTGCTGGAGGGAAGGTGGAATGATGCACAGCATCAGCACTCCCTGAGGAACTCATTTGGTACCACAGGGACCCTTGGGCACATCTTTGTCTACCTGCAGCTGCAGTCCTGATACGTCAAACTGAGAGTCTTCTGCTTGGAAAACCCGCTGAGCCCACTGCAAGCCATTACTGGTAGGCTTTTTCTTGGGATTACAAAACCTGGAAATTGAAGTAAGCAACTGCCAATAAAACAGGTTTTCCTCTTAACAGTGAGTTTATCATCCACTGGAACAGATTGCTTGGTAATGGCTAAATCCTCCTCCCATGCAGCCTGTGAATGGAAATGGGCTGGCTGGCTGCTGTAGGAGTGCTTTGGTTCAATAATGGGTTATCAGGATAAGTGAAGGGGGTGTTGATTTTGGCTTTATGTGTTTCTGAGGATGGCTGATTCGACTAGTTCATACTGACCCTAAAATGACTTCAAGCATTTGTTCTTAATCCTCACAGCATTCAGGGAGTTAGGCACTGTTGAGAACTTTGGCCTTTCATTTGCAACCTTTGAGGATTATGGAAATAAGAGCACAGAACTGTACTTGAGTGTCATACACAGGATTGGGGTATATGGCTTTGGACCCTGTAATGGGGCAGGAATGAAACTTATCTCACAACATGGTCTCTAGAGACCCCTGAGAGTTTGAAACTTTAGCCTTAAGTGGAATTGCTGGTGCATCCCACATCTGAAGGACAACAAAGCTTGGAGACTGGCACAGTTCTGTCCTATGGTGCACTGTCCTTGGTTTGGAGGGTTTGGGAAGGTGAGGGCGAAGCCTGGTCCTGTTGTAAAAGTATCCCAGGAACACTAGGTGGGATTTACAGGTGTTCCTCATGCTGTCAAGTGGGAGCTTGGGCATTCCATCATTGCTGTCTGTCAGGTGAAAACGTTACAGATGCTTGATCCTAGCTTGTTGGTGTGGCCGGAAGATGAGGTCAGGTGCTTTCTGAACATGAATTTTACAGCAGATTACTTGCAGCTAGATTTCAGAGCTGTGCTGAAAATGAGAAGGGCCATCTTTTCCAGTGCGTGAGTGCTCATCATCCTCAGGCTTACATGCCAGATGGGAGCTGATGGGTTAGAGCACAAAGGGTTGGGTTAGCATCTCCCTAAAGCCTCCTGCTCTGCGCACCAAAGAGCACTTTGATCCCCTGCTCCTGTCATCTGATTCTTCATCAGCAGCTTTGATAGCAGATGTCCAGCATTAGGAGTGAAATATTAGCTGCCCTCTGGACTCCGTATGCTTGGGGGGCTGTAATGTGGACAGACTGCTTCGGCTATCTGACTTGCATTTTCCACATTAGGGTGCAAATGGACAGCTGTGGTGTTAGGAGGTCACTCGATCTCAGCACATCTCACTGCATCTAGGCAACCCCAAAAAGGGGGCACAGTTCCTGTGAGGAGCAAGGCATGTGCTGGGAAGGCACTGACATGGATGACAAAGCCTGGAAGTCAGCTCCCTGCTCAGCTGCAGGCTTCTGGGGAGCGACCATTTGGGCTGTCCTTGGTTCTTCGTTAGAAAGTCCTGGGAAAAAGGCATGAAGGGATCTTTTGCTGGAGACCCATGTCCTTCAGATACCCCTCCTGCAATCAGTGTTACAACTCGTGCTGAAAAATAAGACTCCAAAGTATCTCAGAAATAATATAAAATGAAAATAACTATGTTTGTAACTCAGAGGGAAGACAAGTGCAAAAATAGCTCATTGCTGGGAAACTTATGATTCTACTGAAGAGGAAAATGCTGATGTCCTAAATCAGGGCATCAGTGGAACAGATGCACTCTTCTGTTCCCATCCCTTCTGATTCCAGTTTGCTGTACAGGACTGGGAAATGTGAATACTGTGTCTGGTGTTACCAGCACGCACTTATGTGAGTGATCTTTTACTGGAGGGTGAAGGCTTTCCCTGGTTGTATAGGAGTGGGGTTTATCAAGTATCACGATGAGCAATCTCTGTTGAAATAAGGTCAGTTCCATGCTTGTACACCCTTAAATCCAAGTTGTAATTTTCCACAAAAGGTACATAATTCACTTTGCTTTGGAGTTCAAAAAACTCATGAAGTAATCTCTGGATCAATGTGCCGTCCCTGCCTGGTAAGGAAATAGTCAGCTGTCCATTAGCAGTGCTATGTCTTGAGCCAAAAATGTGGCCTAGATAGCATTTTCCAGTGTTGTTCTGTTTTTCTTTTCAGGGCTAGTGTTGAGATAACTCCAAAAACACTTTAAAGCACTCAGTAGATCTCATCAGTCAAATACTAATACAGCTAGTCACTGCACGAGAGCTAGATGAAGGTGTTCTGATAGAGGGTTAATTCTTTGTATTCTCTGTTGGTAATTCGAAGTGTTATCGTGTTCTGAATTATTGATGTGATTTTAGTTTCATGTTTCATTACCCTTTGGACAAAAGTCTGGAATAAGTTGTAGGCAGTGGAAAGATCTGGTAACATTTTCTGTAGAGCAGTTTTGTAGAAAAGTTCAAAGTGAGATGGTTTGAAATCTTTTTATCACTTTGTGAAGTATTTATGTTGTTCTCTTTCCACTGACAAAAGTCATTTTTGCTATTTAAAGTAATAGTTTTCCATTTCTCCAGTTTCGGTGCACGTTCAGACTAAAAGTTTACCCATCATCGCTTTAATGAGTATGTTTTAGGTTCTTTATCTTGCTTACACCAATGTAATTCTCTTCCAAAACCCATTGTAATCCAGAGCAATTGTTGCCAGGGTGGGAGTGGAGCCTGCAATTTGTATGTGTGCAGGCTGATAAAGCTGTGGTTCCCTTTGTATAGTTAATGAGAGAGATCTGGGTAAAAGGATAATATTTTCTATCTACAGGCAAAACCCACAGAGATTCAGAAGGCAGCAAGAGCTGCAGTAGGTGCTGTTTGACTGGATGCTGTAAGGCTAACGTGCTCAGTCAGAACTGATTGTCACCTACTGAAAATCCTACAGAAACTGCCAGACTGGAAGAAAGTGGTGAACTCAATGGGCAAAATTACCCGCCTCGGTAAAAATGTAGTGCTTTCCATGCTTTTGCTGCCAGTAAATTCTATTCCTGGGGAGAAGCAGCACATTTGCATATGGAAGGGTAGGCACTCTTCTTTGATTCAGACTACAAAAAGAAAATATATTTCATTGGAGGTTACTTCAAGAGTGGCTGAATGTATTCAATTAATGTGCTCTTTTATTCCTCTTGATGGATTAGGAAATTGGTTTTGATCCTCATGGCAATACAAATAACTTCTCTGAATAAGCGTACAAAATTTGTTGCAAATTAAGAAAATATATAAAGCATACATGAAGATTTACAGTGTTTACTTCCAATTTCATTTTTGCGAGGAATTGATTGCCATGTTAATAATTGTGGAATGGCTTTTTGGATTTATGAAGGAGAATTAGTGTTCCACAGACAGTCTTCCACTAAAGAACAAAAAAGTAAATCGGAGATATTCAAGAAAGATGAGCAGAAGAGGGGCTACTTTTCATGCTTTTCAATGAAATTTAACTAAAAACCCATATCCTTATAAAAAGTTGCTTGCAACTTTGGAGAAATTTGATGGTGCGGCGACACGACATTATGTGAACAGCTGGTTGCTGGCTGTGTTTCCTCCCAGCAAAGCTGTCGAGGTCGTCACGCTGTTGAACAGGGGGAGATCTTTTGATCCCTGTACTTGCAAAGGAAAGCAAAGTGCCTCCCTTCCCCATCAGTGCAGTGGGAGTGCGCTGCTGTCCCGTTGCTGGGGAGCAGTTGGGGCAGGCAGTCCCTTGAGGTGAAGTGCTCTGAGGTGCAGCAGTGGCTTTGCGTTTGATGCATTCTGGAAACGTCACGGGATGTGAGTTGTTCAGATAGAGATTTCAGTTCTGCAAAAACTATATGTGAAATTAAATGTGTGTGGCCCATCGTAGGTCCAGCACTCTTTCCTCGTGTTAGCACTACTGATTTCCAATGGGCAACTTAATTTCTGCCTCCCCCTTCCCCAAGTCTGCATCGACCCCATGCAATAGACTCACTCTATCATTTCATTTTTTTTACTTGATTTTACTTGATTTAACTGTTCATTGATTTTCAGTCAGAGCAACTGATTAATTAATTCCAGTCTGTTGCCTAGGTATCCTCTGTCTAATTACTTACCACTCAGTTAATTCTTCACATTTCACGTTCGTTATCTGTGAATCTGTTATTATTGTAGTCAGCAGGCAAACTATTGGTTTCTCTACCTCTGTTCATCGACGGTCGATCTGTGACCTGACACCACCATTAACTTTCACCCAACTAACTTACTGTCTTTCCTTGTCACCATCACTTTTCCTGCGTGCAGGTAGATGTCTAACTTCAGCAGTTCCACCTCCAAAAATCAACATCTCTGTATTCCTGGAAGGTTCCCCTCTACAAAGGTTGTAGTTTGGCTGCAGCTTGGGCATCTGCTGACTCGGTACCCTGTGCTCCCAGTGCTGGAGCAATCACTGACCTTGGGTCTGCAGTGAGGGTGCCAGACTCGGGGTCAGGATGTGCTGCTCCTGTGCCAGCTGGTGACAACAGCTTGCAACTCAGTGCATTTTCCAGGCAGAAACAGATGTTGGCTTCAGCACTGTGGACAAAAAACGGCTGTGGGGTGGCTGCCTCCAGGCATAGGAAACCTGATTTGGCTCCAGTGTCACCTGTCAGACCGTGGTTTGGGAACAGTGGGGATGGAAGGAAAGTTTAAATGTGGTTTCTAATGTGTTGTGTCTACTTTTAGAGCAAATTAAGGCAGGGAATTTATTTAGCAGTAATGCATTAAAATAATGTATTTTTGAGTTTCGCTTTCTTCCTCTTTCTCCTTTAAAAGGGCAGAGTATATTTAGGAACCAGAACTGTTTCTCAGGTATTCATTGTCTTCATTACAGCCTCTAATGGGACTTAGCCAGCCCACATTGTCCAGGGTCACAGTCTGTCCCACCGTCAGGTTGATGTTCTATCCTTTCGCCTTAGATGTGGCTAAATAAGATCTTTGAGGTTTCAGCAAATCTTTGTCTCCTCAAGCCAGAATCTGTTCAGCCGATGCTGAGGGCATTGCAGAGAGTCCCTAAGTATGCTCAGCTTTGCTCAGGGTGAGGAAAGGAACTTGAAGGTAATGGCAGGGCTTAGCTTCTGCTCAAGAAATGTACAAAAGAATGAAAAAGCCCCAGTAGTAGGGTTGATCACTTACATAAGGCATGGAGGAGACAGAAAGGCGCTGCTTCCTATAATGAGGCTGTCTTCTGCCATGGGTGGTGAGGAGGAAGGTGAAGGTCATTGCCTTTACACTGAGAAATAGGAAGGGGAAAGACAGAAGCTCCTCGTGTCACATGCATGTTTCTTCCCCCTTGCATGCAGGATACTGGACCAAAGTTTGTAAAATGTGGGTGTTTGTACATTTTACTGACTTTTATATAGCCATGAAAATTGTGCCTCGTGCATTGAAGTCCAATGGAACCAAGGAAGGAAGCAAAACGTTTTCAGTGTGATAAGAAGATGATACCACTGAAGTTCTAGCCCCTCCTCATACCCTTTGTCCTCAGTGTTGCTTCGTGTAGGGCACTTTTCCAGTGAAGCACAATTATTTAATGTGAGACTGAAAAAAACTCATTAGAGTACTTATCGCACACAAGTTACAAATGGTCCTTTTCTTCTTGTCATGAGGAGAGGGTGGATGTTTTGGTGTGATAACATTAACGTTCATGACGTAAATGGGTTAGCTGTGCACCATGGGTCTTTCAAGGAGCAGGATATGAACTTCTTTCATGTCAGTGAAGGAATGGAGGAAGCTCCTAAACAATCAGCTACAACATCATATGTACAAAATGGTGCAAAAGTTTTGCATTTGCTATGAAAATTCAGCTGGTTTTTCAAGATTCAGAATTTCAACCGAGGAGTGGTTGAAGCTCTGATTAGAATGGGAAATGGCAGTTCAAACGAGACCTTTAGCTCTAAACCAAGTTTGTTAAGTTGCTTGGATTTGTCTAACTTGTGCAGTTTGCATTTTTATTACCTTATTTCCATCGCCTGTTTTGCCTTGTGCTGGTGGGTGCTGCCCAGAGCTGGAAGAGGGCTGGTTTCAGCTCACTGCCTTTCTGTGGGACTCTGGAAGCAATTGCATTTTTGAGAAGAGGAGGAGCTGCGTTGCCTATTTCCCTCCTTTGTAGCTCTCTGCGTAACACAGTGAAATTCAGATTTATGGAGCAGTAATACCAAACCCCAAAAGAAACAAACAGGAAATTAAAGCGGTCTTTTAACCAAAGAAGGTAAAATTAGGAACATCTATCACATCGTTACATTTCAGAAGCAGCAAGGAGTGTTGTAGGACTGCTCATTTCGTTTTGTACCCAGTGGAATTGGTGTAGGCTGTTCTTGTTTGCATTAATGAAGTAACTGTTGAATACGCCTCTTGCACCGCTGCTTGTACTCCGTGTTATATTCCTTTCAGCTGGAGAAATCAATATGTTGTTCTCAGAAGCATGCATTATACCTTGGTGTTAGGAGGCGAGCCACCAATTGTTAGTTTAAGCTGAAAGTTTCTGCTGTGATACTGGTTGTTATTTGCTGTTGCACTGCAGCTCACTATGTTGCAGGGCTTACTATTTGCCTTTCTCGGGAAATGCAGTGAATTGTTGTCAGATTTTTGCTCCTCTCTCAGGGGAATGCTAAGACAACTGCAGTAGAGGGCAGATAAAGCAGCCATGTGAAGTGCTGGGTATTATCTCAGCACAGTGAATGTGAACATCCGCATGCAAATAGTCCCTTTAGGTGCATTATAACTCAGGGAGCTGATGGAGCACGAATCAGAAGCGAGTTGTGAACATCAGAGGGCACCATGACTGGCCATGATGCCCAAGCAGTGCAAAATGTGCTGAGGAGCACATTGATTTCTCGCCAGCTGCATCTGGATGCTCAGGCTGGCTAAGCAGAGGGCTGCAGTATGATGATGATATTGCCTTTCAACCATCGTGAGGAGCAACATTTTTAGGTGTTTATGAGTAAAGCCAGAGAAACAAAGTTTTATGATTCCCCCAAATTCAGTGCAGAGGACTAATATTTTCCTGAAGTTGTTTTTGCAGCAGTTTTTTAGCAACTAAACACTTCGTTTTGCTAGTGTTGCTGTTGTCAGCAGACTTGGAAAAAGTATTTAATACAATAATATTGTAAATAATACTTTGAAAGCTGCTTATGTTTGGAGTTTTGCTGACATTTGGGGGATATTTTTTAGAGCCAGCAAAATAATATACTTAGATGTATTTTAAATATATATAGAGTGTATATATATATATATATATATATGTATGTATGTATACACCTTGAGGGAGATGGATTATACATTCAGAACTGTCATCAAACCCCTGTTATCCTCCCTGGTTTATGCAGTGTAAACCTGTGACTGGTGAATGGAGCGCTCGGCTGCCCAGGGTGAAGCTCTGAGCCTCAAAGCTCCCTTTGTGCTTCAGTTCCCCTTACGTGACCTTGTAAAAGATTTGGGCCCCTCTACACCACAGCTGACGTGGGTTATGTAGCACTCCAGATGTTCCATCCATTTTTTTACCCTTTTCAGATGTTCTCAGAGTAAACACAGAAGTTGAAGTCATCCAGCTGGAGGAAAATGAGGTTTTCTGAAGCTTAGCCATTAGGTTGGCTGGTGTCAAGGCTTCTGCTCATGGCTTGTGTCGCTACTCTTTAGGTTTTGATGGTGACCTGAAAATTGCTGATGGACAAAATGAGGTCAGTGGAGCAGAGCCTTTAGGCACGGGTGAATGATGCATCCTCTAGCTTGCTGTGGAGAAAGCCTTCAGTGCAACGTGGTGGTTTGCTGACAGGGCAAGGCTTCTGGAGCTGGGGTGGGCAGCACAGAGGTGGTGGCACAAGGCTGGTCCTGTGCATCCCTGCATCCGCAGCACACACTTGGGATACACTGCTTGGCAATTCCTTCAAACCAAGGTCTGGCTTTTGAGGCACAGTGTTGGGAAGTAAGTAAAATCAGTTGAACATTTGGAGTTTCTGAACTGCAAGTCATTTCTATACTCAACAGAGGGTCCTGACAGAAACCTTCTCTGGGAAGGACAAAGTGTAGAAATTCAGATTTCAAACTCTCTCATCTTGTTCTAGTTACAGTGTCACCATTGCAGCAGTGTGTGATGCTTAACAGCTCATACAGGAAATAAATTGAACAAACAACTTTTTGGAGAGGGGTGGTACTGGTGATCTCTGAGTGCACCTGGACTGAGATTTGCACATGATCAGACAAGCACTTCCACTTGGGTTTGCTTTCAGTGGAGACTTTGCTTGTGGTTTCAGGTATAAAGAGCACAGTGACTCCAAAAAAGCAGTTACTGTTAGAACTCGGTGCAGTTTGTTGTTTTGGTAACACCTTCCTGCTTCTAATGTTGGTAGTGTTTAAGACTGATCTCATAGAATTCCAACTACTTCTCAACAGAGTTTCAGTTGCAGGGATGTTCCTCCATTCAAGGCTGGAGTGCTGCTGCTCTGCATAGGGCCAAAGACTGAGTATTTCTCTTTCCAAAGCACAACCTGAGTGGGCTGCAGGACGTGCTGCTCCTGTGCTGGCTCTTCTAGAGTTTGCTGAGCACATCAGAGATGTGCTGATGGCTCACCTGGTGAAACTCACTAAGTAAATGTTTACCTCCTTGGTGCAAGAGCTGCTGCTTAGCTTTATGTAAAATTGATAGCAGGGCAAACAAATAATTGTAGAAGCTGTTATCACTGGGCATCTCCATGAGAGAGGAGCTTGTACTGATGAGGCACAAAGGGGAGGACTTGTTTTAAATTAGGTGTTGTGGTTTAACCTGGCATGTTGCTCAGCACCACACAGTCGTTTTCTTACTTCCCTCTTCCCATGGGGATAGAAGTGAGAATTGAGGGGGGAAAAAAGGTAGAGCCCGTGGGTTGAGATAAAACTATTTACAAAGATAGAGAAAAGGATAAGGAAAATAGCTGTGACTGTGTGTGTGTATAACATATACTTGTTATATATATACTATATGTATATATGTTACATATACTCGTTTTATATATATATATATCTCTAACAAGCGATGCACAAGCAATTGCTCACCACCTGATGACCAATGCCCAGCTAGCCTCCAAGCAGCGGAAGAGAGAGGTGATGAACTCCCCTGCCAAACTCCCCTGCTTCATGTCATATGGTAGGGAATATCCCTTTGGACGTTTTAAGCCAGCCATCCTCATTCTGTTCTTTCCCAGCTCCCTGGGCCATTTTTTATGCATGGCCTTTGCTCTATACAGCACTGCTTAGCAACAGCTACCAACATGTTGTGTTATCAGTGTTGTTTTTCTCCTAGACCCAAAACACAACATCATAGCAGGCACTCTGAAAAAAACAGTTCCATCCTAGCTGAAAGCAACCTAAGACATTAGGTTGCAAAAGATGCCTTATCCTTATGAAAGATTCAGGCTTCTCTGTATGCTGAGGCTGATTTTAATTTAACTGTACGTGAAGGCCATTTAGACAGAGTACTACATGAATTGGATTCAGATTTGTCTCTGAGATGTAGAGTTGTTGCATAGAAACTCCTCTTGTTTAGTTTTTTAATAACCTTGGTTTTTTAAGCAACCTTAATTTCCATTTTATCTCTTTTCTATAGGGAAATGACAGTTTGGAATGACCATAGCAATCAATATGAAACTCTGACTGCTTGATACCTAAATTTCAATATGTTCCATTGAATATTGACTGTATCTAGACCTGGTTTGGATGCTCCAAATAGCTTTCATGTGCCTTTCAGCAACATTTTCCTGAAAAAATCTTGATTTTGTGATTGCTTTCCAATGTTGTAAATATAGTGTCCTGGGTGTGCTTAGGGATTTGCTGTAAGAACTAAACCTTGAAGTAGCTGGAGATGATGGTAACGTTGATGGCAGTGGAGAGCTCGAGGGACGGTGCAAGGAAGAGTGTTCACTGTCTGATTCTGATTGAGATGATACAATTTATGCTGTTCCTAATATCAAAATAAATGCAGGTTAGCTGTTTTGTCTGAATTACTTTTAATGCACCTCAAATGTTCAGTTTTCCATGGTGGCAGCTGAAAACCATTGAGGTGTAGCTATTGCCAACTCTGTTTAGCTGTGTCCTCTTAGTTAAGCCTTGTAAGGCTGAAATACAGACACAGATGTGTGGTCAAGCTCAGAACCCTTTTTAAACTGCTGCTGTTCTGTTCAAAGCCATATAGGAATTCCTAATCTGAACAGTGCTGTTTAAACCTGTCCTCTCAGCTTGACTAAAGGTATGTGGTCACAAAGTGTGAATGTAAAGGTTTGCCCAGATGGGTTGTGTCTCCTGAAGGTGAGATCTTACCCATTCCAAAGTTATTTAGGTGATTTATGGATTCCCTTGAACTGTGAGGAAAATAAATCTGTATTAGCTTTTGGTGAGGAAATAAAAATACAATGGAAAACCAATGATTATGCATGTCTCTTTGTTACAAATGTGCTGTTATTTGTAAGAAACCAATTAGATTAGGAAGAAACAGCTATCAATTTAGCTTCTGGATGACTTACAAACATATTCTGGTATTCTGGGTTAATCACAGGTGTTTGATAAATTCCCGGGTATTGTTAAAAATAAGGGGTAGTGTGAGTCATGTACCCAGTCCTGAATCCTCTTGCTCAATACTGTACAAACGACCAGAAGCTGGCAGTTATCCTAGCAAGGATTCCAGATTTAACAAGTTGTTGTTGTGCAGAATCTGCAGGAGAATTAAAAAAAAAAAGTCAGAGTCATAAAGGTTGAGAGGTCAGAAAGTGGGCTGCTCTGAAGTGCCGGCAGTGCTGGTGACATCGGGCTGGCGTAGGGCACTGGAGAAATGCTCCGGTGACTTCCACATGCTAATTAGGCTGGCTCTCTAATTTTATTTTTCACTTCACCCTACTCCTGTCAGTTCTGCCTTGGCATGCGTGAAGTAAATTTAATAGGAATTTGAGCAAACGTAGTGTATATGTGACTTTCTCTTGCCTATATATGTATATTGAGTTTCATTCCTGTTAGAATGTTTGGTTTCAGACCTGTTCATTCCCCGAGGAAACTAATTAGAGCTGCTTCTTTCCTTAGCTTTGTTTTTTCTCTTCTGACACGTTCTTTCTGTGAATACAATTGAGTGGCTTTGAGCCAAGAGTTCTGCTTCGTTGCAAAGACTGGGGAACCTCACAGAGCTGGAAGTCCTGTGTCCATAGCTCCTCTCCTTACTGGAGAACAGAGGGACTGAAGTGCTCCTAGGAGTGAAACCACGTATGGGTCAAACCAGAATCAGGGTACTAATGGAAGACTGGATCTTTGTGGGTTGGTTGGTTGGTTGTTTTTAAGGAAGCTTTTCGTTTTGAAGCTTGGACACGTGTTGGCTAAAAAGCAGAAAGAATATTTTATCCCTTATTTTCTCAGGAAGAAGCCTACTATCAGACATTAGGTATCCTGTGAGGCACACAGAAGAGACAACGTTATTAGCATTCCACAGAGCAATCTCCTCCCCATGGGCATTTCTGCACTGGGAAGGAGAACGTGATCCCCTGTAATTGATGTGAGTTTATAGGGAAACAAAGTGTTAGAAGGCTGAGGTGGATGCCTTCACAAGGCACAATAGTTCTCCCCCTGGCACTGGTGTTTACCAGCAGAATTAGTGGTGTTTCAGGACTTCTTACTTTGAAGGATTTGATCAGGTGCTTAGGACCTCTCATTGAAATAATGATAAAGCAGGTGATAAAGCAGCTCACGCTCTGTTGAGGAGTACCTCAAGGGCCTGGTGTTACCTGGTAAAACAACGGTCTTGTTAGCACAATGAACTCTCTAGATGTTGCGGCGTTTATAATTAATTGAAGCAAGCCTTCATCTGTATTTGCCAGAGCTTCTAAAGCACACATCTGTGGCTTGCTGGTACTGCTCCCAGCAGTAATTTCTCAGCTTTATCGTGGTAGTTTTCCTGAGCGCTGACTCTCAGACTTTGATGCCAAGCCTCAGTGATTTGCCTCGTAACCCTTTTCTCCCTGCACACACAAGACCTTCTAAATACTGGCTTTTCCACCTGGCTGTCTGGGCTTTGGCAGCTTGCACAGCTGTTTCTGCAGCCTCCGTTTCTCCTGGAACTTTCCCCTTTCCACATACATTCTAAACCTTCTGCTCTGTTTTCTGTCTCAAAAGAAGAAAATGCTAGAATGGTTGATATGGTTTGGTCAACTCTTCCAGCTAATTTCTGTGTTTTGCTCCAGTTCTGTTATGGACTGGAGGTGCTTCTGTATCTCTGGAAGGATACTCATGAACTGCTGTGACACTTGGGTTTCAGTGGAATACAGCTAAGACATAACATTAGCTTTTGTCACTGAGCTTTGGTGTTGCCTGTGAAAATGCAATATTCACAACAGAGCTCCTGGCTCTCTTCAGGGTCCCTTGATAGGAAGTCAAAACATCAAAAAATACAAGCTCTAAACCTAAATACAAGGTGTTTCACTGCTCACATTTCTACTTATTTGCTGATGGCAAAGGCGACTGGAAATATTTGCTAATTACTTTAAAGGCAAACTGGGAATTCTTTAACCAGTTATACAGGGCTTTGAAGCTGGAGTTGAAGGAGCTGCCAACTGCTGGCTGTAGCCTCCATCAGAAGGGTGCCCATGTGTGGAGCCCAGCTTTTAACAGCTTGCTGGAGCTCAGCCATTGCATTGCATCTTGCAGGTGCAAGTGCAAAAATAGTGATGAAGTCAGTCTAAGGCTAGTAAAGGCATGTTATTGACCTCCTTCTTTGTGATTTTAATTCAAATATTGCTCTTCTGCATGTGCCACCACACTACTGTAAGGCTCTCAGAAGTCCTTGTTTTCTCACATTGCTCTCAGAGTGGTTTTCTCTGGGTGCAGTGGAGCTTGTGATGCTGAAAGCCATGCCATGAATTTATGCAACACACTTGGCAAACTGCTTTTTGCACAGGATACGTAGTGGTACTGTGTATACCTGAGAACACCCTGCTACCTTTAAGTGGCCAGCTAAAAGCAAGGGCTTGTGATTATTTTTATTTGCATGTGCCATATGTGAGCACTTCTGCACTTTTCTCACTTTGCACAGTGCTTTCAGTCCAAATGGACAGAAGTAATTTGGTTAGAAGGGCAATGCACACGGATGATTGGCTTTGCATTACAGAAGGAGAGAGTGTAAGAGGAGGGAGTGTTGTTGGAGACAGGTTGATTCAAGCAAAGAGAAGCCCAGTGGATTAGTCATCAAAAAAAATGGGCTAGAAATACTAGAAATGAAGACATGGATCAAAGGAATGGCTCAGGAAGAAGTGCCAAGGAGGAGGTCAAGCGAAATGAAACCTCTGCATGGCTGGGAGCTAAATGAAGCACTGGGGAAAATGGCTTGAATGTGGAGAGAAGGGCTTGCGGTGGTTTGAGTGAGCTAAGAGCCCAGGAAAAAGAAGGTAAGGTAGGCAAGAGGTGCTGAAACATCAGAGGCAGGTTGGGATCCCTCAAAGCCTGAGTAGGAAGGCTCAAAGCTGGGGATGGCGTGCGTCTGCAGGACTTGGATTACAGCTGCACCAGATGCTCAGTGCTGATGAAGTGATGAAGAGCAAGGAAGAGGGCTGGCCTGAGGAAGGTTTTGCTGTGTTGAATGTTATGTGTAGTAAAATCAAAAGCTGTATTGAAAATGCTAGGTCAGTACTTTCTGCCTTTAGCAGTGAATAGAGGTTTTGGGGCGCTTATGAGGTTCCACTTAAGAAGCCGCAGTCCCAGCACTTTATAAAATCAGACCCTTTCAAGGATCCCTTGAGTGCTCAAAAGTGTACATCCTCAAAGTCTGTAAGCAGAAACCCCAGGATTTCTGCTTGCAAGCACAACTCTGAGTTTGTGTCCACAGTGTTCCATGGCTTTCCTTCCTCCTCTCATTCTAGAACTTGCAGCAGGAGAAGTAGTGTGATTGCTGGAGCCCAGCATGGACAGGGGGACCCAAGCTCTTTCCCAAGTGCTTTCCAAAAGCATTTGTGACTCAGATAGTGGACTTGATTTTTTCAGTCATTTCATTCTGAAAAGCCTAAGGGTATTGTTTGCTCATGTCTTCCTTGGACATTCTGCTTTCCTTCACCCCATTTTTTTTTTCTTCAATGTTGTGCACATGTTTTTAAGTATGAGCCTAATTCATTACATAGTATAGTTCACTTAGACATATTTTCTTAAGAGATTTACTTTCAGTAATATTACCATATGCCCAGTGCTTCCAAAGCAAGGAGTCATTTCTGTCAGATGCAACAGATACTTCACTGTGTGCCTTTATGTGTTTTCATGTTGAAGCCTTTTATCAGTCTTTAAGTGGCACCAAGAAATTGAAGTGTAAAAAATAGATAAACACAGGTCGATAAAATACCATTGGGATAAGAAAGAAATCTTTAAGTGAATGCTAGCATTCTGATTAATTCCCCTCTCTTAGCTCAAATCCATGCTGTTATTTATACACATTTTGGGTTTAAAAGATCTGCCAGTCTTTTCTAGCGTTTTGTACTCGCTGTAGCTTCAAACAGTATCCAGCATCCACACCAGAGCTCAGTGCGTGCTGTGTTTTGGGGTAGGTTTGGCACAGATCAGTGCTGGGGCGCAGCAGAGCTGATACCCGCAGCCACGTCTGCACTCTCTGCAGAAGCTTGATTAAACTGCAGCATTTGTTTTACCAGCAGGAGGTTTAGGGAAGATGCGAGGTCTTTGCATATCCCTGCAGCTGCTTACTGCTGAAGTGATGTTTGTTGAGTTTGCAGGGTGCAGAGCATCACGCTAGCTTGGGGGAGATGCTAAATATTTCTGTGGAGTCTTTATTTTTGGTGATGTATGAGTGCATATTGATGGAGCATTGCAAAGGATGAAGCTATCCTATTAAGTTTGTATGCAAGCTCCGATAAGGCGTGACATTCAGCAGTAAACATTCCCTAAGATAAGACCAAAAAAAAAAAAAAAAAAGACAGATTAAACTAATGAAATAATGGGAAAAGAGCAAAAATTATTTGTTGAATAAAATCTTTGCTGGCGATGTTGGGAAAATACCTAAACTACAAAAAATAAAAATTGTAAAAATAGTTATGGCAGTTTAATTCATGCACTGTATTCTCTGTCAAAAATGCCTGCGTCAGGTTTGCTTAGTACAAGTGGATTTAGGTTGTGAAGATCATTCATCTGGGCAAATGCTGGCGGCAGCACAGTAATAAGAAAAATGGGCAAACCACAAATAGTTTCTTTTTAATTATTACGTTGCTGGACGTAGGGAAATTCTTAAATCACAACCAGTGTCAAACTCAGATAAAATCAGTCCGGGGCTATGTTTCCCTAAGTCTTTATCTTGCAGAACTGCCCAATTATCAGCTGAGTAACAGTCTCTGATTATGTTTGTTCTTGTTTGATTTCTAATTTTTTTAAATATATTTTTTTTACAGACACACTATGAAAGTGGAGAGTATATTATCCGACAGGGTGCTCGGGGGGACACTTTCTTTATAATCAGCAAAGGAAAGGTAAGTTGACACTCTGGTAAGGAAAACACGATGGTCATGATGTGCTCTTAAAATTCAGTGCCAAGCCAGTGCTTTCTTTCCACTCCCCAAGGCACAAATGTTGCAACACTTGACATCTAATTAAACTTCTTGGCATTGTATCAGTAGGGAAGAGTGGCCTGAGGGGGGGAAAAAAAAAAAAATAGATCTCATGCTGTTTTACATGTGTTCACCGTGAACACTTCGGGATTTGAAAAGAGCTATTAAGTCTCAGTAAATGACCAAAAAGCTCTTTCTTTTTTCTTTGGGTTATCCGCACTGGGGAGTTCTGTGCCACCCCGAGCAGCTAGCTCAGTTTCTGCATGTCATGTGTACCTCCTGCTTTGTCTCTCTTTTCATTTTTGCTTTTTTATTTGATGATGGATGCTCCCTTACTCTTCTCTGAGTCCCTGCAGGCTTCTTTATCCTGCAACCTTTTTCTTTTTTTCCTTTTTCCCAAAATACCCTGCAATAGTCAACTTTTCTTTGCCAACTGTCCCTCTAGGAAGACTGACTTCCAGAGTTTATTCCCATGACTATCACTTTATAGCCCTTCCAAATTAAATAATAGGAACCCTAAGCAGTCTCAGCTTTCTCTTCAGGGAACTAAAAAAGGTCAAAGTTTTGCCGCTTCACTGCTCAGAGGGAAAATTTGCTTTTTGACCTCTTTTCACATAAAATCCTGGTGGGATTTTATAGATCCATCTTTTTCCTTCCTCTTGACTATTTTTTTTTTTAAGCTGGCGTAATACTATTACACTTGAAAAACATTTGGCTTCTTTCCACGTAGCAGGAAAAAGATATTCAACGGAATACACATTGATTTCCCACTGCAGATCAGATGCGATACGTGAAAAGTAAACACAAATGGGTAAATACACTTGAAAGCAGGCCAACTCCAGCCTCCTGGTTCATGGGTTTGATGTTTGCACCAAAGCAGATGTTAATATAGTCCTTGCATAATTAAGGGCAGCAAAAGCAAACCCATGTCATCTAGAGAGGAAGAGTGTGTGTGTTGTACTAACTGTTAGCTATCAGATATTAAAAGTAGTTTTCACCATCTTTTCCTCTATCTCTGGGAGCTAATCTTTGTCAGGAAAAAAAAAAAGGTCTTTTTCAGGTGAATAAGGAGATCACAGCAGGTTGCTGAAATGAAGCTAATAGTGGGCTGTAGAGGTGCAAATTTGGCGGTATTTTCTTGTGCTTTTGAGTAGGGTTTCATCTTCTTCCAGAATAAGGACAACTATGACATACACTAAAAATTCTTTCCAGAATAAAAAGAACTGTGACATACACTAAAATTCCTTTCTGCTCAGACCATGCCTGATGCACCTCCCTTTCCCAACAAGTGTTAAAATTCCTCCTTGGACTTGGAGTCCTCCTTGGACAGACCAGCCTGTTGGTGAGGATGCTTTTGACCAATTTGATCTGGTGGTTCCATCCCTTCCTAGCAGTCCTCAGTCCTCAGAGTCTCTTGGTTGAAAAATTCAAATCCCTGTTGTTGACACCAGCTGGGTAACCAGTAGTTGACCTGCCTGGTCTGTCCGCTCCCCCTCATACCCCTGCAGATCACCAGCAAGATGGAGGAGAACAGCAGCTGATCCCTGCATCCTTGGCCATTGCTCCAGAGCTCTCTAATCCCTATAGAGAAGCTCCTTGGCTTTATCTCCCAGGCCTCTGCTGTTTTATCTTTGTGTATCAGCTGATGGCCAGGAAAGAGAGTTCAAAGCAATATACATGGGCTTGCTGAGAAATTCCCAGAGCCTCAGCTGGATCTTGATGGCTTGACAGAAATTCCCACAGGGACGGTTAAATTCAGCCTAGTTTTTTCTTCCAACCTCACTGAATTGCAAAAGAGATATTGGTGACTGAGGAAGGATGGAAGTGGGAGAGTGTTTAATTTTAATGCCTGTATTTAGACATGTGAGCTACGCAGTGATATGAGAACTTTGTGCAAAGGGTACAACCCAGGATAGAGAAGTGCACTGGCAGTGAAACATGGAAAAAGTAGCAATGAAACACAGAATAATCATATCAATATATGCTGACTGGGACTTTCTGAGGCAGAGACATGACTCTCATGCCTATGCAGAAAGCAGACGCAGGAGGCTTAGCAAGCCAGAAAAAACGCTGGCTCCTTCTCACATAACTGGGATCTTGCATGTACTTCCTGCATTCAGCAGCATCTTGTTCTAGCAGCAAAAGCTACTTCTGAAAGCTCTCTCCTGCCTGTTATGCTAAAGCTTCTGCAGTGACAGTCAAGTCAAATGATATTTTTTAATTTTCTGATCTCAGCATTTTCTCTTCCAACCTGTGCTTTGTGGATATTTCTCTTCATAGCAAAAGCTTTTTCCCTTTTTTTTTTCCCCTCAACTCCATCCACTGCTCTTGTTTTGGCTCCTGTTGTCATTTAGTTGTGTGGGGTATGTGGCTACTAATTTAACCCATCACATTCGACTGTTGGAGTCTGCCTGTGATCAGCAAGCAGCTTCTTCCAGAATTGGGAAGGTGCAGCAGTTTAGTTGCTTTTAGCACTGCAAAAATGTCTGGGGTACTATTTTTCATGTTTATTAGAGTACATTTCCTCAAGCCCAAGTGAATAGAAATCAGCTTTTGTTCAAAACATCCCATGTGCAGAAATCTGTTAAATAATACCTTTGATGAAAACAGTTTGCTCCCTTCTGGTTGCTGCCTGCTGCTGCTCTGTCCTGTTTACCATCCTTCCTTTACCAAGGAAGTGTGCCATGCTGTGCCATTGTACACCATTTTCCCTTTAATAGCAATGGTGTGGCACCAATTTGATACTATATCGTGCATGTTTGTCAGCGATACTGTTGCTGTTCAGATGTGTCATCACATTGAGCTGTGCAGAAATTACACTCTGGTAATCCCTTAGCATTCATGTTTTAGGATCAGCAGAGGTCATGGAGAAGGAGCTTAAATACACACTACAGTTGTCTTTGTTTGTCCAAATTTGTTTTTCATCAGCTACAAATCTTCCTGGCTCATCTGTTCCACTCTCCCTGCTCTGATCTGATCTCCAGTGAGTCACTGCAGGTATTAAATGTAGTATGTACTCAGTGCTCTCTAATGACTCAAACCCTCTGTTATACCACCCATGCAAGAGAAGGTGCAGGGCAGTGCAACTAAACTAGGATGTCTCTAAATCAGAAGGGTAGTGTCTGAAGTCTCCGATTTTGGCTTTATGAATTTGCATATCCAAAAGCTCTGATGAAAGCAAATGAACAGCCTGAAATGGAGAAGTGAGATGAAGGATTCTCCCTTGTAACTCCTCCAGAGGGTTGCTCATCCAACCTGAGTTTTGGACAACTCAGACTTTGGAAATACTGTTCCACTGACTATAAACAGGACATGGACAAAACAATTTATAGCTGGTTAATGGCAGGGGAGATGATCCCCACTGCACCCTGACTGCTGTAATTCACCCACTTGGATATACCGCAAGAAACATGAGTTCTCTCTAAAAGTTAGATGAAAAGGAGAAAATATTTCTCACAGAGGACCACTGGATCCATAACACACATCTTTCATGAAGTCTTGGTAGTGAGCAGAGATGCCATGCCATCCTCAGCGCCCAGCAGTGTGCTGGGGCTTTGTCATCACACGGCTGCTGGGATTTATAGCCCATGCTGGCTTGGGCCACTTACAAAGATAATACAAAGTAGAAGTCTGTTTAGATGATTGAGAAAATAAAAAGGACCCCCCGTGATAGGGTGTCACCACTCACAGATGTGAAGCCATCTGCCAGTTGTTGCAGTGTCTTCTCATACTTGGGCATGCACGAGGTTATATGCCACCCAACATTTTACAGTGGGTAAAAGTCTCCATTTCATCAGCACTAATTACTTTTCTGCCATTGCAAAAATAAAAAATGTTATTTTCTTTAATGTGTGATTTTTGCTCTAGCTAGAATTATTTTCTCCCTGAATTCAGTACACGATGAAAAGCAAAGGAGCCATTTTTCAGTCGATAATGCTCCAAACTGTTTCATTTAAGTTATGACTAAACGTAGATTTTTATTTTTTTTTTCCCCTTAAGTGCTTAGCAATGCAAAAAATCATGTGGAACAAAGCTAACAGAAACCTATGCCATGTGTCTCTCTTATACACATAAAATATTTGGAATCTCTTTCTGCTGTTGGCAGTGATGGTAGTTGTGCAGCCAACTCCGTGTTTAGAGCCTAAAACCTTTGAATGTATACAAGTACTGAGTTTTTCCAAGAGTGGTAGATATCTTAGTGGAAAATAACTATTCATTTTTTTGGATTGTTTGAGACTGGCTTATGGAGAATTAGTAATTGTTTGCTGATGGGGGAAGAGTGCAGGCCTGGAGAATTACTTGTTTCGCAGAGAGCATATGGACCAGAGCGTTTCCTGAGGGATGTGGGAGATGACTAACCCCTCTCCGAACAAATAGGCTTTATTCATTAATGAAAAGTCTTCTAAATGCTGGGGGTTTTGGCTTTTCAACAGGTGAACGTCACTCGTGAAGATTCCCCCAGTGAGGATCCAGTCTTTCTCCGTACTTTAGGAAAAGGAGATTGGTTTGGAGAAAAGGCACTACAATGGTAAGTGCTCCTTATGATGTAGCAATTACTTTGAGATCATTTTCCAAGGACTTCTGTGGTCCTCAGAGGGCTCCTGCAATCTGGAAACAGCCCAAAATTACATTGGAAGTGGTGTTATGCCTTTGAAGTTGTGCTTTGTCACTTAGTGCTGCCTATTGCAATGAGGCTGTGCCTTAACGAGGGAATAGGATTTCCTGCAACTCGGTGGCCAAATGTGGAGCTTGCCTTGTTTGTAGGCATAAGAAAATAGTTTATCTTGACGCCGTTCCTGATCATACATTTGAAGATCTGAAATGTTAGATATTTTGCAGTTCAACATTTTGCAGTTTGGGCATTTTTCTCATGGATGTCAAGGACATTATTACAGCCTAATGGAAATGGGGTAGACAGCTGAAGGCAGGGCTGCGGTGGTGTGTTTCAAATTGTCTTATTGTGTCTCTAGGATTTTGATGGAGGTGGTCATTGTGTATGTGTGACCTGCTTTATATAAACAATTTCCTCTGGGGATGACTTGGATCAACTAAGAGAATAACAACTATAAATCCATATTCAACAGATTATAAAAATACACCTTATTTCTATAGGGAAGGATAAGAGTAAGAATAGGAAAGTGTGATTTAGGCAGGAGCATGGGGCACCCATTAATCTTAGCCGACAACTGTTTCATTTCACTCTGAGTTCTTATCTGTGCATGCAAGCTGTTGGTCTTCTGGATACTGTGGTAATGTGTTCTCTCCCTCTTAAATCTTCCAAAAAGAAGCCAGAATGCTTGAAGCCCAAATTTTCAGTCACTTCTGGCAGCCAGCAAGACCTGTCCAGTACAAAGCTTGTCTTGCCTCTGAAAATCTATGCATTAATTCTAAAATAACATAGTTGCTCAATATATGCTCTTATTTTGGTAACTTCCTTTAATACTAATATCAAGAGCAGGCAAACCTTCCATCTTTTAAAGACCAGATATGGGAAATAAAGTACTTGCATCCCTGAATAATTGTAGCAACACGCATTTTCACCTTTAGGATAATTTCTCAGCATTTGAAATAAAGGTTTTTGGCTTCCCCAAAAGCATACATGATCTCTGTTCTTCTATCTGTCTGTGTGTATTTGAATTTTCAATATATAATTAGTTTGATCTACTGAAACTGCTAGGTCATATGTTGTGATTTCATGTGTGGAGGATGTAATAACAACTAAAGGCATTTCTTTCTGGGAAGTATAAAATAAAAGCTGCAGTGTTGATTCTGCATATTGCAGCACAGAAGGAAGATGGATAACAAATACTGTCTAATCTCTGCTAGAAATATTCATACTGCCATAGAAATCCAGTGCTGATATACGTTATTCTGTTTCTCTCACTTGCACCAGATGGTAGACATTGCTTCACAGTATCCCATTTCACGCCAGCAGGAACAAAAGAAGTCATGAAATTATCAGCCCCATCACCTTACAGTAATACTCAGGGCTCCCAACTATTACACTGCTCTCTTACCTTCCTGGCTGATTAAGTCTGAGATCGCAGATGTATAATTTACAGTTTACCAGTATGTCATTTGCAATTACTCACTATCAGTTACTTCTCGTGATATTTTCTTAATTGAAAACCAAAAAACACCATACCAGTGCCATTTACAATAATTATTTGTATCAACAGGGAAATAACAAATTCATTCAAATAGGCAGTGGAAAAGAACTCAGTGCAACCTTATGGCCAATTTTTTTACTAAAATTGGCTAATAGTTATGTCATGCTGCTTTGGTGGTATCACAGCTGAATTCCTGAGCAGGAGTATCATCTGTACTATGCTGCATAGATAGAAAACGTGTTTCAGTCTGCATTGGACAGTCCTGAGAAGAATAGTAGAGGAATTAAAAAAGGCAAGAGAGGGAACTGGAAATGATTTCCCATTGGCCAACCCCAATTGAGCCATTACTTCCCTACTATTACGTTATTTTTTACATCATGTATATGGATAGAACTGTAACCTCAGATGCTGGATGGGAGGGTTATCAAGTTTGGAAACCAGGTTATCAAGTTAGGAAACCAGCTCCAAGTCTTAAGACAAAGTAGTAAAGGCACATGGCAGAGGGCTGAGCCTGCCTTGGTGAACACAGCAGGGATTCTGAAAGCAATACTGATAATTTGGTTCATAACTCTTTGACTTGAGCTAGAAACCAATGCGTCCAAAGATGAAGTCCAACAAGTGGGATTTTCTGGTGAGTGCTTTGCTTTCTAGAGGAGAGGACTTTTAAAAGCTCTGCAGATCTCTCAGGGGTAGCAAGAGCAGAAGAATCAGTGGAAGAATATGCCTGGTTGTGCAAACCCTTGGTTGGGTGCTCTAAAAGTATTTATATATTTATATTAACATTACTAAACATGCCGAGGGCACATCATACTGAAAAAGAGTAACAGAAACATAGAACTATGCTTTGATTTAAAATTTCACAAAAATCTGTGAATGTTTAAGAACATTGCACGCTTCTTTCAGAGATGTTTTCCAAAAAGCAAGGTGAAAATTAGCAGCTTGCTTGTTTTAATACTTTCCTGCTTTATTTCTAGGCTGTTGCCTTTGAAAGGTGTGTTTTTAAGGCGTTTACCACCAGAGGTAGCTAACTCAGTGTGGCTGAGGCAGATGCTGGGGAGGCAAAAGAAGTTTATTAAAACAAAACTTAGTTTGCTAATTTGTGCTATCTTTGAAAATGATTTGTTTTTCACTTCATCTTCAATCATGTTTATCAACTTCAATCATGTTAATGTATAAAACCCCCAGAACACGCATTTGCCCTGTAGATGGTTTTTTGTGTTGTTAGTTAAGCCAAAATGAAACATCTAAGCAAGCAAAACTATAGCAGGGTGACAGCCTGTCAAAAGCGATGATGATGTCTTGGCAGCTGCTTTTAATTATTTGCCAGCATGGCATGTTGAAAAGGTATGGGGACTGGGAGAGTTTCCCTGCCTCCAGCAGTGGTGGAGGGTTGGCCCAGGGTGAAAGCTGGAGCACTAGCTCCTGGCCAAGGCAGCCCCAGCACAGGGCTTGCTCTGCCTTGCTTCCTCATTTGTAAGGAATAAAACAGAGGGTTTACAAAATGTATGATTTTTTCAATGTCTGCGGTGCACAAGGTGAAGAAGAAGTGCTGGCCCTCAGGTCATGGACAAAGTGCTCTGCCATGGTGACAATTATAATGACATTTCAGCTCCTACTGTAACATACATACATTTTTTGTTACCTTTGTGGTGATCTGAAAATGAGTACAGCAGTGCTAGTCTCTCATGGGATGTAGCAGCACATCTTTCAAGAGGTTTTTGTGCTGCTTCCCATTTGTATCTCCAACTCTGCAGGCTCCTGTGTAGTTGTGTTCCTGCTGTCACAGAAAGCACCTGACCTCTATCTACCTTCCCAAAAATCTCTGGTATGTTTTGTGTGCTGATAATTCACATGATAGATGAAATACATTAGCTGTAGCTGTGTGTAGTAGAGTCAAAAGAAAATTTCCTTGCTGTGCACACACAGAGAAAACTGTGATGTGGAGAGGAACAAGTGGCATAAGAAGTAATGAATGTGGAAATCATCGGAGCATAGAATGGCTTGGGTTGGAAGAGACCTCCGAGGTCATCTAGTTCCAACTCCCCCCATAGACAGGGTCACCACTCACTAAATCAGGCACTAAAACAGGTTGCCCAGGGCCCCATCCAACCTGGCCGTGAGCACCTCCAGATACAGGGCATCCACAGCTTCTCTGGGCAGCCTGTGCCCAGGGCCTCACCGCCCTCTCAGTGAAAAATTTCCCCTGACATCTAATCTAAATCTCCCTTCTTTTGTTTAAAACCATTCTGCTTTGTCCTATTACTACTTACCCATTTTATAAGTTGATTTCTCTCCTCATTGTAAACTCCCTTTAAATACTGGTAGGTCACTGTCAGGTCTCCCTTGAGCCTTCTCCAGGCTCAATAAGCCCAGCTCCCTCAGCCTGTCCATATGAGAGGTTCTTCAGCTCTCTCTGTGTGAGATCTTTCTTGCCTCCTCTGGACCTGTTCCAAAAGTTCCAAATGTGGAGGGCAGAACAGAGAGGGACAATCACGTATCTTACCATGCTGGCCACCCCTCTTCTGATGCAGCCCGATGTACTGTTTGCTGTTCAACCTCATGAGGCCATCTCATATCGGCTCTGCTTTATGGCTGGAGGGATTTTGCCCTACCAAGAGATTAAGGATGTCAGGTCCCAGGATGAGACAGATGAAAAGCCTGGCTGAGAGTGAAGGCTGGGGCAAAGAAATCTTTGAGTACCTCAGCCTTCTCCATATCTGCTGTGGCCAGTTCTCGATTCTCATTTACCAGAGAAAATACACTCTCCTTGGCCTATCTCTTCTGACCAATCTACCAGTAGTACCACTTGTTATTTCTCACATCCCTCACCGATTGCAGTTCTATATGTGCCCTGGCTTTCTTGATCCCATCTCTGCATGTCTGCACAGCTTCCCAGTATTCTTCCTGGGTAACACATCCCTGCTCGCACTGCCTGTTCATGTCCTTTTTTCCCCTCGGTTTGACAGCAGGTCCTTGCCCAGCTGTGCTGGTTTTCTGCCTCCTCTGCTTCTTTTCCTATACTAGGGGAAAAGGAAGGGGAAAGGCTTCACAGAATCACAGAATCACAGAATTATCAAGGTTGGAAAAGACCTAAAAGATCATCCAGTCCAACCATCACCAATACTCCCCAGCTAAATCCTATCCCTCAACACAACATCCAAACGTCTCTTGAACACATCCATGTTCGGTGACTCCACCACCTCCTTGGGCAGTGCATTCCAGTGCCTGACCACCCTTTCCGAGAAGTAATATTTCCTAATGTCCAGCCTGAATCTCCCCTGGCGCAGTTTGAAACCATTGCCTCTAGTTCTATCACTGTCTACACGAGAGAAAAGGCCGACCCCTAGCTCACCACAACCTCCCTTCAGGAAGTTATAGAGTGCTATAAGGTCTCCCCTGAGCCTCCTCTTCTCCAGGCTGAACAATCCCAGCTCCTTCAGCCGCTCCTCATAAGGCCTGTGCTCCAGGCCCCTCACCAGCTTCGTAGCCCTCCTCTGAACACGTTCCAGGGCCTCAATGTCTTTCTTGCAATGAGGGGCCCAAAACTGAACACAATACTCGGTTCCTTAAAGAGCTGCAGCTCTACTCTGCTCTTCCGTCACTGAGATCAGCTTCTCAGGGGATCTCACCCAGTGATTCCTTAAACAACCAGAATTGTGTTCTCCTGAAGATCAGGGTCTCAACACTGATTTTTGCCAGGCCTGTCTTCCTCAAGATCACAGACTCCCAGGGTATGGTCATTACAGCCCAGAGTGCCTCCCGTCTTAACCTCTTTAATGAGCTCCTCTGCATTAGTGAGCACCTTTAATGCATCTTCAAATCAGCTGACAACACCAGAGCTTTACTTTTCCAACTAAACTAATACGGGAATTAAATACAATCCCCAAAACTTTTTAAAAGATCTTTTAGCTGGCAGCCAAGATGAAAATGAGACATCAATAGGGCATTAGAGTATCGACAGTGGCATTGATTTGCTTATTTTTCTGAAATGCTGCTATTTTCTCTTTGCTATGACTCGGTTTATAAGCAAGCTTCCAAAATAAATCATTTTTATTAAGTTTGTTTAAACGCTGCAAGAGGTGCTGGGATTCTGCTAATGTTCTTTGTCTGCTCCCTGCAGTAACAGCAAGTTTTTATGGGATTGTAACATTGCTCCTGCTCAACTTCCCTTTGCATTAATTCTTCCCCAGATAAGAACCCAGTAGTTGTTTTGATCAAAAAACTGAAATACCAAAACCTGGAAACCTGTTTAGCTGACTGTCTTGCCACCCTGTTGTCTTTTCTTCACTTCCTGCCCTTTTACCAATTTCTCTTCTGTTCTTCCAGAAATATGTTTCTACAGTTGCTCACCAATAGCTTTTGAAGGACTACCAGGATTTATTTACTTGGTTTCAACGACAAAGGTGCAAAGCTGTTGCACAGCAGTTAGAAAATAGCTGATTTGGATGATAAAACAGATTTGTGATCTATCTGATCACAATTTAATCTAATCTACTATTTTCTGCAATGCAACACCCCTCACTCAGTGCCCCATACCATTCACAGCAGCTGTAGCAACCCTGCAAAGGAAAAGTACCAGCTGTGATGGCTGCTATTTTTAATTGCTTTTCGGTTTTATTTGTTTTGTTGCTTTGTTGTTGCTGTTTGGGTAAAATGGGTACTCCTGTTCAAATTGATCCTCACAGTAACACTGGGTATATTTCATAATCCCTTGCTGTCAGATGTTTCCTATTTTACCCCATCGTTGGACACACAGAGATTTCTGATTATTACAGATCATCCGCTGGGATGTATCTAACAAGTTGCAGTTTGCTAAATGCCCTGTCGTTGCTCCCGGCCCTCTCTGTGCCTGAAGAGTTGTGGACAGAGAAAGGATGGAGAAAGTCCTTGGCTGAACCTCCCAGAGAACACAGAGTCATGTTTCACCTTGATCGGACACTTTGCTCTCGATGCTATGCTTCCATTAAAATCTCACCATCTGCTGACCTATTAACCCAATTACCTTGATTTTTATATTTTTTCCAGAGAAGGAAAAGGTAAGGGCGGCTGGAAGTGCTTATTGCTCTGAGGCATTCGTTGGCAGGCAGGGAGAGGTGCTCACGCGAAGGTATAAGTGGCAAACAGAAGTGTCGGCACAGGTTGGTGTTACAGGTCAGGAGCTCAATTTCTGTTTTACCAAGGAGAAGTACCTGTCCTTCTCTTTTTCCTCCTGGGAGACATAACGTACCGCACAGCAGCTCTCTGTTCTGATTTTTGAGTTGTTGTTTTTCAGTGTTCACAGCTAAGTCAGGTTTCTTTACCTCTACCAATCCTATGGATATAAGCTTCTAGAGACTGGCCACTTGCCTAAAAGAAGGCTGTGTGCATCGTAGCACTGCAGAATTGAAAAGTACCCAACTTTTCGTGGGGTTCATCCCAGTCCTTGGGCACAAGAACAAGCCCCTGTGGCTTTCAAGTTCCCAGAATACCAATCAAACAACGCCTGTGCTCCTTCCCACTGACCCCAGCTAAAAGTATGTTGGTTGATTCTTTTTACTTTGGAAGACATCGTTGCCCTTGGGAAGCAGGTGTCACACCGTTGGCAGCATGGAGGGGGCTGTAAGAAAGCAAAAGGAGCCTGTGATGGGGAGCAGGTTGCCCACTGGGGTGATGGTCATAAAACTGAAGCAAGCAGTATTTCAAATATTGAGGCACAAGGGAGTACATTTAAAAGCACAATAATCTTTTATCTTCAGTTTATAGGAGGAAGCAGATTTCATCACCCTTGTTGCTAAATAATGGGACTTTTACTCTGACTGTTCAGCTGCCTTTCTCCTGTGCAGCTCCCTGACTGTACATCCGGCATGCAGTCTCCAGGGACCTGCAGGAAGTTATTTTATCCATTACATCAGCTACTTTTTACATTTATTACCAGTGTTAGGCAATCTTAAAAGGTATTTCAGCCATGATGGCCTTATTTCCTGCCCTCTCCTCCGGATAAGATGGATCTGTGTCTGTAATGCCATGCAAAGCCTGGGAGCAGCTCACAGGGGTGCAGGCTGATGGGTTTTGATGGCAGAGGAAGCTAGGGGTTTGGAATAAGGTTAATGGTCTGAGAACAGCCCAGGGGAGCTCTGATTCAGGCAGCGTGGCACTGAGCGGTTTCATCCCCCAGCACTGGGAGCACCAGGAGTTGGGAAGGGGTTCCAGAAAGCTGCTGGCAAAGACCTGAAATAAATCCTCTGAGGCTCTGGGAGAGCAAGAGCCCCGACAGCTGGAAGCAAGGAGGCCAAATGACAGCTTGGGAGTGTCACCATCTACTGCTCCCCAGGGCTCAGCATCCTCCCCAAGTATCTGGCCCTGCTGAAGCCAGGGGCGTTGGCAGGGAGGCCTCTGCATTGGTCTTATGAGTGCTCACCACGTTTTCCATTAGGCACCATTAACTGTCTCTGCATCCCATCTGGGCTGGTTGCCTGGGTCAGTGCCCTGCTATCAGAGTCCTCAGGCGGAGTGTTGCTCTGGAGCAGATGAAGACATTTTATAGATTAATTCCCAAAAACATAGCTACTTTTGGAAAGTAAATTACGAAATCTTCATCAGGGCCCCGGCAATCTGTTTAATTACATTATTGCAAGCAAGTAGTGGTTGCTAGTGCAGTATCTTTGTTTTCTGCAGATGCTTCACTCTGTTCGCCATAAAACAGCCAGTAGTACATTGGCTCGCACAGGAGCTCACTGTGGATACGTTCAGCCGGTTGCAAGGAGCTTGTAATGCACAGGGAATGGCTGTGGCAGTGATGAGGCTCCCAGGTAGGGGCTCAGTCTGTAAATGAGTAGGTGGATTCATACCAATTCCTGTTACACGTGCTCCAGCTCACAGCTACAGAGACGTAGCTGTGCCTTTGTCACCTGGTAAAAGTCAGAGTTCCTTTTAAATCTCTTGAAGAAGCTGAGGAGCAAGGGGATGAAAAGAAACAAAGGGATGAGGTATTGGTTTTAACGGCATCCTGCCTGTGAGAGCAGCATTGCGACTACAGCCATGACGGGTGCATTATGCTTTTCAGACAGCAGTGAATTGATAGTATTGACTCTTGCTGCCTTAAGTAGGACCATAGATTGATCACACGCAGTGAAACCAAAGGTCCATCTAGCTCATAGTCCCTTCTGCTAGAGCAGCCAAAAGCAAAGTGAAAACATCCTGAACCAGAGCTCTGGCTTTGATTTACAGCCCTTGATGGATTTTCAATTTGCTGTCAAACTCAAGTAAGCATTTTTAAAATCCATGGCCTTCTGTGGCAATTAGTTCCACGGTTTAAGTATGCAAGATGAGGAGAAATGCCATTTGGGGGGTCGGTTCATTTTTGGATGGGCCATCTGCTCATCTCACGAGATGCATCCTAGTTCTTAGGCACGCAGTTGACGGATTGGCTGAGAGCTCAGCAGCCCATCGTCTGAGCCTGCAGACAGACAGCAAGCTTTTTACTAAGGCTAATAGTTTTATCTTACTGTGTTTGCAGTTTCTAGCATCTCAAATGACTTGCTAAGATCTCTGAAACTCAATCCCTCTTTTTTCTTTAACAAGAAGTCAAATTTTTATATCAAGTTCTTTGCAGCAAGAAGAAACTGAGCACAATAGCATCCTGCATTTTGACAAACAGCTATTCAGTCCATAACTTGGTTTTTAGTAGTTCACGTCCCCGTGATACAGGATACTCAGGCAGGTATTGGTGAGTTTCCCCTGGCAGCATTTTAGATTTGTGGCAAGGTGTCCAGGAGCTTTTCTCCCAGACATGCATAGACTAAAGCTTTCTTTAGGATCAAGGCAACACAGCAATGAGGGAAACTGCAACACCATCTGATTTGGGTGTGTTAAAAGGAGAGTCATACGTGCAGTTTTTGGTACTTTGCTTTGTGCTCTTTGGTTTGTGTCATTTAAAGGTCTCACACCTGACTTTATATTCCAAATACTTTTCCTAAGCTAAACTACCTTGAGAGTTTGTCCATGTCTTCTCCCACCTATCTTAGAGGGGAAGATTTGAGATGCACAGCTACTGCTCACCCAGATTATTGCACCTCCCTCCTGGCTGTGAGGTGCTTGCTGAGACTGTCCTTGGCTACAGGATGTGTTCAGCCAATTCTCTGTGCTCCTACATCCACACTTTCAAGCAGAAAAAGTAAAGTAATTTAGCAAAAAAATCGTATCCACAAGGGGTTTTTCTATGTCTGCATTCAGAAGAACACTTGAGTAGGGCTGGATTTAAGCAATGGAAGTGTGAAACTAGGGGGTCAGCTGCTTGATTTTTTTCATTGTCAAATATGGTTCCACATTTCTTGAATTTCAGGGCATTTGGCTTGGAAATCAGACGCAGCTTTATTTTGTAATAGTGCTGAACAAAACCCATTCCAGTTGAATAACAGCAAACACTGCATTTAGATGGGAAAACAAATGATTATATACTTAAGCAAGATCAGTGAACACCAGAATTGGAGTCTTTTGTGTCTTATCAATTGCTTGCCTTGCTCTGCATTCCGAGTAGCCGCTTTGCATTGCAGAAGCCTGTTTACATCAAATACATAATCATGGCAATACATCAGTTATTGAAGGAATGTAGACAATCACATTAATAGAAGGCCTTTGCAGAAAATCATCTGCTTTTTTTTTTTTTTTTTTTTTTTGTATTGTCTGAGGGAAAGAAAACAAACATCTGGCTTTTTATTTAGTCTGTCCAACAGAAATATTCCTTTGGAAAAAAAATAGCCATTAGGAGATAATAAGCAGTGAATCCAAAGTACTGCTTTCCTACTCCTAACATAGGGAATATCAAGTTGCATCAGTTTCTACAAGGGAAGTCATGCTCGGAGCCAACATCATGACTCAAGTTCGTAAATAAGATTTTTCTGAGCCTTAAAGATAATAATTATTAGTTTATAAGAGCACATATTGTTATTAGTTCTGGCTTTTTTTGTTAAAGACTGAATCATACCCTGGGAATTGAAACTGTCTATTTGTTTTCCTTTGAAAATACAGTCCTACAGAGCAAACATGCCTTTCTTCCTGCTGAGTTTAATATATATATATATATATATGTATGTATGTATGTATATGTATATGTATATGACGGGGCAGCAAGATCTTGCCGAATGAAAGCAAGCAAAATTACAAGGATTTTATTGTTATGAACGTCCACCTGCTGCAGTTTCTGTCTCTGAATTTTCTTGTGATGTCTTTATCCCTTAGCATTATTTCAGAGCTTGGATCAGAGCCCTTTTGCTGAAATAAGTAATGTGCAGGCAGTACCACAGAGGTATTATACTGCAACTTTTTGTTAGATGTCTGACCTCCTAGAGCGCCGTTCACGAGAGATGTATGTTCTTATAAGGTATTAGAGCAGCACAAATTGGGGGTGTGTCCCCTCGAGGGGTGAAGCCGGTTAGCAATAGAAATGATTGCAGGGATCAGAAGTGGCAATTCTTGCTTATTTAAAAGAGCATAAGCCTTAGGCTGCAATTTGCTTCTCCGACAGGGGAATGTGAAGCAGCCATGACGGGCTGCGGGCTGCTTCTGGTGCAGGCCAAGCCCTCCAGGCTGTCCTAAAGGAAAGGAATGCTGATTTCTGTCTCACAGCAAATTTCACTGATTTGTTTTGTGTGTTTTGAGCAGCGTTGACATTTGTGTCGAATCATTCATTCGAAGTGCTGGTTTATGACACACGTTTCTAGCTAGGAGAAAGAAAACCCGTCATCGCAAGCGCGTTAATAGGGAGAGTGTTGGAAATGCCTACAGAAGGAAATCATGCATTTCTTTAGCAAAACGTTTCTGTGAAAATCCTCCTGCTAGCTCTGCTCAGGTTTGTAAGCATTAAGTGAAACCAAAACATGCAGCATAGCTTTATAATTCTCTCTTGACTTCTCTGGAGTAAACAAATAACATTGCTTCCTGGGGATGCAGAGCACAAGCCTGAGTGTCTGCAGGGTGAGCGGTGCGTGGACTCGCAGCCCTCCAGCTGCAGTGTGTGCTGCAGACAGGATAATTCATGTTGGCTAACCCTCAGAGCAGGTTTACCATCGTGTGTAATCATAGGGAAAAAAAAAGGGTAAAGCTTTCATGCTGCATCTCTTTCCTTTGCCCGGCTCCTAAATCTGAAGCAGCAATGCACATCTTTACAGTGCAGCCCCGAGTATCATTGCACCCATGGCATTCCAAAAATGATGCTTGCTTTTTCCTCCTCCTGGGATGGCTGCGTCCCAGAGTAAAGGACTCAAAGCACAGATGAGCCCAGGTAGAACATGCCTCGATGTGGCTCTTCTTCAGGTCTCCTCTTTGTGATGATGATGGATTTGGCCTTTCGCATCAGGCTTGGGCTCCCTTTACAACAACTGCCCTTTATCAAATTTTCATACATGGAGAACTGAATGCCTTTCTGCCAGCATGCATAGCAACCTGGTTTTGGGATGCAGTACCGAGTCATTTTGTGATCCTTCTGTAGCTCTTTGATAATAAGGCTTGTGATTCAAAAACAGAATGTTCCTTATAGAAAGCATATCAAAGTAATTCTGAAATAGAGAGTAATAAATTTCTGTGGCTTTCATTCTGACTGCCAAGTAGTTCAAATAGAAAGAGTAGGCCATTTAAATTGGTGATCTTAACACAGTTGTGATTTAGCCACAGTAAAAATCCTCATGGTTGGAAGAACAAGCCGTTGCAAGTTTGTATTTAGTACCTATCATCAGTTATTTTCTTCATTGTGTTCTCATACTGAGTTTTATGAACAGTACATAATCACTTTTCAATGTAACTTTTGTGACCCAGGACATTCAGCGCTGTGGGAAAGTGAATCTGCACTTTGCAGTTTGTAAGATGACTCTGCTGTGGCTGTACTGCGTGTGTGCACAGCCTGTTCCCCTTCTGATCTGTCAGGCAAGTCAGGATCACAATGTTCTTCAGCATCAGATACCGGCTACAGGTTATCTGTTATACTGCAAACCAGGAGATAACCTGTTTTGCTCTTAGCAAAATGCACATTTATGAGTTAAGAAGAGGAAAAAAAAAAATGTAGCAACAGTAAAAACTAAATTAGCGCTTAAGGAATGTTAGATGGATTGCACAGTTCCACACCACCATGAAATAATCTGTGTCTGTTCCAATTTGTAGACGTTTTCAGGGTGCTGCACATCCCACCAGGCTTTACTTAGGGGTCAGTAGGCTGTAGTTGTTTCTGTGATTTACAGAGATGCAATGGCCCTTCCAAGGGATGTGACTCATGCTGTAGTGAAACTCCTCTGGGGTCTGTCCCTTCCGGAGTTGCCGTCTGTCCGTGGCACGCAGACAGATGGCTGGACAAGATCCCTCCCTTTTAGCAGCCTAATGGAGAGCAGCTTTATTTCCTTTGGGATTTAAAAAAGAAAAAGCCTCTGAGTGGCTGCTTGTAAGTACTGCCAGTGGGAAGCCTAATGTTGAATATCTATTCTCCAGATTTCACGTTAGTCCCATCCAGCCGTTCAGTAACATAGTTAACTGCCATGGACATGCTCAGAATTAAGGATGAAATATTTATAAGGCTGGAGCTGGGTGTTTGTCTGCGTGAATGCCTATTTAATTCTAGTTTGTTAGGAACTCTACTATATTAAAATACCATTTGAAGATCACCCTTTTCAAGTGATGCTCATTGAAATCTATAGTAAGACATCAAAAAAGCAATGCTGTCTTGTAGGGCACGTAATCCGCTTGTGCCTGGAGTATCCAATTGTGGATTTTTTGGAGGTTTTTTTCTTGTTCTGTCTGAGGCATATGGTTGGTGATGAGCTAAAATGTCTCTTGGTGGCAGGGCTTTAGAGATATAGTATCACTTGTACACGAAAGGCTTCAAAGTTGTATTGCTGAAAGTCTAGACAGGAGAATCTGATGCTCTCATACAAAGATATGACTCAGCCTCATGCCTCAAGGAGCATTTCTGCAAATAATTGAGCTTTTCACAGACCAGGCTCTGCACTTTCTTTTCCTGAGCAAGAACAAGGAGCAAAGTTTGGGGTCACTTGCCCTTCGTCAGGAGCCCTCTCCCATTTTTTTGGGAGCAGAGGAATTTAATTGCTCTCCAGACCTGAGCTTAACCTGGCACTTCTCATGTAAAACTTAATGAAGCAAACAAAGCCCTCTTTCTCCTGTTGCCTTTATCTTCTTGTGCATCCCATCCATGGCCCTGCTATTGTCCCTCAGGATGCTGAACCTGTTTGTTTTTCAGCCAGTGCCTGCCAGCATTTGATGCATCCCAAAAGGTGCTGTGCAGGCACAGATGCCTACGGCATAGGGAGCAACTGTGAAAGCAAGCAGTAGTGCTGGCAAATTCAGAGGACACGAATGTCAACTGCATCTTCCATGAAATGCAGACCAAATCAAATATTTCAGTGGGCCACAAAGGCTTATGCACTCCACTGTAATATATAAAAATGTTGAGCCATGCCACAAGAAATCCCATTCTCTGTGTTGCTTGTATCTGTTAAAAAGTGGCTCCTCTTCCTGGGCGTTTCCAGTTTTAGGTACTGGAGCTATTTTCTGTTGAAGAGCAGACATGGTTCTTGCAGCAGAGGATGTCAGGTAAGCAGCTATGGCTGCAGAAAGCCTGGTATATAATTATGGGTTGGTATTGTGTCTTGCTGCTGAAAAACTATTCAACCCACGTGGATCCATCTAGCTAATAAACTGAAGAGAGAAATGATTTCTGTAGATGCATTTAATGATATCTGCTGGGCTAATTACCCTTCCAGCTCATGCTATGCCACCCTGCAAAATGTATCTGAGTTGCCATAGACAAAGAGTCACTGAACGTGAAATGTCAGTTTGAGAGTAGTGCAGGGATGGGCCTCTGTGCATTACATCCACCCTGCCAGAGAAAAGCTGCCATTTAGCTCTTCTCAATGTGTTAGAGAGGGGAGCTTTGCAGCTTGAGGGGGTCCAGCCACTGGAGATGGTCAAGCAGTGCTGGCTGTATGAGCAGTGGGAAATGTGTGCACGCTGGGGTTGGATGATAGGTCCAAGGCACTGGACCGGGTTTCTTGAGGTTTGTTTTTCTCCCTTCATAAGCACAAGGAATTTTCTAGAACGTCTCCTACTCCTATGCCATACATATTTGTATTTTGTGAGAATTACCTCTCTGCCAGCTGCTCTGAAATTAATTCTTGTCATCAGCATTGTTTTTAAGTCCTGGGATAGATCTTTTCCCAGTTTCAAGACTTTTCAGTGGAACCTTCACATATTAACAATGCAAAATCAGGCTTCGGCAGGTCCAGTTTTGGTTGCAGCCACTGAGCACAAAGTAAGTGTCATTGGCTGTTCCTGTGAATGATACAGTTAAGCTTGTAAGTACGCAGTATGCATTAAAGCAAATCCATCTTGTTCAGCCTGTCCCCATTTGGTGCCGATGAGGTTGAAGCTGCAGCCAGCAGAGCTACAGGGAGCGTGAAGCATGGAGACCAACTGGAAATACCACCCTTAGTGTTTTAACATTTAAAAATAAACAGATTGTGTTTATCACTGAACAAAGTCAGGTTTTATTTTAGGCAAACATGAAATCTGAGCATAGCTTTTGAAAGACACTACTGTGCTCCCGTTACACCGTCGGTACTCCGTGTGGAAAGCTTATGTTACATTTATGTTTGGCTCCCATAGTAAACAGTCAAAAGCAGATTTTTGAAAATGGTTTTCCCAGTAAGGGCGTATTATTTATATATATTGTTGATGTAAATATCTGCCTAAAGAATCTGTTCACTAAGCACGAAAGATTCAGGTCATATGAAGCGTTATTTAGAACCATTCCTTGCTGTAGGTGATTAATGACCTACTAATATTTTTCTAGGATGATCCGTGTTATTAGCGAGCCTTAAAAATTTCATCTGGGCCTCTGAGCTTCCATTTTAAATTTGCTTTTAAGCAGGCAATGAGCTGTAACTGTGCCAATTGTGTGGGACATGGCTTGAACTGGTCCGACCCCGCTGCTGGAATGGGAGCCGTGCTGCCAAGCTTTCCTTTAACCTTCATAGCTGGGATGCTGCAAAGCCCTGCAAACAGAACTTAAGGGATGGTTTATTATTGTGCCACCCTGGTAAACAATGATGTTTTTTTTTCTTTTCTTTTTTTTTTTTTCTTCACCAAAAAGTATCTACCCAGATGGGAGGGATGCTCTTTGCACTGAAGGCTGCCTTAATGTGTGCCTCAATGCCTGGAAATTATTGAGTGGCAAAACAATTGCTTTTTTCTGATATTTAAAGTAGCTCAAGTAGAAATAAAGTTAAAATCACAGCCATCTTCAGCTTATACATGTCTCTTGACATGCTAGTTGTGTTGCTCTGATTGAAGTAAGCATTTAGAAATTCTGGTCTTAGTTAAACAAATAATGTCTTTACAGTCATTGAGTTTAGGGAAAGTTAGGAGGACAGTGTGCACTTCTGTGAGTCTCAACCTTTATGCAGTATCTTAGGAATGTTAATGCTTATCTGAGAAATAATCCTTCCATCCTACACCAAATATTTTTAAAGTGAATACAAATAATCTGTCCAAATGCAGTAGACTTGGTTTTGTTTTTAAAGAGATGAAGCCAAGAAGCCCAACCTTAGCATTAGGTTAACCCTTTATTTCTGGATCTTTGTGACAGGCAGGACTATTACTGAGTTACCTAATCTGTTAAAGCATCACCCTCGGATTAGCTCTATTAGCAAGCATTTGGCTGGAGGGGAGTCCTGTCCATCCCTCTTTGGGGTCACCAAGACCCCACCAAGGGTGCGCCACCTTCTTTCCCACCCGTGATCCTATCTTTTTCCCTCAATCCAGCAGAAGGTGATGCCCTGCAGGGTTCAGGCTCCAAGCCTCCTCTCTCTTTCTCTCCTCTAAGTGCAATCCTTATCCTCAATTCCATCTACTCTCATGCTGCCAATCTACCCTGGCACAAGCGCTGCGGCCATACTGATTTCCTTAATTATGATTGTCTTCTCTGTTCTGCCATCTCTCTAAGTAAACAACAATCCCCAGCTGTCTTTTCTTTCTCTGAGTCATTCATCAAGCTCACATCTCCTTTCTCTGTCCAACATTTCACTGCTTTTCTCTAAGATAAATGGACAAGACACAGCCCTTCTGGTTTGCTATCCCACCTACCACAACACCTCTTGGCTGTTGTGGATGCCAGAAATTCTCTCCCGCTCTCTTCTAACCCAGTGGAGTGTCTTCATGGTCACATATAAAATTGCAGCAGAAAGCAGTGGGAGAAAAGAGGGGAATTAAACCAGTGTAGCAGAGAGCCAGGAAGGGACAAAAGTGCCTCCTGCTCACTGCTGCTCAGCTCTCCTGGCTGGGTGGAGATGTGCCTGGCCCCTGTATCCTGCCTCCATTCCACCTCTCTACTAAGCACTAAGACAGAGGCCAGCCTTCGTTCCAATTTTTTCTTGGGTTTGTTCAGGCTGAAACAAATGTTACACATTTATATGGCAGAACTTCCCTCATGAAGCAATTTCCCTGTGGCAGCTAAAGGGGCTGAGATTTAAATTCATATAATTTTTATACTACTATAAAATTCATTTTTTCCTCCAGCCTCTGGGCTTTGTAAAACCAAGTTCTTGAGTTTTGAAGTCTAAAGCTGTAAAACGCACATCTTCTAGGCACTTGCTAAATTTCATTATTTCCTCAATCATGCTATAATTAAGTGAAAAAATGTTTTCAATTATAGAATTGGGAAGAAGCTGGAACATTTTAGAAATTTTTCCGACGTGATCTTATTAAGATGATAATGATTATTAAAGCAGGCCAATCATCATTTATCCTAGGTGCTATTTTATTTTCCCATTCCATAGTGTAATTTTAGGTACAAGATGTTTGGGAACTTCTCAAATAAGTTATCCTGAACTGCATAACAATGCAACTCTGACTTTTCGCTTCCAAACAGAGACCATAAGCCATTGAAAAGGATATAAATTTGGCAAAAGGGGCTAAGCATTAAATATGGAAGGAGAGATGGTGGGTTTTCTGGTTTGACTTTGATTTTTTGGATCTCAGTCCATTTTATATTGTCCTGGTATTGGCATTGGCTGTGCTACTATCACAAAAAGAAGTTTTCAAATGAAGCTATCTATTTCCTTCAGTAACTTCAGTGTTGTGACCAGCCCAAGTAAATGCTGTGTGAGGAATTAGTAACGTTAGCAGGAACCCAATGATAAAGTAGCTACAAGGCAAGAAAATGCATTATTTATTTCTAACTCTTATGTCTGACTTCTGTATTGTCAGAATGACTTTTGTAACAAGCTGAGATGGGGATGGTAATGTCAGATATAAAGGTGAGCTTCTTTTTGTCCTGGGTAGAATCATAGAATCACAGAAGCATAGAATCCTTAGAGTTGCCCTAGCAGCCACTTTCTCATCATCGTAGGATTTCATATGCACTGCAGTGTTGCTGGCACCTCTCAAGGCAGTGTGTTCATCAAGCCCTTGCTAGCACCCTGTCCCTGTAACCTAGCTATGGCATCCCACAGCTCACCGTGGGAAGGCTCGCTATTCCCCTTTCTCCTTTCAGCCTTAGTTTAAAGCCCTCCCAGTGAGCCCTACTTGCTTTTCCACAAGGACCCTTCTCCCCCTTTGAGAAAGGCGAACTCCATCCAGTGCCCACAAACCCAGTGCCATATTGGCCATTTGGTTGTCCAAAGATTAATCTTCAAAGTGGTTTATCATCTTCCACATTTGAGTAGGCAGGGTTACATGTAACACAGGGGAAGAACTGAAATTCATTCATGAAGAGGTAAACATATACAATTATTTACTAAGGAACTGACAGGCTGAAGACATACAGCTCCTTCACATCAAGCTGGTGTGCAGTATCTTTCTAGAGCCAGCTCATCTACACACTTGGTTGCAGAGTTGGTCAAGAGCACCTTCTTATCTCTGTACTGATGGCAGTAATTAAGCAAGGTAAAACGTGATGAAAATATTTGGAGAATAAAAGAAGTGTAACCTATGATTCAGTCCATAAATAGCTAGAAGAATTCTGCAGAAGGTATGCACAGGCTTTTATGCAAAGCCATGGACTAAAGCTTGTTCCATCTCTTGGAGTCTGCAAATAACTGGGAGGCAATGTGCTTTACCCCCCTCCCTTGCTGGCAAAGGCTTCCTCGTGATTTTTCTATCCTGACCCCTGGACATTTTGAAATTCCCTTCAGTAATAGCTGAGGCCTTGCAAAAAGATGGAATGAATTTGAAACTTGGTATTATTTTTTTTTTGAAGCTGGGTATTTCCAACACCTTACATTACCATAGGTTAATGTAGTATTTTTAAAGTAAAGATGATTCTAGTGGTGATTTTCTTTCCTGTCTTGCATCTGCAGTCCTCATCTAAAATTCTCTTAGTGCTCTCTTCAAGATTTGTCTGAATATATCTTCCTTAAGGAAAATGAAGATACTGGCATAAAAACGCCTCTGGTTCCTATTGTTCAGATGACCCAAACTTGGTACCACAGTTTTTAAGGCTCTTAGTGCCAGAGTGAAAGTTTTAGTCTAGAAAGTAACCATTGTATTTTCTCGTAATTAGATGAATTGCAGCTGCTGCATCCAAATAATTCTCTGGGAAGAAATACTAACAGATGTAATTTAAACCAAACAGGCTGGCATTCAACAGGGATTATTGTTGCTATTGGCTTCAGTAAGCTGCTGAGCCCACTCTTTTGTTGCAATGGAAATGGGAATATATCTCGTCTGCATGGGTTTCAAGGGGGCCACAGGAACTGAAGGCTTGCAATATGCTTCACGATATAAATTTGTATTGTAAGATTTGCATCATGAATCCTTCTCTGGAGTCCTGGAGACTCTGAGAAAGACTTCAGTAATTTGGCATTTTTTGAGAGATCCCTGTACCTAGGACAGTAAAATGCAATTTGAACACTGCAAAAAGCTTCAGCCTTTTGGGCCTAAGGTATATTGCCCAGCTGCTGCAAATAAATTATCAAAAAATTAGGTTTTAATGAACCCCAGCACATGTCCTTGAGCAGTCTGATGTTTTACAGATAGATATCGCCTTTCTAAGCCAGGGCACCTCATAGGACTGCAAGCTAATTTGTGAATTGTTTTGTAGCTCTAAATCTGAATTTTTTTGTTAACCTTATAGCCCTATTTTTCCTTCGTTGTTTTTTGTTTGCTTGTCTCCTTCCTTTTATGGTCATAGCAGATACTTTTTATATAGATATTCCAGGTTAAAGATATTGAAAGAGTGGAAAGGAAGTGTTTTAATTGTCTGGTGCTTTGATTTAGTGATGAGACGCTGCCACCATGACACTACATCTCTCCCAGCATTCTCAAGTTCTCCAAAGAATGATGGGAGTGATAAGGCAACCACAGAATAGGGATATTAATTCATAGGGATATTAATTCAAACCCCCAAGCCCAGAAACTCTCCCAAATTTTGTTACAGCTGCAGAAGTCCTCAGTTACAATTTTGGCCACGGTGTTGTTCGCAGTATTTGCATACTCAAGCAGTTTCGGTGATGAAATTAATTGTGCTTCAATGCCATGCTTGGACTAGATGGCCATCAGAGGTCCCTTCCAACTCTACAGATTCCGTGATTCTATGTTCTCTCTCAGTTCCATAAACAAAAGCGGAAAGCAGTCATGCTTATTTGAAAAATGTCACTCCTACAAAAAAAAGAAAAGCACCATGTTCAGGGAATGAGTGAACATATGTGCCAGCAGCCGATGGGAATCCAGGGTTGCAGTTGTGTCCTGACGAGCCCTGTGGCAGCAGAGTGAGACTTTGCAGTCCCCAAACTCATTTAAGATGTTCAAAGTCAGCTGGGTTATCTGCACAGCGCTGCTGTGCCACAGAGGCAAACCTCTGCATTCAGATTTAGCTGGAATGAAACCGGCTCACTGCTTGGAGGTTATTTTTTACAAACGGCAGATGTACCTTCATAGTGGGAGCTGCTAGAACTGTACCATCAGATGATATTTATTCACCACCGTAGGCATGGCTTATTGGATCATTTGATACATGATGAAGTCTGCTGTGCTGGAATTCATGGTTATTGGTGTGAATTTTATCTCACTGCCTCATTATGAACATGTGATGAGCATTATGAAATTAGCTGGTAAGAGGATCTCTTGTGTTCAGAGGCCAACGAGATCTGTGCTCTCCTGTACTCCAAGCACAAAACCAATACGAGCAGCCCAGCTGATAGGAAGCATGTAATGATTGAGCACACAGTTCAGAATAAAGGAGGCTAGTTTGATGCTGGGCTTTGCTAAGATCTGTTTGCATTGCAGATTTCTTCTAATCACGGCCCTGATTCTTTGGAAATCTTCCTTTCTGACTTCGTCTTATAGTAATAGAGAATGGGAGGAGATGTAACTTTCACGTGGCTTTTCCAGTTTTCATTTGAGAATGTAAAGGCTCATTTGTGCAGTTCATCTCTGTGTCATAGACACAAAGAGTGGTGCAGGACTTCTCTTTCTTTCCTGTGTCCACGGGTCTTGTCTTTGTGAGCAGCAGGTCTGTCCTGCAAGGTCTGAATAAGCTGTAAAGAAACAGGCGTGTAGCAGATCCCTCTAATTTCATTCAAAGACAATATTTCACTAGACTTCCCTGACTGATACAGCTGAAGATAAACTAAACAGAACCCCCAAGTTCTTAATCTGATTTTTCAGTTCTGTACAGGTTAATCAGAAGACCATCTGTTTTTATTAACTAGACTTTGATCTCAGATTTTATCCATGCTATTTAGCTGGATGAAATTCTGCTCATTAATATGTTTTGAAAATTAATTGGTTTACTAATAATAGGACTTTGCTCCCACCACAGTCTTTGATTCTTTAACAAGGTTAAAATATCAATCTATCCCAACATGAGGTAATTATTTGAAAGTGTGATTTTTTATCTATTCCCTGTTTGTATTTATCTCTAGTGACTTATTAAATAATATGCCAAAGAACAGCTCTGGTGTGCTTCACAAAGAAAATGGGTCAGACCCCTTCTCATGGGGCTCTCTATGCTGAATTCTGCTGCTGCTGTTCTGCAGATTACTTTTCTGCATGTAACATTTGCAGAATTCTATTCTTTGCTACTCTTATTTCCTTTCCAAAATACTTTCAAAAGAGCATTTTATAACGTTTAAAATGTAAAATGAATTAGAAAGTAATAGTAATGTACATGTGCAGATATGTTTATGACTTACATTGTTCAAATCCTGTTAAAATATGATGCCTACCCTGTTCAACCATAATGCCACTTCTCTTGAGGAAGTCTACACAGATAGGTGATTTCCTCTTTATGCATGCAGGTTTCTTTGTCTGTTGGCTTTGTCCAGCCTTGTGCTGACAGATGAAAGGATGGTAGGTAAGTACCTTGTGCAAAGAGGGTGTGCACAGCTCCAGCTGGTAGCATTCTGACTTGCCCCATTTTTAATCGATCTTGAATGGGATAATTAGAATTTAATATGCCTTAAAAACTGTATTGTTGCCCACTTGCTGTTTGGAATAGGGATGTAATGTGTGTGGTAGGACACTAGTGTCCTTACAGGACAGCTTTTCTTTCAAAGAAAACGTCATTTCATACTTTTGAGCTGTTTTACATGGTGACCATCTTAATTACTTGCTAGTCACTGATCCGTTGTGATTTACAGGCATAATTGGTTTATAATTTGTTTAAGACATTAATAGACATGGGAAATAAGTAGGTACTGGCTACTTTGCAATGGGAGAAATCCAGAAGGATGTGGAGGGATCTGGGAGAAGCTAGAAGAGGTTGTGTTTTCTCCACAGCGGCTCTATGCAGGATCAAACAAGCAGAGAAAAGATGCAATGGAGTTGAATAAAACCAATGAAGATTCAGCAGAATATAAAAAAAGCCCAAGATCTTTGTTCTTGTGACGAGAATTAAATAATGAAGCAGGAGGAAACAAGTGCTTCCAGTAAAGAAAAGGCTGGGGTAATGCTGGTAGTAACAAACCCAAAAACCAGCAGTTGTACAAATCTCCTTTGTAACACGCTTGCAAATTAGCATTTCTAGGAGGAAAAGTAGAAGGTTGTAAATGAGCGAGGTTTTGTTCCTTAGGCACTCAAGGCAGCAAGCCATACATATTAATAGATATGAATCTAACAAATCCTTGTTAGCTTCTTTTTGTAGAAATTGAGCTGGAATCAGTTGTTCTAACTTAGGTCCTCGTCATGTAAGCTGGTACAACAAAGGTCTTTGCTTTAGAATTGGTCGATAGAGTGGGAGTTGTGATCATCATCCTGTGCAGGTCCAGTGCTGAAAGTAAATATAGGAAAGTAGCAAATTCCTGCATATGGGACAGACTTGTGTGGTCCTGGTGCAGGAAGTCTCCTGAAAACTCAAACAGTTGCTAAAAATCCTGAAGACAGTGAATAGGAAAAGAGAAAGTTAAGGGGGGAATGATCCAAACATCACCGAAGACCTGATTTCTCCGTGACAAATCACCTGCGGAAACTGAATCACCTCAACTTCATCCAAAAAGCTGGGCTGGAGCTGGAACTGAGGCTGTGCTGTGTACCTTCGTGTGCTCTTCAGACAGGGTTGTGAGTCTGCTGCTGTGATGTGCTTGGACTTTCAGCAGAAGGCTGACTGAGCGCTGCCATCAGTGCTGGCACGGACTGCGGTGCGCTCGGCAAGTTGAGCTGTGATGAGATTGGAGCAATTACAGTGTTTTAAGCCAGATAATGTTCCATGCACGGCGCAGGATAAAGGAGATATTTATCTCTTTTTCCTCTTTGCTCTTAAAGGACTGTACAATGAGAACGATTTCAGCTGAGTATCCGTAGTGTATTTCCTAAATGCATTCTCACAGCTGCTTTGCCTTTATTGGATTTCCCTTACCAACTAGATGGATTCCCCAAGGGACAGCAGGAAGCAAGGCGTTGTGCAAGTTACTCTGCTAAAAAGGCAGAGCAGAGCCTGCCTAATAGCCTACAACTACTTTACTTTCAAGTGTCCTGCGCACCCTGATGTTGCCAGTAATCCCTTTGTTTCCCTAAAGCAACAAGAAAAGCTGATTAAAATTAATAAAGAGAGGGCTCTTTCGAAGTATCTCATACAGGCTGCATGCTCCTGTGCTCTAGTAATTGATGTTTTGCTCTTTCAAGTGTTAACACCTGGGAGAACAGCTGATGTGAGGATAGCTGGTAGCACTTCTTGCAGGTTTGTAGGCGTGCTTCCCAGGTTCATCTGATATGTTCCCTGGTGCTACCTGCCTTTGGAAAAATGATGCTTTGGCTTCTGCAGCGTGGCTGACTCATATCTAATTCACCAGCCCAGATGTAGTGATTAGAACAGCCAAAGGAAACTTTGTTCATCTGGCTTTGGTTAGCTGTTGTTTGTAGCTCTTGGTAAGTGCTGTTTGCAGAAAACAAATGTGGTATACTTTCTTGCATCTTTATCAGGATGCTGTATTTGGCTTCCTTGTGCACTTGGTGAACACATGGATGTAAGATGCAAACAAAAAGGGATTCAGATGTGGTTTTCTTTTGAAAGGTAGCACTGGTACAGGGATACAAGCTTTAACAAAATCTTATTGTTTGGTTCATTTGAGTTTTATTTTTGTTTTTCAGAGAACAGGCAATAATTGTGATTTAGTCAGGAAAGCTGATGAGAAGGATGTTAAATCCTATTTTCTTACTGTTACCTTCGGTGTTTCTCTGTGGCACTTGGAATTCCTCATGGATTGGTTTTCTGTGCTGTCTGTGTGTTTCTGCCCTGTGATTCCGTGAAGGATGGAGCTCAGCTAGCATTACTCCATTCAGATTATGGCCCTAAGGTTTGAAATAACCCCAGCCCCTCTTCAAACACATGCAAACACGTGTACAAAACCGGGGTGAATAAAAGCCGTGAAACAGATATTTCAATTTTAGCCTCCTGGTTGTATGCACTATTTGCTATGATGATGTTCTATGGATGTTGCTCAAAAAAGGAAAAAAAAAACTCAGGTAGACTTTTTTATTTAATGTCTTAGAGTAACACTTAACAAGCTTTTTGTTTCTAGGGATGTCTTCATTTTGCCTCAATAAACCTAATAGATAACCTTAGTGGAAATATTCCTGTGGAAGTTTAGCATGCTGGGAAGACAATAATTTTATTTAGTCATTTAGGGTTTTTTTTAAATCTATTCTACTGTGTGATGAAGGCATCACATTTTCACATCTTCAGAAAAGCAATTGAGCAGAAATTAACTCTGGTATCTTGAGAACACCCAGTGGTGTTAGTACTGCCAAGCAAAATCTACATTATATATTAATATATTAGTGAATATTAACATAACAGGAAGAACATGTGTAACGAGATGTCATTCTAGGTGTCCAAATCACTTCTGCAGGTCCTCATTGACTCTTGAACTACTGTATTTGAAAGCAATCTCTATAATTTGGCTGTTTGGCAGTTCTATAACTGAGCTTCCTGGGCTTGCCGCTGCTGTCAGGTGAAGTGAGAATTGCAGGCAGATTCAAAAGCTCACCAGATATCTGTCGTTTAGTGCAGGGTTTATGCTTTGCTGTTATGGAAGACGAAATAGGCTTCAATATAGTAGAAGAGTACAAAGTAATCCTTGTCAGAGTAATTTTGTAAAGTTTTATGAGTTCGGAGAAATGATACCCATAAATTACAAGTGTAGCCTACTTAAAATTCTGCTCCTCTCAACAGCGATTTGTTGGCATTTGAGCTAAATAATGATTATAGGGAAGAAAGCCTGGGTGATCTTTCTGTTACTGAATACATAAAAAAAACTCTCCTTTTTCTTGTTCTGGAGCTGCTATTACCAAAACAGTAGGATTTTAACAAGTCAATACAACAACAAACCATAAGCAAACCTCCAGCAGTTTGTATTAGGTAACTAAAGTTTTGTTTTTAATAGGTTTGCTGTCCAAATTCAGGTCTTGTCTGAACTTTGTCCCTTTCCAGATCTGGAAAGGTAAGATTTTCTTCATATATACAGAATTGGGTTAGTGTTAAATGAATTAAGAAGTGGTTGCAATCCAACTTACTTTGATGTTCTCAATCATTTTATTTAAGCTTAGGCTCATATTTCTTCTTCATCCTACCACAATTTTAAGCCTTTGCATCTGTAATCAAATTTACATAAGAGATTGCCCATTTTAACACTGGAGATGTTGTAATGCTGCTCCAGAGAGGTACTTCACCCAGCAGAGGAATGTCTCAATGCAACAAGCTTGCTTGCATCCATGCACAAGTCACTCAGGCCTTCAAGTACTGGGATGAGTGGTTTCACTTCACATCCTTCCATCCTTCCAAGTTTGGGTTTGAATTACAAATACTGCACATACTGAGGCACATTTGCCCTACCAAAGGAGGTAAGTCCTCACTTGATTTAGAGCCATATAGCGCCCTAGCATTGGTGAATGGGACTGTAGCATTGCTCTAAGTGATGGTGGTCCAATAAATTGTCTATGAACCAAATGGTTGAGGAGCTGTGGTCCTGCAATGCAATACCTTTCCATGCTGGATGTGCGAAGGAGGGGGAGCCTAAATTTGCATCTGCTCATTCCTACAGATGGAAGTAGTTCAACTATTCCCCATGTTAATTGACCTAGTATTCAAACATGATATTAGGATTCATCACGGTTTACTTTTAAGTACTTGATCTAAATTATGGAGGGGAAAAAAAAAAAACAAGAGAAGAAAAAAAAAGGAGAATGTAAGTTTGCTGAAGAACTGTAATAGTTTTAAACTGTCCTTAAGACGCTAGGTAATTGCCTAGGGTTTTACTTGTTCCCTGTCACTGTTTGCTGGATCTTCCATTTTGATATTCAGGTGTTCATCAGTGCATGTCGTACCAAACTGGCCCTTGAAGCAATAAAATCTATCTTACCCAGCTGGTCTGTGTTCATCCAGGACAAGAGCAGCTCCGCAGTTTGCCCAGCACCGTGCTGAAAGAGCTGCTATTACAACGTGCTGTCAAGGCACAAGGCCGTCCCTGCGGTAACATACCTAAGCTGTCACATTTCTTCTGTGCAGCTTGTCAGGCTTCCTTTGACTGTTCTGATGAAAAATGTCAGAAGCAAGGCACAGCAGGGCACAGCCTCTGTGTCAGGGTACGGAGGGAAGGAGCTCTGGCTGCCGCCACTTTCCTCGTGCATTAAGGCAATAGCAGAATCCGTCACCAAGGCAGCAAGTGGGACCGAAGGCCAGGGATGAGAATCTATCACTTTCCTCTCGGGAATATGATAGGTGACAACCCTAATTGCTCTCTTAACACTTTTATCATATTCCCAGCAACATAATTTCCTGTAGGTCAAACAAGTGGCACCCCCACTGGGGCCAGAAACTAATTCGTTTCTCTTCATGTCAGCTCAGTTCCGTGGTAGGACGCTCACAGTGACAGAGGAGAGCTGCTCGCAGCCACTATTTATAACTCTTTTAAAAGTGTTGGTTGTAAAACTTAATTTACTGAAATGTGAAAAAAACCAGTCATTTTTATCAGCATATTACACTCACTCCTAGCAGTTGTAATATTCTCAGATAACAAACATGAGGGATGTTCCTTTTATAAGAATGTGTTTATCAGAGTTCCTTTTTGATATTATTTTTAAAGCTGATCTATAGAGCAGACTCATGGAGGGTCAAAAGCATCTCAGATGCTTGCTTTGTGACTTCTTGTTCTTACTGGGATTTCCTAGGGAAATATTACTGAAAATGAGGATGTGTAATACTGTGGTAGGCATATATCACATCCCGTGTGCACAACATTGCTTAGGAGCAGTAATCTTCTTTGGTTGAAGATCGGTTGTTTTCAAGATGAGGCGTTATTTTCAAGTGTTACAGGGCTCTCTGCTATTGGGAATTTTGTCTAATTCCCAATTAATTTTGTCTTTGAAGACTGTAACCCAGATGTTTGGCGCAGTACTTAAACCAATCTCAAAATACTCAGTTTTGTTTTTATCTCAGGAGCACAGAACAGCTCCAATCTGGCACTCATATGGAGCAGTGCACAGCCAGCCAGCTTCTGTTTTCTTCATGAAACAATCTTGAACAGTCTTGTGACTGAGGTGCCATCAGGCTGAGTTGCTATGAGAATTGAGGTTGTTTTTATCAATTGGAATTTCGCTTTATTTATTTATTTATTTTTATTTTTATTTTTACTAAATTAGAAGTATACTGTAGACGGGAGATGGTTGTCACAGCTGGCCAGGATGTGACTGTAGGCCAAGAGGACAGTGATGGGACACTATTACAACTAAAAATAATGAGAACTTCATTCAAAAACAAAGAGAGCTTAAGTTTAAGGGGCCTCATGACTGCCAGCCTCAAGTTCAGATCATTCCAGTTTCTGAAGCCGCACATGTGATTCTCATAGGAGCTAACTGGGAAAAACACAGGAACTACATTTAAAGCCCCAGCAGAAGCTGGGGTGATTCAGACAGCTACAAGCTGAGAAATGGCAATATTATACATTATTTTAATGATGCTTTCCTTCAAAAGTTGTTGTAGTGCCTTGAAGAAAGACGCGTGTCTGTGCAGAACCATCTTTTAGGATGAGATAATGTGGATTGTTTGGCTTGAATGTGGGGTATTATGCAGCAACACAAGCAGATGCAGAAATTAAACAGCATGAGATGGAGATAAGCGTATGAAGCGGGTAGTATGAAAAGTTCTTGCTGTGCTGGAATAGAATCTGATGGATATCGTTAAGCAGAGGACTTAAAACTTATTCTGCTTAATTAACATCATTTGTACCGTTGTACAAAACCCTGGTGAAAGCTAATCTGGAGTATTCCAAACCACAAAGGACTCCTCTGTTCCTGGAGAGTGAGCTCACACTGGTCTAGGTCTGAAGAGAACCTAAAGCAAAATAGCGGGAGACCTAGATTCCTTTATCTGGAAGTATCTTCAGTGGCTACTCTGGCAAAGCTAATTTTGCTTATAATATGTAAGTTTATTAAAGGTTCTGTATGGGATATCTGAAATGGCAAATAAATTTTTCTAGCCATTAAAATCTTTCTGTGAGATTTGGGAAATTTGTGCTGGATCCAGATGTCCTAGAACCTCAAGAGAGGCTCCTTTTCCCAGCCTGCTCCAGAATTCACAGTACATCAGCTCTGGTGGACATCTCTGTTCAGTCCCAGCTCTATAGACTCTATAGAATCTGAGATTGAAGTCCAACTCAGTATACTAATGCTGTCAATAAAAATACGTATCTGCAGTATTGCGTCCAGGCCTGAGGCCCCCAGCACAGGAAGGACGTGGAGCTCTTGGAGCTGGTCCAGAGGGAGGGCACTAAGATGATCAGAGGGCTGGAGCACCTCTCCTATGAAGAAAGGTTGAGGGAACTGGGCTTGTTTAGCCTGGAGAAGAGAAGGCTGTGGGGAGACCTCATTGTGACCTTCCAATATTTGGAGGGAGCGTATAAACAGGAGGGGAATGGCTGTTCATGAGGGTGGATAGTGATAGGACAAGGGGGAATGGTTTTAAACTGAGACAGGGGAGGTTTAGGTTAGACATTAGGAGTTAGTTTTTCAGCCAGAGGGTGGTGAGGCACTGGCACAGGTTGCCCAAGGAGGCTGTGGATGCCCCATCCCTGGAGGCATTCGAGGCCAGGCTGGATGTGGCTCTGGGCAGCCTGGGCTGCTGGCTGGTGACCCTGCACACACCAAGGGGTTGGAACTGGATGAGCACTGTGGGCCTTTGCAACCCAGGACATTCTGTGATTCTATGATACACCTGCTTTTCTTGATGGTAAAGAACTGTTGCATTATAGGTAACACACAGGAACACGTGTGAATATGTATGGGGGAAAAAACAACAGCAAAGCTGAGAGTATCTCCTGAATACAAAGGCAGCCACACCTGAACTAATATCAGATGTAAGAACGGCAAACCCATGCTTTCTTATGTGTGTTAGTGAGAGCTTACATGTCATGTTCTCTGCTTTTATAGGATGTGAGCATGGATTTACTTTGACAGGTGGAGGTGATCGTTACCAGCTACAAAGCACCATGTGTATTTCTAGCGCCATTCAGCTTTTAGATGTGGCTAATAATTTCCTACTGGAATAGATGTAGGAAAACAAATACATCCACCTCCAGTGTTATTAGCATTAACCACAGAAATGTAAAGTGTCATGCAAATGAAGGTGGGTGCTGCACAGCTGCTTCGCCAGTAGAAGAGCAATGAAATACTCCGTCTCACCAAACAGGGAGACAGCACATTTTTCCACAAGCTCAATTCTGCAGCGGTTTTTAATTTGTGTAGCAGTTGTGGTTATAAATCAGATGGGACTTGCCAGCAGCGTAGGGGCTATATTTGTTTTAAGTTGTGGTTTATTTTTTGTTGTTGATACTGAAAGAAAACTGTGAAAACAGATTTCCCGTAGCTCCTCCATGTTGAGTGGAGGCAAAGCATGGAATCTTTCAAAGTTCAAAGTTTTGGGTTTCTTTTCAGGCTGCAGCAAGTCAATTTTTTTCAGATTTTTTTTACTTTTATTTTCTAGAATTGAAAGATGGTGCTCTCCAGGCATTACATAAGGAGGTTTGGGTTTTTGTTTCCTGTTTGCTTGCTTTTTTTGTGTGTGTTTTTTCTTTTTTTAGTAAGTCTGTTAATGGTGATGCAGCATATTCAGGCTTTCGTTAACAGTGCTTTACAAAGTGTACCATCTCTTTTTGTTCCCTGTAAGTTTGTCCATTAAATTCAGTTAATGCTTTCTAATGGGTAAAAAGAAAATAGGTTTGTGATTGCATCTTTCATGGGCAAAACGTATCATTTTGCTTTGGTTGCTGCACATTTTAAGCAGTTGCATGGTGGTATTTGATCTTAGAAGTGCTGCCTTCCCATAGCTTGCAGTTTGTCAGTGGTCATTCCTAAAGGGGGGAAATTATGAGGGAGCATTTGAAAGAAGTGAGGATTTCTAGTCCCAGCTTCACAACTTCAGCAGCCTAGACAGAAATAAAGGCTTGGCCATACACAGACAAACATAAACAATTCAGGATGTGGTTATGCCATCACTTTATGTGAGTGTGTAACTGTTAGAGCCAAAGAGACTGGCCCTTCCCTCCTGACCATGTGCTCCCACCTCATCCCCAAGCTCAGCACCAGTGAGTGCTGACTCTGGGGCAAGTTGCACTGATCTAGCAGAAGACTGAACCTGCAGAACGTTTGATTTATCTCAGACCAATTTAAGGTGGTCACAGAGCTGCACTCTTGAGCAAACTATAAAATCTGCTCTACCACTCTGTGCATAGAAGGGAAAAGATAAGGCAAGGAAATGAACGGCTTCATTTCATGTCTTTACCGATGATAAACTTCACCCATAATTTTCCCTTCTATGGCTTCACCATTGTAAAATAACACAGAATGATAAATTCAGCACTCAGAGTGAAATATGGTCCTACCAGCACATCAGTGCTGCAGACTAGGATGTAGCAGAAGGATGTTCAGTTTGGCTTTATGGGCTTAAACTTGGCCAATGAAGGAGCCGAGTGTGGAGCAAGGCACAGGCTGATGGAGCTTTTGCAAATCTTATGCACCTGCCAAAATTTAGGTCAAGCCTCTCCGTGCAACAGCACTGAGCGGTGCTCAGAGGAAAGCCCAGGCTGCAGGGAAGCTGTCTTGCAGTCTTCGAAGGGCTAATCGCATCAGTGGGAAGCTTGGAGAAGTTTTTGGAGGATGCTGATTTCTCACAGGAGCCCTGATAGCCAGTCTGGAAGCTGTCTGTGAAACGTTGCTTAATGAGATACGAAAAGGCCTCTGAAGGGAAAGCAACAGCGAGTGTCTGCCAGCTCCCTTCCTGCTTGCTGTATCCAATGCACTTGCATCAGCAGGTGCCAGCGTGGGCCTCTACGTTGTTAACTGTTAGTATGCAGGGTATTTACTGGGTTGTTCCATTTGAAGGTGGAGGCTTTGGGTGCTTCCTGCCGACTGTGCTTCTGTTCTCATTATTGGTGTGATGCTCCATGCAGTGTCTATGCATAAATTTGACAGCCGTGAGAACTGTTGGGTACTGTGGGAGAGAGTCGATGGGTCTGTGGGGAAACAGTGGGATACAGTGAATTTGGCCTGCAGAAGTGAAGAAAGGACGGGTGGACCTGCAGTAGCACGGAGATGAAGGTAATATGTGCATGGACAACAGGTTGGAGGTAGTAAGGTGGTCCAGTGGTAGAGGCAGATCCATGGCCACGGGAAGATCACGATGCCCCTGCCCTGCCTCAGGAGGAGTTGCAGTAACCTGAAATATGAGGGAATGGGAACATGGTACACAAGCAGAGGGCTGGTAGCATCAGCTGAGGGCAAACACTAGCAAAAAAATAATCTCCTGTGACTTCTCATCTTCATCTCACTGCTGATACCCATAAAGGAGAAGGTTCCCTTCTTCCCCAAGCTTAGAAATTTAACAAAAACATTGTTTAAAATGTAATTCTTCTCAAGAAAAAAAATAATACAGTGAATTCACAGCAAATCCTTACAAAAAATGTTCTCGATTGAAAAAGCCTCTTCTTTTGCTGCAGATAGACCAGATATTTTTGCTGTGAGACATGGCTTCAATAAACAAGTCCATTGCTCATTGCTCCAGCATCATAAGGAGTATTTGTCCCGGTACTGTGAATGCACAAAGCTGAGGAAGAAAAGAAAAAGACAGTCAGAGAAGTGAGAAAAAGAAAAAATGCAGCTGTTTAGGGACCTGTAAGAAGTGATTAGCACACAGAAGGCCGAGAAGGTTGCTGGTCCTCTGTCCAAGTGGCCCAGTTCAGGTTAACACGATCCCTGCCCCTGCAGCAATCCCATGCGTGCAGCCTGAGGAGCATGCCAGCCTGGTAAGTGCATTAGGCCAAATTGATGCAGTGTCATTAATTCCTGACGAGAAGCCAGATGCCAGCGTTGTTACTGTTGAGGCTGATCGCTGGCTGTATAATCCAATGCACCTCATTTAGGCTCCTTGTTCATTGGCTTACCCACTTAGAGAATGTGCTTACAAACATTATCGTATGCCTTGTCTGCTCCTGAGATTTAATTGTGATCGTGAGAAGCCCTTCCGTGTTTTAAAATGGCATTACGTAAGCACAGAGTTGATCTAGTTAATGTGTAATAGATACAACTCATTACTTTAACTCTCAGATCACATGTTGATTTGATTTTAATGTGGTTGTTTCCAGCAGTTAATGACAAAATAGTAACTTACTGTGCTGGGAAAGTGAATGTTGGCTAAATTAGTCATGGTGGAAGTCATAGATTATTTCCTGAGTAGTTAGCAGTTATCAATTTTAGATTAAATATGGTGAGAATATAGTGAAAGTGATAACTCATTGTTAATGCCATAACCCATGTTGCTCATAACTCTTGTATTGCTGCGGTGAAGATTACCTTGCAGAGAGGAGTTGGCAGCAGAACCTGATTATGCCTCTCAGCAAGGGAAAGATCCCATGCTGGCTGCCAAAGTAGCAGGTACTGCTAGCTTTATGCCAGCTTCTTAGTAATCAAGTGGCAGCAAGAACCTTTTCCTCTGCTTTCAGATCACAAGGCACACATACCCTTCTCTTCTCAGAATAGTTTTCAACTGACAAAATCCCCTCTTGGTTTGCTGAATTGCCAGCAGCTTTAAATAGTGTATATAAATATGAAGGTGGCAGGCAGAGGCCTAGTTCAAACCAGCCTTTAAAAATGCTGTTGAAGTTCCCCGTGTTGTTTATACTTCTAGCCCTCTGCATTTTCCCATTTGTTTTCTAAGTGGCAGAAGTGAATACCTTGGGGCTGGAGAAGCTCAACAAGAGGAGATCCCCATCAGCTTTCAGAGGTATTGCTGAGCGTCCCAGGAACTAGCTTGAAGTAAAAGCAACTGTTGAGCCACGTTGTGCAAATTGTATCGCAGAGGATGCAGGATGTAATTGCAGTTTAAGGTGGGTGATGATAATGGGAAGATACTTAGGAGCTTTACATCACAAGGTAATCAGGCTGGAAAGGAAGGTGTTTTGCAGGAACATTGCTTGTCACAATGCCTCTACTTTAATTAGTGCTATTTTTATGATATGGGGAAAGGTGTCTTGATAATGTAACACTCGTTAATTCAGCAGCTTCACTATGTCAGATTACAATGCCAGTAACAGCAGATGTGTTTCCTATAGTTTCTTCTGCCTGTAGAAATGTTCGTAAAACAAATTATTTTGTTTCTCATTTTTATGTGGCACTCAGATACAGAATAGTGAAATGGCTTGTTCAGGGCTGTGGTGGAAAATTTTTACCAGGGCTCACATTTTCTATAGAGGCTACTGGGTTTATAGCCTGCCAAGGGGCTCTTGGCTGTAGTAATGTAACGTTTTGTTGTTGTTTTTCTTTTTTCTTTCTCTAAAAATGTCAGTGACAACCCATTTTTCTTTGACACCATGACTAAAGGACCAAACGCTAAGGGGAGGTGAGTCAGCATATGGCCCTTGGTGGTGGCCTTGCCAAAACCATTGCCAACTCAGAAAGCGCTGTTATAGAAAGCTCGTGTCCTGTGTGACTTCTAGAAATGAGACTTCAGATTGTTTAAGTTAGCTAGAAATTGGTCTTAAAGAGGGTTTTTGAAGAAAAGATTGGAATTAAAAATTAGACCTTCCCTGGTCTAATTTTGCTGCAGGGAAGCTGTTTGCAGATCCCCAGTTTGCTGATACTCAAATTCCTTAGTGCATTTTCCCACTTCCCAGTGCTGCACGCTTGACCTTGTTACTGCATTTTTAATAAGCTTGATTTAAGGTTTTTAGGACAAGACATGATTGGAGTGAAAGGAAAAAAGCATTAAGGGAAAAATTGGTTAACAACTTGAATTTCAGAGTAAGCAGCTCATAAACCAGCATCTCTATCTCCCCTTACTACTTTGTTGGGTATTGTCTGTTTGCATTCCTCACTTTCACATTGGAAGTAAAAACTACCTTCACTGGATATTCTAAGAGTCACCCAAATTTGGTGATCTTCTGAGAAGCAAGTCCTAGCTCTGTCCTTTAAGGAGAAGGTTTTGCCTACCTACAGACTTCAGCACAACTCTTCTGTATTTTAACGTGCCATTAATTTTGCCAGGCAAAATGCTACCGTGGGGAAAGCAAAAGAGGCTCAGCTCCAAATTTGACATTTCCTGAGTCTGTATGCTCATACCTCCTAAAAAATCCTCAAGAAGGGACTCGGCTCGCACCTTTGGGTCCAGCTTCTGGGAATATTAACAGTGATTCCATTGGTTGGAGGAACAAGTTTCAAGCCAATATGATAACTTTTGCTGAATGGAATAATTTAAACTGTAGTTTCTGTTTGTGTGAAGGATTGTGTTGGTGTTATCAAGGGGCAGTGTGTGGCAGGATGTGAGAGCTGGAACAGGGCTCCGATTCAGGAAGCCAAAAGATGGCAATCATCTCCAAGATCTTAAAATCTAAGTTACATTTTTACAGTCAAAGTAGATAGAATTACAACAGAGGCAGCCATAGGACCTTCTCTCAGATCCAGGCTGCCTGTGTTCTCCTGTTTTCCAACACAGCTTTGTAAACACGGTGTGTCAGTAGGTTTGTATCAGAAGCCTTTCCTGGGAACTGTCAACAAAACCATAGCTCCTAAATTAACCTGCTGAATGCTTATCAGGGTGAAAATGGTTGAAATTTCCTGAGATCTTTGCAGCAACAAATTGTAACTAGGAAATATTTATGTATGTTTTCTGCTAAATAATGCCCTGTTACAATTTTATAAGGCTGGAGAGAGGATGCCAGTGATCTTTGGGAATAAGAAGACACCAAATTGTTATGTAACTAGATAGTGCCATTGAGAACAGCCACGAGACCTGCTGTGTTGCAAAAGGTGCTCCATTACCCCGATTCTCCCATGGGGTTAACACGTGGCAATAGAAGCAGCGTGGTGGCGGGTGTCCTACTGTGCCCACTCCAAATTCCACTGCCTGCATTTCCCCCCGAGCAGCAGTGACCTTTTGCCAAGTTTGAGGCTGGAGGGGCTGTGAAATACCGGAGCTCGCCCAGAGGACAAAACAGAAGAGAACTAGCTGGAAGCCAGCAGGCATTTCCTGGGAGGAGATGGTGAAGGCAAGCGTCAGCCATGGGTTATTCGGACAGTGAGAGCGACTGCTCTGACAAAGAGCACTATTTCTCTGGGAGCAGTGATGAGTACTCGTGTGATGAAGCCGAGAAAGTATTCGAGTCAGTGCTCGCAAGCAGAGCTTTCCAATGCTTGCTTGTTGCATATAATGCCGTGTAATTCACATAACTATTTATTGCACTTAACGCCCTGTGCCGCAGCTTTTGCAACATGACCTTTAAAATGTGTACTGACCATTTGTTTTGCTGCAAGGTGGTTGAGGTTAAAGTGTAGGTGAGTTGCATGTCTCTGGATGTGTTTGCAATCTTTAAAGGTACAGGAAGAGCAGGCAGTGTTTAAAACTCAGTCTTGTATTTTGCAGCTGGTGTGTGTAAAAGGTTTATATGTAGAGCTGAAAATGCATTGGCCTTTTTCTTCTGGTTTATCCTCCTGTTTCTGGGAACATGGTTAGATTTTTAATCCTGCATGGTGGGAAAGCCCCCATAACAAGAAGAGCTTGCCAAGTTTATATAACCACTTAAAATCGATCTAGAGCGGGGGATCAAGGCTGCTCAGCAACGCAGGAGATCCTGGGACCTGGTACTTTTGTGACCCATCTCCATCTCGTGACAATGATTTTCCCTGGAGCAGGTGATAGGAAGGCATTGGCACTGTGGTGGTGGAACGCAGCCATGCTACCAGTGGTGACAGACCACCAAAACTCAAAGTTGGTTGGCAGTCCTTTCGCTGAGCTGACCTTGCTGCCAATGGCACCTCTGCCTTCCTCCCTGCTCCCGCAGAAGGAGCAAAATGCCATTTTCTGCAGGAAGAACGTCCCTGTTGGAGGCATAGGGAGCTTTTGTAGCACAGAGGGAGCACCTCAGAGCATCCCTTTTGGATTAATGCTTTCTCCCCACATTTGCAATGTCATTATTCCCCTTGAAAAGTGCTGGAATGGGGAGTTTTACGGCTGTTGGGTGCACAAACCATGTATGGAATGGCTTTTGTGGCAGCTCACCCTTAAGCTTGCAGTGCTTCAGGGTATTCAGAGGTGCTTGTTTCTTGACTTAACATTTTGTGTATGAAGCACTATATAATTCATTAAAAAAAAAAATCCCCTAACTTATCAGTTATTTCTGCTTGTGCAGAACATAAGGAAGCCTTAGAACTGCATGACTTTCTGCATTATAAGAGCCTTTACATCTCTGTTTGTGCTAAGTAAAATGTCCTTTGGAAAAGAGCCTTCATTCCACACTAATTTCATGCTGATTAAACACACGTATCAGGTACAATGCAGTGGAAACCATAACAGTTATTTGTGTATTTTAATCTTTAATGTTGAAGTTTACTTAAAATATTTGAACTGAAGCCATAAACACCTGTGTTTTCTCTGAGAATATGTAACGGTAAACACTTTTTGACAGAAAGGCATCTAAGATAACAGAACATCTATGTGAAATTTTAGTGGGAATTAATGCAAAACCAAAAGCATTACAGCCTCGTTTAGAAATGCATTAATATCTGAGCAGAAGTTGACTACAACAACTCAGTAGTATATTAAATGTTATACTTATCCTCTATATATTCACCAAAGTTTTAGAAGTTAATAGAAATATTTTAATAATGCTGTTGGTCTAGTTTCTTCAATTTGTTTTAAGTGATAATTTTGCTTATTGGCATGGATAAATTAGCATTAACACATTTACTTCTATTGAAAATGATCTCAAAGAATGCTTTGGATTGAGCATTAACATTTATTTCAATTTTATTTCTGCTTGCTCTGCTTTAAAGGTAGTTTAGAGATAGTTACATTGAAGATAGCTTGAAAGCAATGAAAGTAAATGTGATTAACAATTAAAGAGAGAGTACCTGTTCCTGTATGGGTGCACATGCACCACTCTCCTTTTCACCACACTGCTGCTTTAATACTTCCAGTCTTTGAAGAGGAGAATTGCTCTTTCCAATGGCATTTCTAAATCTCATTTTCTACTTCAGTGGAAATAAGCAGTGGTTTTCCAGTCTAAACGAATTAGATGTTTTTAAAAGAGGTGGATCTATTCTACCTGCAATCTCTTTGTATTTAATAGGTGAAAAGATTTGGAGTGGATTTGAGTAAAGCAGTGACTCCTGCATTCTGGTTTGCCAGCACAGAAAATGCAGTGACATTCAAAACATGATGGAATTCTAAAAAGGTCTGATTAAAATTAACTTCTTGATTCGTAGCTTGGGCTGGCCAAGGCTAAACTGTGTGGCAGGAGAAGGGAAAACTCTGAACATCTAATAACGAAGATAGATTGTGCCTCCAGCATCCTTCTTAACTGCCTACTTGACCTTTCAGCTGTGACATATTGCCCTCTGAACCATGGCCTGGGGAGACAAAACGAAGGGTTTGGGGGAGGAGAACATAGGTAGCAGTTCGTCAATACGTCTATGCAGATAGCTAATATTTCTATAGCTATTTCCATATACAGAAAGACCTTGCCAAACAAAAGGGCATGGGCCAATACATGGCTGGATGCCCTATTTACAAGGGGAGCCTACTTCTGGTTTTCTGCTCATGCATGTTTTTTTCCTCTCACATGCTTGACTCCTGTACAGGTGAAGAACATCTTTCCGAGGAAAAAGTTGTGAAAACCTCAGTTTTATTCTTGAAGTGTTTAGAATGAAATACATTCAGAAGTATAAAGTTTGCTTAAGAAATATATTTTTCTTTCAGGGAGGATGTCAGAACTGCCAACGTCATTGCGGCTGAAGCAGTAACTTGTCTGGTCATAGACAGAGAGTAAGTACATAAACTTCCTGTCTTAGGGTACATCTCCAGCTCACGCTTTTTATAGGTTTTAACTACAGCCTTTGATCATTTTCTGTAACATTATTTAATTTTGAAAAATGTATTCACAGTATATTACGTGTCCTTGATGAAGCAGAGAGAACGTTCCCCTAGATCAATAAGTCAAAATTCAGTGATGACAAATACAGAAAATTAAGAAGTACAGAATGACAAAATGGAAGTAAATAGAGAGAGAGTGGATACAGATCCAAGCATTATGGTGGTACACAGATTGAGTTAGCATCAGCAAAATATCGTGAACAAAAGAAATCTTCTGACAAATGCGAGAAAAACATGTTGTTATTCTTTCCCATGTAGGGTTGAAGAGCCCGTGTCCATAGGACCTAGCTCTGCTTAAAGCTCTGAAATTCCAAGAGGATAGATCAGAAGAGCAAAATAACATTTTATCTATTATACGTGGAAAATGTTGAGGAATTGGCATTTTTTCATCCAGGCAAGAAATGCACTCCGAGAAAACAGTACTGCAAAGTTGACTGCTGAGACTGGAGAAAAAAAGTAGCATTACCTTGAAAATGCATTGTGACTCTTGGGGTGGTTTTCCAGTGATGAGGGCAGTGAGGCACTGGAATACACCATCACACAGAGAAATCTTCCACCTTCACGGTGGAAAGTGTTAGGTGTGATTTCTATTAGTGCATGGGAAAGACTGGTTTTATAATGGACAGTGCCACAAAAAAAAATACCAGCTCAGACTTCAGCAGTGATAAAAACAAAACAAAACAAAACAAACAAACAAGCAAACAAAAACTATTGTTAGGCATTAATAGAATATATATATATTTTTAATTAAATCTATGGCTTGTCTGTGCTTCACACACTGTGTTGTTCTTGTTTGCTCCAAAGTGAAAAGTTAGACCAAAAAGTTGTTTGGAGACAGGTAGAAAAAATGATTGATGGAGAGAATGGCTTCTGTTGGAAAAATAAGCAAGTAGGTTGAAACTCTGTTCTGGGAAAGAGATGATGAAATGAATTTCTCACTGCCTCCCCAAGCGTGAGAACCCAGAGGTAAGTGCAGGAAGGAAGTGAGAGCCAAAAGGAGGTGGCTCTTCACACGGGGTGGCTCATGGAGCTCCTCTCTATAGGAAAAGAAGAAGCTTGCAAGTGTTCAAAAGGAAAAGAAATCCACTGGATTGATTAAATATGCAGGAACTCTACTGATGACTCTAGGGAGTCTCTGAGAGGTGGAAGAGTATTGAGACAAATATAAATGCTGGATCTATTCTTGAATTCTTGAAGACATAAGGAATTGATGTAAGACAAAGTCAAAGGGTGGCTGCTGAGTTACAAGTGACTTCTGAGGCATTCTTGTAGTGTGATGAGATTAATAGGAGATGCATCTCATGTCCTCTGGTATGCATGAACTAAATGCACCCAATCCTTTTTAATACAGGAGTTTTACATTCAATTATCTCTTGACGTTTATCCCAAACCTTTCTTGTCATGTTCTGAAGTAACAGAACTGAGGAAGAGTACTTAAAAAATCTTAGATCTCCTGATCTGCTAGTTCATTTATCATCAATTTAAAAAAAATATAATAATAAAAGCCAAGCAACTAAATTATGGTATAGCTGTTGAAAACAGATGGTGAACGTCAGGACTGTCAGCTGAGTGACATTCTTCCACATATACAAGCAAGGTTGCCTGACAGATAAAATACATATTATCCCTTGTTATTCTGTGAGCAATAAGAAGAATCAGCAGAATTAGATATTGTAGCAAACACTCATTCAGAGAAATATAAAGCAAAGAGTCATTTCTACATTTTTTTCTGAACTCCTCTATGGGGGTCATTTTTGTTTTCCACCATAAGCATTTTAGAAATGAGTTAAAAAAAAAAAAAGCAATTCCAGATTTAATCCTTCCTGAGTATTTTACAGACCTCATCTAATATCCCTTTTATTCTGGTTACAATGACCTTGAAATAGTAAGGAAGTACAAGTTAAATTTAACTGATGAAGCTGTAGATCATCTACACCAGGGATTCTAGTAATGCTCAGCAATTAGTAGCAGAGTAACACTATTTATAAGGATACTATTTATAGATCAAGAAATGTAATGCTATTTATATCACTATTTATAGTTCAGTGATCGCTGTCTTGACCAGTTCTGACTTTCTTGTCGTAGCTCTTCCCTTCCATTATTGTGTCATGGCTTGCAGATAACCACAGAAGCTAATTTTAATATGGAGAAAATGCAGTAAGACTTATGTAAATTTGGGAAATTGTGCAAGCACCATTCTGCTAATGAGGAAAATAGCATTTTTGTGTATCCAGATATGCTGAATATTAAGACATTTGGTTTGTTGTGGTGGTCAGCATAGGGGTTTGCACTGAGTTATATGCAAAGTAGCAACGGAAACTGGGAGTCAGCTTTACTGATTATGGTTAGAAGTTCTGCACAGAATGAGGAGTGATGCTTGTCACTACAGTTTTTTAGTACTTTCTATTACAAGACAAGCTCTTTGCCTAATCAAATGTAACTGTTGAAGCAGCACTCTCATGCTCTATATATCAGGCTAAAATGATGCTCAAGGAACATTGGGACACTGCTCTCAAACACAGGGTTTGGGTTTGTATGGTCCTTTGTGGAGCCAGGAGTTGCACTCGATGATCCTTATGGACTCTTTCATCTCATGCTATTCTATAACTCTATGTGCTTATAAAGTAAGAAGGAAGAGAATGTAACAGCGTGAAAGTTAATAGCAAAAAGGGGAAATATATATGGAGTATACTTGAGGAACAGAAGTTACTGAAGGTGAGAGAATGTAATTGTTGAGCTGAAAGCTGTACATGGACAGCATATCTCATGGTATGGTTTCTGAAGGAGAAAAAATAGGGATGTGATTATGGAGTTTGGGTTGGTTTTGGAGATGTGGAGAAGATGTACGAGGGACCGAAGAGTTACAGATACCAGTCAGACATCAGAAGTCTCTGTACAGACAATGATTCTTAAACACAAAGAGAGAGAAAACAGGAGCTAACAGAGGGAAAAAAAGGCTTAAAGCACTAAACTTCATGCTGGAGAGTGAACAAAAGTTGCAGGCAGTTACAGCAGCCGGAAAAGAAAGGAGGAAACCTGGCTCCAGCTAAGAATTGGAAGCTGTGAAGAAATCCAGTCTGTGGCTGTTCAAAGAAGGAAGATTTTGCAACCATCATGGGAAATTCTGCAAAACCAGGAATTGTGTATGGAGCCAGAGAAGGCAACTGGAATCCTCTTAAGCAGAGGGAATCTTCATCTTGTCCTGAAAGCAGAAATGCGTGCTTTGTTTCAGGAGTAAAGGTGCTACATTTGCACAGAGATAACAGAAATGTGGTAGAAGAGCAATGAACCATGGAGTTCGTTTCCTGGGATCCAAAAGGCTGCAACTTATTGAGGAGGTGTCCAGGATAGAAACCTGGTGTGGGTCAAAATCACTATGAACAGAATAACAGAATAGCGGTGAACAGAGACACCTGGATGTGTTTGGAAATGGGTGCAATCAGGTATGGATAGGATAGATGTGAAAAAAAAAATTGGCTATGGAGGTGTCTGGACTTACATCAGTATTAAATGACTATAAATTTCCAGAGAAAAGGAAAAATAATTGCAAGTAATAGTGGAAGGTTGTTGATTAGGCTTAAAGAGAATGTCTAAAAGGTAAGTTAAAGAGACTGTGGGAGAGAAAGGGGACTCTGTGAGATCAGGTAACAAGGGCACCTGTTACTCTTCCATATTCTTAGTAACTTTCTTCAGTTCTTAGAAACTTTCATCATAGGAAGGTGACACATTAATTCCCCATCCTAGAAAGGTGACATTTTAGGAAATGATTTATAGATTTAATGTGTGATCTAAGTGCTTGTTTGAGGGAATGACTGTAGAGGATTGGCTAGTTGGTTTGAGATTGATGTTCTGCCAGTATTTAGAAAGTGCACAGAAAATGAAAGGAGCTTCAGATGTGGGATCTCTAGGCAGGATGTCAGCGCTGGGACCTGCCCCATAGTGGCTGCACTGGGAACACCATTGGTTTTGTTCACCCAAGAAAGCTGGCAGTCCATTGGCGTGGAACAATAGAATGGTTTGGGTTAAAGATCATGTAGTTACAAACCACTGCCGTGGGCATATTCCACTATCACGTTAATCACAGAATCACAGAATGGCCAGGGCTGGAGGGACCCCCAAGGATCACGAATCTCCAACCCCCTGCCACATGCAGGGCCACCAACCTCCACATTTCATACCAGCCCACGCTGCCCAGAGCCCCATCCAACCTGGCCTTGAACACCTCCAGGGATGGACGGGGCATCCACAGCCTCTCTGGGCAGCTGTTCCAGCACCTCTCCACTCTCATAGGAAAGAACTTTCCCCTTGTATCCGACCTAAATCTTCCATCCCTCAACCTTAAACCATTTCTCCTTGTCCTGCTGTTCTCTACCCTTTCAAAGAGATGATTCCCTTCCTGTTTCTAGGCTCCTTTTAGGTACTGAAGAGTTAAGAGTTTACTTCTTGCCCTTTAAAAAAAAAAAAAAAGCATATTTGTACCAGTTCATGTGTATTTTAAAAAAGAAGCTTTGTAAAAGGTAGGAAAGATTTCCACAGAATTTCAGAATATATTCCAGGTTTCACCATGTCTGTGCACACTGTCCTGGAGGGAGAGGTTCCATTAACCCAGCAGGGCAAACAGATGCAGGTGGTGGCAAAGCTGGCCATAAGAGGTTAACAGCTTTGTAGGGAATTTGGACAGGCTATCTGTCTGGAGCAGCAAAGTTGCTCTTCTTGCCATCACTGAAGCTCTGGGAATTGGGATATCAGCTTGAAAACATCAGCAAAATCCACATGTTGTTCAAGTCAATTGTCAGACTACTCAGTGCAGTTTCTGCCCACTTGTGAATTGTGAAACCATTTTGTGCATGAGGAACTAGAAAGCTTTTTGCACAGGTAGTATTTCCTTCTGATGGAAGATATGATCTCAGTAAACATATTAATACTTTATAACAGTTTTCATTGTCAGATCTTGTTTACTCTTTATTTTTCCTTAAGAATTCATAGTTGCTTTCTTCTTTTTTATTTCTAACCTGCTAAGACCCTATGTGAAACAAAGCAGAAGCTGGTGGTTAATGTTAGCTATTGTGTTAGCTATTGTGGTACTGCAGTCATTTATCCTGTAGGAAGAAAGTAATGGTGGGAAGTGGGCAACATGGTTGACTCCAAAGTATTTCAAACTTGGCCTTGAAGTGACTTGTCTTAGTGACTTTTTGGGCTCCGTGAAGGTGTTTTAGGTTTCTTGTAGAAGTAGAATGGACTGGTCGGGGAAAGGTTGGTGATTCGAATGTGTTGAATGTGATAGATGCTTTAAAACTTTGCAAAAGGCATCTGATAAAAACTGTGCAGGCACAAGTGGGACAACCTTGAGCATCTGCTTTGTAACTCAATGTGAATGAACGCGTACAGACACGCTTCACTTGTGACTGCTTTGCATGGAGTTAAAACAGGAAGAAAACTTGCAAAGCACGTTTGTACAATTTTGATCATTAGTGACACCCCAGGAGAGCAGTTTGTGCAGCTTTTTATACTTTTTCTTTTCTTTTTTTTTTTTACATCTGCTCACTGAACCTGGAATGGCATTCTTCTTAACTGTAAGAATATTTGCACTGAAGCTGATGGTTCAGATTAATCTTTTATTTATCTGTGATTTTTTTTTTTTCCTCCGTATAATTTATTTATGTTGATAACAATATTTTCCTGGAGCACCGAGATTTCCAAGGTGTAAATGTTGTGGGTGCTAGGAGTGCAGAATTACCCAATGCAAATGACGAGCTGAAACTCAGGGCAGAACTGCTCCTGACAGAGGCTGGCAGTGCTGCAGAACTGCCTGGTATTTGCAGATATTGAGTGCTAAATGATCTTTTTCTGCTTACTGTCTTCTTCAGTTGTACGTGCTCATTTAGGGGCAGATATTTTTGAAGAAACCTTTTAAATATTTCGGGTGTTTTCACTTTGGATTTTACATTATTGTCTTTATTTGTAAGCCCTCTTTTGGTTTGTGAGGGAATCGCTGGAAGGTGCTAAAAAAGGTTACTGTGTCAAACCTCATGGCAATGGAAATCAGAGAAGAAGAAAAAAAAATAAGGTATTATCCTAGCATGACTGGCCTTACACAAGCTAAGCCGAATGCTTTCATTGGAGATATTCATTTCTGCTGCTTTACTATTTTTCCCAGTTGGGGTGAGATTTATCCATGGAGAAAATTGGTTTTGAGGAGAGAATGGAAAAAAAATGAAAAGAGAAGGCTGTGCAGAGAAAAACTGAGCAGTTCTCTGATGAAAGTCTTGGGGATGTTACGACCAAGATGACAGGCAATAAGAGAGTGACTCCAGCCGACTTCAAAATCCCTCCCAGTCCAAAATCTGGTTCAGGACAATCGAGGAAAAACTGAAGGATATTAGACTGGCTGTTGTTACTCCTTCCTGTGACTGCTTTTTTGCCTATGTACTGTTTCACTAGACAAAAATCTGTTCACATTGCCAAAAAAAAAAAAAAAAAGAAGGAATGTCTGACCCCACCACGTTTTCTAACCACATGAAAGCAACCCCAAGCCTTGCTATTTTAAATTGCGTTTGAAGCCTTAGGTCATGCCTTGTAGCATGCCAGGAGGATTACAGTGTTGCTCAGTTGCCTAAATAGCAGTTTGTGAAGCATTAACATCTACATTTTGCTTTACTTTCACTCCTGTCTTGTGAGGACTTGGCTTCATCCAATGACTCATATTTGTCTCTAGACTAACAAACCTTGCTGTGTCAAACCCTGGAGCTGAATTTTTTGTGTTTTCACTGCTGACTAAGGGATTTTGCATTGAAAAAATCCTCTGGTTAGAAACACATCCAAATAGCAAAGCGTGCAACCTGCTTAACTTCTGCCTTGCTAGAAGATCCGAATGCAATTTCAGTGGAAGAGCAAAGGGATCCTTTCCTTCTCCTCTTCATTAATGAGCTCTCGTAGCTTTCTCTGTGCTGCATAAACGATTCCCTAGACTGCATAATTAATATTACAAATTAAGCAAAGTTGCAGAATGAGGGAATTTGTGTGGGTACAGGGTATTTCCAGAACAGTGATGACTATAATTACACAAAAGGCCATGGTGGGAAGCCCTGTTACAGCACGTAACTCTAGATCCAAGCAGTATAAATAGATCTCCCGACTGCGACCTCTTGTCTTTTATTTGTTACAATAATGGCTAAAATGCAGCTTTTTCCAGCTGCCATTTGTAAAGCAAGAGCAGATAACAATTAACCCTTACTTCATTCTTCTGGAAATTGTATCCTCTGCTCGTAGTGCACACACCATGCTGCTTCTCCTAAGGTCAGACATCTCCTGATGCAGCAAGACATTTAAGCTCCCACTTAAGAACTCGCAACGTGTTTGAGATTATTCAGCAAAGCATGATCCAAACAGCTTCACCACCCTTAAAGGCAAAGGGAACGTGATGTCACAGGATGTAATGTTTTCTACAGATACGTTCTATTAAAGCCAAATGCATCCATTGGATGAAAATATTTCGTTTCTCTTTATCACCATATTTTCACTAACAGCTGAGATTCATGGCTTCTTATCCTAAAATGTCATGCATTCAAAAACCAAATGTTTAGAGGAAAAAAATACAAACAAACTGAAAACTATTACCTTCATCTGTGCTCATCGTCTGATGAATAGCATTAATTCTCTTTTGTCCTGAAATTCTTTAATAAGACAGGACAACATCAAGTGTTTTCTTTCTACTTCTGTGTGTGTAAATGTGGCCCTAGGTGTTGTTGTTCTGTTTTTGGGGTTTTTTTTCGACTTTTCAATTACTTTTTAAAAACCTTTTGATTAAAAAGCCATTCTGTTCTTCTGTTTATACCTCTTGAGGTTCAGTACCACCTAGAAAGGAAGTGCAGGGTTCTCCATTTTGAAGCTGTGGCCTTAGGGCTGCTATTAGTCACAAGGCTAAGCATTGTAGTTGGGAGCAGCTCGTCCTTCCAAATTAGCTTAGCTCTTTCCTCGTTTTGCAAGTTCATTCTTTAAACTAAAGTCACACCCCATGTGAGACACACATGCACTGGCAAATAATGCAAGAGTGCAGAAGGGAAGTATAATTTTCACTCAAAATTTTCAGTTACATAGATTTCAGTTATTAACATTATTTAAAACATTCAAGTTTGCATTCGTTTTTTTAGTTTCTGGCGCTGTGTAATATCACTTACACAGACACAACAGTCACCATTTTAATCGTTCTTCCTCTGGAGCGATGCTTGTCAGTTGATTGACTGGTCATCAGGTCCATTTGTCTGAGTCACTCACGATATAAAAAGATTTTCTAAGTCTTTTTCCCATATGTTTATGCCTTTTGCACCTCCCCTGGGGCAGGGGATGGTGTTAGGGGACTGCTCAAGCTGTTGCTAGCTTGTACCAGGGATGGCTCAGGAGTGCTGATTGTATAAGGCACTCCTAGTATTTCATCCTCTCTCACTCAATGTTTAGCCTAATTAAAGCCAAATCTCTTCAAGCATTCCAGCTTATGATAATTTGCTTATCTTTCTGCCCTTGCTTTCTTTTCCTTCTCTGCTTTTTTTGTGTGTTTTTTTTCCCTCTTTTTATTTCTCCCTTTTCTGTTTTGGTCGCAGCTTCTGTTGCACTGAGAAAGCTTAGATATTGAAGTAAAGATTATCCTTCACTTCAAAAACAGAGATTTCTTGGGTTTCTGGTTGGAGAGCAGGGTATGATAGTGGCACTTCAACATCACGGGACTTATAAGCCAAATTGACAATGCCAGATTTACTGTGAAACTTGTTAGGGATTGGGTTCGTTGGGCATTCATGGTTATTACCCAGGGTCATCAAGGGCCCCCCCCGGTCGCTTCTGAAGAGCCACATTGGCTTACATGTCTCCCTCCAGATGGACGTTGTTCTCTTACCAAAAATGAACCTTTATTTTCTTTCACAGCTCCTTCAAACATCTGATTGGCGGTCTAGATGATGTTTCCAATAAAGCCTACGAAGATGCAGAAGCAAAAGCAAAGTAAGTGTCAGCTTGTTGTGTTCAGCATAGAATCTTCACCTAATTTTTCTTTTTCTAATGGTTTTCTTGATAGTAAATATTGTAATTCCAAAAAAAACCTGCATTTTCTCAACATAACAATGTAAAACAGCTTAAACAAGCAGTGAATGAAGTGTTTACTCTTAATTTCCCTCTGGATGAGCCTAGTTTTATCTCCTGGTACTCTCTATTAGTATGGAAGGGCCAGGTGGACATCATGTCCCCAGGCAGGTGCCCAGCTGGGTGGTCCCAAAGTCACTGTGATGTGTGAGTCCAGAGAAGCCTCAGACCCTAAAGAAAAATCACAAAATATTTCTTCTGGAAGGTGGGAAATTACAGGTCTTGGAAACAGCAAGTAATGAGGGAAATTGCTGTTTTATATGAGTTTTCTTTAGAGAGCTGCAGTCTTTCTGAAACATTTTCATAGTGTCAAAACCTCTTCCGAGACAAAGAATGGTAAGTCAAGTTTGTCATTTTTGAGTGAATGCTACAGTTATTTTGACATGAAGCAATATATTTGTCTGAATTCCTAGCTATAAATACTCATTTGTTTCAGGAGCGAGCTGCAGTGTATTGTGATTTTAATATATTCCCCCCAAAAAACACTCATAATTCATTCTTGATGTGCAGTTGGTTTTTAAATGAAAGATTTTTGTATGTCCACAGTTGATTCTATAACAGTAATAAAGCTTATAGAGAAGAACATATTACAATTCAAGTGATGGTAAGTATAAACCAATAAGATTCAAAAGCCAGAGTCATTCAAAACATAACTGAAGTTGCTATGTAAAAAATGATTTTACTGTTTGGTTTCTTTTCCCTTCTTCTTACCACGTTAAAGAAGGGGTTGGGTGTTTTCTCCAAATCAAATACTCAGGGTTGCTGATGATAGAGGAGTTGTTTCCTCAAAGGAGGAATTGATTACTTTTGTTAGCAACTGTTCCTTCCATCTTAGAACTTAGAGGCCAGTGCTTGAATCCTGTCACTCAGTACTGTAGGGGACATTATTAACTGTCATATATTGACTTTTTGTCTTTGGAAAAGCAGAAGGGATCAGTGCTGTCTGCCTTGAAAAACATTACAAAAGGAATGCTTTTTTCAAAATAATACAGCATTTTTTAGTCAAATAACACATTCGCATTTGCTTGGCCCCTGAAAGCAAGTGCATGCCTGCAAAATGAGGAAATAATGACAGAGTTACTCCAAGGCTGGTGTGAGATACATTGCAAAGCTTTATCCCTCATATTATTGTTTCTATATCTCACAAGATAAAACTCCTCTGGGGGAAGAGTCTGCTTGGCAGAAATTTTAACCTGGATTACTTTTCAAGCTGCTGTTAATTAGCTCTAGCTGATTGTCCTTCAAGAGTTTATCTTCTCTGAGAAGTTTGCAAAATGGAAGAAAACAGCACATAAAGCACATTCAGGTACTCAAATTACATTAAAAAAAATCCTGTTTTTGCATCCTTGTAGCTAGAATCTCATTTTCAGTGTTCACAGAGCAGTGACAGAAAGCATTTGGATGGAGAGAAATTTTCTGTATACCCTTACCATGTATCAGGTGGATCCATGCAAAGGTCAGACATTCAGTAGGCATAAACACAGAGTAAATGCAAAGGACATCATTCTAAGACTTTATTACAGCGTCAAACCCTGCTTTTGGTTGGTGTGATGGTCACATTCAGAGCTGATGTGTAACATTTCATCTATTGCTGCCACTTAAGAAATACAAAGCAAGTTTTAAAAAAATCTACAGATAGCAGCAAATATATTTTCTTATAAATCTATCAGTATCAAGATGACTGTTAAATTCCTACTGCTTTGTAGATGCCTGATCTACAAAAGCACAAGTATAGACTACATCCAATAGTGGGGTTGTGTTCCTAAAGTAGGACTTAGGCCTTGGGCAGATGATCATTGCAAAAATGAGTACCAAATTGGTAGCATTGTATTTTATTTTATATCTGTTTTAGAAGATGGCAAGAACTTCGTAAGGCAGAGCTGATGGTTTGAGTGCAGGACATGTCTGAAAGGTTGCTGGGCAGAAGTTACAGGGTCAGCAGAGCTTTCCATGCATGCAGAAATCCTCCAGTTCCAAAAGGGCAGAACAGCTTCTTGTTGAGTTTGTCTCTTTCCAATCTAATGTTTTCCCAGCCAACCCTGAGATATGGCTGGCGCGCTCCTAGAACCACAGAAAACATGGTAGCTGTCAAAGCAAACAGCAGAGGTGCTGTTGAAAGCAGTGCCATTCAGTTTCTCACGTGCTCAAGCTGTGTTATCTTCAGTACTGTATTATGAGTTGTCTTAAATTCATGTGACAGTAAAAATTCTAGCTTAATATATCTTCTGATATATCTTCTTAGTTTTATATTTTGGAAGGACTTTTTCCTTTTTTTTTTTTTTTTTTTTTTGCAAGCCTGGATTTCTTAGTTCCCCTTACGTCCATTCTCTGTGATCAGTTTCTTGAATTCATAGAATCAGTGATTGATGCTTCAGTTGGGAGGGACCTTTGAAGACCAACTGGTCCAACTCCCCTGCACTGAACAGGGACACCTTCAGCTAGATCATGTTGCTCAGAACAATGTCCAGTCTAACCTTCAGCCTCTTCAGGGATGGGGCACAAATTTGATTAAATCACAAATAATTACTATAGTTAACATTCTGCTCCTACAGTGTATTCAGAGAAGTTAATAAGTTCATCAACTAACAAATAGTAGAGTTACATTCCTGCTGGTGTCAAGATGAAGGCAAGAGGCAAGCTTTGAACTTGGTTCATGTTCTGAGAAAGCTCCACACTGTATGTGGGGCTTCATTGCTATTTGAGGCAGGACAGAGATACCTAAGCAAGCAGACCAATCTAAGCGTAGATTCATTCCAGATGAAGGCACTCAGAAATCCAAGAAGAAACTGGTGGTTTCTACTGCAGTTATTGGTGCCATGTGAGGTGAGAATTCAGCAAACGCTGCTCCCACCAGGCAAACAAATCCTTTCTGCTGAGTCTTCCCCATTCAGAAAATTCCTGAGGTTAATCCCTGCGCCCTCTTTTATGCACTAAAATGGCCATCAGATGAGGTCACGCTTGGTCCCACTTGTCCTTGACATGGCTGTGGCAAGGGAGAGGCCCCTGCCATCAAAGCAATGGGGACAATTGCGAGGTGCCCCTCACCAGCACACCAGGAATATTGGTGGCTGCCTGGGCATTGCTCTACCAAGCAGAGCATGTCTGCCCTGATGGCCAGGTTCTCCACGCTCTTCTTCTCCCATCACAGCCAGAATTGTCTGCTGATGCTGATCTCCTGTAGCAGCGGGGCTTGAAATTAATACCCTATTGAAATCCAGACACTGGTGCCTTCATGATATTGCTCCAGGCTCTCTGCAGACATGGGCTATTTTGATTGCACTTTTTGCTTTCTTTCATTCTAGTTCCATGACAACCCTGAGGGTAAACATTTGATGCTCACAGCCAAATTCATCGTCTTTTTATGAGACTTGAAGGAACAGGGTCCTTTGTGTAGGTATACAGAGGCCTTTTCTTTTCCTAGCGGCTCTGGCCCCAGATGCCATCATCTTTACTTGTTCTGTTTTCTAAAAACAGCTCCATCCAAACCTTTAATTTTATTTGGGCAGTCATCCCATCTGTCACTTTTAGCCTTTGTATTTCATTACGTTTTTTATAACAAAGCATCTCAGCCATTTATTGACTTAGTTTCAGTGCAGAGTGTTATTAATATTCTTAAGTTGTATGCATACTTTCTAGGCATTTTTCCCCTTCCATTCCAGCTTTAAAGGTAAATCTGACATTATTCTAATGAGAAAGATACGGATACCTCCTTATGCTTCCAAATAGACAAAGTGGCACGATGCCCCATCTTCCAAAATGGTTGAATATAGGGTACATTTAGCACTAGCATTCTCTGCCTTGCCAATTTAGGAAGATTTTTCGGCTCAGTGAGTACCTGTGTGCTTGCCTGGTGCGACCTGCTGGTCCCTTTTGCAAGGCCTGGTAGCTGATGCACAGGTGCCATCTACTGTTCAGGACTTCCAGTGTTAGAAGGAAAAAGCATATTCAGGTATCCGGCGTTCCTCCTCACTGGTGCATCTTGGAAGGCTACTGCTAGCTCTTTATATTTTTCCTACCTATGCAGCCTTTACCTTTTAATTTATTTATTTATTGCTTTATGAGGTTTCCTCTGAGAGCTATTTTTGTAGTTGAAATTGTCTCTGGGATTTGTGTGTTCATTGCACGCAAGGTCTGTGTGAGGAATTAGCACAGATTGGTAAGAATGGACTTGCAGAGAAAAAAAATGCTGGTGGCAAGCATGGACTGTGCATTTCAGTGGAGTTCTCCTTTGGAATACTTCAAAGTCTGCTTCCTTCAGACTTGATGTTCAACTGTGCTTGGGGTTGTGCAGCACATCTTCCAGGCTGGCATCACCTGAAGGGATCCAGATTCTCTTCTTAGTGTGGAAGGGAGCTGAGGAATTGCTTCAGAAGTGTGCTTCTCATCTGGGCTGAGAGATGCTTCAATGCACCTTGCAGCAAAGACTGCTCAGTGATTCTCTCATTGCAGTGACATCATCACAGTGACATCAGCATAGACATCAGCTCCTCTGTGCTTTGCAGTATCAGGCTGTGAGCTGTGGGCAATGCCTGCATGCATGCTGTGAGGCTGGAGTTGGCCCTAATCAGCTCCACAGATGTGCTGTGGCAGAACACAGCTTATCTGCCTGCCACCTCCTGTTCTGGTGAGGCGAGAAAGCTTTGCATGCAGGTACTGGGTCTGCAAGCACTGCTGCACGTGGTGGTTTGGTCAGTATAGCCAATGCGTGGATTTTGTGTGAGTGATAAAAGGATTCTTTAGATTTCTTTATTTTTTTAGAAAGATGGGCCAGGAAGGATTTTAACCCCTGACAAAAGTGAGATCTTTCAGCTAGAAGTTCCAAAATGGGAGCTACTGTTTAAAGAGAATGACTCAGTAAAGGCTTGGCTTTCTGCTGGTCCACAGCTTTGGAAAACTTTGCTGAAATAATCCACTGTCCCCCCCAATGTCAGTGAAGTGTTGCGTGATTAGATTATTGTTCTGCAAGAGAAAATATTTTCTGGCTTCCAGCATTCCAGAAGTTGGATGGAGCGAGGGCTGCAGTAATTGGCTCCGTCTCCCTCTGTGTCAATTGTTTTCTGCATTAGTGACCATATGGGAACTAGCTTTTGCCTTGGCTGGGTGCAGAGGGGGGGAAAAAAGGCTATGGTTATTCGGAAAGGGAGGAAAGAATCACTCATAACTTGCCATCATTTCTTTTAGGCTCTATAAACAATTCAAGTAAGTCTTGCTATTTTGAGAAAAGAGAAACAAAAAAAAAAGGAAACCACTGAGAATGTGACTTTGCCTTTACACAGCAGTGTTTGGCCTCTGGTGTTCGGGACCTTTTTTCTTGCTGGAGAATTTTACCTATGGCAGAGTTTGGCGTTAAATAATTTGTGATCGCATCCTGAAGCCAAGGACAGTTTGCGTCCACGTCTACCTCTCAGTTCTTCCCAATTACCACAACAAATAGTTGTCTGCTTAGAAAATAAGTTCTCAGAAACTAAGATCATCCTGAGCGATATCCCTACGTGAAGGCAATGGAGGTGGATGAACTGTTACTTTTTTTGGCTGTGAATTGATATTTACTTGCAGACCGGCATTACTCATGCAGAGATGTGCGCTGAGTAGACTTTATGGCTGCTTTCCTCTGGAGAAAATGCACTGTGTAATGTACTGTGTCTCTCACAAGGGATAGATTAGATTAGCTTTTAAAAACAGGTCATTTTTATTTAGGTAATAATCTATATGCTTCTTCCTTGCTAACTTGACCTTTCAATATGATAATGGGCTGTGTCAGATGGCAGATTGAAGCGTTAGCAAAAAAAAAAAAAAAGCAAAAAAGTACTTTTGAAGCGGGCTGCTATTATAATATTCTACTGCATTTGTTTTATAAAATTAGAGCCCATCTGAGCTCAGAGATGATGAAATAAAAATGCAGCAGGAAGCTTTCTGAAGATTATGAGTCTCATTCCAGTGGAAACAGAAGAATATTGCTGTGAATGCACCTAGACACTCAGCAGCTCAAGTTGTACCTGCTGGCATTTGATGGAGGAAGAAAGGAGGTCTCTGTGTATAAAAATATGAAACATTTTGGCTTTTATCTAAATGCTTTATTCTGAAACCACTGGGAATTGCTTTACTAACCCTAGCACGGCATTTGTGTAGCATAGTCTTGGGAGCTCTGAGCAGAAACTTTGGTAACCTTTGGCATCCATAAGGAATGGAGAGGCAATGGTAACGTGAAAACATCGTTGCAGTTTCCATTTGATGCTCACTGTGTTATTGAGCTGTCCTAAAGATTGCCTCCGTAGCTCTCCAGGTGTTAGGGCATGGTGAGATGGGCTATTTTTGCCCTGCTTTCCTCAGAGAGCTGTCAGTAACATGTGGGTGCTTGAATGGAGTCAAATATGTGACAAATAAAACTGTGATTCTTCTTCTGTGGGGATCATCTGTTTTTGGAACTGCTGGGAGTAGTTGTTTTTTTGTGATTATTTCTGGCTATTTTGGCATCAACTAGTGCAGTTGTCCATGGCTATACCTGCCTTACACTTATGAGATCTACCAAGATTTGGCTCAGATCTTACTTTGGTAACACTGGTTCTGAAAGCTGGTAAGAAAAGAAAGAAGCATGAAGTCAGATACCGGGGGGAGGTTTGGAAGGAAGAGATCTGGGCTGCAGGGAGGGGAATGAGGAGGGAGAACACTGTCTCCCCTCTGCTGACGTTTCCTGGCAGAACTGGGAGGGATGAAGAAGTTTCTTCCTGTTTACACAAGAAAGTTCAGACTGGGATGCAATGGGATCAGCTATAAGGTTTTGAAATTTTGGTGTATGCAATTATTTAAACATGAGAGAGAGGAGAAGTACAGAACTTTACTCTCTGCTCTTTTGAAGATGAGTTAATATTGTTTTCCCTGGGAAGGTAAGCATGGTACCCAAAAATGCCTAGCAAATTCTGCTGACCCCTGAACAGTAATTGTGTCACATTCAGAAATGAAAATCAACCACTGAACTGTGAAATGGAAGAAATCTAATCCTGCTGTAGGTGAAAAACTCCTTGCAAGCTTAACTCCAAAGTTACTGCTGACACCTCCATCCCACCTGCAGCAGAGACACCAAACCTTTTTGTCTTCTTTCTCACCCTTCTTCCCTGTAAGGAACACAGAGTTGGTTTTCCTGAAGGTTCAGATTAATTTCTGGAGAAAGCTCACAGTGTAACGTAGCCCACACTCAAGTTGAGATTTCTGCCCCTGTCTCACCCCTATCTAGGGAGCATGAGCAGTGGTGGACCATTGCACTACTGGCAGTGCAGTGCCTATGTTGCAGGCTGCCAAAACTCAACTGCAAGTGCATTTGCTATAATTTTTTTTCTCAGTGCCTGACTGAATACTTCATTAAATGATTTCAGAAGTGCTAAGCTTTAGGTATTTAAATTGTTTCCTTAAAAAAATAATAATAACTATAAAAAAATATAGACCAAGAGTGAAAGCTCATGGTTTAACTCACCTTACAACTCTTTCATGTGTGCAGTAAGATAAAATGTCAAAAATGTAGATAAAATGAAGTTTAGTATATGTGAAAAAGCTGAGTCTCTGCAAGCCTCTGGAGAGATGAAAAAAAGTCTGATCTTGCCCATTATTTTGGACATTAATGTAGAACTACCTGGAGGTTTATAGTAGGGCTATTATAATTAAATTTCTGATGTAATTTTAAAGGACATCATTCACAACTGTATTGAAATTCATGGTCAGAAATGGGAACTAAGCATTTCTAGCTCTATCTGCTCAGCATACCATCACCTGCAAACGTTTTTGTGCCCTGTCTTTAATATCTTGTAGGCTTTGCTACTTCATTTTCAGGTCTGATTTTTGGGGCACTCTGCTGAACGCATCAAATGCAATTTGTTGATAGCAAAACAAGGGATTAGTCTGATACAATCTCTACAAATTGTGCTCAGGAAGCATTTGTGGATTTGCAGTTGCAGCTCCTGAGTGAGGAAGAAGATTTGCCTGCCTGCTGATTATCTCCTGTAAATGACTGTGCTGTACCTTCACCCACACCCAGCACAGCTGCAGGTGCATTTTCAGCTCCTTGTACTGACCCTGGGCTCAAATTAAATCAGGAGATTTGCTGCAATTGGTGTGTCACCTAATCTGTCATGGTTTAGGAAGATGCTTTCTAATAAAGGTGCATTTCTTGCATGCTATGGTTTTAATGCATAGCTGTTCCTTATTTCATTTAGAGCGAGTTTCTGTGCCGAAATGCTATCGTTCATCTTTGATGGCAAAGTATATTCTTATTACTTGAGCTTCTTTTGGGAGCTGGTAATAAGCAGTGTGCTGGCAATCGGCTGTGGCTCTTGTAATGTGTAGGAAAGTTGCCAGTCAGTCCCAACAGATGCTGGCTGTGCAGAAAAGCTAGTTACTTGGATGCTTTGAAAAATGAGCCATCTCTTTAAATTTCCCCAGCTTTCTAGCATGCTTTCTGATTTCATACACTTAAGGAAATGAAGGTCTTACGTTTATCTTTTCAAGATTTCAGAAATGCCTTACGATCTCATTACCAACCTGACTGCTTAACAGATAAGCGGTTTTAATAAGAATGCAATAATTGAATTGTTAGATTTTGTATCTGGGTCAGGTTTGGCCATAAAAATGTTTGTTAAGCACTGAGCATGTGCTCGGTAAAAGCATTAGCTCCTGCTTGTGAAAGATAGCATTGAAACAAGAAAATAAAGCTCCAAAGTTCAGAGCTCAGGAAAGAAAGTCCTGTATGAAATTATTGCTGTTTCTAATGCACCCTTGCTAAATGATGAAGCTGACATTTAAAAATAAGGAATTGCTTTCACTTTTATTGTTGCAGCCTCCGCAAAGGGTAAAGTCCTCCAAGATTGAGTACCGGGAGCAGCCTCCCTGGCCCTGCACTGTGCTCAGCATTTCACAAAGTCCTCTTAAGATTAAATATAATTGCACTTTCCTTCCAATCAACTAAAATAAAGCTCTACTAACCAGAACCTTTAAAAGTTCACTTTAGGCGAACTTTTAAAAAATAAGTAAGTGCAAATTTAAGGTATTTTCCTTTGTTTCTCAATGCTTTTTTGTTTAAAGCAGGCAGGTTTTTATCATTGTCCAGGAAATCCAACTCCTATTGCTCCTGGAAATGGAGAATATATTCAAGGGAGACATAAAGGCTGGAAGCAAGCAGTCCTGTTTCCTCACTCTTTCCTAATGTGTTGCATAAAGGTTGGTGACGCTTTTGGATGAGTGAGGAGTCCCCTGAGTGAAGGGCCCTTTTATAGCGAGCCTCTCTGAATGGCTTCAAGCATTCTGCAATATTGCTTTGAACATGGGTGGAGAAGAAATTTCAAATGTTTGTTTGACGGGCAGCATCTCCTGTGCCATTTTAATAGAGGAGACTCACATGAAAAGGCTGAGCTCTGGGTGTGCCAGGGGCCATATCACTCAAGAAGTCAACAGGAGCTACAAATAATGAATTCCCTTTTCAACATAATGACTGTTGGATGTCACATGTTGGATTGGAGAGGGGAAAAAAAAAAAAAAAAAAAGAAGAAGAAAGAATTCTTACTCAGCTGAGATATTTTAAAAGTTTTCCTAATTTCCCAGAAGTTTTTAGTGGGTGAAGTGCTAAGAAGCTGAACATTTTCAGTAGAAGCTGGTGCTTCTGCTGGGGTTCAGACCATCACCCTTAGAAGGCAGCAAGATGAGGTGCTTGTAGGCATTCATAAAGGGAATGAAGTATTTCTATACAGGTGCAAATACTTTTTTGCCTGAAAGCATATTTAGAAAAATGCCTGTCAGGCCAGGCAGATGGCTACAGCTGTATCCTGGTTGGGCCACATGGGCTGCTTCCATGTGGATCCAGCAGGGCTGGAGGCTCAGCTTACATGGCTTGGAAGTCGGGAGGTCACTGCAGGGGCTGATGTCAGGGAAGCTTTTTGGGTGTGCTTTGAGCTTTGTGTTATGTTGAGATCACTCAGCATAGAGGGATTTCCTCTGGCTGCACATCATTTTTGAGCTGGTTTTGCAAAATCTGTTCCACAGAACCTACCCTACGCTGTTGGCATGACTGTGGGAGCTGCTTATAAAATGAGCAAACTCATATAGCAGATAATTAAAGCTCTGTGCACAGTCAGAAACAGTTATTCAAAGAAGAAATTCACTCTATACACCGATGCTCTTTTAAAATGATAAAATCCAACTTAAAACATCATAAACATCCATGAAATGAGTGTTTGTTTCTCCGTTCCTGCAATGCTAAGCTCTAGGGTAAGTAGATGAGATTCAGTAATGATTCAGCTTGCCCAGGGAATTCAGGTTCAGGCCTGCAAGCATTTTGGTTGTTCTGCAAATGAATGCCGTGAATGAGCTTTAAGGCCACAGTGGCCTCATCTAGAATGCGATTTGATTCTAGAAAGCAGTTATCAGCCTGTTAATAGTCAGCACTCATTGACTCCAGCCTTTACAATTTATATTCCTTCTACTTCTTTGATAGGCTGAGCACTATCTAGCTTTTCTATTACAAGAGCACTCGTACCCCGTGCCTGTTGTTCATATTTATACGTCTAATAAAACATCACACTGTCAGCTTAGATCTGTTCATTTGTATTTTACACTTTCACTCTTTACTCTCAGTTTCTATGGGAACCTGGGCTGATGTGACAATAGAGAATAAAGAACTGAAGAGCAATCTTCAAACCGTAGCTCCTTTTCTATGCTGAATTGCCAGCATTACAGAGGAGGCACAAACAAGTACAGAGCCAAATAAACTTGGATGGGAAAATCAAGGCACGTTAGACACAAGAAAGTTGATGGTAATTGAGTTTCCTTGTGGAGGAAGCACGGGGAGAGGATCCTCCTTCCTGAAATATTTTGCTTTGGTTGTTCTATGCTTTTTTGCTTTGAAAATCCGAGTTTGAAAGCAGAAAGTTAGGTTTACGTTTTCTAATGAGGAGATAGCAATGTTTATTGTCTGTTTTTACAGCAATTTCAGGGCAAGGTTCTCCACTAGAAGCAACAAGAACCACTCTGTTTGGTGAAATTATTTATAGCTCAGGAGTTGGAAGCATTGACATATGTGTGTAATTCCATATGTTTTGCTAGGAAGCATTTTCTAGTTCATATATCACTGTACATCATTTAGCATCCACCGCATCAATATCTGCAGGTGAATCAAGGTGAGCAGTATAGATTAGCTGAGATAATTAGCTGAAGTAATTAGGAATTAGTAGGAAATAATTAGAAGAACCTCCTCAGGACATTCCTCAGAGCAGTGTAGTGTGTACACGAATTTCCTAGGTGGTGCTTGCATTTCAAACTGTCTTGGTTGAATGTGAATGTATTACTTTGAATGCAAATTGTATAATGCTATGATTAATCAAAGAAAATAAGTGTGTCTTTCAACAGGTTTGGATTTAAAGACAGTGCTTTGCCAAACCTTGCTCTTATGCAGAGTCACATAAACAGATATACACGGAAACGGTCTTTGAAACTGAGCTTGGTAGGGCTAACACCAGTAAAACTTACAAGAAATTCTACATCATGTGTTTGTTTTAACATTCATGTGCACTGAGGTGGATTTTCACAGCTGTGTTGCTGAATATCAAGAAATGACTATAAAGAGAACGAGATGTTCCTCCCACAATCAGCTGAAGCAGGGCACCCTTTGGGATGCACAGTGGTATCAGTGCTAGGCTATTTTTTTCTTACAAGTGGCTTGTTTTGAAGGTCAGTTGATGTGGCAGTCACACTGAGATAACCCTGCTCCTGATGGATACCTTTTCCTCTCACTATTCTTTTGAAGTTGCTTTTGCCTGTGCTTCCTGGTTGCTTTGCTTTTGCAGTAAAGTGATTTCAGAGTGATCTTTTTATGTAACGTCTGAACTAGGAGGGGTGAGCATTTCACCACTTAACACAGCATCTACACATACATTTTATCCGTGCTATGATGTTTGTTTCTCTTTTCAGGCATCTCTTTCCAGTTTTGCCCACATATTTATATATGGTTGCTATCTGTTGGCCATGAAATTGCCTTTGCAGTTTCAAACTGACTTTTCTTTTCCAACAATAGAAGATTATTAGAATAGAATTTATAGAATTATAGAATTATAATAGAATATATAGATCAGCCCTTCTCCTGGGCAGATCTATATAATTTCTGCTGTCACTTCCCCAGATGATGGTCAGGACCTTCTGCCCTCTCTACCACAGTGCTCTGCATCCCTCTGAGACGTCCCTCAAAGGGTCTCTCAATTGTTCAACAGAAATGAATAAAGAATACAGCAACTAGATTCTTTTCCCTTCTGGTAAATAGGTAGTTTTGGGGATCTGTGTTTGTAGATGCTCATTGAGATAAGCAATGATGTAGCTACCTTGGCCGTCAGCAGTCCATCGCTCCTTCTGGTGCTGCACATCTCCATGGTGGGAAAGAATCGATGCTCAAGGCACAAGTCTCCAAAAAGTGGTCTCCTTCACCTTCACTGAAAGCTTTGGTCCTCCCCACTGGGTTTTTTTTTTGACAACTTCATAAAGGCTTACTAACAATGTAGCCCACTCCAACAGCTTGTAGCATCACAGCTTTGGAAGTAACAAAGAACAGGTGGCCATGCAAAGAGGCTGACTGTGTCATAGCGTTTGAGGACCCGGGCATCAGATTTAGCCCTGTTGTGAGAATTCCTGAAGTAAGACGTGGCCTCCTGGTTCAGATCACAGGCAACCTCTGGGAGGTCAGCCCCCTGCAATAGGCACAGGATCTCTGCTTCAGCCCCCACAGGAAGAGCCAGGGAAAGAAAGCTGCCATCATCTCACACGTCTGTCCTGAATTCAGAACTGTCACCTACTGTGTGCTCCCCATACATCTGAGCTACTGGATGCTCTCAGCGTTTTGGTTTGTGGAGAAATGCGATCCCTGTGGCTTATTGCTCCTGATTCCCACACACATCCGAACGTGGGATGCCGGAGCTCAGGGATTCCTCACTCCTTCCCGAGAAGGGAGAGAGGCAACAGAGCTCTCTCTCTCCTGGTGTGCTTAAACCTCCTGGTTCCCGCCGTGAGACTTGCATCTGGAGCTGTGCAGATATCCAAACTATCAGAAACCATCAGGGACAAAAGGAAATTACTCAATACTGTGTAGCATCCTCAAGGAGGCGGGCATTTCTGACAAACCTCTTGCCCTTCCATTCGGCCATAGCAAGGAACAGCTATAAAAACTGAGGGTTAGATGAAAAATGGCAGAAAGGATGGGTTGAAGCTGCCATAGCCCAGTGGTGTCAGCAGTGACAAAGAATAAATTGAACAGGATGAAGATATGGAATTAATTAGGAATATCTTTTTTACCCAAGCCTTCACTTCCTTTGCTTCTGCAATTTAAAAATAAAAATAAAAATGAGTGGTGCATAGACCTGATATTAGAAAGGCAGGATTTTTAGATCAGTTTGGAGCTCTACACCACAACTGCTGTGAAGAAGGCTCTTGCTGGTCTTCGCTAGAAAGGACTGAAACCCACTCTACTAGCAAATATGTATACAAGATGAAACACTGTTATTTGCATGTGTTTTCTTTTTTAAAAACACTTCTTCTAATTATTACTGTTTTGTTCTGCTGGATGCAGACATTCGTAATACCTGTGCATCCCTTACAAATGGTTCTGACCTTCCTTGGGCTGCCTGTTTGTAATCAGGAGTCGGTGGCGTTTGACACCGCAGCGCCTTACGGTAAAAAATTCACAATTATGCTTGTTGGGCATGTAGCTGAGTTCAGCCCTTTTCTAATTCATTATCAATTCCGTGTCACGGCAAGGAAAGCTAATTCAAAACCACTGCTGGTAATTCCAGGAAAAGAAGGCATTAAGTCTCTTTTGGGAGTTTCAAGTGACAGCATAGCCATTAACAGAGGGGAAATGCAGGAAGACAGTCTTTATCAGAAACCAAGTTTGTCTGCATAATTCCTCCCCAGGAGTCAGTATTTACCTTTTGGCTAAGTATTATTTTTGGAGAAGGAAGTGCTATTGGGTCTTTCCGTCTTATTAGTGAATAGCAGTTACAACTTTGTTGTTTATTAAGGATGCTGACAAAGCTAGAAAAAGAGGTAATTAAAAAAGTGTGTGATTCACTTGGAGAGCAGGAATGGATGAAAGATTTTGTATGTAAAGTAACCAGAGGGTGATATTGGAGAAGTGTTTGCAGTACAAAAGTTGCTTGCTTTGATCTGATCTTTGTATCACATAATGGAATAAAGAGGATCATTCCTTTGTGACTGCTTAGGTTTCCGTTGGAAGAAGTGTCTTTGTGGCACAAATATTCATTAAACTTAAGACTTAAATGAGAAGAAAAAAAAAAAAAACACCTTGTATTTATTAGATAATACAAATGGTGGCATCGTCCTCTTCTTGTTATGGGCAGTGAGATGCTAAGCTATGCTTCCTGCTCCTGAAGCCCTTGTTCTGGAACTTTTTCTGAGGGTGATGACTCCAAGGATCATCTTGGTGTCAAAACTCTGCTTCTTCATGTAACACATCTGTCATAACTCCTGTGAAACCATTGAGTATTCAAGGAACTGGCATTGCAGGCTTGCCCTGCTGTCCCTCAGCATCCTCATGGTTGTTCTCCAAAGCACCTGCTGAGCTAAATGGGCTTTTGAGCTGATCCCACACATTCCACAGATGATCCCTTCTTAAATAAGTCTCCCAGCGGGTCTTCATTTTACAAATAAGGAAACAGATGTGGAGAGTTTAAGCAAATGAACCAGAAGTCAATAGAGAAAAGCCAAGACAGAGCTGGAGCTGGCACCATCCTACTGCTTCCCATTCATGAACTGAAATGGAGCTGGCAGAAAAAGAAACAGACTGGGAAAAAATCTGCCTGCAGAATTGCCTCCTACTTTAGGGACTAACATAGAGAAACACTGTAGAAAACAGCCAGACAATTTTGTCATTCCTAGTTTAAATCGTAGAAGGATTAGTTTTTAAAACTCAGGAACTTCAGTTTGGAGAAGCGTTCCCAATAGCGGGTCGTGCTCACTATTAGCTAGATATTGCTCAGATCTTACTGCTGAGATATTAAGCATTTAGGTACGTGCAGATATGAAGTAAACCTTGAAAATGCCAACTTGCAGACAGTTTTCAGGCCCAGGAGTCCTGGCTTCGTCGATCATTATTCGTGTAGAAGTCTTTACCTTTAGCCAACCATATTATTTCTCAGTAGCACTGTGTCTGTGCCAGGGTGAACCAGAAGGGCACGCAGCTACTAACTACTATTGGTTTGCACGCACAGGCATGCTATTCTCTGTTCCTTACCAGTAATCCTTGACATTCAGTTTGTCTTTTTGACAGTCCTTGACCGTTGGACCATTCCTTTCATGGGACTGGTTGATCCTCTCAGAGCTCATTGCATACATAATTTAGGTTTTTTTTTTTTATGCACAGAACTTCATCTCTGTTTGGTATCTGACATTTCATTGTCAAATTGCTGAATCTCATCAGGTCTTTCTGCGTCTGTTTGTGGTTCACTCTGTTTTTTTCTACTTTTCTGAATAGCTTAATGTCAGCAGAAAACCTCCTCACTTTGCTGTTGAACCTTTATCCAGATAACTTTGAAATCCATCAGATTCCAGCACAGTGCCCTGCAGGATGGCAGGTGTCTGACCTCCACTCCCTGCAGCAATTATTTCTCCATCAGATCTTCCCTTGTATCTCCTGGCAGCTTTGTGCCTTGGCTGGGCAGTCTTCTGAGATGCCTTTTGGAAACCAAGTAAACTCTGTCGAGGGAATCAGCCTTATCCATCAGCCTTCCAATAACTCTAATGTGTCCCTTTTCCAGAGTATCAGATTTATTCCTGTGTGCCCTACTTCTACTCTTGATTATAGTTTTCACTAATTTAGCTACAGATCAAGTCTGCAAAATATTTTTACTGCCTCCTGGGTAAGCAGTGAGGTTGTGACCTACCATTCAGCACAGTACTTCCAATACATTTGTTATCTCCAGGAAAGGTATTGAAGAAGCATAGGAGACCTTAGAGTGCTGCAGCTAATGCAGGCAAAGGGGCACTTTTGGTGGGGGGGAGGGCATTTGTATGAGACATAAGGGTAAACCTAATGTTGTAGTTGTAATGTCTTTTGGAAATAATGATATTATTAAAAAAAAAAAAGAAAAAAGGATACTCATAAACATAGAATAAAAAATGAATTAATCTGTAGTCATACAAGGAAGTCTTCTGAAGGCAAGGCCTTGCTCGAGCTTTTCTGAACATCTAGGTCTGTGCCAGTGAGCAGATGGGTCTTGGGTGGATAAGTGAGATATTCCTGCCCTCCAGTGGAAGTATGGGAAAGTGCCTTTCAGAAGTTGTCCCAGCTGGAAAACGGGTGGGAATCTACAAAGGGATGTTAACAAGCTTCCAGCAAACTCATTGCTTTTGGTTCTTCGTCAATTATTATCAGCGTTTGTCAGCAGAAGCCTATAGTCCTCTCCACGTCTCCTGTCCATATGTGCTGGTACACCCATCGTTACGTTTACTGAATTTAATTTTCTAGTTTTGGGGCAGTGAACCAAGTGTGTAACCAGTGACATTTCAGCAGCACAGTGTATGATCACTCAGTGATGCCAGTCATGTTCCACTTTCGGCATGTCCTGAGCCCCTCTCCAAAATAAGCTGAGCACTTGGGAGGTATGTTAGGAAATACTTTCCTCCATTACAAGAATGGCAAACGAGTTGTTGTACTGCTAAGATCTGAGGAGTTTTGATCCTTCCAGCTTCCTGACGTTCCCAAAATGAGACAACTTGCATCGCTTTTCAAGCCACAGAATGATCTGCAGTAGAGAAACTTGGGGGTTTGAGTGGTTTGTTTGGTTTCTTTTTTTTCTTTTTTTCTCTAATTAACACATGATAATACTGAAATGTTGACAAAGCACTTGGCAGTTTGTTCAAGTGGTGAGTATAGGATTTGTGTCAGTGAATAAGTGAAAACTATGCTTCTTTCCTTATGTGAACCATCATATGTTAAATACTGTCTGATAAAAACTTCCTTTTATCGAGTCAAGACAAGTGGTAAGATTGAACATCTCATTTCTCCCCTTGTAGAACAAAAACAGACATCCAGATCAGGCGCCAGGCACAGCTCTCTGTTATACTCAGTGCTTTTATACATTACAAGGAGGGTCCTTGAGTTCCTCAATTTATTCCTGTCTATTTATATACAGTTACTTTGGAAGTGCCGATATACAGATGGCCTCACTGGATTGGTCAGACAAGAGATGTTGCTTAATACTGTATCCTGTCTCTATGCTCAACAGCAGATACCTAGGAAAAAGAAAAAGAGCCAATGAGATGCTTATTGACTGGTGATCCACCATTCCCCAGTTATTTTAGACTCAGGGATTTCCTGCATATGGCTGCTTTCTATCTAAATAGAAGCCCTTAGTAGTTTTTTTCCCTTCACTCTGCTTAACTACTTCTTACATCGCGCATAAGTTCAAGACCTTTCTTGTCTCCTGAGCTGCCTGTTTCCCATGAGGAAACCCTGAATGTAGTTATTCCTGCAGCAGGAATCAATCTAGACCTATGCTCCTTACAGTTACACTTCTTGCTACTTTTTTCCAATTCTACTTTACAGTTCTAGAGATGGGAGGGGGAATAAAAGTGGCCAAATAAGCCCATTGTTGCATGTGTAAGATTAGGATTTTTTTTTCCTGGTTTTCATCACCACGTTTCTTCAGACTTTAGTGCTTATTTAATATCTTGTCTCTCGGTATCTTTAAGTTCTTTTGCATTTTTTTCACATTGTGCTGTTGTTTGCTGTTTAGTGATTTACTATCCTTGACAAGTTGTCGTTTTACTTATTCCTCCCTTTTACAGATCATCTATAAAGATGTTGAACAGAAGAGATTTGAGCACTGTTAGTCTCTATCCATTAGGAAAACCAACCATTTATTTCTATCCACTGTTTCCTATTTTTAACTCATTCATAATCAGTGCAAAGACCTTCCCTCTCGTCTCATGGCAGCTTTATTTCTCCAGCAGCCTTTCAAACCTTTTCAGTTGCCTTTTGGAAATCCAAGCCAACTCTATCAACCAGACCTCTCCTGCCCATGTGCATGTGGACTCCATCAAAGTACTCCAGTAGACTTGTGGAGCATGTTGGCTCTTCCCCAAAGCAATTGAATTTTTTCATGTGTCTACTCATTCTGTTAGGACAGATGTTGGGCTCAGTGGTATACAGCACTCTGGATCCCATCAAAAAGACACTTCCATCCTTCGGTGAGCAGAGCTGGTTACAAACCACAGCTCGTAGTTCGCCTCGAGTTCATCCAGAAGTGCTGGGTGAGCACCAGCTGGGCCTGGGGATATATTCATGATCATTTAGTGGGCTTGGATCCTCTCCTGGCACTTGGACTAGTGCTGGTTACTCTGGTACGAGGAAAGAGTCAGCAGGACGTCCCCAAGATTTTCCTTGCTGAACCCAGGGGTAAAAGTGCACTAAGCTTTCCTTCACACAGCTTTGTTCCTCTCAGCGTGCTCTTTGGAGAGCACGAGCCTCTAGAGACCCTACATGGTCAGACTCCTTGCTGTTGCTGTGATTGAGAAGGATTTATTATTTGTCTTCAAGGCTTTTGAAGTTGTAACTTCACGCTTTTTTTTTTTTTTTTTTTTGCCTGCCTTATGGTGTTTTCCCTTTTAACCGGACAGGGTTTGATTCTTTCTTTTCTTTTTTCTTTGCTCTTTTTTGATTTGTTTGAAGCTGCTTCATGTTTGAAGGATGTCTTGCTTTTAATATACCATCTTGTCCCACTGTTCAGCCCCACCAGCTTCCTTCTGACCTATCCCACGTCCATGTTTGATGTGTGTTTGCTAGATGCTTGCAGCCACTTCTGAGCTGCTGCTATTCATTGAATTACTCTTTTTAAGTTTTTAAGTGCAAGAGTGGTGCTTTTATTTTAAACCTCTTTTCAGACCTTCAGTTATGTTCAGTGTCAGAACACCGTAGTTCCTTTTATGGGAGGTTGTCCACTGGTAGAGCATTTTCTTCTTCCTCTCCCTTCCTGTCTTTGACTTCTTGGGTGCAACCAGAGCATCACCTGCCCCAAAACATCTGGGAGTTCTCCTCTTCCAGATGGAAGACCATTCAGATGACTCTCCAGGTAGCTGTGGACAGGTCGAACCATTGACGGTGAGTACACTGCTGTGTGTCCTGTTACAGTCACTCAGTAGCAGGACATACCTATGCAACCTTTTGAAGAGAGCAAGTATTTGTGTCCTTCAGGATGAGCAGACCTCTTCCAGATGGTGTTGAGATTGATTGAAGTGGCAGCAAGCCACAGTCCTATTTCCGTGCCATGTAGCATCTTGAAGGAGGAGATGACCCCGAGAATAGTCTTTGTGATGTTGCAGGGTGTTTCCAGATTGCCAGGGCACAGTGCATATCCCAGAGAACAGAAGTGACCTGTCCTGAATGACCCTAGAGCCTACTTTGATATCCCACAGGATCCAAGACATTGATTTTCCTTTCGAAAGTGATACAACAAGGATGCAAAATCTTAGCATATAAGTCAAATTAAAAGAAGATTTAGTACAGGATAATCTGGGGACAGGGTTGGTTATGTGGGACTCAGTTTCAGTGATCTCTTCCCACAATTTCATCTGCCTGCCAGAATAAACAAGCGGAGGGAAAACCTCCCTTTGTACGCACACGTACTTGCTTTGTAAGGAAAAATCAGCTTCCTGCCTGCTCCCGCTTCTTCAGTAGGATCTCATGTAATATTCTCTTTCTCCCCGCCTTCTCTTTATATGTCACCTTTTTTCAAAGTAAATTAGGATAAAACATACAGGATGCAACAACTTCAGCAGTGCTGGCTGGAGCATTCTGATGTTTGCTAAATGATAGTTTTACAATCAAGCTTTTGTAAGTTTTATTCTGTGACCCCAGTGCAATGATTTAATGATTTAGGGGTATTTGGGGGGAATCATTAAACTGAATAAAGAAAAAGGAGTATAGTTTCACTCATCAGCTCCAACGAAATCTCCAGGTCCTAATGCTCATGGATCTGCTTGAGAATTTGGAAGAGGTTCCAGGAAACATTACTGAAATGGCTCTGGGCAGCCCTTGGGAAAGGTTCACAAGTTCACTCAAGGTAGACTAATTCTGGGCAATCCCCAAGCTGGAAGCCTTCTAGCAAGTGATTTTCTCCTAGAGAATTAGGGCCATGTAAAAACAGGAAAGAAAGTCATACACGTCACTGGGCAAAATAGTGAGTTCACTGTTGCTCGAATCCTGCAGGACTTTAACAAATATGCAATAGATAGAAAACGTGGTGAGCTGGGCAAATAAATATGTCTAACGTCAGTAGTACATCAGTTTGTTCTCCACATTTTTTGGAAGTCTGGAGAAAGAATACAGCAATCAAGTCTGCTTAATGAGATTGCTGTTGCCATGGTGAGCATTTACTTATGCAGGCAACACAGTCCTACATTAAGGGTGGAGGCAAAAGGGCCATTAAGTGTTTAGGTGGTTAGACGAGCAGATTTGGGATTCATGGAACTAATTAGCAGATTGCAACACATTAATTAGATCATGAGATTTTGTAAAGTAGAAGAGCAACAAGCAGAATTAACTGAATTAACTGTGATTTGTGCAATGTGAAGCTGTCATTAGGCTGAATTTTCCTTGAGATCACATCTCACTTTTCTAGGAAGTGCTTTCTAACATTGTAAGTTGGCCGTGGCTGTTCCACAGTGACTCTGATATGTTGCCTTAAAATAACTTTAGTGTTTGGCTGTGATGCACGATGACACGTTTGGACCAAGCTTGGTAGTTGGGGTTCACTGACCATAAAAAAGTTCAGCTTGGATTTCAATGTGAAATGTTTTCTTTTTTTTTTTTTTTTTTCCTGAGCGCTTCTAAGCATGGTGTTTTCCAAAGGGGAAAAAAAGAAAGAAAAAAATAAAAAAAAGAGAGAGAGAAATCTATAGATATCTCCACAAAAGTAAGTAAGAAGGGTGAAAAGAAAAACCATTCATGCAGCCTTCTGTCTACAGATCCAAAAAACAAAAATCTGAATTCAGAACTAACGAAGAAGTAGGAAGCTTGTCTCCTTTACCATAGCCCTGCTCTTCTAAATTATTGAAGGATAGTTGTTAGCGGAGACAAGCAACCATTCATGGGAGGTTCATTTTTCACTGCCTTTACATTACTTTAAAAAGGGCTTCAAAATAATTTGGTGTCGCTCTTTGCACCAAAGTTGTGGCTGGCTTAGCTGGTGAATTTGGGGATTTCAGTCTGAATTTGATCTCAGGACTGACCTGTGACTTAGGAAGAGTAAGCCAGGAATGAATACGTTATGGGCAAAAAGTCCTGGGCAGTTCTTCAGTGAGCTGCATTGGACTCAAGCCGAGTCAGCCTGCAACAGGATGTTAGAATTTGTGCTGCAACTTGGCAGCATAAACTGAATATTTTATTCAAAAAAGTTGCTTCTTCACACTGGTGTGAGAAAAGAAAAGTGCTGAGAAGGCCACTAAGGCATTATGCATAGGGTGCTGGAATAGCAAAGATTTAAAAAGCCAGCTGAAGTGCATCGGGCTCTCAGTTTATTCTCATCAGCCAGATAGAAGAGTTTTCTCTTTGCAGTGTATGTGTCATGGAGCACAAGAAATATTTCTTTGCAATTTGTTCCTAATTCCACCACACCTGTAATGAGCACAGCTATGTAAAACGCCAACAACAGCTTTCTTAGGAGTGGGGATGGGGTGGCCACGACATGAAACTCAGTGCAATGCCATGAGCTAAGGTATATAATATCTACCTTTGTCCAGTTGGAGTGTTGGAGGTACAATGCAGTTTTTGAAGCACAAAGAAAATGTTGCTTTCCCTTAGAGTTTTGTTCCCTGTGGAATTTCAGGAGGTGCTGTTGCTGCCTGTCTCAGAATTGGAGAAGGTTGTCCGCGTTTTACTTTTCCACTGCTAACCCCCAGCTTAATCCAGCCTGCCATACACAGTAGCGCTGTCAGTGCTGAGCCAAGATAGAGATGCAATGGCAATAGAGCTGTTTCTTTGCTCTCTAGCTACCAGCACCCATAATTTGTTGGGTTTTTTTGTTTGTTTGTTTGCTTGCTTGCTTGTTTTTGAGAAGAAAAAGAAAAAAGAAACCAGTCCTTGCACAATGTCTTTTAATACTGTACAGAGCAGGAAACAACACCAAAGGAAGGAATACTCCATTTCCTTCCTCAACCCCTTTTAACTAAAATTGAGCAAAGTTCTGGTTTTGTAAGTCTATACTGTTGTTTGAACTATTTCAGGATGTTCTTGACACTGGGAATATTACAAAAGTGGAAATGTTGCTTTCCAAAGTGGGACACTGAATGAGTCTTGTTGGAAGCGTCGGGCTGTTTCATTAGAGGGGAAAAAAAGGAGAACCACGTGGATCTAGAAGATAGAATGCACATGTTGGTGATGTGTAGGTAGCACTGATACAGTTGGGAAATGGGGCCCAGGCTGATGTAATACCCACCTGTGTTCAGCAGGGCATTTGCAAAGCAGTGCAGGTAGTTTGGGTGGGCACACTATGGGCACAGCAGTGCTCTGCGTTGCTGCTCTGCTTCCCACTGCCTGCACACGTGGTGGGAGTTCAGAGCTCAGCACAGCAAGCAGATAGGCTGGCAGTGACCTGAGCCTGTTGGTGATTTTTCAAGCAAAACTCAGATACCTCTTTGGGTTTTTACCTGCACCTTCCTTTGAATTTCACTGAAAACCAAGGACTCGCTTCCCTAAAAAGCAGCCTGATAATCTTGTGCTCTGTTGAAAGAACTCTTCTTCACATGCAGCGTTATCAGCCCCCACTCAGCTGATGGTTTATATGCCAGTCGAAAGTGATGAATTTACTCTTTTGGAAACAGACCTGTGAGTTTTCTCACCTGTTTGCAGACCCAGACCAATGCCAAGAGCTGTCAGATTTCTCGTGCCTGTGACGCGGGCAGCAAGAAAAGGAGATGTTTGGAGAACTGCTAGCTGTATGCAAGTGCTTCAGTTCAGGCTTTTATACTGCAATCAGACATTTGCCATGAGTTTTTATTAGCAGGTATTTCACAGTTAACCTTTTTTTTTTTCTGTTTAACAGAAAAAAAAAAAAATTAAAAATCCTGTTAATCAGTGATACAGAAACTCTGCTTATGCAAGTTGTTTCATCAGAACAAGAGGAGAAATCATGTTTGGTTCATCCAAGGAGATTTTTGTTCTTTCCGGCATATGAGTGAATAATATTGTGTAGTAGTAACAGGAGGCAGGCAATCAAAATACACCCACGTTCATAAGAGATTGTTGCATCTGCAAGAGAAGTGATCAAGTTAATTGTGAGCATAGTCACATATGCACGTGTAGATGCACTTTAAAGAGGTGATGCATTGCCCTATGTTACAAGAGGATGGGTTCCTTCAACAGACATATGGAAAACTATAAAATTTTGTCTGTAGGGTTTTTTTTCTAATGAAGTTCTTCTGTGCACCTCCTGCATTCAGACAAGGTCCCACTGCAGTGCTCATGCGTGTGCTAGGAAGAAAGCACAGAAACTAATAGGCGTAATTTGTTGAAGAAGATATTACCAAGCTTTTGTCACATTTAGGAATTCAACAATATTAGCTTCAAAGTTAAGATTTGGTAAGGAGCTTGGGTGATGAGTAAGTCTTTATCAACTGTTGTAACTGACTGTATTTGAGTACATTCAATTACATTTCTCAGGGAAATTGGCCTCCGTATGACAGAAAGTCTTTAAGACCCCATAATTCAAACAAATCTCTTATTTGCTTAACTGTTGAAAGAACTCACAATGAGCATAGCTTAATAAGCACTGCGTTCACGTTGCAGAGTTCTAACTGAAAAGTAACATACTTTTAAACAGGGGGAAGATCATTTCTCTGGTAGTTTTTTAACTTTATGTTTTTAATTTCAGATCTCCTTCCCCTTCCAGAGGAAGTTAGAGATGCCATAGCTTTAATGTCTGTTTTAGCTGCAACTCAAATGCTCACTTTCTGTAAGAAAATCTAAACCAGGAGGTATGCTATTTCTCCTGATTTGAAAGTCATTACAGGCAAGTACGCTGCAAGTTCAAGTGCTGGTAGGTCAAAGAGAAATTCACAGCCCTGACTGCATGAACTTGAAAAGAAAGGCCACCTTTCTTTTCAATGCAATTGTCCATGCAGCTGCAGCTTCCAATTGCATGGTCGTCCCTAGCACGTTGCTTTTAAAAATCCAAATGAAATCTCTCTGATTTGGATTTTCAGTCAAAGGTATAAGACAGAAAGAAGTGGTAGCAGCTAAATCAGGAATTAAAGCCACTGCACTGCTGACCACAGACAGGTGGCCTGGAAGAAGGAGACCTGAACTAAGAAGAAGCTATGTTACCATTATCGTAATTTTCCTTATATCCGTCTTTCTACAGGTGACTTGCCACCGAGGATTTGCTGCCCTCCACCAAGGAAGAGCAAGGAGGAAATCATTGTATTGATCTTCAGTCTTCAATTTTTTTCTAATTACAAACAACATTGAAAATATAACAGTTACATTTCTACCTACATGTGTCTGTAGATATATATAGATAGATCTACATCTCCATGTATCCGTAGGCAGATAGTTATACAACTACATGTATCTGTAGGTAGATAGATACCTTTTAATTTTTCAGTGTTGTTTGCGATTAGAAAAAAAAAACAAAAACAGAAGAGTGGAAGATCAGTGTTTTTATTTCATGCTCTCACCTGATGGAGGGCAGCAAATTCTCAGCCGCAAGAAAATCCTCACCCAAGCAGGTCAAAATCTGTGGATAACACCCATCCCTCCCAGGAATGGGTTGACATTAGGTTAGCAAGTACTGTGCAGAAAGTAATTGTGGACATACTAACCTGCCACAGCCCTGTGTCTTCGTCAAAGAGCAGAAGGTCCCTTTGGGGGTTAGGATGATGGCACATCGGTGCCCCTGGCTAAGGTTGTGCTGATGGGACAAGCCATGATCGTTTGGTGCTGGTACTTTTATCCAACAGCTTGGTGTGTCTGATCAGTGTCCTCCTGCTTTCAGTCTTCATAGAGATGTCCTGGTACAATGTTGTGATTATGTATTTGTGAACAAGCTAATAAATTGCAATAATGAGTTGGAGTATGAAATGAGTTCAGCTTTTCTGTAATGTTACATGACTGACGGTAAAGTAGGTAAGAAGCCAGTCTTTTTCTTGCTATTTTTGTTCTTACTGATCACAGCACGTGTCTGAAAGGGACATTTGAAAGCAAAGAGGTGCTTTGCATGTCGTGAGAGAGACGGACAACTGATACAAGAGAAAGAAACAGCAAACATAGATGTTTCCCACACAGAGGGAGGGAGGGGACTCAGGAAATACTCTGCTACTGTTGCCTGCCTGTAGTTTTGGGATGAGCATCTCCCTTTTGCCCAATGTAAGCCTGCTCTGCAGCTTGTGGGATCAACCAGACTGCAGTTTTCCCAACAGGGTTCTAGGTTTATACCCTTAATTTTGGGCTTTGTCCAAGGGCATCTCCCCACCCAAAGTACTGCTGACTCCAATGGAGCTGCATCTTGATCAGACTCTGGAACAGAAGTGTTTTGCACAGGGGTGGGACCTCTGAGATGAAGAGTGGCAGCACCATAAAAGGATAGAGATTTGCTCTCAATGCCTCTCCAGAATTTGCTTTCAGGCATTTCCAGGCTCTGGATCTTGCTGATTGTGTAAAATACAGTGTCGCTGTGCCATGCTTCTGTCTGTGGTTAATCCTCTGAGCCCCACACAAACAGGGCGTAGCTGAAGGTAAGGATCTCATGGAAACGCATGAGGTGCTTTTTATTGCTCTTTCACCCATATGACCATTCATAGACCTCCTGTTCTCCCAAATCACTCTGAAATGCCTGCTTTTTGGAGCAATCATAGCAGGCAGACAAAGGGCTGGCCAGGGAGGGCTCGGGAGCTGTAGGACCATTTGCCACATGTACTCTCCCTCGCATGGCTTTCAGACACGAAGCCTCCTCGTTACGTGAACCCGATCCATATCTTCTGCCACTCTTCACTCATGTTTGGAATTGCATCCCTCTTAATAGCATTAATCTCTCCAGAATTTTTTCCGTGACTTCAGGATAGCGGTCAGCCAAACAGCAGCTGGATGCCACGAGTAGTCCCAGGTTGGTTATTTTGCCAGTGCTAAAACGTGTATGTTCAGGAGTACAGAAAGAAATAGTGACAGCAGTGACGATTTGAGGCAGTTTTGTCTTTCACTTATTACAGACTCATTTCTTAAAGTGCAGCATCAGTCGAAAAAGAAAGTAGCCATACTGCAAGAATGACGTGGAGATACGCTGAGATAAAGCTCTAATTTAGCAGACACCAAAGTACAGATGGCTTTTGTGAGACTTTTTCCCCCACCCCACTTGAGGCTCTCAGGCTCACTGGACATGTGCTTTCTTGCAGGCTGGAGCTGGTCATCGCTATCCAACCATTGCAACTCAGGTTATTCAGGTCTTTGCAGAGATTCTGTGTTTCTATTTGCACAAGAGCATTGCCTCTATGATGGGTGCTACAGAAACTGGACCAACAAAACTGAGTATAAGGCCAACAAAATAGCTGTTAAATGAACAAGTGTCTCAGTGAGGAAGGCTCCAAAATCCTGGTTTTTATCCAACCAGAACTACTATGTTTGCTTATGGAGGAGCTGGTGGTTGCTTCCCATTTGGTTACAATTTACATCTAGTTGGCAGCACGCAGGTGGAGAGAAGCCAAGTTTTATATCAAGATGACTGTTTGGTAACAGATGTCTAATGTTTCCCAACACATTTAGTTCATGTGATAGGAATCATGAGCTGGTTTAGTAAAGCTGAGCAGTTGGGTGATTACAAACCTTTGCTCTCATCGTTTTCTCCTCTATTCTTTTTGGCTTCTGATTTGATTTCATTTATTTATTTATTTATTTATTTATTTATTTATTTATTTATTTATTTATTTATTTTCCATTTATGCTTTTGGGGAGGAGAGTTTAAAATGTATTTCAAAGTAATCATTGTCCTGTGAAGCAATTGCTTATTTAAATGGTTGGAAATTTCCAGCAGTGCAGAAAGCCGCATTTTCCTCTCCTGCTCTACATAACAGGCATTGCCTTCGGCTGTGGCACCAGTACTGCTTTTTCAAAGTAAAGGACATGTGGACAATGGTATTTACTCATGATCTCCCTGAGAACTCTGTGTTCTCACATGTAATGGCTGTTCACACTGAAGATGAGCCAACGTCAAGTCCTTTTAATCAGTGAATCCTTAAGGGTATTTGTGTTATTTGGAGAGAGAGGAATAGTGGTCCCACACCCCAGCTCTTCCATAGGATAACAGTTCTCCTATTCTCTTCAGTCCTCATTGCAAACTACTGTTTGAATGAGATTTCAGTACTTATCACTATCATTCAGATTTGCAGGAAACCTTGCAGAAGAGCTTGGTGGACTTAGCGTGATGCTCACGTGACCTCACTGTGATCACTTCCTCCTCTCTGCTGTTCTCAGCAATTCCCAGTGGGAAAGATACTGTTAACTGCAGGAGCAAACTGTGAGCCCTGGTCAGACTAGTTCCATAGGATAGACTACAAAGCACTGTTTATGTTACACAGAAGAGCCCCATTAAGAATGGGAGCTGATACCTCGCTCTTCTGAAAATCACAGCCTTAATTGTAAATGCTCTTTACTAAAGGAGAGCAGGCACTTTGCAAAGATACTGTGAAACACAGATTTTTTTGTTATTCCTCGCTATTTGGATCATGTTCTGCTTTGGCAAGTTCTCCGTATCTGTTTTTTTGTGTCTTTGTGTGTGGGTGGGTGTGTGTGCAATTAATGTAGGAATTTAAATTAGGAATATTTTCCATCACCGACTCATCCAGAGATCAAAAAACCATTTTTTTTCCCTCTCCGACAAATTTCGGATTACCTTTATGTGGATGATTATTTAGATTATTTAGAATGAGCCTTGCTCATTAGGCTTCTGAGTACCAGATGGGAAGAGACCATGGCATCTGCAAAGCAGTGCCCAGAATGAATATGCCCTGACCTGATACACAGATATTTTTCCCACATAATGCTGTGTTATTTCCCCATTGGCTTGCAGATGTGGTCAGACCTTCTCTGCCATTCATTCTATCTCTATTATGTTCCCAAGGAATATGCCAAACATTCTCTGAGTGTAGCAGATCTGAGCATATTCCTATAGACACACCACTATTTTTTGTATGCTTTCTGTATTTCTTTGCACTGCTCTCACAATGTTTTGTAGTTAAAATTAAGTTGTTCCTTTTATTTTTTCCTAGATTTTTATAAAGGGCATGCTACAAAGCCCTGGTAGTTTTTGTTTACAGCATGATGTGCTCAAATGAACAAAGTTTAAATATGACAGTTGAATACACATTCTAAGTTTTAGGATGTGGATTATGCTCTTCAGTCTCACTTGTTTGATGACTTGAGAATATTCAAACTTGGAAACTAATTACTTCAGGGACTGAAGAGATTTACTCCCAAGTTTTCCATGACTGAAGTATGTCACTCCTGTTTGTTAGTCTGTAGGAGTTTGATTTGAAAGGGGACTTTGACCTTTGTTGCTGGGGATAAAACAGAATTCAGCTGTGACTGCCATTAGTAAGCATGTGAAGGGCTTGCGTGCTCGATTTCACACTTTTTTTTCACTGTGTATTTTTTGAATTTCTTTTGTTACCAAGACGCCTAGAAAACTGCATCCAATTTGCTTTGTAGGCTTCATTGCCTTGGCATTTCCAGAGGAACTGGTGAAACTTGCAGGGACTGGAGTTATCATCCTGTTTGCCCTGCCAGTACAAGGGCACTTTTTACTTACTTTTGTCCTATACTGTCACATGATGTGTGCTGTGCGTCATCTTTGTACAGCCATTACTCAGGATGATTTTCCTCCTTCCTTCATGTATTTGGAGACCCTAGCCCTTCTGACATGCTGCTGTTTTGCATGTGCCATCTTCTTCTTGCTCAGCATTGAGCAATCCTCACGGCTTGCCCAACAGAGAAGATGGGGTGGCTGGTTCCCTACCTCCCTGAGCACAAAGGATGCCTTCCTCTAGCATCCCAAGCCTTGATCGAATTTAACACTACTTTTTTGACAAGCAGTTTTGCCTCATTTGTTCTGCTGTTGAATGGAAATTTTCCAAGCTGGGATTTCATCTTTGTAGCAATTATAAATCATTAGAAGTATATAACTGGTCAGGAAAGCAAAAGATAACTCATACGCTGTCCATACATTCATCGTGAAAATTAGATCCGATCTCATTGCACTGTCATCCCTAAAATGATGTGTCTTTTGGGATTTAGAAGGGAATGTACCAATGTGTCTTTCACTCGGCAGTGCTTCTTTCAGCTCTGGGTTTAATATGCACGCACCTCGTGATCAGAGTGAAGTGATCAATAAGCAGCTGGGGCACTCAAGGTTATCCCAAGTTCATAGCGGGCTCGGAGCTGATTACTTTCCAAAGTCGGATGCGGTCAGGCTGCTGTGGTCACAGCAGCAAGGTCACTGAGGGGATCTGGTGACAGTATAAATAATAAAGCAGAGCTTATCTAGTTTGTTGACAGTACCCCGCCCCCACAGGATAAAACTGTGCTTTACTACGTTGTTTTGCGGGCTTTTCTGTGTGATCTCTCACCTTCTGTGACGCCTCTCTTCATTTTTCTCTTTCACCGCAAATGTTTTTTCCCACTCTCTCCCCCAGTGCCATTTCAGTTGTAAATAGAATAAAGAAGTTGTTTGGAAGGGAGTTCAGTCAGCAAATCAATGCCATCCCATTACTGAATTAGATCAGAGACAGACATGATCTATCAAATACATTAAAAAGACAAGTAGCTCATGGCTGACCCTATGATATTTTATCTTTGCTCTAGCATTTATCATGCTCAAATGAAGCGTTTGGCTGAAACAGTGCATTACGACCTGTTAATTGCAAGATAATATGCTAAAGATAAATACCGAAAGCTGCATTTGCAAGCCCCTTTCCACCTTCCATGCCTCTCTTCATGATACCATCGGTGCTCTTTTCCCATACAAGTCTGTGTCGCTGATAAGCCAAAGGTTGTACATGCCCGGGGACTCCTCCGGCAGCTGAATGTCAAACTTTATGGAGTGGGTGGATCATCCATTTCCCTTCCGAGCTTTTCTAAAAATACCACAAACCTTGACAAGGAGCTATTTTTGAGGAATCATATTCATGAGGATAGTCATGGGAAGCTTATTTTGGCAGGCTTGCATGTGTTGCATTTGCATGCTTCCCTAGTTAAGGACTTTGTGAACTTCTGTTACGAGCCAGTTGCACATGAGCTAAAGAGTGAGCATCTGGATTGTGGGACCTCCTGGGCTGGAATCTCTACTCCAAGTTGAGCTTATAGGAGGAAAAGAAGTGAAGATATCCTTGTAGGAATGTTAATATGTGACTGAAGTCATTCATTTCAGGCATTTGCACACCAGCCCTCAGCTTATCGGATCTGATTTCATAAAACCTGGCTGTGATTTCTCTCCAGGGACCTTAATGATCTTGCCACTTTCAATAAACATTTATAGAAAGTACTGCCGGCCTGTGGATAACAGAAACTCGTACAGGAGACTTTTCTTTCAAAAATACTCAAAAAAAAAAAAAGCCAACCTTCTCTTCGCCAGAAGATCAATAGAAAATGTCAAATTGTATTGTTTGTTGGGTAGCTGGAGCTGAATTACAGTACCAGATATGTGCACTGTAGGCATGCAGTGGGTACGTTTGCTTCTCTCACTTTGCAAACCGTGCAAATCGGAGTTATGCTCTAATTGGGACCATTGAAATGATGAGCGTGAATAAAAGCAAACTCTAAGAGATAAGATGGAAATAAAGCAGGTAAACGCTGTTCCACACTCGTGCCATGCGGGTACAGTGTTGCGCAGTGCTCATGTTTGCACCTCTAAGAAATTTCCATTTTTTCGCATAAAAAAATCCAGATATGAAGCCGAAGCTGCCTTCTTCGCCAACCTGAAACTGTCTGATTTCAACATCATTGACACCCTTGGAGTCGGAGGTTTCGGACGAGTTGAACTGGTAGGTAACCTTTCCTTCTCTGAATGTTGTGTGTCCTGGAACCAGTACTGTGTTATGAGTGCTTTTTTTGCTCTTCATTGTTACACTAGGATTCCTGGAAGAGAACTGTGTGACAGGATTCTGTGTTTTCTAATGGTTGAAGAATGCTGCATCATGTCTGTGGGTAGATATTGAATGAACAGTCTGCAGTGATCGTGAAAAATCTATATGTTCATTTTAGGAGAGAGGGGTGCACGTCTTTTCTCTGGTGGTCATACATTGAAGCAGAACTGTTTATGACATTGACTGCCATTTAACAAGAACCCGAACGGTCATACAGTGTTAAAATTGAAAGAGAAACGTAAAATCTTATGTAGCCAAAACTGGAATAATTGTGTGATGTTCCTCTGAGCATTTTCTAATTCAGGTCTAGATGTAGATCTACAAAAGCTGTAGCTTCAGTGTCTGAACTGTAATAACCATTCATAGCAGAATGTTCTTTGCTGAATTTTAGTGGAAAGGCAAAAACTGAGCTTGCTTTTTTGCTCTGCTTGGATTTAGAGCTACACAGTCTTCATTAGAGCAAAGTCTGAGCAAGAGGAGACCAGAAAGGCAGCTGCTATGTGCCCACTTATAATCTAACATAAAACCAGACATTTATTATAGAAAGAAGGAGCTTAATTTACATCAGCGTGCTAACCAAGAAGGAGTTTCTGATACTGAACACCAGTACCGTGTGTTAGGATCTCCTGTAAGTTAAAGGCAGAAAAGTGAGCAGTTATTGCTACCATCACAAAATTCACTGTAAATCCTTGCTCTGCAATTGTATGGGAGCCCGAAGCACTTTTATCGTTGTGCCCTTAGTGCTGAGATCTGGAAAAGCTTCAAAATAAGTGTTTTGGTAATTACTCCTGATGTGATGGGTAAATTCTATGTTAAAAGTCCAACTCAGTTTTCTGTGTGATTAATTTCTAACTTTTCCTATTTGGTTTTATGTAAAACAATGCAGAAGAGAGGACATCAGCGAGAGCTTTGATTTCTCCCTGGGTTTTTGCCTTCCTTTATCATCTGTTTATGGATTCAATATTAACAACTGTTTTTTGGAAGGCAGTCACCGGAGCTCATGCCCTTTCCCTGCTCCTTCTATAGCCATCTGTTGCCGAGGCCACTTCAGAGCAGGAGTTTAATTCAGGTTGCTCTGCCCTGAATGATGTGGAAGGCCCTTCCACATCATAAAGCTCAGGAGATTTGTTTCCTAACTTAGCAACACCATCAGCTTCTCAACCCCACTTAACCTGTAACGAGGGACCCAGTGCTGTGGGGCTTGTTTTGCAGCTCAGGAAGGAGCTTGCTAGGTTTATTTTCATTTCTAACTTTTATTTTGGAGGTGTATTGTCAAGCTTTGAGTACCCTGGGGGAGGATGCATGAGGTTGTTATCATGAGAGGTTGCTCTAGGAACCCTAATGCCGCACAGATGTGAAAACTGGACTGTGTTATTGGTGGTCGTGAGTCCTCTACCTCGGGCTGCAGACAGACTTAATTTGTAAGCTCTAAGATGCTGACAAAAAGTAAATAGGATGAATGTTGTCACTTCAACTTATCAAATCAGAATCTGGTGGAAATACGTACATTTTCAGATATTTCCAAATATCAGAAGCCCCCAAGAAGCCCTAACACCACCACCAAAACAGGGAAATGGGAGAAGCATTCCCATCACCTTCGTAGGAGTTTCTAAGGTTGAGTTAACCATCCCTTGGCCCTGCTCTTAGAAGCAGGGAAATGCTATTAGGTCATTTTCTGTGCAAATTATAAGTACACCCGTGAATCAGACAGAGCCTCCAGCCTTCCCAGCAGCTTAAAGCACTCCCCATATTGGTCTCCTGCTGTCACTTTGTTGGTAGCATTGAAGTTGCTCACGCGGAGTGGTGACAGTTGTTCCCTGCATTGTGATCCTACCACGTGCAGGGGGAGAGGACAGAAATAGAAAAGTTTTCCTTTGGGAAAGGTGTTTTGGTAATCAAGAGAAAGGAGATGGAGAAGAGGAAGGTGTGAAAGTATCAAAGGGCTTCTGTGGGTACTGCTCCCGTAGTGAGCGTGATAAAAACATGCACTCAGTCACTAGGAGTGACAGTATGGAGAGAGAACCTTGGATTACAGTTCGTGAGATTTTAGTTACTCAGGGAAAAAGATGGATTACATCACTAAACAGTCCTATCCTTCTGCCAAAGAGACTGTAGCTGTTCCTAACTAATAGTGAATTACACACAGAAGGATGAAAATATTGAAAAGCTTAGCTCGACGCTCTGGATTTCGTTATTTTTCTTCATTACCAAAAAAAGCTATTTTAATACTCTCTTGGCTTTAAAAAACTAACTGCCTTTCCAAATTACTGTTTCAGTGCTGAGTACTGGAAAGTGAGGTCGTCAGGTTATCAAAGCAAGAAGCTATTATTTTCATCAAAACTGAGCCTAGAATTGCTACCTCTCACTGTGTGCATCTTCGTACAATTTTGTACAGTTTTTTGTGTACAGAAGATATTCTTTATGGCTCAAGACTATAAATGAACTCATGCTAAATGTAGTACAGGGCCTGACTCTTTTATTCCCTGAGTGTATTAGTGCACAGCACTGCTGGAATTTGTTCCAGGGAAACACTCCAATTTCTTGCACTTTTCAGCACTAAAATTGATCAAATTAACCAACTGCAGTTTAGGGAGGAGGATTTTTATAGCTCCACCTTGGCTGATGTAGGCAAGCCCCTGGGCATCTGCATACCCTTGAAGCTGGTGGTGTCTGGCTGCAAGCTGGAATGTCTGGGCTTTGCCTTGCTGGCCAGGGCCAAACAATGCTCCCATTTGCCTGAGTTTTAGTGCTCAGGTGTGGTTTGTGTAAATAGGCTTTGGTATTCCGGGCACCACTGTGAATGCTGTCTGTCTTCAGAGTTCATCCCATCAGTGAATTTATGTGCTGGTACGTGTTTTTTAAGCCAGACAGTGTGTTATTTAAGCAATTCTCAATTATGTGGAGATGACACTCGGAAATATCATTTCGTCTTGATTTTATTCCTCTAATAGAAAGCTTATCCCTATGGTCTCTTGTGGTGGCCAGTCCTAGTAAGCACATCTCTTCTGGGACCTTTTCTAGGTCATTTTACTTTCTGCATATTTCCAGCAGCTTTGCATTGCTGCTGCATATGGTTGGCTAGGATTTTTAATGAATTTTATCTGATGCCCCTATGACATACCTTGTCCTTACAGATGTTGTTCTGCACCTTCCTCTGCAGCTAGACTTTGCCACAGCTTCAGGCAGCTTTGAGAGCCCACAGCCTGCCTGGGCTGCCTGGTGCCATATTCCTGGGGTAGCCCTCCCGTGTTTCCATCCATAGCACAGCAGAAGGGAAATAATAGGACTGGGATCCTTGGTTTCCATAGCATGGATTAACTGAGGGCATCCACTATTTTTTGCTACTCATCTTCTGAGCAGTGTCAGTTGAATATCTTCTATGTTGAGATCTGGACACCTCAATAACACTTGACAGTAATGAATGAATTTATTGTCTCGGGTTTGTGTCCTGCAAAGCACCATGTTGCACAGCATGGAGATGTAGGTCAGGTGTGCTCAGCCTTCATAAATCATCTCTCCTGGACTTTATTGCTCTTGTCTTTGTTCTTTAATTTCCTTTTAATGTAAGCCTTATATTTCTAATCATCTGTTCCACATCAGGTGTTTTGGATTTAAATCAAGATTATATTAGACAGCTCTGAAATAAATGTATCAGGGTGCCTGAATGTACGGGGTTAGAGTCATTACTGCTCAGAAATCAGTTCATGTAGGTGAAGGCTGAGCACGGGCAGCCTAAAAATCAGCCCAGGCCTGCAGCCATCTCCTGCTTCTATTGACGTGCTCAGTTATTGCTTTGAGCAGTCGCTCAAATGGAGGAAGGAGATTTTAAATTGCTCCTGTTATTACAAAAGTGCACAAATCATATGGTTCTTCCATACCCAATCACATGGCTCGAGGCATTCTGAAAGCAATGGTGGGAATTGGCAGACTGAGGACGAGTCCAGCACTTAGCTCTGACTTGACAGAGCACTTCAGACGTTCAAATGTTCAGCAGTGTTGCGGAAGTCAGTGGCATTTCCAGCATATATTTCAGGCTGGAAGGGACCTAAAGGGATTACCTGTAAACCGGTGGCAGAATCAAACGCATCCAACCAGTCTCCAATAATATGCCATTGAAAGTCTGTATGAAATGAGGTTCCCAAAGCAAGTTATCCCAGTGCCTACCATTCCTTGCTGCAAGAAAAGCCTCTCTGCCATGTAACCTCCCAGCGGTAGCCAGCCTAAGTTCTTTTCATCTCAAGCAGACTAGGAGGCAGTTTCTTCTTTTTCCTTGCAGTATGGTGGTATATATTTGAAGACTATTATCACATGAATGCTATCACATAAGACTGTTATCACTGAAATATTCTGCTTCAGGAAAAATAAGTGTTCGTCTTTTGAGTTTTACCAGCAATTTATGCTTTCTGGTACAGCAGTCATCATGTTTACTCACTCCCCAGATGTTTTCCTCTCCTTTAGAAGTACCCCAAACTAAGTGCTTTAATCTAACATGAGCCTTGCCATGGTCAGGCCAAGCAGGACAGCTGCAACAAAGTGCCTGTGCTGTGACCGAACTGTTTCCCTTTTATTTCAAGCCATCACTGCAATTTGTAAAATTTAAATTGAATTCCCTTGCTCTTCACTAAAGCACTTACCGTGCTCTCTGGTTTGGCTTTAGTATGTGCAAAGCTAATAATATTCTTATTTTATTATCCAAGCCATTAATGAAAGCAGTTAATGGTGCTGTATACTAGACAGATGCCTTTGAAGTCCTCCTCAGAACATTGTATCAGCTTAATGATGGACACTAAAAACTGAATTCCTTTATAATGGGAAAATTAATAAAGACATATGCAGCAAAAACAAGCTTTGATTTCTGCCAAATTTCACTAGTAGCGTGTGAGACCTTTCTTAAATGGATAGTATGGCATTTTTCATTTTTATTTATGTTTTAAGAAAAATCTAGCCACAGATGATGTAGTGCAATCAAATTTATTATAGCCTCTAGCCTTTTTTGTAAACAAAAGCATTAGTGAATTAATTGGATGGCAAGGAAAAATACCCTATAATTGTCTTCCAATAGAGTGGCAGATGCATAATTCAGACATTTATTAGTGGAAATTTCCAATTCTGTTGCTGTCATTTCGTTCTAGCTATTATGAAGCTTCTCATTATGGAAATCAGTCTTCTTGTTGAGATCTTTGAAATATTAATTTTTTAATTGTTAAAAATCCTTTGGCCTCCTTCCTTTTGAAAGATTGGATATTTTGAATGCAGTCAAGGTGAGAAAATTGATGTTTTAGTGAAGGATTTGAAGATCATACATCTAAGTAAATCCAACATTCAGATGGCGATGAAATTACTGCTGTGGAGCTGAGAAAAATGCTCCCTTTGAAGATTTGGCCAATTCTTTTTCTTCTTGACTATGTGCAGAGCGCTAATTTGAAACTTTTCAATGATACTCTCAGGTGGAAATGAAAGACAGCAAAGATTCTGTTTTTCTTTATTTTTACTTTAATTTTTAATTCTTTATGGATTTGAATAAAGCTGAGCAAGTGTTGCTTTGTAGGTTGAAACATATTTCACTGCCCACAGCAGGGAGGTTGGAACTAAATGATCTCTGAGGTCCCTTCCAACCCAAGCCATTCCATGATTTTGTATTCTTGGAGCTTGTCTGTTAATAGAAGGGATGCTGCCAAGGGCTGGAAACATGAGATTCTATTTGTAGCCCATCAAACAGCATCAGAGTCCTCATGAGGTTTCGAGCTGTTAAGCTGAAGACTTGGGCTCAGGCTGAAGGTAGGAGTAAGACACAAAAATAGGTGCCATTTTGCAGACAAAGCCAAACTCAGGAGCGTGGCCAAAATCATGCACGGCGTTGGAGGCTTTAGGTCTCTTCCAGAAGCCACAGTAGTGAATGTTTCCATTAGGTTTAACACATCTTAGCTATACAACCCTTCCTCTGATATTTACTTCTTATTGAAATGATTTTATGCATGAAACAGTTTACATTCCTCACAGGTTTTTAGCCTTTTCCTTCTAGACATCTTTGAAAAATAATATTTACCTCTGGGGTTTAGAGAAAGGCACCGATTTTAATCTGTTTCCCAGTGTCCTCGCTTATAAAAAATTTAATTGCACATGTTGTCAAGCACTGAATAGCAATTTTCAGCACAGGGATCAAAACTTAGAGTTACAGATTTTGTCTTTACTTATGTGTACTCGTAGAGTATAATTCTGCAGTTTGTTTTCCCGTGGAGTCCCATAGCACTCAGACTGTGCTGTGTAGTGGGATGTGGTAGTGATTTCCCAACCAGTTGAATCCAGATGTTTTCAAAGCAAATGAGGACACCAGCATGGACAGTTTCCACTCTGCCTCCCGTTTATAATTCATTCTTGATTCAGCCTTCAAAATTCGGTGTATCCCTAAAACTTATTTTTCACACTTTGCTTTTTTTTCCATCCATCTTGAGATCATCTGTTTAAGTCCCCGGTCTTATCCAGTGCAATCACCACGCCTGTTCACACATGGACCCCCAAGAAGCACATCGCTGTTTTTAGGGCAGGTGAACTTATTCCACCTCTTCTTCCAACAGCTGTGAGCATGGAGCTAACCAAAAATTTGTCGTGTGACATGATGCACGAGATGGAAAGGGTATGGGAAGAAGCACAGGGTAGCATGCTTGTTATGATTTGGTGATGCATGCTACGGTTTCTCTCTCAGCCTTAGGTCAGGAGAGCAGCTGAATCTTGCCTAAAGGAGGTGCGCAAAGCAGCTGCTTAATGGAGACATCTGAAATACTTTGAAGCATAAATATGCACAAGATATTTCCCCAGTTTCCTATTAACAACAAATTCCATCAAAAATAAAAGCAAGGTGTAAGGCAACGAGTATTATTATGAGGAAGTCTGTTTCATCCGGAGAGAACATAAACATATTTAATACCAGAAACAGGCTGTACTCTTCTGCTAAGGGGAAGAGCCTCCACTTGGTTGGTGCGGCAGCTCAGCTGTTGGGATTAGGGGATCTCAGCTTGCCTTCTCCTTAGCCTGTGTGCAACCCAAGTGCTGCACTCAGCAACAGCTGCTGCTATTTTTGTTGGTTCAGATGCATCTATCTGGAAAATAAAGGACCCTGTACATGCCTAGCAAGCGAAAGCATTTGCACTTCAGCTCCCAAGCTGTGACACAAAGATACTCACATTTCATGGTAGCACTGATTTCTACATTCCTCCAAATTTTGCACACAGGCTGCAACTAGCAAAAGTCCTGTGGGAAAGTGCCTGAAGCGCCATCTTTGTTGGTATCAAGGTATCACTGTGCCCACAGTGGGTGTTCAGCAGCAGACGGCAGCAACAACAACTTGCCTGTGAGTGGTGTACAGAAGATTTCAAGAAAAGGCTGCGGCCAGCTCCTAAAGAATCACTGTTGCTGAGCATTTAGGAAAAGCCACATCTCCAGAGTAAAGTAAATATTTTTACTCACAAAAACTCTGCTCACTGCATGTTCTCATTTAGCTAGGAGCCAGGCCAGCTGCCCTGAGGATTAGCAGAACGCTCTGAAGATTATGAGCAAAGTTTTTGTGATCCTGGTGTCCAGAAGCTGAAAAAGTTCATGTTCAAATACATCCATTCTGCCTGTTAGAATCTGGGGATTTTACAGTGTAACTTTAATTTGAGCTGCAAAAAAATGAAGGAAGGATTAAGTGTGTTCAGGCCTGCTTTCATGTACATGAGTCTGTTGCTCTTTCATGTCTTTCACGGCTTTAAGTGTCTGGACAAGAGTGTCACAGAGGAAGACATCTGTAGCATCTCTGTAGGCAAAATGCACAGTCGTAGGGCTTCTTGGAAAACCCACAGCCGAGTAAGAACTGCAACCCAGAGGCACAACATCTGCAATAAAGGGGAATTCGAGAGACATTCCTTTTGGTCTGCTCCTCCAAGGAGATCGTGCAGGAACAGAAGACAGGGCAAAGTCCTCAGTCTACGTCTGGAATATGACAAGGCTGAGGTATCTCACTCGTCTTCATTGAGAGTAAAACCTTCTTTGGGGGATTGTTCTACATTCCGGTGAATATTTATCAAAGCGTAAAGGTCAGCTTATATTTTATCTGAAAAGTTCTCACCGAAGTTGCACAGAAATTGCCAACACTGTGGATTTTATATAATGCACATACATATATGATTTATTATAAATAAACACATGGAGAGAGAGATAAGCTTATGATGAGGGAGAAGGAAACAGAAAGAGGAAGGATAAGGAGCGCTCAGATACGTGCATTTGCTCTTTCCTTTGAGCCTTAGATTTTGCGTCCATTTTTCCCAAAAAGTCTGAAAAGGCACTAAGGAAAACCATATTTATTTGTAAGTGAATTATAGCTGTGTTAACAAATCAGGCCTTGAATGCACCGTGTTTCAGAAGTTGCAGAAGTTTGTACATCAGAAAGCAAAACAACATTTTTGGAGTGGTTCCAGTATTTCTACATAAGGCCAGAAAGCCCAGGAGAAGCCCTTCAGAAATAAGGAAGGGAGACTGGATCTCTTCTCTTGTCCTGATTGTTTTCCTTCTTTCTCCATCTCTTTCTCCACTTCTCTTCCTGTTCTCTTCTCACCTGTGCTGCATCTTTTCCCATCCTTGCAGCATTCCACTTCTGCTGAACTCTCTACCAACTCATCTTCACCCCATTTCATATGGGATTTTTTCAATTTTCTTTACCAAAGCAGTATTATTTTTTCACTGCTGAAAAGTGAAATGTAGCCCTGTGACTTGAAATTATTAGCAGCAAAATGAAGCCCATTTCCTTGACGTCAGATCCTCTTGAGGGACTTTCTTTGAATGTGTGTGACCCACCTGTTTGGGTCATTTCATTGTGATGACTCAGGCTGCCAAAAAGTGCCTGCTGACTTGGGCATGGGCATCATGCTGAATCACAGCAAAGAAAATGGACTCATTTAGTTATAGGCAAGATTTCTGCTGTTATTTTTGTCACTGAGATGCAGATCATTTCCTGCATAGGAATCCTGCAAAATGACCTGTTCCAATCCATTTTACCTCTCCTATCTCTGGTTTTGTACATCACTTCTTCATCGTGATGTTTGGCTTTATTTAACCATGCTCTTTATTGAATTTTCTTGTCTTTTGAAGAGGTAATATATTCCTATTCAGCAAATGAAAAGACTTATGTCTTCCTCCAGAGATTTATTTCTAACACAGATCAAGAGGTCACACAGATTCACCATATGGGAGTCCCAGTGGGACCTCAGTAGCACCTATAGGTTTACGAGGATTCAGTATTCTGGGGACTTTTGCACCAAATAGGATGGAGGCTTGCTGTTCAGCCTCCTTTTTTTTTCCTCTCCCACCTTTTCAGTAAAACAGACAACATCAATTTTATCACTGAGTGTGGACATTTACACTGGCAAACAGTGCCCTCACCATTACTGCACTACATCTCCCAGAGATATCATTCTGGAGAATTTTGCACTGGTGAAAAGGCCATGAGTCTTTAAAGACAGAGCAAGAAGTGGAGTGAAAGACTGAGAGAAGGGGCCAGGAATTCTTGCTTGCAAAAAAACAAAGAAAGGTAGAGGCTGGTGGTTACTCTGTGTCAGCCATCTCACCGAAGAATGATTGAAACTGAAGGCTCCAGTGGGTCTCCACCGAATCAATAGTCCTGGGGCCTTTGATATTTAAGATGTTTCTTCAAATTGTGTCAGCTCTGATCTCCCGAGTGTGTAGCAACGATGGCTCCTTTGCAAGCTGCCGGCCTTGGAAAACTGCATGCTTTTCCTCTTCTCTTAAGCATTTAGGAGATTCTTGTGGTGGGTTTGTTTGGAAGGCTGAGCTTCCTGCCTGGCATATCCAGCTCCTTCGGAGCTGGGAGACAAAATCTTTGTGGTTTTGTGGCTTCATGTGCAACCATTTTTCATTACATTTGAAGGATGGGGTGTTCTTAGGCCATTCTCAGCATCTCAACATGAATCTTCTCTTTTGAAGTAAAAAGTCCAGGTAGCTTCTGGATTTTTTTTCTACTTTTGAAATGAGATTAAGATTAGACATGTTTTGTTTTCTATCAACTATCAGGAGCTTAATATTAAATATTACTGTTTATAGGAATAGTAAAAATGACGTGGAGATCACCAGCTTTACACTGTAAAGCCATCATCACAGTTATCACGTCCAGCAGTGGCAGCAGAAACCCCAAACCAAGGGGGAGAACAAGGCGTGTTGAAGAAGCAGTCTGCAGGATTCGTTGTCCATGTGGACAACGAGCTCAGAGAAATATGTAGGAAGGAAGATGATCCAAAATTTAAGCCTTAGATTGAGTACCTCAGCGGTATGTTTCAGTGCATCAGCACATTTAATGCAAATTAATCCCCCTGTGCTCTCAAACTCTTGTAAATCCTCTGCATTATGAAGCACATCATGAGTAGCAGTGGAAAATTTATCCAATTCTCCTGTGGCATAAGGTCAGAGTCTTGCATTAGCTAATTGTGGTTGCATGTTTGTTCTATATTTAAACATTTATGGCAGTGATAACATTATAAAACACTGAATACAAATGCTGCCTTTTGCTTCCCTATAGTAATATCTTTTCCTGCACTTCTTTTGGAGGTATACAAGCATCTCTGAAAAAACAGAATTTTTTCTTAAAGTTTTTTTTGTTTGTTTGTTTTTGTTTTTTTTTAAGGAAGAAATAGCAGTCAAAACCTATGGTATTAAAATGATACAGCAGAAATGGACAAATTGAGATTTGTTCATCTTACCCCTTATTCTGTAGTTTTGGAATGCAGTGATCTGAGACAGCACTCAGTTGTCATGTTTATTTTTAACACTGACGTCTAATAAAGATTAACATTAGAGAACTGGAGATTTGTGTTCTGAGTAAGTTTGGAAGTGCTAAATATAATTTTATTAACAATGCTTCCTGTTCAGACTGCCTGAGAAGTGCTCAAATTTGCTAGCAGAGCTACTTTCTTGGCTCTCGTGTTCACTTATTGTTTGTCTCTGGACAACCTAAGTGCGAAAAATACATGCTAAAAGAAAACAGATCTGATCTTTAACACATGATATGGATTTGCGTGGACTCTTGCTTGAAATAATTTTCTTGGCATCTGATTCACTTCATTGGGTGGGTGAATCTGAAGGGAAGTCCAGCAATCCAAACTGCCATCAAAAGCAAGAGGGGTAAGTTTTCCAGAAGTACATTTTTGATCATAATAAAAATTGAATTTATTATTATTATTTTTTTGCAAGATTTGGTGAATTGCAGTCAGCCGAAGTTGTTCCTTACTTCATTATTGTTTCTTTCTCTGTGTCACTTCACTAATCTCCCCACTTCCATCAAACAGCCTGCTTTGATTTAGATCAATGTCAAATAACTTTGTTCAAACAGTTATACTGAAGTTCATATGCCATTTATTCAAAATGAAAGAAACTAAGAAAAAGCCTTAACCCCAAACCAAAACCATTTTTATCATCTTCAGTCTGCAGTAAATGCAGAATTTCTTTCTGCTTTGACCTGTGGTCAAAACGTATCGTGGTACGGCAGAGCATCGTTGTACAGCATCAGTTCAATAAATAGCCAGAGAACTCAGTAAATAACCTCGGAGATGAAGGAAAATGTTTTTCTTTATTTCATGTGGATTGTTTAGGCTTTGATACCCTTTCTCCATGACGATTAAATGGTGACCACAGACTTTGGTGCAAAGATAATGAGTCTCTGTGTGAAATGCAGAATTGTGCTTTTGGAAAAACAAGTTTCACGTGGGACTGAAAACACTTGTGGCTGCAGGGACAATGAATCGCCACAAATCTGAGGACAGAAAGCTCGAGTGGTTTTAAAATGGATAAATACGTGCATATGTGTGTACATACATACTTATTAACATGTATACTTGAGCACACCAGTATTATGCCTAGAGCAGTGAGTATAGACCTGCAGTGAGTATAGATCAGATCCTGCAATAGCAGGGTGCTTTTCTGAACGCAGTAGCAAAGCTGGCAAAAATTGAGATGTCCACAGGTGTTCTGGGAAAGCTGTGAGTCATCAGGAAGTTCATTCCATCTTCTTTCCTGACTCGAAACGTTGTCATACAAACTACATGTCGTGAAGTTGTGCAGCTTTGTTTCTAGCAGGAACAAGGTCTGTGGTGGTGATGTGAGCCAATTAGGAGGCTTGGTAGGCCAGTGAGGAGGTTCTCCCTTGCTTGCTAGTGTGGAGAGGCAGGGTCAGGTGGGGGTGAGGGAAAGGGGCTGCAGCAGGGGGCGGTGGGCACGGAATGGGCTGTGCAGGGCAGTGGGCACAGCCCTGAGTGCCGGAGCTCAGGGAGCGTTTGAGCACTGCTCTCAGACGTAGGGTTTGGGTGGTGCTGTGTGGAGCCCAGAATTGGATTTGATAGTCCTTGGAGGTTTCTGCCAACTTGAGATATTCTATGATTCAGCGACAAGAGGAGATGTCCACAATGGAAAGGGTGACTCAGTTGTAATTCATTCGGGGATTCCTACCTGTTGCTCAGAGCTGGGAATGACTTGAGGCTCAGGAGTTACCAGGGTAACACTGGTGAACAAGCAAACAGCTTCCCTTCGGCCTCATCTCTGGAATTTGGGCTAAAAATAGGTGGCTGAGGCTTAAGGTTAAAAGTAAAGACGTGACAAAGCGGTGCAGTTATAAAGCCAGCTCTACTCATCCCTTAAAAACATCCAAGGACTGCCTTTCCCAGTCAGAGGCAGTGCATGTGTTACTACTTATAGGAGACTTTATAAAAGCTGTACATTATCTAGAAACATCTTTTGACTTGAGAGTAATGCTGACAGTTGCGTTTTCCCTTCAACAATGAGTTTTGGAAATGGTCTTTCAACTTAACAGCATACCCTAGTAGCAACCAGCATTACCTGGGTTGAGTAGCAGTGGTTTGAGAAATCTGGCTTTCACAGCCAAGCTCTTGGTTCAACTACATGGTGCTTTCCGAGCAGGAAACGTGGTTTTGAACTTTTCTGAAGGTAGGGTGGTGAGCCCATGCAGTTAACTTAGGACCCTGCTTCTAACCAGCGTGTTTGCCTACTTTACCCAAGGTCCAGTTGAAAAGTGAAGAGACGAAGACGTTTGCGATGAAAATCCTGAAGAAACGCCACATAGTGGACACGAGGCAGCAGGAGCACATCCGCTCTGAGAAGCAGATCATGCAGAGCGCGCACTCAGACTTCATCGTGAGGTACTGTCCGTCTGTCCGTGCTGGAGCACAGTACAGCCAGCCACAGCAGCTGATCAAACCCCATAGGAGTAACCCACACGCCATTAAAAGGACACTTCAGCCCTAGCATCCTGCTGGTGACTGCAAATGCAGTTCACAGAATAAGGTCCAGGCTCACAGGGAATGGGGAACTCCTTCCCAAACCTAAACTAAACCTGTGCCATAACTGGTTTGCTTGTGCTCTTGCTGACATGGCTTTGTGGCTCCTGGAGCAAACCCACCAGCAGCCCAGAGCATGGGCAGAGTTTGCTGATGGCAGCGTGTGATGCTCTGTATACACACCACGACTCAGGGTTTGCCCTGCTCAATAAGCATTTTCCTCTTCATTCTGAATTTTCCATGGCGCAAAAAGGAAGCTGGAAAGCAGGGTTTAATCTTCGGAGATCCTGCGCTGTCATGTGAATAAATAGCTCTTTAGGGTACACTAGCTCATTAGCTTCAATTCAGGGTCCATTGACTCATCATGAGTAAATGTGCTAAAATCATATGCCTCCTGAAAACTTAAACAAATGCAATTCTTCAGCGAATAAAAACAGGTGCCAGTCATTTTTATTTGTTTTTACCCGAGCAGCAGAGTTTTCTGATGCTTTAAGATTATGACTATCTGTCATCAAGAAGCAGAGACCGTTCCTTATGTTTTAGGTCAGGATCAGAACTCTGGGTGGTCAGAACCTCATATGAAGTAATGCATCTCCCTAAACTGCTGCTATCTAACAGGAAGACGTCTTTTTTAATCCAAGGATGCTTCGGGATGCCTGAGCCCTTGATTTTTGCTGGAGGAGATCAATCCCTCTCCCTAAAAGGGCTCCAGAGAGGCGTACTAACTCAGGATGGAAACCAAACCCTGTGACAGAGTGCAAGGGCAAGTGTGTGGCAGGGCCGGCCACCCATCAGCTGCTAAGGGGGTATTTCCTTCACAGAACTGCTGCAAGCATTGGCCAAAAGCCTGCCTGATCCCTGGGATTCCCCAGAAGCCCAGGCTTCACCTATGTGTGATTCATTGGTGACAACTGCACGCTGACATCGTACCCAGCTGCAGTTTCCTTCACACTGTAACATTTGATTCACAAACACGCTCCTGTTACCTAGGCTAGAGCCAAATATACCTTGCAGGCTATTTCAGCAAATAGATCTATTTTCTGAAGCTGAGCTGGCTTAGTATGTCAATGTAAAGGGAGGTGAAATGCACGGGCAGCAGACTGGAGGGATGTCTTGATACCATTTCCAAAATATCCACTCCTAAATAAAAGGCTGAGTCTACGGACATTTGCTGACAGAGCCACTGTGTTCATGGCTAATAAAATAAGTACACCAGAGTTTCTTCATTCTCACTTTTTTTTACTCTTTCAATAGGCAAGTGGAAAAAAAACAACGATGCAGTAGCCACAGATGTACGGCTGAGTGCTGAGAAACAGCGATGCAGTGAATGATCCCAATTTTTTTCCCGTTCTAAACTAAGCCCAGAAAGGGAAAAGGTTACAAGAAGACAGGGTGAAGGAACATCCTTTTCCTCTGTTTCATGGCCTGGCAGTTTCAATCAAATCAAAACCCAGCTTTTAGCTTTATGCAGCCTTCCCAACATTCCTCCCAACTTCAGTCAGTCTGAGTTACCTGCTGCTGCGTCCACTCATTCATTCAGATGTGTCTCTTGTGCCTGTCTGAAGCTATAGCATCACTATATACATTGATATGGCATTACACCTTATGTAATTTTATTTGTGTAGACATGTAAAATGACTGTGAAACACCACTCACAGAGCAGGCGATTCAGAGGAAGGCAGTATCCCCAAACTTGATCTACTCTTTTCTTTCCACATTGAGCACTAATTCCTGTTCTTTATAGTAATAAGCCTCTCCTAGACACTTTTAATACCTCTTGGAAATCCTGCACTGGGATGGGACTTTATAAGCCATAAAGCCCAACTTTTTCTTATTGCATAGGCTGGAAACTAGAAAATCTTCACTGATTTCTCAAACTCTATGCCTACTTTTCCCTATTGCTTGCAGCTCCAAAGGGATTTGTTATTATCTCCTAGTTTGCGTCCTAAATTTATTCATAGCTTGTTTATACCCTTTTTTGGGCCAGGCCTGTAACTGAGCTAATTTTTTTTCTGGGTACTGCAAAAAAATGTTACCATTTTGGTAGACTAATTGTGTTTTGAGATCTTGGGTGAAAGGTGGATTTAAAATGATCTTGAAGCAAGGGCACAATCTCTGGGATATCAGGAGGAGGAAGACAATGTTGCTGAAATAACATTTTCCTATTTCATCATTAAACTGTTTGTGAAAAGTCTCGGAAAAATATTTTATTAAAGTGATTTAAATGCATTAAACCAGGCAAGATGGCAGAAGAGGTTGAACAGCCCTCAATAAACCTTACTGATACTGAAACTGAGAGCTTTACAGAACAAAACACAATATGTGGATTTGGTGAAGGGGCAAACAAGTGTTGAGCCACAAATGCCTGCAGGAGTTCTACAAATATTTAGATGAGTAAGAAAATGAATAAAGGAATGAGTTCCAGTATTGTGGCATTTCAGACATCAGACTGCTTGATCTGCTGAAATACTGTGGTTTCATACTTCACATTGTACATTCCACGCGTAAAATTTGTGCTCCTATTAAAGTCGATAAACAACATTTGATTGGCCAGATTTGATGCCCGTGATGTTTTCTGGAAAGTAAATTTTCAGTAGAGCTGCCTTAGCTAGAGAAAGTGGTGCCTTATTTCAGTAGCCTTTAAACTAACAAACTATCTAAAATATTTAGTTATTCATAACCCATAAATTTTATGGAATAATCAGCTGGTTTGTTTCAGCATTTCTGGGACAGATAGCTGAGGTTTTAGGTTCTAGATGTCAACATGGGTAATAGCATAGTAAAAGAAGCTCTGAAACACAGGTTCAGTTTTCTTCCATTAAATTTTCTTTTGGCCACACATTTTAGGTACAGAATATTTCAGAAGTAGATAAGCACTGAGTGCATCCAGTGATTTGCCTTTTTTTTCCTGTAACACTAATGCACATGAAGGCAAGGCAAATTAGGATTGATCCATGCAGCAGCATCAGACCTTGTCCTGATCAGCACATACCCAAAGCCTTGCCTACATCACTTTCTTAATTGTTTTTTTCACCTCTGGACTATCACGTAGACCCATAAAAAAATGTATAACTGTATTTATCACTAACTTAAAAGAGCTGATAGATTCCCCTCCCCTGCCAAAGCAAACTCCTTTCCATCCTTCTTCTGTCCTCCTGCAGGTCTTTGAGATACTGCCGCTAGCCTCAGAGCTCTGAGGGGAAGAACTAGTTGGACATTAAAATTTAATAAAGCAGCTGACAATGAATTCCACATTAAGCTCGTTTCCACAGTTTTGTAGTTGTGTTGTTTAAACCATCACATTAAACACAGAGCCGGGATTTCGCTCGACGCTTTGGATGACAGTTGAGAAGGAGGATGGATTTATGAATGTGTCTTTAGGCAAATTTAGATACCTAAATGTCAGCAGTTCTGTTTAGTTGATCAGATCAGTGGTTTTAAGTTCTGAAATGAAAAATCAGACTGCACTTCCTTGAAATGGTTAAAGACAGCAGATCTGCAGCTGTAGCTGTAGTGTGAAGAAAAAGATTACATAGACATGACTAAAGTGGCAGGGAAACTTCTCTTTCAAGAGAATCTGGAAAGCCATGTGTCAGGTTGTGCCATTAGAAATGTCAGACTTTATTTAGTACTCAGAACAATGATGACCTCTCCTTTTGCTGCAATACACTTCATTCAAACGCTCATCCTTCTCTGCTGAATTATTTCCCTCATGATACAAAGGACTGATGAGGACTGAACTGACCTCCCTAAGCACAGCACAGCTCTGTAAGATCCCCCTCATTCTTGTGCTTCCTGACATGAAGCACGTGGTCTGTGAGAAGTGGGAATGGTTGGCGTTTGACTTTTATTGTGAATTTTCTATTATTTTCTTGTTCCCCATAGGCTCTACAGGACATTCAAGGACAGCAAATACCTGTACATGCTGATGGAAGCCTGTCTAGGTGGAGAGCTCTGGACAATTCTCAGGGACAGGTGAGTTTTAAGCAATTGTTGACAGGTAGAACATTTTTTAGTATGCCTTCAGATAACTAAGAGCCTTTATCCTTCGCGGGCAAAACCTGGGTCTTACCATTCTGGGTTTCATTTACGTCCCCCAGCAGGTGAAGAAATGATGTCCTCCTATGCAGTTAACTAGAGTCAAAGGGAATCCAGTTACTACTGAGAATACACTTGGAACTGATTTAGGTTGTCACCAGCATGGGAGCTAAGATCATACACTGAAGCCATAGCTGTGCACCGTGGGGTTGGGACACAGAAGTGCCATGGAAAAAAACAGTCTGAAAGCATGTAACGAAATACCGTGTCGCAATGTGGTGCTGGTATTTCCTGTCCTCAGATGATTTGACCTTGCAGCATTTTGGTTTGGATGTGTGTGTGTGGAGGGAAGAGGGAGGTGGCTATGCAGTGTGTGTGGTAGTGCACATGGCGGCACTGCGGGCACGAATCACATACGGCTATGTGGTAGAATTTAATTGGAACATAGTTTAATTACATTTGAAAAGCAAAGGAAACGCGTTGTAAAGATTGATGAAAAAGCAAATATAAAATTCCTTTTAATTAATTATCCATAATGAATTTTTATAACTCTTTCATTTTCCTAACACCATCTCTGGACCATTAAAATGAGCTACTCCACAAAGTTAGCAAGTGCTGAAAGGTATTCTTCATCTTTGTCAGAGCCTGGTAATTCCATCTTGAATTCTCTTAGCTGTAAATTGTGGTTCTGCTGCCACCTAGCTTAGAGCTGCCTTTGAATTCAGCCCCCAGCTCAGGGCCGGCAATGGAATGTGTCATGCTTCTGAAAACTCCTTGCAAACTGTACTGAAAACAGCATCTGAAAGTGCACCTTATGCTGAATTTATGATTAACACTTACCAACAACTGTGTGTTTTTTCTGTCTTTTGTCTCAGTCGGGAACATTAGCATGGGGGCTCTTGATTTCCATAGCTCAAAATCCTTTACTTACCCAAGAGTCAAAGATTATTATCCAGAAATCACCTTTTGCATACAAGATACTTATCTGTAAATTTTATTTTTTACAAAATGTAAAAGAAAACATTTTAGATTCAAATGTTTGATATATGTTAACTTCAAAAAGAGAAATACATATAATTTGATGTGTAAAAGTCATTGTAGCAGTCACTTTCCACATATTAAGTGATTCTTATGACCTGTGTAGATATTTCAGCAGCAGGATGAAGTCTGCTAAGTGAAGAACCTACTGTGTGGTTTTAGGCTGTTCAGAACAATAAATTGTAAAAGTGAGTTCAGCTATAGGTAGTATAAAAATAGATTAATTACGGGTAGAGTAGCTCACTCCTTGTAAGAATCAAGCCGTTACTTCACCACAAAGGTGTTGATAAGGGCATGTTGTAACAGCTCAGTCTTGTATGTACAAATCTCTTTATTGTCTTTCCCTTTCTTGTTTTATATAGAGGTTCGTTTGAGGATTCAACAACCAGGTTTTACACGGCATGTGTAGTCGAAGCTTTTGCCTATTTGCATTCCAAAGGAATCATTTATAGGGACCTCAAGCCAGAAAACCTCATTCTGGATCATCGAGGTTATGCCAAACTGGTGAGTGCCTGCAATGTCTAGTTTTGGAAAAGAAAAAAAAGAGAAGAAGAAGAAAAAAATGACATAATCCCTAACTTTTTTCTAGTGTTACACAACTAGTACTGTGGGAAAAGAACATAGAATTAGCCATAAGGGATCAGAAGAAGAGTCCACCCAGCCCACACTCTGGTTCCTGATGGTGGCGGCCAGTAGATTTTGAGTTACAGTCAGGGCCAGCATGCCATCACTCATCACTGGGATGTTTTCCCAACCTCCTGCAGACTGAAGCTGTGACTGAGCTGGAGAACACTAATTCTGGCTCTGTAGCCAGAATTCAGCTTGAAATTCAGGGCAGCAATCCTGAAGTGGAAATGTTTAGAGAAGAGAAGCAGAAGAAATTCATCCAGCTATTTTCGAGCTACTGAAAAGCTGAAAAATGTGGGTGGGAGAGGGGGAGGACTTGTATTTGTGAGCTTTATAGGTGTCAAGTGAAAAATATTCTGCAAGCTGTTGTTTCTGGGTGAGTTCCTAAACAAACAAAGAAGTCATTGTTTGTTGTTCTCGCAGATTTTAACCATAGCCTTGTCGTGGCACAAATGGTGTACCATCAAACTTCTTACTTGAGAAAGGGGGTCGTAATATGGTTTGTCTTCATTTTTAATAACATTATAACTTCTGCAAGCTACAGAGAGGGGAGAGGAAAACACAGACTTTCACAAAGAGGGTGGTGAGGCACTGGAACAGGCTGCCCAAGGAGGTCATGGTTCCCTATGTAATCTCATTTTCCGTGATTGCCTATAGCATGCTGTGCTGTGCTGCAGGTTGTAAGCTGAGCCCACCAGTGCACTGCGGTGTTTTCAGATGAGTTTATTTTACTACACCACTCTTTGATGAGAAGAGAAACCTGAACTTTTCACTGGGTATTTCAGAAAGTATTTAGCGCAAAGAGTTCTTTGCACAGGGACTTTCAAAAAAAAGCCAACCCAAGCTTATGTGAAGTTACATCCCCAAGAAGTGTTCAGCGCTGTCATTTGCTCTTCTTCCCTCACGAGGATCTTCTCTTGGCATAAAGAAGGGTAAATCAGCAAAAAGGTCACTGCAGTTGTCTGGTTCTTGAACAGCCCGCAGTGTTTTGGTTGCAATAATACTCCCACAAGGAAATATTCTTTCTGCTCTGCTTCACTTCAAGGGAAACCGAGCACATGGCTGAAATTCCTCCTCTTGCTCTGCTCTGATGCTATTCTCCTCCATTTGCAGGTTGATTTTGGCTTCGCAAAGAAAATAGGATTTGGAAAGAAAACATGGACTTTTTGTGGAACTCCAGAGTACGTAGCCCCCGAGATCATCCTGAACAAAGGTCACGATATTTCAGCAGACTACTGGTCACTGGGAATCCTAATGTATGAACTCCTGACTGGCAGGTATGGGCATCAGAGCTGGCGTAGCTGCTGAAAAAGGGTCCAAATATTTCTGCCATTGTCACCCTGATTAGATGACAGGGAAGATTCAGAGCAGGCGTGTGCTTGAATGGCACAGTGAAACTTCAGTGCTGTGCTGCTGAACTTTATGATGAATTTTTCTTTTTAAGCCAGTCTCCATGCAGATCTCTCAAAAGGCAACACATGAGCAGGCTTTTTGGGAAATGTGTGTGAAATGACACTGTATTCTATCCTAGTTTTTGTTACTGAGCTCCTGTAAACTGAAAATGAGCTGAGCATGATGGGGTAAAGTTTTATAATTCGACTATGGAAAGAAGGAGCATGTATATGGTAGCAGCCCAAAGCAAGCAAATTGTAGCATTCACTTTTAGGGGCACTTCATCTACTTACTGCTCTTCTTCACTGAACTTGTCCTTTTTTTGTTAAACCATTGGAAATCTAATTAATCCCCACTGAAAGCATGTCACAACATGAAATAGAAAATAAGGAAGCAAGCACATCTTGGCTCCTTGTTCCTTAGGTTACTGGGACATGGGCTGTCTTGGAAACAAGACATTTGGCATATATTGCTCAAGGAAATATGACTTTACTCTTTGGTACTTCCTTCCAGCCAGCATCACTTAAATCCAGACTACTGCAGAGCCTCTTGGCTGTGAAAATGTCATACTCCATTGCTAGTTGACATCTAACTTTCCTCAGTTCACAATTCCACAGTAGGATACTGTGTTTTGCTTGGTGTTTGTTTTTTGTTTGTTTGTTTACTTCTTTAATCAAGCTTCAGTGCTGTTCTAAAGACAAACTTTTAACCTTTTTTCCTTTTCCCTCTGAAGTCCCCCTTTCTCAGGCCCAGACCCTATGAAGACCTATAACATAATATTAAGGGGAATTGATATGATTGAATTTCCAAAGAAGATTGCCAAAAATGCTGCTAATTTAATTAAAAAACTATGCAGGTAAATGCATGAAATACAATTGCTTTTCTCTTATTTGTAAAGAAATGTGTAATTGGAAGGATTAAGAAAATAACCTAACTTGTTATTTATTTTATAGGGACAATCCATCAGAAAGATTAGGGAACTTGAAAAACGGAGTGAAAGATATCCAAAAGCACAAGTAAGTGAATTCCCAGCCATCCAACATTTTAACTCCCAGAAACACACATTTCAAACACTTCCATTTTCAACCAAAACTACATTTCTTAAGTTCCTCGGACCTTCCCCTCCTACTGTGCTTTAAAGTCTAACTGAATTTGGTTTGGATGTTTTTTTTCCCCTGTGTTTTGGTATAGATTCCATCCTTGCCTATGACCAAAATGCATTGCACATTGTCCATTATACTTGAATTACCTGAATGGAGAAACATGTTTGGAAACAATCCAACTCTTCCACTGCCTGCTTGGGTTTCTCTGTTTGCTGAATAATTTCCCAAAGTTTCCCTCCTCCCTCAGTGAACATAATTTCCACCCGTAACATTAATTTATCAAAGCTTTTGGTCTGAAAGGAGAGAGTTCTTAAGTTATATTTTATAAGCCCCGTTTTCTCGAAGAAATTTGTTGCAGAGTTTCCACGCTATTTGAGAGGAAAAGACAAGACCACCACAGAGGTGGGTTTCCTCAACCATCTGTGCTCATCCTTCTCTGCTCCCATCCACAAAGCAACAGAAGTGCATTGGATGGACATTTTGGGGTAGATTCAACTCACAGCTCAGCTCAGAGCTCACCATTCAACCCAAACTGCATTAGCCCATTAGCCCATCAGACATTAGTGTCTGACTGTATGGGAGGGATTGACCATATAGGAAGGAAAGAGCAGCTGCCAGGACACCTGCAGTGAGGAACAGTTTTCTTCTGAGCACTGATAATTTGTACTTGCCTTGGTGTCCTCACTGAATTGCAACACAATCGATTTTCAGCCAAGAAACGTGATTGCAAAAATGATGAAGGCTAATTAGGCAGTTTGAAGAACATGGCAGCAGGAGTTAAAAGCTACTGTTTAAGCAATTTAAATTTCATCATCTGATATTTTAGCCATGTGTCTAACTTCCCAACCTGCTTTATTCTTCTCTCCCTTCCAGATGGTTTGAAGGCTTTAACTGGGAAGGGTTACGAAAAGGGACACTGACACCTCCTATAATACCAAGTGTAAGTTTTACTGCTTTTTTCTTGTTCCCAGCCAATATGTCTCTGTAACATGAATTTTGTGAGCTTTGGACACTAATATACTATAGTGAAGTGGTGACAGCACATGGTTTATTTCATCTGAGTGTGCTTGTCAGAGAACAAAATAAAGCAAAACCTGATTTAAGAAGTCAATTCAGATACACTTCCACTTCCACTTTGTCTCCTGGCAGTTTCTTCCAGCAGATGGCTTTTTAGGGGCATGACTGTGATGAAATCCTCTTGCCTGCCTGGGCAGAATCACTCACTACTACATGGTTTTCTCTTTTTCACCTGCTGCGCATGTTTCTTCATCCACTTTGCACATTCCAGCAGGGAGCTGCTACTTTCACCCCTTTTCTCAGATGTGTCTTCTTTTTTTTCCTTTACTCTTTTTTTTTTTTTTCTTTTTTTTTTTGATGGGCAAATGGGATTTGTATGCCATCTCCCTTTCTTTTGCATTAACCTTTCCTTCTTCTTTTCTTTTGTGCTTGTTACCCTTTTTTCCTGCATCCGTGTCCTACATGAAAAGCCCTGTTACTGACTGGTTTATGTTTAACTGGGAGCAGACTCGGAGGTACAGCTCTACTCATTTTCCTTTGCAGCAGAGCTCTTCCTTTGATGTCTTTGTGAGCTCTTTACCCACAAAGCCCACTGCAAAGGGAAACCAAACAGGATTAGCTGATAGAAATTACCTTGGCCCCTTCTGTTTGGCAGCCTCTCCTCCTTGTTTCAACTTAATCCCTTTCTCTCCATGCCTCTCCCAATGGATCAACGAGAGAATGACATTAGCAATCATGTTTAATTGCACCCCTTTGCTCAGTCTGCCCGTGGTCCTGTACCTCCTGCAGCAGCAGCAGGAATGGCTCCAGAGCTGAATCTGCCATCCCAAAGTTCTCCTAATGTCTAGGAAACACCAAAGGGGTTTTCTGTCTCCGTCAGCAGAAGAAATGCCTAAAGCAGAATCCCCGAACAGCTTGTAGATGTTCTGTAAATCAAAACTGCATTATTTTTTTCTCCGTTAAGCTGATTTGTAATGACTGTTAATTTTCCAATAACTTGTTTGCCACATTTCAAGTCAGACAATAAAATCAGGTTTATTTCTTTATATTTAATTTCAGTTCCTGATTTACCTGTGCACTGCACAAGATGCTAGCGTAGATGAAAATGCCCAGAGAAGTTTTTATAATTGTTTTAGTGGATTTTCAGCTTAGCAAGAGCATTCACAATGCTGCTATTACCCAGTGCATGTATCAACCCTGCATGTCTACCCCCCTGACCAAACAACCAGCAGTGGTGACTTCAATGGTACCTGGTGTCCACGAGCATAAATGGCTCCATGTCACAGCTCCACCACCAGAAGTGGTCTCTGCCTCTTTGGCACTGCCTAGAGGAAGGCCATTCTCTGGTGTTTTTTGCAGGAAGTTACACTTCAGCTAGAAACAACATGATATCAGGAAAGGATTGTGTGAGCGCCAACATGCTTTGTTAGGATTATTTCTTGGCATCCTCTCCAAAATGTACTTCCATTACCTAGAGAACCTCACTGACATTTTTCCAGCCCTGAAGCTGTCAGACCCACTCAGTCTGGTTCTCCACAGCCAGCTCAGCTGCTTTGGCACAATTCCCAACTCTCAGTAAGGGCCACATCTGCAAAGCCACCCAAAACATGAATCTCTGGGAAAAAAAAACGGTTTTTCCTTCCATCAGTGCATGTGCCCTCCTTAGCTGGAAAGGAGTCGGGACAGCTAAACATGGAGACTAGCTTTTTTTGTTGTTATTATTTATTTACTTCAGAAATGGGCCTCTCACAGCTCTTTAACTCTTAGTACTACCAGTGAAGCAATCAAAAGCTACTCCTTAGCCCTCACTCCATGGGGTTTTAGGATCGAGCTCAGTTTACAGCCTGCTGCTGGGATGTTGCTTCAGGGAGCAGCTGACCCTTGATACCACAGGTTCAATCTATCATGACTCTTCCAAAGATGTGCTGTCTTGTATCACACCTCTTAATTTTGAGAAAGAGGCACAGATCTCTGCACCATAATTCTTCACAAGATGTTGGTAAGAGACCAGATGGGTGGTACCAACACTTGTGCTTTAACCTCTTGGATGGAGATGCTTCTCCCAGACATATAACTTGCATAGGGATGTGCTGAAAGAAACAGAGACACATGGGTCAGCACAAGGGACCATGGAGGAAAGCAAAACTCAGAATTCTCTTACCAAGGATGAGAACCGTACAGACAAGGGTTCTCCAACTCAACAGTGCTGTTACCAACAAAGCAAGCAGACTTGGATAACTACAAAAAAGAAAATGAGAACATCCATAATACAGTTGTATTGCTTTTTGTTTGTTTGTTTTCACAATGAGTTGAATATGCAAGGAGCTCAGTTTTTCCCCAAGACATTTTCAGCAGCTGGTAAATGCAGCTGAGTGGTGAATTATCCAGTATCAGATACATCTCATGGACTGTAGGTTGGCTAAAAAATAAGGTGTTTCCTGCACAGCACTGCTATGCCAAATGCAGTCCTCTTCAGCCTGCACTGTTTGCTCAAGGTGCTGCTTCAGTATGACATTGATTATTTTGGCCTTGGGAGCTGTCGGACTATTTTTTTGTTTTTATCCAATTGTTTTTTCCAATTGTTTTTTCCAATTGTTTTGAATATATAATGGTCTCATTGTAAGAAAGTTTAAGTTATCACCATGAAGAGAAAAAACAAAACAAAACAAAAACAACAACAACAACAACAAAAAAAAAAAGGACCAACAACCAGACACAATCTAGTTACGGTAGATTTTAAGTAACATTATTTTTTTAAAAAGAAAAGAAATGTACATGGCCTTCATAAACCTATTTAGAGGTTAAAAATCAGTCTTGATAATTGGAAATTCCGAAATGCTCTAGGAATATCAGTATCTCAGATAGGCTCTGTGGGCTGAAGAATACTCAAAGGCACCAAAGGCCCAGCTCACATCCTCAAATTCAGGATCCTGAAGGTATAAATTGGGAATTCTGGGCTTTGGGGAAGAAGGGTGTGCCTGGCATTCCAAGTCTTTTCTGCCATTCCAAGTCTTTTCTGCCAACTTTATTGCAATTGGTAGAAAAGTTCTTGAGGCCTCTCGAGGCCCTAGGTCATTCACATCAATAGGAACTGGCCTGCTGCAGCTAGCATTTTCTGGTTCATAGCTGTATTTCTGGGACCAGAGCAAATAAAAAGTGTAAAAAAAAAAAACCCACTGAATACTTTTGAATGATTGCTGTTGTGAGATGAAGAGATCTGTACAGGTTCCCAATGACAGCTCTGATGACGGTCCCCATCTCTTTCACTCCGTCCTTTCCACAGGTTGCATCTCCAACAGACACAAGCAATTTCGACAGCTTCCCTGAGGACAATGATGAACCACCTCCTGATGACAACTCAGGATGGGACATAGATTTTTAATGTATTTCTCTTACCTGCTTCTGCCTTGCTGAAGACAGCTTTCTGGGACATGGCTGCCAGCGAAACCGAAAGAACCGGGGAGGATTCGTGCTCGGGGTCACCATGATGCCTTGATTGATGCTGCTACAGTAACTACAGTGGCATTAGGACTTATTGCTTAGATGACAATAGTGCTCTTCATGTTTTATGTTCAGACTTAATCTAGCAGTTGACATGGTGGTCCTGACGCAAAGCCTTTCACCAGTAGAGAAACATGTTTTTTATCACTGCAACGATCTTGCTACGCTCTAATTACAAATGTTGAAAGATTCATAGTGTAAGACACAATTAATTCTAGCTGCGAGGTACTGGCTTTATCAGTAGGATCAGTAGTAATTTATTAAGTGCTGCAGCTAAATACAGTACAGGATTTGGGCTTCTCCCACACTCAACTCGGTAGGTCTTCCACTGTTGGCCAGTCCAGGAACAAAGGAGGACCACAACAGTACTGGTCAAAGAGTTCATGTCAAACCAGTGGTACAGTTTGTCCTTTTTTCTTTCCAAGCAGTATTTCATGACAAGACTGAATGTTACTCTTTGTCTTTCTTTCTGAGATTTTTTTTTTTAAACTGGTGAAACAAAAGCACAACTGCTCTAGATCCTGTTAAGGCAGATATGGGTCACTTCTCTCATACAGCCGAGAACATAACGTAACATGACGTTTGTGTTTTTTTCCTTTCCTTTGGTAGAAATACGTAAGTGCATGAAAAAAAAAAAATCATAAAATTCTCAGTTTCACATATAAAATAGTGCTTAAATAATGGTCCTATAGTAAAGCGACAGCAGCCAACCGGTCAGTAAGCTATTAGGCATAAAACTAAGCTTAACTTATAACTTTCCAGAACCCAAAGGAGAAATGTAAGGCCCATAATGCATTTTATAGGTGCTATGTACATCCCTCATCTGTGAATATACCGATTCAGTCAGCCACCCTTTCAGAAATATGTAGCAAGAGGCATCGTTCTCCATCATTCTCCTAGAACAGATGAGTTTACATCTCCATGTCTGCATCTCTTCCATGTTAGTAATTAACATTTGTAATAAAGCCGATGAAGACAACAGAATATGTGATGGAGGGGCAGTTCGCTTGCTCTGTTTTTAAATTGCCCTTAAAAATGTAATCCTAATGCCTCCTTGAACTAAATCAGAAGGAGTTTCGCAGGAAAGTCAGTTGAATGATATGGAAACCTGATATTTCGTGTGTTTGTGTGAGATGTACTGACCTGCCTTATCTCCAGCACACCACGTCCCCAGAGATGACATTTAAGTCCTGGGCATGGCCAAAGCTGAGTTGGCTCGTATGAAAAAAGAGAGGAGGAAAAGATGGTGGTGTACATCTTCCCCTGGCTTCCACTACTTCTCCTTTGCTTTAGTGAAGCCTCTTCTCACACAGGCGTAACAAGGGAATCCTGTTCTATATGCCTACTTGTGTAATACTTGGGACATGAAGCGTATCCCTTTGTACCAACAAGAAACATCAGATTTCTGTCCCTCTAACGGACCTCGCAATTAGCAAACGCTGCCCCATTTGATCTCAAGAGCTGTTACATACACTGGCAGTCAAAAGATCGACTTTTGCTAACCAACGCTCAGAAAAAATTATTTCTCCAGTGCTGAATCTTTTCCATGTTCCTATTGAAAGCAACCCACTTAATAGAGCATGTTAAAAAGACGTTTCCTCTGCTTCTTTTAGAGTACCCGCAGTGTCTGCTGCTTGCCAGCAGCCTACAGAGCTCGCTTGTCATGGGCCCCTTCAGACCCACTCCGTTGGCTGAATTTTCTCCACAGTTGTGCAGAAGGGAAGGGCAACAACATCCGCTCTTGGACACCAGGTTATCCCTGTGCTCGCGCAGCAGCACGTTAAGATTTGTTTGCCTTGAAAACTGTAGGGTAAAGAGCGTCACTGTATCTACCAGGTATCTCTTGTACAGGACTAGCTCTTGCTTTTCCACAGAATGGTTGAAAACACTGAAAGCAAACGCTGAACTAGGGCTAAAATATTCACCCATTCTCCAAGCAGACGGGCAGATGGGCAACGGCCGCACTACGGCTGAGTTGTTAATCCACCTCCTTCCAGATTTTCACTCAAAGCTGTGGGCGCCACGGAGGAGAAAAGTTGGAGCATCTGTTGGCTTTCTGCAGAACAGACAAGGCAGGCTGCCCCGGTGTGTAACTGAGCAGCAGAGGTTCAGTTGCCTTTGAGCAAAGGGTGGCCAGGAGCGCCGCAGCTCTCGGTGCAACTCAAATCCTTATGGGAAAAAAGGTTTCAAGGGGCTGATGCATTGTTTTCTTCCTTCCTGCCCGTTTTCCTTGTGCCACACACGAGACCTGCATCGTGTGGCATGCACTGTACTGAATATAGGTTTATTTTGGTATCAGACACCTCACTCAACTCCTTCCATCACCTCTACTCGGCACCCTTTAAACAACAAACTCTAGCATATGTATATTATAGACGCCTTCATTTATAAGTAATATATTTGAGTTGCATTATATATATATATATATATATATATTCACAACTGATTGCCTCTGTGTTCCCACTTACTGTCCTTTCTCCTTTGTCTTCTTTTTTGATAAATGGGACGGCGGTGTATTTACGTAAGGGGATATCAGCTCCCGTATTTAAAGCAAGTGTATTATGGTCGGTGTCATAAGAGACAGATGATCTGTAGCTACTTACAGTGCTGCATTATCCATAGCAAACTCTTATTTAACAACAGGACCACAAGCAGATATTTCTGTAAATAGATATTTTCGTGTTGATATTTTGTGGTACTCATATAACTTTTTATTTAGAGTTCCATGGCATTACTTCTTCATTTTCTTATTTGTAATGTAATGTTTTTAGATCCAAGTAGACTTGAATTAATGTCATAATTGTCAGTATTATTAAACTTTATGTCGACTGTACTGTTACTCATCGTCTCATAGGTTTAGAACACGATAGCTATCTGGCATTGTTGCAAGTGCCTTAAATCCATGGCATCCTATAACAAAATACAAATTTGGTGTTATGCTGCATGACAAAGACAAACACACCTCAAAATGTTGTCCTTTCTTAGCTTGCTGCGTTTTACAGTTCTTTCTGCTGACAATTTATAAGCCTTTATTATATAATATTGATGAATTACAGAAATGATGAAGTCGTTCTCTTATTTCTGTTAAATGTACCAGAGCTGTGTATCTGTTAATGAGATACAGAGTCATTTCTGTGAAATGTATAAATGTATGTGCGGGTCAAATTAATATATGACATCCTATCAGTCTGTACACAGGTATTCCTGTTCCGCTATGCCGTGCAGCTCCAGCCCATCGTGCAGTCCAGCCCCCATCATCTTTTATAAACCCACACTCAATATCCCACCCAGAAAAAAAAAAAAGATGAGCACCTGAATGCGACTTGCCACCGAGTCTCTGTCATGAAACCAAATGCCCCCACAAAAGCAAATGCCCCCCTGGGGGACGCAGCACCACGGAGCTGCCCAGAGCCTCCTCACTTCTCCCAGCGGCCCAGCGGGTGCTGTGCTGAGACACGGGCAGCTCCAGGCATTAGCAGCCAAAGGGAAACGTCATTCGGAGTTGTCTCGTCCTGAGTCCAACCCATGCTGTTCTGACACTGGTCCTTTATTTTTTGTGTTCTTATTTCTCTGGTTTTCGTATTACGATGGATTCTACATAAAAGAGTTTTTTGTTTGTCAGGAAAAAAAACGTCTGTCATTCAACGGTCGTCAACCAGTTGCACTCTTTTGATGTAGATTTAAGAACTTTTTTCATGAACTTAACCGCTTTTGTTTTGCTCTGTATTTTCCCTGCAGCTGTAATTGCTGAGTGCCTGTTGTATACTTTATAGAGTTGAAATAAAAATAATTACTTTTGAGCAGTGCGTTGACATCTGTCTTCAGCAGGAGTCAGCTTGGGGGTGGTTCTGCTGTTCACTCGGGTTATTTTACCCTGCTTTGTGGTGATCTGCAGTAGGAGATAGTTAACCAAGCAAAGTGTTGTGTGACACTGCAGAGAGATGTGGTTGCTGTGATCAATAGGCAGTGGCCATGGGCACCCCAATGGGCAGGTGGGGGTCCTGCATCACACGTCATGGGCATCTCCAGCCCACATTACTCCGTGATCACACTGAGCAATAAGCATCTTTACAGCACGTTTGCTCTTTGGGTGTGAACAGCACACCCGGTGCTTTATGTGCTGCCATTAGGATCAGGAGCAGGGCATGCAGGGCACAGAGAACCCATGCCAGTTGTGATCAATACCTACCCCAGAGTGGCTCACAGGTGGAGGTGTCCCTGTCCTTGCTGGCGCATAGGATGAATGCTGGGAGGAAGGCAAAAAGTTGGCACTGCAGGGATACAGGGCTGGTCCCCTCCTTCTGAGCGGAATGCACTGGGACTGCATGGCGTAAGTGTGGCAATGGGGTGCAATGGCGGCCAGCAGCTACAGCAGACACCACGTTTTGGCCCGGTGGGGCGTGATAGTGATGGGCCTGATCCCCCCGGGGCCTGCTCAGGCAGCACCACCACGAGCCCGGCATCGCTGGCAATTTGAGCTGGAGCTGCATTTTCTCCCAGAACATTCCACTTAAAAAATAAAAGAAAATACAAAGAAATGAGGAGCACGACGCTACGGGCGCGCGTGGCCAACGGAGCTCTCCTCGCCGCCGTTCCCCGTGGTGGCCGCCAGGGGGCGCAATGGCGCAGCCGCGCCGTCGGGGGGCCCCGAGGGCGAGGGGCGGGGGGAGCCGCGCCCCTTTGATCTCCGCGCATCAAAGGCAAAGCCTGGCCCGGCCCCGCTCCCCCCGCCGCGGCGCGGCCCCCCCGGCCGAGGTCAGCCGAGTGCACGGGGGGGCTCCGACGGGGCGGGCTCTCTTCCAGCCCCCCCAAACTCCTCGGGGCCGGGGGTGCGGAGCGGCCCCTTCCTGCGGGTCTGCGCTGGCGCCAGGAAGGGAGCGCGGCGGAGCTGCCGCCGCCGTTGCGAAATCCCCTCCCTCGGGGGGGGGAACAGCGGCACAGCCCCCCGGGGCCCTTTGAAATCCCATCCCTCCTCCCCGAAGGGCGGGCGCAGGACGCAGCCCCCCGGGTATAAAGAGGCGTCCGCGGGCAGGTAGCGCTGCTCGGGGGCACGGAGCGCAGCGCCGAAGTACGGACGGGACGGGGCGGACGGGTCGGGACGGACGGGCGATGCGGGCTCTGCTGGCGCTGCTGGCGGCCCTGAGCTGCGCGGGGCGGGCGGGGGCCGGCGGCGGCCTCAGCTCCAACGCCATCAAGGTGGGGGCGGCCGCCAGCGCCGCCCCCGCCGCCGCCGCCCCCGCGCCCTTCGACGGCAGCAACAAGGCGCCTCCGGCCGCCACCCGGCAGGTAGGAGCGGGGCGGCACGGGGGCTGCCGGGGGTTACCGGGCGGTGGGAAGCGGCGCTGACCCTCTGCCCGCCCGCAGCCCTTCCCCTGCTCCGAGGACGAGGACTGCGGCCCCGACGAATTCTGTGGAGGGGCGGCCCGCGGCGGCGGCCCCCCGCTCTGCCTCGCGTGCCGGAGACGCCGCAAGCGCTGCCTACGCGACGCCATGTGCTGCCCGGGCACGGCCTGCAGCAACGGTGAGGGGCGGCCGGGCCGGGGGGCGCGCGCGGGGCGGGGAGGTGGGGGGACACGCGGGGCTGACGGCGCTGCCTCCCCCTCCCCACCCCGCAGGGCTCTGCACGCCCCCCGAACCCCCGCCCGGCGTTCCCGAGCTGGACGAACCCGGTCCCGAGGCGCTGCCCCGACGGACGCCCGCGCCCGCCTGGCCGCCCGACGCCAAAGGTAAGCACGGCTCCGGGGGGCGGCGCGGCCGCGGGCGCCGTCGGAACTCGGCGCTGATCTCCCTCCCGTCCGCAGGTGAGGAGGGCGACTTCTGCCTGCGCTCGTCGGACTGCGCGGCGGGGCTGTGCTGCGCCCGCCACTTCTGGTCCAAGATCTGCAAACCCGTGCTGCGCGAGGGGCAGGTGTGCACCCGGCACCGCCGGAAAGGAGCCCACGGCCTCGAGATCTTCCAGCGCTGCCCCTGCGCCGAGGGCATGGCGTGCCGCCCGCAGCGCGACCGCGGCGGACCCGACGCCTCCCGCCTGCACACTTGCCAGCGGCACTGAGCGACTCCGGGGGGCAGACCGAGGATGGACGAACGGACGGAAGGACGGACGGGGGGGATGGACTCTGACCCCGCTCGTGAGAGCTCCCCGCTGTGCTCACAGCCGGAGCAGAAGGTTGTTTCTCGAGGGAACTACTCTTAAGCGACTGATTGCAGTACGTTACTGTGTTGTGAATATGGAGGTGGCACTTAGTGTACAGACGTTCTGAGCGAGCCGCCCGGACGCTCCTCCAGCCAGGACTGGGACGTGGTACGCGCTGGGTTTCCAGTTGCTCTCGATGGACGCGGCCGCCCCTTCAGGTGTAGGGCGGCGCACGCTGCGCTGTGCCACACTCCGGGGCGATGCCCCACGGAGGCGGCGGGGTCGCAGAGCGGGACCTCAGCGGCCCCGGCCCTGAGCCGTGCGGTCGCGGCGCTCTGGGCACAATAAAGTTTATTTTTCGCTTCAGCTGGCAGTACGTCGCTCAGTTCTTCCCTCCGGGGTGGTGGTGGAGGGAGGGAAGGGGGCGAGTGAGAGCTCTCACGGCCCCTCGCGGTGCCGTCTGCAGGGATGCTCCCGAAGCACAGCATCCCTTTGGTGTTTTACTGCTACCTGACCTCCGGTACTAACGCCTGTGGCATTCACTCTCCTGCTTAGAGACCTCTGGGTTTGCCCAGAGTGCTAACATACCAGGGACGGAGCCTGGCACAGCTACGTGCAGTGGGTCCATGCACCGAGGGTGGCTGCTGTCAGAGAGTGGCTGAGGTTGGCACTGGCTGCCCCAGCCCAGCACTAACGCAAAGGAATGGGTTCAGGGCAGCTGTGCTCACAGTTCAGGGAATGGATTTTCCCACTGCTGCAACCTGAACCGGTGCTTGGAGCATCCCAGCGAATGAGGTCGTGCTTCAAAGGCTTGAGCACTGCAGTTACTTTTTAAAAGTAGTTATTGTTTTACAAAAAAAACCAGCACTGTTCCACAACACACCAGTTGCAGTTGTGCCCAACGCCAGTCACTCAACGCTGTGCGCAGAGGCACGGGTGGTTTTTAGGTGGCGTTGAGCAGCTCTGGTGTTGAGGTGACCTATTTGGTCTCTGTGACGTACGAAACAGTATCGTCCAGTTCAGCACCGCAGTGTAACGAACCTTTCCCACTCACCTATTCACTTTTCTCACCCTCTCCGTGAGCACCGCCCTTGGGCCGCCCCTTCAGCAGCCGGGCAGCGGCTCCGCGTCCCCCTGCAGGGGGTCATGGGGAGCTGAACGCGCGCTGATCAGACTTGGAAAGGAGGGGCTGAGGAGGTCCCCGCGCTTTGAATCTACTGCTGCCCGCACCCGGCTCAGCTCCCGCGGCTCGTTGACATCGGCGTCTCAGGACGGCATCGGTGAAATGATTCACCCGGGAGGAATAAAAGATCAAAGCATGAGCAGGAGACACAATAAGCAGGTTTCGGTGGAGGGGAGGCTTAGTACCCCTTGTTTGTGCACCGCTCCTGGTCATACAGCTGAAAGCATTATCAGAGGTGATCTAAGAAGTTAAATGTGGTTACTGGTACTGATAAACAGTAAAACTGTTCTGCTTTGTCTCTCAGAGCAGCAGAAGAGCATCTAATGCACATTCCCCATTTGTCAGAGGTGTGCGTTATTGCTGAGGCACTGTGTGCATGGTTTTGTTTGATGTGTGACATTTCTGTAAGAGCCTGTGGTGTGCCCACTGCGGTACCACGGTCCATGCAGGGCTGTTCTGGAGGTGCCCGCATAGGCTGGGCTGGACTTGGAGCCCCCTGAGAGAGGCTGAGCCTTCCAGAGGGATGATTCAGAAGGAGGGGGCTGGTGAAGGTCTCAGCCTCTCCGAAGTGATGCATATCGCTGTTTACTGACTGCTATTTTTTTGCAGCTTCCACCCCCCCAATGCCTGAGCTGTGTCCCTAATTAACAGCAGAAGATGGGACGAGGACAAGCCAGAGCCTTTGGGATGCTTCTGGGCAGAGCCCGGGGAGGGACCAGACCCGTTAGCAGCTGATTGAGGTGAGTAATTAGGCATCGTCATGCAAATGGACACAGCCCAAGGAAAGGCTTGGCTGGGAGCGAGGGATGCTTGTAGGGCTGAGCCCCTTCCATCCCAAGCTGGGTCAGGAGAGGATTTCCCCCCTTTGAAATAGCGAGGGGAGAAGTAATTATTGCTTCTTGTCTATTTTTGTAGGTACTGGCACCACAGGGCCCTGCAGTTAGCTATTGGCTCTTAGAGAACGTGTTGTGGGGCTACAAGCATGTGGGTGTCAGGCACACAGAAAGTGCTGCTCTACTTTTTTCTTCTTAATTTTTAACTAAGCTTTCTTTCAAGATGCTGATTTTCAGAAGGGTAAGTAGCTGTACAAGAGCTCCAGCACTGGAAACATGACCCTTGGCAAACCAAGCCTCCAACCCATCGATCCTCCTTCCTGATTTCCTCCTTGGAAAGTGAAAGATCCATCCTTGTCATGCCTGATGGAGGGCTCCTAGCAGAGCACTTTGTCTGCCTGCACCAACAGGCGGATGTGCTTTCAAAAACACAAAAAGGAACCGTTTGATTCTACTGCACACTTCTCAGTTAATATCCCTGATGGGGGTTTTATGAGAATTATAATGGCTTTGGCATGTTTTGAGTCCCTCAACAACTGCTCAAAAGCCTTCTCGAGCCAAAATGTAGCAGAATACGTTCAAACACTGAGTTGTTTGTTATTTTTTAATCCCGGGGACCAGTAGAACACAGGCATTCCTGTATTGCTTTGACCTTGTGCCTAACTGTTAATTCTCCATCTCCTATTGATTCCTCGTGCTGCTCTGCAGCTTTCCAGCTGGCCCCATGAGGTTAGGGGGCCACTTCAAGGTGACAACCCAGTGAGAGGTCAGATGGTCCTGGCCAGGTGGGTGGGTTCTGGACTCTGGTTCTGGTGCCCAGGCTCTTTTCTCTGGCTTTTCCCCATGCACAGCATACAAACCAGCTTTTAGGCAGTCCTGATGGCTCAACCCATGCTGACCTTTCGCTATGGCTCTGCTGTCCCAGGCGCCGCACGTTTCTGAGGCTCAGCTGCACCAGCCAGAGGAATGCCTGGCCATAAATGTTCATGCAAGAAACGCAGTTCCTTCTGGCCAAGGCCCAGCCTGAGCAGGGGATGAGGAATGGCCTTGATAGCGAACAAACCCAGATCCCTTCCCCTATTTGGAGACTTGCATCTTGCATTCAGGGATGCACAGGCTGCCTTCAAAGTGAAGAGCCCAGAAGATCCCTTCTCCCTCCAGGGGATCACTTCACCTCTAATCCTTTCTTTTTTCATCAAGACAAAGAACTGATATGAGCAATATTAAAGTATTTTTTAACCCTGTGGACTGAGGAGAGCTTCCAGTCCCTGCTTGGAGAGGTGTTTTCTGGGGGCAGATAGGGACATATCGTGGAATCACAGAATCATAGAATGGCCAGGGTTGAAAAGGACCACAATGACCAACTAGTTTCAACCCCCCTGCCATGTGCAGGGTCGCCAACCAGCAGCCCAGGTGCCCAGAGCCACATCCAGCCTGGCCTTGAGTGCCTCCGGTATGGGGCATCCACATCCACAACCCGTTCTAGTGCCTAACCACCACTTCAAACCCATCAATCTTATGTCTGATAACAAAAAAGCAATAGGGGTGTGAAAGGCAAACAACCTGAATTACTGATGTTTTAATTCTTGCTTTAGGATTTTTATATTCTCCCAGGAGCTCAGAAGCAGTTAACATCACGAGTTCATGCCCTGCACGGAGGCATCGACAGGAAGAGGTAGGGTGGGTTCCCAGAGGACTCACACTAGGATTTCTCAGGCTCTGTCCTCATGCTTCTGGAGGCCAGAGAGATTGATGGGGAGAGAAAAATCCCTCCTGTAGCTCATGGCACTGAAATACTAGTCATGTGCACAGAAAATTTCCTCAGATGAGGGTTTTCTGGTGCTATATAGACATTCACATATATTTTTAGGTATTGTGTTCTTAAAAAATATCATTCAGTCCAGCTTTTGTGTGTAAATCTTGCGTAGACCCTTTTTTAAGCCATCAAGATTTTTCTGGTTGACGTAAGTTGTGGCATCATGGCACGTAGTTTTGTCAGGTTCCTTTTTTCCCAGCAGAATCTCACGTTCCTTCCTCTGCTAGAAGCTTACTGACCTGTTGAATATTGAGTTGCTTGCTGCCTTCTGGGTTCTTATTTGGCCTTTTGTTACTAGAGTTCATAAAAGAAAAGCCAGGAAGCCGGTAGTGAATATTTGAAAGCTATCTAGTGCCTATCAAGCAAGCCCAGGTATTATGTGCAGCCCTCATGTTTGCATGTGGTTTCTTTTTTTTCCCCCCTGTTCAACAGATCAAAGTCACTACACTTTGGTTCTGTATTTGGGAAAAGCCCACATTCTGCCCCAGGAGTTTTCTAACTTCACACAGGGTCTCATTGGCCGGTCCTACGGTGGTGATGTGTCCCACAGGCTAATGGTGTTCCCCACCTGCTTCATAGATATGAATGTGTCTGTGTAACACAAGCACTGCCCTCAGACCAGAGGACCTGGGTTCAGTAAGTATTTAAACCTGTGCTGGCAGTGGGGCTGGACCCACAGTGGTGTTTCTGATGGCTTTCTTCAGCTCCTCTCTTTAGGTCATTCTTCACTGTGCCAGAAATGCTACAGCCTAGGAAGCAAAACTCTTCTTATTTAGGTGTCTTGATCTGTATTTAGATCTGAGTCTGCCTTAAGCTGTGGGAAAACATCGCCTGTGGATTTAAAGAACGTTGTTTAAGTAATGTAAATAGTAAAGCAAGATGCTTTCAAAGCTGGAGTTTCCTTTGTTGTCACAACTTCTTACTGCAGCGTAGTCCATTATTGTTAAATACCTTCACTGTCATTAAAAACCAGCACCTTCTCATCATAGAGTTAATTGCATTCTGTAGGGAAGTGTGGGCAACTCAATGATCACAATTTTTTATTTCTTTAATTTATATTATACTTTAAATAGAAAAATACATTGGCTTGCATATATTTCAGTTTCATTACCTCCTTGTTAGCATCACTCTGATAACCTCGTCTGAGGACTTAACACCAAAAGCTGTCAAACAAGATAAGGACCAAGGGCATGTGCTTCTTGTTTAGGATGAAGTTCTGCAGCTTGTATTATAAAACGTGTGCTGCTGGGTTTGGTTTAGCACTGTTTCTTGCAGAGCTGTTGAGATGGGAGAAGTCAATGTGGGAATTTTTAAAATGAGATTCACGACTTTTTCACTGAGACAAATACAAACCCCTCTGTGTTGAGAAGGAGGAATGTATGCCAAATTCCTGAAAAGAGGCACTGAGAGTGTGTTGGGCTTGGCTGTTCAAGAGACACATCAAATGAAAACGAACAAGAAAAATCAGACCTTGCGAAGAACAGCAATAAGACAAGATTTTGCTGAGTTCTCATTTTCGCTTACTTCCTTGGGGTGTTGTAAGGCAACAAGCTGATGAGGTCATGATCAGTTGTTGTCATATGGGCAGGCTAGAGAAATAGCTGCCTCATCCCCTTCCCAGGGCTTTTTAAGGCGTGAATCAGCCTCCCTATCTCCCTTCTTATCATTCCTAAAGCTAAGATGACTGATGTGGTATTTCATCAGAGCCAGAGCTCTCGTTGTAACCACAGCTAAAAAAGCTCTTAAAGCTCTTAAGCTCCCTCAACGTTCAGACTGTGCTTCGTGTTACAAATCTGCTCATCTCCACTCCAGTTCCCAACGTGAGTCCATGGTAGTTGTGTCACTGTCTCATGCTTTTCTCCTTCTCCTATGGCTCTGACTTGGTGATCTCACTTGCCACCCAGCATCAGCTGTTGTGTGATTGTTTCCCTATAATTTAATTCTGGCTTCTTGACTCTCTTATGCCCACTTGACAAGTGGGAAGTGTGGAAGACCCTTTTCTTTTCCCATTTTTGATGGGATTTGTGTCCCTTGTCCTTCTTCCTCTCCAAGACACCCTATCTGACCATATCAAAGTGAAAACAAAAGAGTTTTCATTTCCAAGACATCCAACTTGATATCCCATGCCAGTCTCACCTGTTGCATGAACTTTAAGAGATCAGACAGGGAAAGCTTCCAGCAAATAACCATTTTCTATGCTGCCCTTGCTGGAAACCACCCAGAAACATACACACAAACACTTCACTGTCACCCTTTGAATTATTACTTACATACCTGAAAGCTTATCCAAAATGCTCAGGGAGCAGGGAGGGAGTTAGGTATTAGGCAGGCTGCTCCACTCATCCGGGAACATGAGGGAGGGTATTGGAACAAACATGGTGACCATCCACTGCAACAGCTGGGCTGAGGCAGAAAACCAGATGGAGGGAGGAATATGGACCTGCCTAAGGGTCAGGATGCTGAACTTCAGGAGAGCAAACTTGAGGTTGTTTGAGGGATCGTTGGATGAGATCTGCTGGGAAGATGTGCTTAGGGACAAAGGAATGTAACAGAGTTGACAGCACTTTAAGAATGCTTTTCTGAGAGCACAAGAGCTCTCCATCCTGCAGAATAAGAAACCAGGCAGACGAGGTGGGAAACCAGCGTGGCTGAGCAAGGACCTGCTGATCAGGCTGAGGGAAAAAAAGGGAAAAGTATACACAGTGGAAGTGGGAATGAGTGACCTGGGAAGAATATAGGGATGCTGTCCAGATGTGCAGGGATGGAGTCAGGGAAGCCCAAGCACAGATGGAATTGAACTTGGCTGTGAAAACCAACAGGAAGGGATCCTTTAGCTACACTGGGCCAAAAAGAGAGGCTAAGGAGATTGTACCCCCTCTGATAAATGAAAAGAGAGAACTGGCCTCCTCACACAAGGAGAAGGCTGAGGTACTTAATGAGTTCTTTGCCTCAGTCTTCATGGTCAGTCAGGTTTCTAATGCCTCACATGCCCCTGAGCTTCTAAGCAGGAGTTTGGGGAGCAAAATCCCTCCCACAGGAAGAGCAGAGCAAATCAGAGACCACCTCATGATGCTGTACGTGTACAAGTATGTTGGGCCCAATGACATGCATCCTGGGGTTCTGAAGGAACTCACTGATGTGGTTGCCAGGATGCTCTCCATCATATTTGAGAAGTCATGGCTGTCAGACGAAGTCTCTGATAACTGGAAAAACAGAAACTTCACTCCCATTTCGTAAGAAAGGGAGAAAGAAGGAACTGGAGAACTACAGGCCAGCGAGCCTCATGTCTGTGCCTGCAAAGATCGTGGAGAACATCCTTATTGAAGAAATGTTAAGGCTCATGTGAGATGGTCAGCGTGGCTTCACCAAGGCAGTCTAGTGACCTTCTACAACGGAGTGATGGCATTTGTGGGCAAAGGACAGGCAACTGATGTCATCTACTCGGACTTGTACAAAGCCTCTGACATAGTTCTTCACTGCTTTCTTATCTCTAAATTGGAAAGACATGGATTTGAAGGCTGGACTGTTCAGTGGATAAAGAATTGACTTAATGCAAGTCATTGCAATATTGCTGTCAACAGCTCTATGTCCAGGTGGAGGCTGGTGATGAGTGGTGTCACCCAGGAACTGTTCTGGGACTCGTGCTTTGCAGCATCTTTATCAACAAGATAGACAGTGGGGCTGTGTGTACCCTCAGCAAGTATACAGATGACGTCAAACTGAGTGGTACAGTTGACACAGTAAAAGGGAAAGACACCATCCAGAAAGGCCTGGACACACTTGAAAAGTGAACACATAAGAATCTAATGAGATTTAACAAAGCCAAGTGCAAGGTGTTGCACTTGGGTCAGAGAAATCTCAGATACGTGTACCAACTGGGAGAAGAACTCATTGAGAGCAGCCCTGCTGACGACTTGGGGGTCCTGGTGTACAAGAGACTGGACATGAGTCAGCACCATGCTTTTGTAGCCTGGAAGGCCAATGGTGTCCTGGGCAGCATTAACAGAGGAGTGGCAGCAAGGGGAGGGAGGTGATTGACGCCTTGTACTCTGCCCACATGAGGCCCAATCTGCAGTATTGCATCCAAGCCTGGGGCCCCCAGTACAAGAAGGATGTGTAGCTGTTGGAGTGGGTCCAGAGGAGGACCTCTAAGATGATCAAAGTGGAGAAAGAAATGAAGAAAGGTTGAGGGAATTGGGATTGTTTAGCCTGGAGAAGAGAAGGCTCTGGGAAGATTTTTGTTGCAGCCTTCCAATACTTGAAGGGAGCTGACAAGTAGGAGTCGGACTGACTTTTTACACGTTTTGATAGTGGTAGAATGAGGGGGAGTGGCTTTAAACTAAAAGAGGGGAGATTTAGGTCAGGCGTTAGGAAAAGATTTTTTACTTAGAGAGTGGTTAGACACTGGCACAGGCTGCCCAAAGAGCGTGTGGGTGCCCCATCCTTGGAGGCATCCAAAGCTAGGCTGGATGGGGCCCTGATCTAGTGTTGTCAGCCCTGCCATGGCAGCACAGTTGAAACTAGATGATCTTTAAGGGCTTCTCAAACCTAAGCCAATCTGATTTGATGGCTCCATGAAATGCCGATAATAGATGGCAATAAATGATAATAAAAGAATCAAGAAGATACACTTTGCATCAAAGCACATATGCACACCTATTGTGGGCATAGTGTTGAAACAAAAAGGGCATGTGCCCAATGCAAGATGGAGTACATGAGAGAAAGAGCAGTCTAGACCTGAAGTGTACCACCCACCCATGTATATTTGGTAAAAAACAGCTCTGCCTGCTGGATTTTATTTTTCTCACTGAGGTACATGTTGCTTTTAAATAAACATAATTATACCCTCTGTGGAGCTGCAACTTCGTCCAAGGGCTAAAAATAGTAGGCAGAAAGTAGAGACATCAATTAGATGCATACTGCTCAACAATTTAACTTCTAATTGGCTTGTGGTTATTCCCCAACTAGGAACCAACCCTGTTGTGTTTAAAGGATTGACAGTCTAGCAAAACAGGGACCCAAAACAAATTTTGTTTTAAAGTGAAATGACCCCAGAAAAAGTCATATATGTTGCATGTCGAGGAATTCACATGTTTGTATGCTGCTTACTTTCTGCCTAGAGCATTTCTAATGCTATTCCCGCCATCATAGGTTACACAGCTAGGTTCAGCTCTCTACACTCTCTTCAACTCACAGCAGGTTTTTTAAAGTTTCTCTAATCTGATTGAAGTTAGATTTGGTTCCGGATCAGCTCATGGTGCAGTACTGAAGGAGTGGTTGTTGGAGGCATCCCAAGACCATCTTGTTTTCTGCCCCAAATCTGTTTTCTTTTCAGGTGGCAAAAGCAAAGCCTCTACCATCTCAATTCCTTCCATTTGTATTTCTATTTAATTCTTCTTTATGACTTGTTCTGTGCTGGGTTAAACAAGAGAGGTTGGTATGTTTTCTTGCTGTGGAACCTGAAATTGAGAGGGCTTTGTGCCTAGCAAAACTCATGTCGTGTTTCAGCTGATGATGCACACAAACACATCTCATCATGGGAGTGCTTGTCAGGTGTTGGCATCACATGTCATTCCTCAAAGCACATTAATCAGGGTGCAAAATGAGAAAAGGCCAACAGAGCTCAATGTCCATATCCCAGATTACCTGAGTTTTGAACCTGATTCAGTCCTTGGAAGACCAAGCTCTTTCAAAGCTCTACAGGGAGAGGTACACCAAGAAGAACCCATAGAGCTGCCCATGTGCCCACTAAGAGTAGAGTAGCCTTCATGTCTCCCTACAACTAGGGCATCATTCCTTTTTCCCCAAGATTCAGGAGAGTCCTTCCTTGCCCTTATTTCTAAGCTGTTTTTTCCTCCAACTCAACACCCAAAGAAAATCTATCTGCTGTGGCCCCATGATGACCAGCAGCTGGTCATGTACTTAACTGGTGCAAATCATGAAAAATAAGAGGGAAAATAACTATAATCTTCAAGCGAAAGTAGCATGTGCATTACCATGTATATTCTATAAGTGGTAAGAAGGTAAATTCTTTGCATTTTCCCCCAGTGCTGCACCCCAGGGGATGCCTAAGAAAGCGTTTGCACCGTTGCACTCACAAAGAATGCACACAAATAGCCCGGGTTTGCTCTGGTTAGGATTAAATTAAACTCAATCCTTCTTGCCCAAAACCATGTCTCAGCAGCAGCCAACCCTTCTTCATGTGAGTAAATTTCACTCAAGCAAGAAGCATCCCAGAAACCACGATGGCCTGAATGGTTTCAATTTTGCATTATTTGGTGGAGCTCAGCCTTATAATTATCTGACTTCTTGCCAGAGATGTCTGCTTACCAATGCTCACACACCGGGCAGGATAGCAATGACAATTATGCTTTTTTTGGCCGTGGTCTTACACTGAAAGTGAAACTATGCTGAGAGTTGATAGAAAGCAAAGAAAGAGTCTCGTTGCACTTGAATTGTTTACTAATTAAGTAGTAATGAAGCTACTGTGAGATGAAAAGTACAGTTTTGGGCTAATAAGCATTTTGAATGCAGTTAACACTGAAAGGCAGCTTAAAGAACAGAGGGCAGTGAAAGGATTCAAGACGGTGTTTTGTCCCCGTTAAAAAATCCTACATTTCTGTAACACTTCAGTCTTTTATTTAAAGACTCGATACCTCTTAATTTGCTGCATCAGAAGTTTCAGTACAGTTGAAGAAGAGAGAAGAAAAATATTCAGACCCGTGTTTATAACATCGCTTTTGTTTTGGTGAAATAGTAAGGTGAAAGAAAGTGCTGAAAAGAAAGCATGATGCTCCACAAGCACTGAAGTGAATTAGAGCACAGTACTGAAATGATGATTAGATTAAGGGTGGCTTGATGATCAGCCAAGGGATGCTTTTTTTGTCAAGCAGCACTCCTGTGTGGTCAACACCCTGGGTGGCTGCCATTTTAAAGTGCTTTTTGGCCAGCTGTTGCATGTGGGCTCGTTGGTCTTCCTTTAATTTCACTGATTTTGAAAAGAAAGCAGAATGCCCTGTGCTCAGTCACCATGCAACTCATATTAATAGTCATTCTGCAGCATTGTAGCACTGCAGCATGCAGAAGGGCTCAGCCTCGTTGCACAGACTCACTGCAGAAACTAATCCCTGCATCATCATGTTTGTTGGCAAAATGGAAAAAAAATATATGCATATTTCACCATACACAATGGAACCACAATTAATGCCCAGAGAACTGGTGAGCACACCAGTTTTTTCAGGAACAAAATCTTGGAAACTGAGATTCTGGTTACTGCTCAAATGGATTATTTGCAGGAGTGCTTGCAGATCTGGTACCCAGACCCATGAACTGAAGTTGGAAGAACCCGCATTCATGCTGCTGACCATCACCACAAGCCCATCTCAGAATTTTCAAGTGGCAGAGCTGGTTGCCACTATTCACAGAGCAAGACCATCATCCTTGTTCCCATGTAGATTTTCCAGCCTAAAGAGAAGAGATGTCTCCTGCTACAAGCTGGTGCATTAACTCTGACAAGCATAAAAGCAGCTAAATAACAGGAACAGGAAATAACTACCCAAGGTTTGCCAACTGCCAGCCAAATTCTAACCTGCTCGAATAATTTTCAAGCCCAATTTACTAAAAACTGTGATCTAGAGTTAAACATAGCAAGATACAAATAACACAGGGCAAGAGCTAGCTTTGGATTGGATCCTTGCTTTTGGTTTGCAGACCTTGGAATAACTCTCCCTGTTTTTGCCTGGTGCTGCAAAGTGCTTAGAGACTTCTGGGAGCTCCTAGGGAGTTGCACCACCCAGGAACTGCTCCACATTTCACAGTATCTGGCCCTTGATGGTAGGTTACCAGTTCCCCAGGATGCACACAGTATACTTAAGGATGCATTGAAATGAGAGACTGCAGATGAACAGATTTTGCCCGGGATCCTTTCATTAAACCCGACACGGATGCACACAAACTGAAGTCCATCAGCCATGGAGCAAAAGGTAGCTGTTTGCAAACCCAGTTGTAAGGGATCCCAGTGCGGACAGTACACTGAAACAGCATCCCCATTTCAAGTCCCCATCTCCTTCAGTCATGGCCAGTAACATGGCGCACCCAAAAACTTGCTCTGTGTTGACACCTTGTTCTCTGGTAGGGAGGTTGGAGGTATGAGCTCCCCATGATGAAACAGTTGGAATTGGACCATGGAATTCCCAAATGCAGAGTATAACCTCTTGAGTTACCACTAGCAGCCAGAGCTTGCCCCAAAGTGAAAAGACCTCTCCTCTTGGCTTTGTAGGAATTGGGCACACACTCAAAGGCCCTCTGTGGAGCACCATTACGTGGCACAGCTGAATTTCCTTCAAGAGAGACCATGTGCAATTTGAGACCCGCAAAGGTGGGCTATGGGCTGGGCTTGTGGGATTTGTACACCTTCCAAATGAGGGGTAGGGGAAAAGCGTTTTAAAGAAAATGATATTGGAGCACGGTAATTAAAGAAAGTGATAACTGGGAGTGGGCGTGCCAAGTGTCCTGGGGCTTGTATCAAATTCCCATCTGGAAATTCTGGGTTCACTGGTGTTAAAATACTGAAGGGAGTACAGCAAAAGACTCTCTCCCTTGGAGATGAAAATTTGATTCTGGGGCCAAGAAGATGCTAAACCCTCAGATGAGTCAACGAATGCTTTTATTTATGGTTAGGATGCCTCGTTCTCTACTAGATGCCCAGTTTTGCCACAAGTTGACATTTAGCAATGTCATTTCTACTATTTAAGAGACATCTAACCAGGCAGGTTGGGACGTGATACTTTCAGAGCTGAAAGAGTCCAGACTGAGTACTTTTATTTCAGCTGTGGCAGCTTAACACTTCTTATTTCAAAATCTTAAGAAGCAAACAATGATGGGTGAAGCAAGCAGGGAGACTGCAGACACAACTACATCCAGACAACAAGGAGGAACAGTCACTGCCAATTGTTTTAACCATTTCTATCATCATCAAGCTAGCCAAAAGAGAAAGGATGGCACAGAACGATTTCATGGAGAGATACGTCATCCATTAGCAATTCGAAAGCTTTGATAGGCTCAGTTATTGTTTTCACAGCTAGTAGCATGGCTTGCAGATATTGACGTGGCTTGCCAATGAAGCATAAATGGCTTTAGCAGTGATAATGCTGAATATGTGCAGTTTATTGTGAATTTGTGCATCTCACACAATGGCTCATGGGAGAAGAAAGCAAGAACAGAAAAGCAGGGGAAGGCAAGAATTTCCTCACACTTTAAATTGCTTTAAACTATGGGTTTTTTATTTTATTTTTAATTTACTGGCTAGGAACATATTTGTAAATGCTGGGGATGATTCACCAGGAGGCCTGTGACTGCCAGAAGCTGCTGGGATCCAGCACTTGGGAACTTGGAGCTCCATCCACAGCTTCTTGTGAAAGGCAAACAGTTTGCTCATTAGAGCCTTTTATTTGCTTGTTTATTCATTACAAATGAGCCCTATGGGTGTATTTCATTTGGCCTGGGACACCACTTCCCTCATGTTTCAGGTTTCTTTGTTTGTTTTTTTTTTTCTTCTTTTTTCTTCAGAACACTGTGAGATTTTTACAAAGACGGGATTTTTTCAGACAGCAAGATATGTTTATTTTATTTTATTTTATTTTTGCTGTAACAAACATCCTCTGCACACACAGCTCTTGATATACTGAGGTGACTATTGTGTTCAAGTGAATTTGGTTGGCGCTTTCAAAGCCACAGTCTCATTTTCTCTTTAAATTTGACTTCAAACAGATAGCGGCAACAAAGCAAGGTGGTGCATGAGAAATTTGGTACGAGTTGTCAAACTCATACAATTTATAAAATAGTGTCAGCATTAGAGCATTCGTTTGGAAACTAATGCAAATGCACAGAACAGGTGTCATCGATGGATGAAAGATGCTGGTGAACACTTTGGAGGTCCAAAAGAGATGGCCAGCATCATGGAAGAGAACAAAAATACCAACACGTGTTTCTTAAATGCCAGAGGTTGCATTACAGCCACTGCATTCATTAATATAAGCTGTATGTGCCTGGAAATAGACTTGAAATTCCACATACTGAGATATCTAGACGTGTTAGAACATCTAAAGATTCCAAAACTCAGTTGAAGCTGATCACCGTAATGGAGGCATACAGCAGTACTCAGCAAGAATAAGTCATACTGCTGTCAGTGAAACTGTATTTTGGCAGCTGAGGCATCAGCCCTTCAAGCACTGGGTTAAGTGGATCGTACATGGTGCTGTATATGTAAATAAAGTGATGCTGTTAATAACAAACATCTCTGCTACCCTTTTAAGAGGGGTATTTCTTTAACACATGCAGAAAGTTAAAGTTACAACTCTGCAAAATTTCAGTTTGCGTCCTCATCTGTTTATCATTTATTCTTTGGATGCTTGTGCTAAGAATTTAGTCTTTCAGAATAATGTTTATGGTAGGTGGTCCCTTCAAAGCCGTTTTGTTTCATTGAAACATTTTGATTTGCTGTGGAAGGCTCATGCAAACTTTTCCTTTAACTGCATCCAACACCGTGATGAACCAGTGCAAGAACTCCTGTTGCAGTATTTCCTGTCTCAATACAGTCAGACACTTTGAAGTGTTATTTTTCATTCAATTTGAGGGAAATTTGTTGTTTCCCTCTCTCATTCAACCCTAAGCGAAAGATGAAAAATTCCTGATGGTAGTTTAAACATGTCAGTATATAATCCAAATTTAGATACACACTTACGCTTTCATTACATACATTACATACACACATTAATATCCACACAAAATTAAAATACTTCACATTTGCTTGCTTATCTAAAAAAGGTAACAGCGCATTCTCTTTAATAAGGATCACAGAATCACTAAGATTGGAAAAGATGTCCAAGATCATCCAGTCCAGTCATCTGTCTATCACCAATGCTTCCCCACTAACCTGTGTCCCTCAGTACTACGTCTGAATGTTTCTTGAACGCCTCCAGGGACGGTGACTCCCTGGCAGCCCATTCCAGCACATGACCACCCCTTTGGAGAAGAAATTTTCCATAATATCCAACCTGAATATCCCCTTATGGGGGGTTCCATAAGCCATGGATGCTTTCATTAGGGTGCTTATTTAATGTACAAAAGAAAAAGGATGTGAAATAAGAATTTAATCTTTCTTTACCAGAATTAATACCACAAGTCAAAAAGTATGCCAGGACACCAAAAAAAGTAACAGGGATCTGCTCTTGTGTGCATCAGACTTTGCACGTGCAGGGTAGAGGGATGCAGGCTGAGCATAGACTTGTGTGTGCAAGTGATGCAAGTAAGCACCAAAGAATCAGCAAAAAGGAGAAAAACTCAGAGAATCAACATGAGGATCCTTTTCCCAAGCAAATCTTTGGTAGTAGAATAAAGTAAAAATAAAGCAGGTTTGTTTGCATTAGTGGAATGCTCCTGGACAATTAATGCTATCTTGAAAGTAGATCAACCCCAGGGTACACATGGGGAATACTACATTTCTTAAGCTTCTGTTAAACGCTGAAAGTTATGGAGACTTAGGGCGCTAATGGCAAATGTTGAGACCTGGACCAAAGTATGGCATCTCTCATCCCAGTCATATGGGTGACTGCAAACTTTGGTTTGTTCAGCAGCAACAGGCACAGACCCAACCGTGCAGAGGCAGCAGAGGAAAACCCAATAGGAATAAAGCAGGTGGAGGAGGATTAGGGCTGATGTGGATGGAAAGGTGGGCAGCGGAGGCATGGGGAATCCTATGGGGTGCATCGCTCCCACTGCCAAAAGGCAGAAACCTCTCTACATAAAAAGCGACAGAGAACAGCGGTGAAATATCAATATACAGATTTTTTCTTTTTTTTTTTTTTTGAACTAAAAAACACAGAGTAAACACCATTCCCAGTGCCATGGCCTCATCTGTGCAGCAGCTCAGCCCCAGAAGCCTTGAAAGCGCAGTGGTGGGAGAGCTCCAACTTCCGCCGCCCGTCTTTGTGCGCGGCAGCGAGCCCATAAATCATCCCGCTCATGCTGTGTGCCCCTGCCACAGCGGGCGGCAGGAAGGTGGGAGGGTGAGCGGCAGCCCCGCTCAGCAGGCGGCCGACGGCTCTCAGGCTGGCACTGAAATGCTGGCGTGCGGAAAATTGGATGTGTTTTGTTCCCCTCTGCCCTTTGCGGGACCAAGCACCCTTGGGGACCAAAGCACAGGGGATTTTATTTTCTTCTAATTATGAAGTTTTTTATTTGACTTGAGGTGCCAGATGTCATTCACAACCGTTTTCTTGCTGCGGATAGGAAATCACTGAGAGTGAAACTTTGCAAGGGAGAGGATTCTGTGATTGCAGTCCCATCCCTTCCTCTAACTATTTCCATAACAGTTCTTTAATTAGTTTTTCTCCTGCTATCCACCCCAGGCTGGTAAGTGCTTTCTCAGTGAACTGGGGCTGGAAGGAAGATAGAGAAAAAGGGGGAAAAATAATAAATTCTTCCTTAAAGAACCATCATCTGATCTACTGTGCAGAGCAGGGAAAGACAGACAGCCGTCAGATGAATTGCATGCAGAAATTACAGTATTTGAACAGTCGAGAAAAGTGATAGAAAAAACAAACCTCAGTGGCTCAGACCACACTTTGGCTCAACTTCCACTGGCAGCCTGTTGCCGCTTATTCACTAATACAACAGCAGCCATGAGTAAAGACGAAAAACTTTTTACAAAAAGGGTAAAGGTCCTGACTTTTCAAACCTCTACCCTACTAGGAGCAGGAATTGAGGAGAATGGAACTTTTCTCACCCTTATTTCGAGGGATATGGGGAAAGCCAGCAGTGGGGAGCCCCACATGGGGGACGGGGATGGAGCTTCTCCTTGGACAGCAGAGGGGAGGCTGCACACCTGAAGCCACAGGGATCATCCAGGGGGATCAAGGAGGAGGAACAAGGACCTGGGGATGGCTGTGTGCTGCTCTAACATCCCTTAGGTACTACATGCTGAGTGAAAACAGCCAAGCCTGCTTTGCCATCATGGAGATTGACAAGGTCAACCATTCTCCCTAAAATTTATTTTGCTCCCGTTTCCCATGCCACCTCATTAACCTGCGGAAAGGATGTACCAAAAGCACTGTTCTGCTTGTTCCTGACATTGCTTCTGAATGTCAGAAGCACCAAGGCCTGTCCCCATTGGCTGTTGCTTACCTTTCTCACCAAGACGTTAATGGGATAATGTCAGTCAAGTGCTTTGAAGATGAAGAAGAAAGACTAGGCAAACAGGGGCAGATAAACAGAACTCTTCATCTTCCACGTGGTGCTGGACAGAGAGAGCATTTCCAATTATTTTTCCCAAGTGTCACCACATACTGGAGAAGATGTAGGACACAGCTGAGCTTTCCTTCTCCCACAATCCAAGACATAATGTTTGATCCATCCCTGCAGGATGCTGCTGTGAATCCCACACTGATGCATCGCCTGAGCTGCTGGCTAATTCAACTGCCATTAACCTAAGTAAAACTATAACCCACTGAGTAAACATTCCCCTATTATTTCTAGAGATTACTGTGCTGGGAAGTCATTAATAACCTAGAAGTGCATTCAATTTATCTTTGTTTATTAGCTGCTTTTGTCAGACATAAGCATCGCCCCCCCACTTTTGAAGTATCCCACTATGACATTAGCCCCAACTACAGCCCTTGTAAAGTCAACAATCTGATATGGCCATTAATCTCCCACTTCAAAAGGGAAGGCAGGAGATTGAGCAGGAAGATCTCACATCTGCTCTTCCACTTGCTGTTTGGCTGCAGCCTGACATCAGATAGCTTGAGAACTCCTTATGAACACTTATTTTCACTTCCAGCCAAAGAGGACAAGCGGAGCAAGGACCCACAGGAGACCTATACCTTGAGAAATAGGGGTTGGAGATGTTTCATGTATCCCCACAGAACCTCAAACAGCTCTTAGGTAAATAAGTACCATCCCTAGTCTCTAAACTTCAACCTTCATGGGTAGTCCGATGGATGCAACAAGCAAAAGCTCACTTTGTGCACCAAATTCCACCTTGAGGCAATGGGCCCTGGTAGGTCCAGAGGCACCATCATGCCTGAGGCTTCAGAGGACACTGCTGCTTACTGCAGATCTCCAGGAGCCATAGGCATAGGGGCACACCGGTCGTGAAGGCCCATCTCCTCAAAAGCTAAATAACAAGCATCACCTTCTTTCAAGTCAGTCCTTCAGCCACTACGCATCTTTCTGAACAAAAGGCACTGATTACATCCACTGGACTGTCTGCATGAGAAGTTTGGTGTTTTGGAAATGGGCCCACGTATTACTTTTTTACTCCAAAGATACCACCTGGCCACCTTTCCATTCCTGCTAGACTAATGAAGAACCAGCTCTCAGATGATGATGGGGTCAGGATCTTCAATTTCAGGCTGCAACAAATATGAGTTACTTGTCATGCTTGCATAAATGCAAACATAAACACATATGCTTGCACGTAACAAAGCAGGTGAATTCCAGGCCTTACTATTGTGGATAGAATGACTTGACTTAAAATACAGCTAAAATAGGTTGGTTTTTTTTTTTTTGCTAATGGCAGTTATTTCATTTACTTTCATTACTGCTAATGCTGACATATATCCAGGACATTAGTTACTATAACAGAGCAGGAGAAGGCAAGGTATAATGTATCCTCTGTATCTAAAGGACCAGCATGCTCAAGCCACTTCAACCTTGGGAAACCTAACATCATTTTTCTGGGCAATGTTTGTTGGATGTGCTACAAGAATTTGCTTTCTAATTAACTTCTCTCCTTCTCTCCTACCCTCCCATAACTCAGGGAATCAGATGACAAAGTTTTACCCTCTGAGTACAGCAACCACTCTGCACTTGTGGGAACATGACTGGTAGATCTTTCTCGGGTAGGAGGAGATATAAAAGCATAAAAGAAGAACTCTATTTAAAAATATCCCAGTCCCCTTTCTTTTGTTGTTGTTTTGTCTTTTTTAGTTATGGCTCCTTATTAACACAACAGCCAATGAAGTCTCACCTCAGAGAGATGCTGCTGCCAGCATGACCTTTTCACTGCCACATAGCAAATGCAGCCTCAGGACTTATCTCAATCCAGAAGAAATATGCTCTCTGCAAAACAGGATAAAAGTACAGTTTGGTTTCATAAGGACATTATTTCTCTAACTGATTTCATTTAGCTCCATATGGGAAAAAGAAGGTAACTCTCTGAAAATTTGACACAGTTGCTCAATACACATCTCTTCTGTTTTACTTCAGTTTTAAAGAGTCATTTTGTTGTTGTTTTTTTTTTCATTTCAGTCTGCCAAGCCTTTGATTTTATTTTATCCCAGCTGTGATGTGTCGTTGGGTGACTGTGGGAGAGACCTCCTCTCCTCCCTCCCCTCCAGCTCCTGTGCCAGTGGGCTGGATGGATGCTCACCTGATGCTGGAGATTAGGTCAAAGCCCCTCCAGGCAAGGAGTGTGCATCTCCCACATCCTAAACAGATGCTTTAATCCCTGAGATATTGCATAAGGAGAGGGAGGGTGCCTTTGGGAAAAAAAGGACCTTTTCTTAGATTGTTGTGTTAGAAAGGTGTTAGGTCACAAGCCAGCAGTGACTAGTTCAAGACCTCCTAAGTGATATGAACCCTGCCTGAAAGGAGATATTTATGTCTCCAAGCCTTACCTATAGCTATCTTTTCACAGTTTTCTACTGACTGCATTACATGAATCTTGTTCTACTCCTCTCCAAGTGACCAGATCTGGTTGCTTCTGAGGTGGTTGGCTTTGGCCTGAATACCTGATCAACCTCCTCTACACCTTCATCTTAATACCTCATTTTTTTTGGCTTACTTGTTTTAAAAAGTCTGGTGCTTTTTTTTCCAATGAAAAGCACCTCTATATAAAACACATTGTGTACTATGCATAACTTCTAAACACTGAAAGCTGCAGCATGGGTGATCCAGCATTCATGCCAGCATTCACTTTATGCATATGCTAAAGACGTTATATGTAAGGTTGTTTTTAGCCACAGCTTCTGCTCATGTAGATGCATGGTTCTACATGGCATGTCAAGGAAAAATTTAAATAGTCTTCTGATGAAAAGTTTCTCATCCTCTTTTGGTATATGAGTGTGTTGCATGTTTCAAATCTGTTCATGGAGGTCAAGCAAAATCCATTCAGTAAGGACAGTAGCAGTTTGGAATAAAGTATCTTTTAAATCTAACACAATACATTTGAAATCATAAGCCTCGAGAGTATTTTACTGCTTTCACCACAACTTCTGTAAGTAATAAAAGTAGTTGGAGGTACTGGTAGATGGCAAGCTGAGCATGAGCCAGCACTGTGCCCTTGCAACCCAGAAAGCCAACTGTACCCTGGTCTGCATCCAAAGCAGTGTGGTCAGCAGGTCGAGGGAGGTGATCCTGCCCCTCTGCTCTGTGCTGTGAGACCTAACCTGGAGCACTGCATCCGCATGTGGAGTCCTCAGTGCAGGAGAGACATGGACCTGTTGGAGTGCAGCCAGAGGAGGGCCACAAAAATGATTCAAGGAGTGGAACACCTCTCCTATGAGGATAGGATGAGAGAGCTGGGGCTGTGCAGCCTGGAGAAGAGAAAAGGCTGTGAGGTGACCTGATAGCAGCCTGTTAGTATCTAAAGGGGAGCTACAGGGAAGAAGGGGACAGACTCTAGCAGGGTCTGCTATGGTTGGACAAGGACATTGGTTTCAAACTCAATAGGGGATATTTAGATTGGATATAAGGAAGAAGTTTTTCACAGTAAGGGTGAAAGGGCACTGGCACAGGTTGCCTAGAGAGGCGGTGGATTCCTCATCCTTGGCAACATTCAGTGTCAGGCTGGACCTGACAACCTGATGGATCTGTAAGTGTCCCTATGCATTGCAGATAACCTTTAAGGGTCCTCTCCAGTTCTAAGGATTCTACGGTTCTATGATTCGTGATTAAAATATGAGAAGGAGGGCTGATGTTTAAGAGGGAACTACTGTGTTTTTACAGATGTGTAGGTTATGGCAGCAATCCTACCTGGGATGTGGGACATAGTTTCATCGCTTGCTCTGTACCTGGGGGGACATGAGCAGGCCAGGGGGCCTGGGTGGCTAAGCCCTGTCGGTAGGTAAAAGAAAGAAAAGGCACATCTTTGATCTCGGTGAGGTGCTAATTTGTAAGATGTGGGGGCTGTTAGGGCCTTAGGAAGGGAAGGCCAGCACATCAACAAGGGCACTTATCTGGCAGGCCATTAATGACACATTACTATCTCCACACTTACTCATTTACACAAGTGTTTGAAGACAAGACTATGTGTCAATAAAGGAATTAGACCGGACACCTTGAGCCCATCAGGTTTATCTCACCGTGCTGACAGGAACAGTAGGTGACACAGAGTCATGGTGAAGACTTCAAAGTTTCTCCAGCCGAAGTCTTGCACTGAAGACAAACAACCTTTACGGCCTGCTAGGGACAAACAGCCAGGCGGGGAAGGCAGCTGGGAGATGAAAGGATGGTTCCCTCAGCATATTCGCGGCCCGGGCTGGCCTTAATTCGGCTGGGGGGGTTGATTTTAATTGAAACTTTCATCTCGGCCCTCGGTGTTTGAAAAGGAGTAGGGGAGGATGGGAAGAGTGGAGAAATCACCTGCTGCTTGGGCAAACACCTGGCCAGGCAGAGGGATGTCCATCCTCCATCTTGCCCTTCTCCAGCCTCCACGTCATGGCTGGGGAGCAAAATGTGAGCTTTGTTTCTGAAGGAAGGCATGCTCTTTCTGGCCCTTCCACCTGGCTGGGAGAATTTTTTTTTACCAAAAATGACAACTGAAGTTGCATTGTTACGCAGCCTGGTTGTGGTGATTGTGAAAACAGCCCTAGCTTGCACTTTTCCTATACAAGCAGGAAGCAAGGAAAAGAAAAAAAATTGAGAAGTTGAGATAATTTGCCCAACACATCTCCTTTTTTCTGAACCTCGTTTGCTGCTTTGCTGCAATAGATGCTGCAAGCCTCAATTGTGCAGACTTCTGTGGTTACAACCCCACTACTGAATCTTGCAGCTGGGTTAAAAAACTCCACTGAACTGTAAAGACTGGAGGACAGCTTTCAAACTTTTCAATGTTAAACAAACAGGGAGCCAGGTACTGTTTTCATGGTCAGGTAAAATGGTGATCCTTAAAGTTAGGAATGATGTTTGAATCAGTAACTTCAATATTTTTTTTTTCTTTGCTCATTCCCTTTACTGGTTTGCAACTAAATGAAAAGTGCATACACTAAAATCCTTTTAAAAAATAGTGTATTTCACCTGTATTTCTATTGTATGCTACCGAGGACAAGTACACAAGGATAAATAGAGCCACCCTGACCTCACATTTTACATCTCTGAATAATATCTCTGAATAAATCCCTCAATAACATTCCTACATGTGGGGCTGCTTTACAGAAACCTTCCTTAAGGATCTGTAATTTAACCTTGTTTCTTCATTGAAGAACAGAGCCACACGGTTAGGCACTATGCTCGGAACCCAAATACTTTCCCAGCTACAGCCCACATTATTTTCCTCACGTGGGGAAGCACTGGCTTCCTGGCAGCATGTGGAGGCTTGAGCAAAGGTGTTTATCTGTGCATAAACACTTAGTTGTTCTGTGACTAGGAAGAGCAGAGCAGAGGGGCTCTGTGGGGACCCAGTTCTTCCCATGCATGCTGATGCTGTTGCTGTATCTTGCTCACCTTTTAAATCCATCATTAACCAACGTTTTTTGATTTCCACCAAGGCTTTTCCATTTGTTTTAGTGCCTGTCATTTATTACAACGCTGGGACAAGGAGAAGCAATGGGATGAATGTCACACTTCCCAGAGGTGTCAGATAAGGGCATGATGCTGCTGGCATTGCTGTAGCACCACGATGGGTTGGAAGGAGCACCTCTGCCCTCTTCTGGGACAGCCACAGCCTCACTTGACCTCTGCAACTGTTTAAAGCCCCTCTGACACACAGCTCACTGATCCAGCATGGCTGGAGGAAGTCAATGTACCATGATTTGGAAGTTTGTAGTCACATTCTTTGCTTCAGCCATCAGTGTGCACAAAGCTCATCCATGCTTCAGCTTATGCATCTGTATGTGTAGATCTCATTCACTTGTGGTCCAGGCTTTCTTTCTGTATTTTTTTTTATTTTATTTTTTTTTTTGCTGCCTTTAATTTGTGTCCATTCTGTAACCACTAGTTGTAGGCCTGCTGGGCTCAGCCCTCTTTACAGAAGCTGCTCCCTGCAACCACAACCATTTTAGAAAAATCAGGATGTAATGGAGTATTTACTCTTTGATTGTTTAACAACATCTGAGAATTCCAGCAATTCTCAGAAGACCTCGAGGAATGCAGAGCCAGAAGAGGAAAAGCCCTGCGAAAATCAGCTCCTGACAATAATGTGCAAGGCATTCTATTTTATTTCTTTTGGACTGTAGAAATCAGAGCTGAAGAATAGCTGTAATAATGAAGCATACACTGTTTTTAATTTGCCACAAGCCAACACATTTCTGGAATGTGGGGGTCTGGCTATATTCATTTAATAAAGAATAAATAAGGAGCGGTGCGTGGGGCTGTATAGGATGATATATGATGCTGTAATGTATATGGAATATAAGGAATGTCACTGCAATAGCAGTGATCACACAGCGATTCAGATGTACCCTTCCCAAGGGAAATGTGCTAGGATCTGGGGTGGGCTCTTTGAATTTGTTCCAACAGCACAAGGGGGAAGGAGCTTTTCTGACCAACATTACTGCCCATTGCAGTGCATGTGCAGAAGAGATGAGCAGAGAGCTGCATGAAGCATTAAGCAAGAGACCTTCCTGGTAAGATGCTTCACAAAGGTCCTGCGGTGCCACTTTGTGTTCATACCAAGATGTCATAAAGACCCAAACCCAGCAGTCCTCACCAAGGAGAGTGCAGGAAATATGGCCATGATCCCCAAATTGGTGGGAGCATGATAGAGCCATTGCACTGTTGCTACAGAGCAGGGCAAAAATCCAAGAGAAAACACAAAGAATGGGAAAATCCTCCTGCTCTCTGTGGACAGTGTCAGAAGGCTGGGATTAATAGGGCGTGCACACACTGCACACACATGTATTACATGAATTTGCACAAATATACAGTGTGTGTGTGTGTGTGTGTACACATACATATATAATAATTAACTCTTATTTGCACTGTATGGTATAGATATCACAAAACTTGGACCTCCTGAGTGAAGCTTCTGAGTTGAATTGTATCTCACATCAACCATCACCCATGGACAAGCCATGTCTGACATCTCCAGCAGCCATGATAATGGAGGTGTTGCAGAAGACCAGTGCATGTATTTAATAACTGCTTTCCTGTTTTACAGCCACGTATTGTATTTCTAGATTTTACTGGCAGTTGCATGATTGTATACCATTTAATACACAACTTGGTTAAGAATGTACCTGAGATTGGCTCTTGCATCCAGGGATTTTAGTAAAAGTGCTTTCTTCCAAGTTCTCTGCCCCATTGATCTCATGTGGTTAGGCTTGCCTGAATGATCTGAAAGCCCATCATACACATTGATAGGGAGAAACAATTTTGAATGCAATGCTTGTGAACCATCTCTGATGCATTCCCGTCATTTCTTTGCTTACTGGTGTTCTCTCTAATATATAAACTACACTTCTGAAACACAGACTCATCAAGCAAGTCATGAGAATACCGAAAATCAAGCTGTATTGGAATAGAAATGCAAAAGCATATTGAACTCTAATAAAAAGTCTTTCAAACTCAAACACACAGCAGATTTAAGAAACGCCCCTAAAGCTTGGTTACAGATGAAATATTATTTTACCTTCTGTAGAACACAGGTATAGTTTGCATAAAATGAACGTTACCTAAAGATGACAAAAACCTTCTAACCCCAACTCCTTCCATGCTGAAACTCATGGCAAAACCCATCTTTAGCAGTGTGTTCAAGCAGAGAAATTGCCGACTGTGTGAACAGGAGTGCTACAAGCTCCCTGCTAGTGCTCGCTGCTGTCATCAGCACATAATATTGCAGGCTGGAACACTAGGCAGGCCCTGCACACTGCAAACCACGGCCGTGCCTCTGAGCAGCCTCACCCCAGCCTTGCAGTGAGGTAACTCCAAGCATTTCAGTCACTGTCGCAACTGAAGGAAGATAGAACAGCTGAAGAACCCACACTGCCTGAGGAACACACAACAACTGGCCTAGTATCTCCAACACCATTTCCCTCTCTTGCTGTATCCCTTTTAAAGTACATAAAAAAATTCCCAGCTTGCCATGGTAAGACAGTCCTTTATTATCCTTTTCCTTTCTGGCGCAGCAGACAAGAGCAAGGCAGAGTTGATTGCACTGCTGTCGGCCTCTCTTCAAACTCAAGCATTTGGCTTTGCATCTTGTGGCATCCTTTCAAAAGCCCAGTGAGGCAGCTGCAGCGCACATGTGTGAAGGGAAAGCGCTGCCTATTAGCTCAAGCAACACTCTAATAACGGCATTCACTCTCTGTAGTGCTGTTGTGGGGGATCACTTAGTTTCCCATCCAGAACAATGGCTTTGAAAGCCATGGAAAAGTGGCGGTGCTCAGATTTGTGAGTTATGCTTCACAGCCTTTAAGCATTTAGTTTTGGTGTCAGCCCGTAGGCTCTGTTACATTGCAAGCACTGGAGTTGCACTAATGTCTAGGGAAAGCAAATATTTTGAGAGCATAGGTGATGCCTATAACAAATGCAAGTTTGGCAGAGCTGCAGAAGGAACACAGTGAGGGAGGTGCCACACTCAACTTCCTAAGAAATCATTTAACAGGTGTTTTTTTTTGAGCCAGTGATGTTCACACTTGTAGGGTCAATGCAATAACTTTATTTGCTCATTTTCTTTATTTACTCCTTATGGTTTTGGACATGAGTACCGTTTTGGTACAGAGAATGTTTCAGAAACTAGGGGTGAAACAGTGACCTGCTTGAAAATGATCTCCCATCACAACCACAGGGTAATAGACCCAGAAGACAGAAGGGATATCAGCTCCAGGCCCCAGTTCTGGGAATACCAGTGAAAGAAAGACAGAGATCTGTTAAAGCAGGTCCAGAGCAGGACCATGAGTATGTCAAGAGGGCTGGAGCACCTCTCCTATGGAGTCAAGCTGAGAAAGGTGGAGATATTTAGCCCAGAGAAGAGAAAGCTCCAGGGAGTACCTCATTGCTGCCTTTCAATATAAAGGAGTCTTATAAAGAAAGAAGGAGAGAGGTTTTTTAACAGGGCCTGTAGCGTCAGAACAAAAGACAATGTTTTGAAAGTCAAAGAGGTTGGATTTAGATTTGACGTAAGGAATACATTTTTCAAAATGGGGTCACTGAGACATTTGGAAGAGGTTGTTCAGGGAAGAAGTTGTGCTTGCTACCATCACTGGAAGCATTAAAAGTTAGGTTGGGGAAATGGGTTTGTCTCTAGTGGTAGAGAAAACTTGTGCTCCAATGGGAAAAAGGAGAAAGTAAGCAAGATTTTGGATATTCAAGGGCAGAATGCACCTGTAAAATCCCAGGATGCCTTATCCATTTTAATATAAGGTCTGAATTTAGCACTTTTCTTAGAGGAGTACTGCTGTGGGGAAAGCTGGTGGCAAGGCAAGGTTTGCTTTCAGGGAGCAGCTCACACGTACTGCAGACCTGAGCTTTGCACGCCTACCCAGGGCAGGAACTTGTGAATATGCATCTTGCTGCCCTTCCTCTGTCCCTTTTCCATCTTGCCCATTTCCCCCCTGGCAGAGCACCAGGAGCACATGAGGGCAAAGGGAGCTGGAGGGAGGTAGCTGCCCGCAAGGAGAATTGCTTCCCAGCTTCCCACACACATACATGCATCCATGGCTTGAAGGAGCTTACATTTGACCTCCATCTCTGCAGAAGGGTGGGATGTCCCAGCTTTCTCTGGAATGATGGAGAAAGCATCTCGTCCTTTGCCTATCCATGCTCCCAAGACAGAAAAACATGTTTTCCCCCACAGCAGCAGCGTAGTTTGCAGAACCAATGCTTAAGCACGTACTTTAGGATCTGGGGCTTGCATTGCCTGTGGAGTAAAGAACAACACAACACAAACCAACAATAGGAAGAGCAAAAGACTGGAGACCGATCTCACTTTCACTGATTTAATTCCAGTGTGACATTGCTCATTCCAGCAACACCAGTCCCACTTTGAGTGGCAGGACAGCCTCCAACCTTGCCCCACTTACTCTCACCAGCCAAATTTCTCACTCCTGGAAGGCAAAGCTCTGTGCAAAGCATCCAGCTCTCTCAGTAGGGAGAAACAATCCCCGTTTGCGAATGCTTAGCACCCCGAGCCAGAAGAGTTTTGTATAAGTGCTAGAACTAATGTAAACAGAGAATTACACTATTACAGCTGCATGTGGTGTTATAATTACCCAAGAATGCAGCTCAGCCACTGCTGCATCATATGCGCCACACTGTCGCCAAATTTGCAGATGTTCAGTCTTACTTTTATTAAGCATGACAATACCCAGCAGGATCTATTTTCTCTGATTATACTCAAATGGAGAGGAATATTAAAAGGCAGGATAATTAAAAATATATGCCTAAACAAAGGATGTGTCTACAATTCTTTTCCTAGCGCTTTGAAATAGTTCAAATTTCTCGGCTGGCTCATGTATACAGGGAACCAAAAGGATGTTTTAAATTCAGACATATGTCTTCATTCTGTTTTATGTGCCAGAACAAAAACATAGCTCAGGACCACCATGAATTGATTTTTTTTAAGTGACGAGTCGGCAGAGAAGGCTCCTCATCCTGCTCTGCCAGACTCTGGGGCAGATTTTGCTGCTAGAATATAATGATTTCCTAAGGGGAAGAAAAATACAGAGCTTATAGGCTGAATTTTATGGGGTGGATGTTACGTGAGGGGGATGCTTTATATGAGCTGGCCTCTTAAACACTCATGTATTAGCTCTGTATTATGAAGCATTATATTTAAAAGCAGACTCAGAGGAGCATGGATGCAGGGATGCTATGAAGACAGTCTTTGCGAGCAGGATTTCATTACATTGTCAATCGAAAGCGAGAGGATTGGAAACGTAAAGGCACTGATTTTGTACAAACAAGAGCTGAAAAATTCAGTAGCGGCTCATTAGACACAGGGAAGGGAAACATAGGCCAGGAAATACATATGTGAGTCCACATAAACTAAGAGCATAAGCGAAACTTTCAAGATCTGTGTGTTTTTAGGAAGAAGTGAGAGACGTAGAGCACAACAGGTATTGCTGCCATCAGGGAAGAGGAGGGAGGTGAGTGGAAGGACAAGAAGTGACATGCTGAAGGAGCCAGAGACAGGATGGGATTTAAAGGAGCTGCTGCTCAGTGGATGCTGCTCGTCTCTCAGATTTATGCTCTAGGTTCTATAGGATGGTCAACCAGATCCAGGATTTTTCCTTCAAAAGTAGAATCCCCAATTAGTTAGCAATTAATTAATTAATTGGAAATAAGTGCAATTAGCAGAATGGGCCTAGTACTTCCAAATTACTCCCTAAGTCTCTGGTTGATGCCTCTACCCCAAAATAAGCTGCTGTGATGCAGCCCATGCTGCAAATAGCAATACAAAAGTAAAAATCAGCTTGAAAGTGCATTCAAGAGTCTACAGAAGTGCTCAGGCAGCATTTACTCACTTGGAGTTCAAGTACTGACCCTGAAAACCCATAAACTGCATTATCTACAGCACATCCCAAGAGGCATTTTGAGGAGCAGAAAGGCTCTATCACCTCTGCATATTTGGTGGGGCCCTATTTAGGAAATGAGAGTTGCTCCTGATGTCGAGTGCCTTCTCACTGACTGAAAACATTGATTTATGTGTGTAGTAAGGAAAGGAGATGTTTTGGGTTTTTTTTTTGCTCCTGCTTCTTTTAACATGATGCTCATCACGCCCAGTCTCCCACATGCTTCTGCAGCGCACACAATAGATGTTTCACACCCTCCAGCTGTGCTTTCCTGCCCCAATATAAAATAATAAGTAAGAATGAAAGCAAAGCAATTTTAATAGGTCCACAGCACTTCCATGGTGCTGCAGGTTCAAGCATCCCATAGTGCACACCTTGTTCAGTGCAATGTGCTTGTAATGTAAGATAGTGGTCTGATATTTAGCATCAAGAGCTGGACCTGCTCCTGCATTGTGGATGGTAAAATTGTATAGGATGCCAAGTGCTCCCCCAAGTAAAGGAACAAAGGAAGTGAACAACAGCAAGAAAAAATAGATTATGCCAGGAGCAAGTCTGGATTCAGTAGTCAAATTTCCTCTACATAAATCTCACTGTGACTCATTAAAACACAGGCTCTTTCCCTCTTGCTTCCAAACCTTTTCCTTGCTCAGACAGGTTCCCAGGATAAGGATGAGAGCCTCTGAAGTTTTCATGGGTCCTTCAGGATGGGTCTTTCAGGATGGGTCATCCTGGAGGATGGGGTCTCATCGTAGGTCCGCTGGCACCTCATCACAAAGATTTAGGGTTTTTATTTCCCCTTAAGGAACCAGATTGGAAATAATGCAGGTAAGAAAGGCTTATTGCCACCTTCTCATGTGAAGTAAAGCTGTGTCTCCTGGAGATGCAGAATGCTTTTGGCAGGGTCACCTCTCTGCCTCCATCCTCCAGTTATTACTCCCATGGGCCAATAACTATCTTGGCACACATGCATACATACATATATATTGATTTCCTATACTTTGTCTGTACACGCTAAACATACGAGATCAAGAAGAGAAAAAAAGCACCAAACCAAATGCAGCCCTTCATGTTTTATTTTCTCCCACAGTCATTAAATGCTAAACCAACATCTGAGTGCTCTATACGTGTGTTATTTAAGGAGAGACAGTTCCCTAGAAGTGTTTATTTGCAAAGGCTTCGTCCCTGTGGCAGAGTGGCTTTCTCACTGGCATCTCATTTCATTGGAGTGACTCTTTTGTAGTTCTGATGTCTGTACAATTGCCAGAGCCAGCACATTACCACATAAAAAATACTCGTCAGTCTCATTAAGGAGCAGCGTCAAGCAATACCAGGCAGGGAGCTCACTGGTGCAAGGTTGGATTGAAAGGCAAGATTCCCTCATGCTGATGGGGAGAGAGCTTGTGGCACCTCCAGCATCATTATACCTTTATGTTTTTGCTCAGCAGCTGACAAGAATTTGCTTGATGATCAGGGAGGGATGCCTTAAGCAGCTTTTGCTCTGCTACTCAGTGTGGTTCTCAGGGTCCAGCACTGCCCCCCTGCTAATGGGGGTCCAGACGACAAGGTGCAATGGTTGTCTTGAAAGCAGTCAGCTAGTTTTGGCTTCAGGCCTTTTGTCACCTCCAAAAATTAACCTCGTTGGCATCTTTGCCCTGGGGAGAGCTGGGTACCACCAAGCTTCCCTGCATTCATGGTACTGAAAATGGGTGTATGCATGGTGAAGAGGTGTGAGGGACCACACAGAAGGGATGCAGACAGTTTTAGCCACTTATGCCCAGAGCAGAGATCTGGTTGGTGCTGGGCTTTTGTCTGGGATGAACATCCAGTTCCATGCTAGTCTTGAATGGTTTTCAAATTTCTCAAGACAGTGATGGGCTTCAGCTGAGACACTGTATAAATTATAGTCAAATAGCACAAAAGGAGCCCTTTCTTCCAAATCCTTCTTCAAGTCTTGGAGGAAAAGAGCAACGATGTTCTCCAAACACCTGGGAAATGGCTCACACAATGCCATGAGCACAGAGGGAGTTTGATGATGAAGTTGAAATGAATTCCTCTGCATGAAGAAGGCAATAATACATCTTGTTTAAAGCAAATTGACAAATAAAGAAAACAGTGTAACCCTACTATACCTATTCTCACATGCTGGAAAAACACTGGACTTCAAGGAATGACAAGACTAACTGCTGGGAAAGAAGGAAATGAGTCTGATGGAAGAAACCCAAACCAATCACACTGCTCTGAACATGACTCCAGCTTGAATTTTGTGTGTAACTTGAAATATAAGGTAATATTTTCTAATGTAGAGATGAAAAATAATTAAAAATATGTTGGTTTCATTACACTGAAGCTGGGTAGCAAGGGAAAACATGACAGGCTCAAGGGAAGAGCTCCTGTTTATAGGACACAAGACATCTCAGTTGGTCATTTTTCATTTTCAAAATACTAAGGTGAAAGCAAAGTGATCAGCAAACTGCAAACCTAAACAAAAGGGTTTAAAACAAGCTCACTTAACACGGCACCCCTGTGTCAATGGGCATCTATTTGCTGTGTGCCAGGATGGAGAGAGTGCTGTCCTGGGCTCACATCATAGATCTGCTCGTTGCCACTTGATTATGTCACTGAAAAGCAAACAAAGTTTGTTAGCCTGCCCTGGTTTTCCAGGAAAAGGTGCAGTTTGTGTAATAAGCATGGTCTGTATTGTAATGAATAGAAATAATAATGAGTACTAGGCCAAGGGAATAAACTGCACTGGGCTCCTGCAAAGCATGCTTTTAATTATCTCCTGCGCAGACCATCTCCAATCTCTGGAGACAAATTAAGAAAGGAAGGAGTTTTGTGTGATTAGATTTTGTTTTGTTTGTTTGCCTTTTGGAAGCGTATGCAAAAGCACATTATTTTGCAATACCATATATTATAATGCAGAATAGCTACAATCAGATTTGCTGCAGGGAGAGGATTTGTGTCATCTTTTCTTCTCTTTTGGCATTTAATCTAGAGGCTACCTAGGAAAATCAGCCTCACCAGTGGTCTTTCTGAGCACCCATCACTCCTCCATGCTTCATAAAATCACTTCCCTACAGCCTAAGGGTGAATGGTGTGAACACATCTTGCTATGGTCATCCAATCATTGGGTTTTCGACAACTTATACATCTCATCCTGAAACTCAGGGTGCAATGCTTTGGCTTCTTTCTTTTTCTTTTCCATTTCTAATAGTGTCTTTAAAAAGCATTTGGCGGTGAAAGACCGTACTAAGTGGTGTACAGGTGCTGCACCAGTTTTAGTGGCACACTTCACGGGTTTGATAGCATCTGAACTGGGCTAAATCTGTGCTGCTTTCACAGGCACACATTTGTCTGTTTCCACTGAGAATGCTGCAATTTGAAAGCTGGCCCTTGCTATTTGAACATTTTTTTTTTACCGTGTTGAGGTGTAAGCAGACACAAATGAGAAGTTGGCTCTGCTCGTCGACTTTTAACATTCTTAAATACAACACCATTTAAGATGTACTCGTGCAGCTTTGGAAGGAAAGTTTTTAAGGAAATTTAGCAAAGGACACATTTTTTAAGGGGGGGGCATCATTTCTAGGATTGTTAAGGCTACTCTAACAATCCCATTTAAGTACAGAGAGATTTTCATTCCACCATCCTAGTGACTTACCACTAAGAAGTTTCTGTCATAGTTAGCTATCCTGGTGGATATCACTGCTGGATATTCTGCCATTTATTTAAATTACCTCCATCTCCATAAGGAAAATCACCCCACTCTACCTCTCCTATGAATTTATCCCATACATTTTCTGATACGCTCCTCCTTTTGCTTTAATACTCTGCGGTGTGTTTGTTTCAACAGGGTAAGATGAGCACGTCAAAACCACGTAAATGACTTGGAAATGATAATGCAGTCCCTCGCTCTAGGTATGATACCTTTCTTTCATTCATATTGCTATTTTTCTCCTAGAAATAACAAAGAAATAAATATTAACCTAGGGATTTTCCAGCTTAGCAATAAAATGGCTTTAATGGAGACAAGATCCAACCACAAGACAGTTTGGAAACTGCAAGTTTGGTGAGAGGAGGCAAAATACGCAACACTCGTGACAACACCGTCTTTTTTGCTTTGGCTTACTTTCCAATAGCTATCATGATTAAGCCAGTATTTAAGAATACTTTTTCTTAATATTAATGTTGGAATACCTTTTTAAACATCCATGATCTGCCATGCTTTGGAAAGAATTTGAAAGCAAAAACAGTCTTCTTGGTAAAATCCCATTTGTGTGCATCGTGAGTAGAGAAATTCTTCAAATACTGGCTCAGCTCCTGTGTCTCTTTGTGGTACCGTTCCTTGAATTTCATCACTGAAGCAATTTATTCATTCTGTCTTTGACTGACTTAAGCAAACAAAACAGGGTGGCCACTGCCAAGCTCTCAGGACTCCTCTACCCACAGTTCTCAGCTGCCAGGACCTCGGTCTCCTGTCAAGTTAATGTGTAGTGACTCTGTGATGGTGTTAAAAAGAGCAAGATCAAGTTGCTTGTCCTGGGCAGTGGCAGTCACCACATTTTCAAGCAACCGGGAGCAGCTGCTCACTACTCCACAAGTATCGATTCAGCTCTTTCTGGTGCGGCTGTACTGTCTTCAAAGACAGGAGGCAGTGCCGTTATAGGATTTCTGAGCCCTCCAAGCTAAACTAGTTGTAGTGTCTTTAATTTTGTGTCAGCTTGGGTCAAGACTTGCCTGATTTCCTTCATTTATACCATAGCACCAGACTCAAACCCTGCTCCTGTGAACTTTCAGGATCTTCACACTTACTTCCAGAGCTGGAGAACCTACTGAGTGCTCAAGCAACACTTCTGGTTATTTTTCTGGAAGTCCATAGCCATGTAGTGGAGAACGCCAAAAGTTTCCAATGATTACATCTCTCTTACAGATTCAGTAAACATTCATGTTTCTAATACTCCTCCCAGGTTCAGCAATGTTCAAAGCCCTTCACACCATCCTGGGGCTTGAGTTAGAGGTGGGCAAACTTTGCGGTGTTTGAGGTTTTGCGAATTTGGCAAAGCCTGTGTCAGGTTCACAGAGTTTGCTTGCTAATTTAGGGTAAAAAAATGCATTTCACCACCATTTCCAATCATATTGTTTTCGGCCAAGGTACACAGTTTACAAAAAAATAAACATATTTTTCTGCCTCAGAGAAAGCGGAACACCTCACAGAGTGCAAGGCAGCACAAATAGGTGCTCTATTTATTGACTTATATATATATAGTTTCCCCCCACACTTTCTAAAGTATCTCTCTGCCTGTTTTTCACGTTGTGTGTTCTCAATATTTTTTTTTCTTGCTCTTTCTTCCATCTTATTTTTCATAATTTAAGTGAAACACAGCTAGCTCCTATTTGGTTTCGGTGATGGAGTGGACCATAGCCATGGGGAACACTCAATATCCACTTTAAACTCTTGAGTATACCAACTAAATTAAAAGAAGCTCACATGCCTGGGAGCTGCATCTCACAAAGATAAATGGAGAAAATAACTGATCGTGATATGCCTTTACATGGAGATCTTTTTACTCAACATATGTACAGGAAAAGAAAAATGCATCGTTTCCCCAGTTCAGCAGGGGCTGGCTCAATTAACCCCATAAGTTTTCCATTCAGTTTGGGTGCCCTGGAGGCACCCAAAGTGGCTCTAAACCCTATTGCTGATCAGATGAGAGCCAGCATCAGCCATCTGCCAAGGAAATATCACACAAAAATCAGTGATCATTTCAGGATTTGGAAGGCATCAGAACTAGTCCAGGAATGCCAATCACTGAATTTCAATGGTGGAGATGGTCCCATCCTGCAGCTTTGCTGGGGGGCAGGCAGTCTGGTGGGGTTTTGGAGGGCAGGTATCCCCTTATTTATTTGCAATGCTTGCAATCAAAGAATTTGTCACATTTCTTCAGAGAGGAAGCTGCTCCAGTTGTGAGACAGGGGGATGATTCACAGCTTTATTTAGGCGCCGTTGTTTTCACAGCTAGTTCTGCAAGCAATATATCATCTCCTGGCTTAGTCGAGGCTACATCCTCTTGCGTGAGGCAGCTCCGTTTGCCTCGCTCCATGTTTTTGCCTGTTGATGGGAGCAGAAAGTAATTAAGCCAGAGGGTGGGAGCATTTAGTTCCTTTTCCTCTTCAAACCAATTCGTCTTCCTGAGCTGACCAGTTACATCGTGTGCTGTGATCTCTGTGCTGATAGCAGCTCCAGTCACTTGCAGAAACCTGTAGCCGTCCCTCGGCAGATAATGAGTACCAGACTCTCAAATGTCTGCTGAAAAGAGGAGAAAAGATGCTGCTGGCTTCCCGTCCCGCTGAGTGCTTGCAGTGCTGCAGGCATCACAAGCAGATTAGCCCTGGTCCGGAGATGCGGCATCACAGCGGGTCCTAACTGGTGGAATCCCTAGTAAGAGCAGTGCGGAGCCAGCGCTGACATCCTTGCGGTAAGGGGAGCACATGCCTCAGGTTTGCCAGCCAAATTAGAGTTAGTTAAGTGAAGTGCAGCAATACTCTCTTTGATCATTTTAATGACTGCTCTTGGTGGGTATGCATGTAATGAGCTTATACTTCATCCTTACCAACACGTTATGGCTCACGTTTCCAGCGATGCCAGTGTGACAGAAGAACAGGCTGCTGCAGTAGATGGAGAAGCAATACCTCTGCCAGCCAGGATGACAACTTTTCTATGGATCTGGCATCAAGTAGAAAGGTTCTTTTGAAAGAAAAAGAAGTTTTCTTTTTAAGGGACGATTTGGGGGAAAAAAACCCACCATATTATTCTGACTTTTTCTATTACCACAAACTCTTCGGATAAATTCAAAAATACATTTTGGGTAGAAAAAAAGGTTCTGGCAGCACTGCAGTTTTTTTAGCCTTCTAATGGCGCTTTCACAAATATCACACCAACCCAGCTTCTTCATGAAAGTTTCCAGTTGAGCCCTTTGCTCTGAAAACACACAAGATGTACTTCTTCTTTTCCGTGTTTATAACTAGAGCTGGCAGAATGGCAAAGAAATTTTTATGCTGTAGAAAGTGTGGTGGGCCATTAGCTTAATGCCTCCACACATCTCTCACTATTTGGCTTCCATCCTAAGGCTCTTCTTGTATGCATGCAGTATGTCTCAACCAGTCTTCAAGTTTGCCAATAAAACATCAGTGGTGTTACTGTGCCTTTTTTTTCACATCTAGAAATCTAAATATACATGTATAGATTCCTAGTTCCAAAATAATTCCACCTTCAGGAAAGTGAAATGATCATTCTTGAGTTGCAGTTTACTAAGACTATAGAAAAAAATAATGACTGAGTTTTGATGTTTTCTCCTTAGAAATGTGATGTGCATCTTCCACTATAACTGCAAGAGTAGAAAGAGATGACAGGTTCAGAGAGACTTTTTTACCTAATCCGGATTTTTATCATTGAGATTAATTTTTTGTTGTTTTCCATCAGTAACTTCCTTCTTCAGTGCTTCCCCTGTTTCTGAGTTGGAGAATGAGACCACTTCAACAAGACACTCTTTCATCATTTCCCAAAGACATTATTTTTGAAGTCAGACAAGTGTTGGCTTCCCAGTGATGCTTCTATGGACAACTGCATTCTGTCTGACTGACTGCTCATACAGTGGTTGATACTGTGATATAAGAGTGCTGGAGAAGACAAGAAGATGATCTCCAGTTGAAAGCACAAGACAAACTCCTAGCTGATTTTAACAGGATTGAACCCAGACATTGTTTTTGGTGAACAACTGCACAATTTCAAATTGGTTTTACAATCCAAGGCTCTCTCTCCCATAGTTAGTAATTATTACTTGTCAAGGTTCATTAATATCTCTGTCCCATACATTATGCAAGAAACATCATTACAGCTCAAGACCTTATCCCATATCATTAGCAGGAACTTTTGTATTTAATGTGGAGAATGACTCAAGAGAAGTCCTGCTTTCTCTGACCTGTCATAAATAAAGAACCATTATAATCAAGAGCCCAGGCTTGATCTATACAGCCTGTTTGTTCAGGCTGCCAGGATTGAACTTCTTAATGCCTATTGTTGCCAAGGGATTTTGGTGAGAGTTGATCTAGTTTAATCAAATACTTACTGCTTCTAATAAGTTTTAGATATGTACTGAGAAACAAAAACAATCCTGTCGGAATGATTTTCTTCTACTCTTCATGTTTGCCCCAGTCTTGGATTATTAATTGCTATGACTCTGATATGCTTTGATTTATTTAAATCAAAGCATGCCTCTTTGGCTTCAGTTGCTCGCAGTTTAACTTTAAATAGATACTGATACAAGACATAGTGATATAAAAAACATCTGGTTTTGATAAATGACATCCGGAGATGCATGAGACTACTGAATGAACAAACTCACAAAATATCTGCAGGTTACTTTGCATCATGATACACACATTTATTTTGCTTACAGAGCCAACAGGAAAACAAAAGAATTTATGAAGTTTTCTGCATATGTATCTGAATGTCCTAGGAACAAAAAAAGAAAAAAAAAAAAAGAAAGGTCCCTTACAAATGTTTATTAAATAAACACCAGTGAGGCTGAGTTTCATACATATGAAGTCTCCAGATCCCCCTCTCTGATCCCCCCAAAGAACCTTACAGTACATATAATTTTGGCTATATTGAAAACAAGCAGAATTGTTGATACTTCCTCCTCAAGTGGCTAGCGTGAAAATTCCAAACCCACAAAACTACTTATAATACCCTGAAAAATTACCCTCTGTAAGTGGGAGCCCAGAGCAGTATTTTTCCTCATTGGCTCTGCGGCCTTGGCACAGGCTTGGAGGCAGGACATGCTCCCCATGCTGTCTATGATACACAGCAAACTTGGCTCCTCTGAATGATGGACACATTTAATTTCTAAAAATCAATTTAGTATTGAATGAATTGCACTCCATCTGCTGTTTTCTTAGCTTTATACAAGGCAACTGGCTTAGAGAAAAATCCATCAGAGAGCCTAGATGCCAGTATTTCCTTGATTTTAGAAGCCTGAATATATCTCCTGAAATGTTGCTGGCAAGGAATTTCTAATTCTTAGCATCTTTTCCTTTTTCCTGAATCTCCTAGCTCAGGAGCTGGTCACTGCAGACACTGTAATTGAAATACCTCCCTGCCAACAAAGACAGAGAAGAAATGCAGATAAATGGGACACTTCACAGATGCCCTTCCACATTGTGTTGGCCAAGAATTCTGGTTAAACAGAAACAGCTCCTTTAATCTCCTGGGCACAGTCAATAAATGATAGAATCCCAGCAGTGGGAAAGGAAAGTCCCATAACATACCAAAGGCAGCTCACAAAAACAAGGATGTGTCATAGTGCCCTCTGTCAATCACTTGATACTCTCTTAAGCTGTAGAGCCTCGGTCTAATGAGTTGAACAGATCATTTCCTGGAAAGCTATTCTCATTATGACAAAGGTATCAGTTTATTTGCATACTCTTTAGTCTTTGAACTAATTAGCCTTCTTTATGAAGTTATTATTACTATAATAATATTAATTATACTAATTATATACTATATTATATATATATATATAATATAGTAATTAATAGGATTAATTATATTCAGAGACACAGTACATTAAATTAGTTTTATTGCAATTCATGCCAATACATCATCATTTTCTTCTAGGTCTGAATGTGGTTTGTCGTTGGCATATAAGACCATGTGCAAAAAAACCAAAACAACAAAACACTGCTCAGCTGGTTAGTGACATACAGAAATTAGAAAGCAGGGAATTCATTTAACGTGAGATCCTCCGAATAGGGCAATTGCAGTACACATGGTTTGACAATATGTGTCACTCAGCATGTGCACGACAACGGGGGGATCAGGCCCAGTCAACATGGGGTCATGAAAGGCACGTCCTGCTTGACCAACTTCATCTCCTTCTATGACTCACCTTGATGGATGATGGAAAGGCTGTTCACGGTCTATCTAGATTTCACCAAAGCCTTTGACATTGTCTCCCAGAGTATTCTGGGAGAAGCTGGCAGCCCATGATTTGAACAGGTACACTCTTTGCTGGGTAAAGAACTGGCTGGAGGGCCAGGCACAGAGAGTGATGGTGGATGGAGTTAAATCCAGCTGGCAACCAGTCACAAGAGGTGTTCCCCAGGAGTTGATATTGGGGCCAATTCTGTTTAATATATTTATTGATAATCTGGACAAGGGAACCAAGCATACCCTCAGTAAGTTTGCAGATGGCAGCAAGCTTGCAGGAAGTGTCAATCTGCCTGGGGGTAGCAAGGTTCTACAGAGGTATTTGGACAGGCTGGATCACTGGGCTGAGGCTAGAGGGATGAAGTTCAACAAGACCAAATGTTGGGTCTTGCACTTTGGCCAAAACTACCCCAGGCAACACTACAGGCTTGAGGCAGAGTAGTGGAGGAAATGGACCTGGGGGTGTTGGTTGACTCTCAGCAAAATAAGAGCCATCAGTGTGCCCAGGTGGCCAAGAAGGCCAGCGGTATCCCAGCTTGTATCAGAAATAGTGCAGCCAGATGGGAAGTGATTATTTGCGTGTACTCAGCCTTGGTGAGGCCACATCTCGAGTACTGTATTCAGTTTTGGGCCCCTCAGTACAGGAAGGACATGGAAGCCCTGGAGTGTGTCCAGAGAATGGCAATGAAGCTGGCGAGGGGTCTGGAGCACAAGTCTTGTGGGAAGTGGCTGAGGAAACTGGGATTGTTCGTTCAGTCTGGATAAGAGCAGGCTCAGGGGAGACAACATAAATCTACAGTTTCCTGAAGTGATGAGGTTGTGGAAGAAGGTTGTGATGTGGTGGGATTCAGCCTCTTCTCCTGCACAACTAGTGATAGGACTAGAGGGAATGGCCTCAAGTTGCACCAGGGGAGGCTCAGGTTGAATTGTGAACACATTATATTCTCCAAAAGAGAGGTCAGGCACTGGAATGGGCTGCCCAGGCAGATGGCTGAGTCACTGTCCCTGGAGATGTTCAAGAAATGTTTAGATGTTGTCCTAAGGGACATGGATTAGTGAGAAAAAACTGGTGATAGGTGGACGATTGGACTAGACCATGGAAGTATTTTCCAACTTCAGTGATTCTGTGATTCCACACACAGGATAAAAACAGCCATCAGCAGTCTGTGGTTGAGAGCCGTCAACCCCACTTTCGTTTTATGGGCAGTGATCTACTCTCTGTCATCTCGTGCTTGGTGCACGAGATCAGAAGCACACCTGAATTAAAAATTCAATTAGTAAGGAAAACATATCTTAAGATGTTTTTACAATGTCTTTTACAACTTCACAAAAATATAAGACTGATCATAGAAGCATTTAAGCATTTCCTGCTGCCCATATGCCAGACAAATACAGTGTCACTGGCTAAGAGAATAGGTTCATCACCTAAGGATAGATGAGGGATGACCATTACCTTGCTGTATTGCTTCTGTCTAGCTTAGAGCATTTTCTCAGATATTTGATGTCATATAAAAATGTGTCAGGACAAAAACTGTGTGAAATGTGACTTTATCTATGTTTGGCCAAAAATGCTACAAGGAATTAGAATTGTACTTTCAAATCATTAAGAAAACATCCTGTATATTTAGTTTAGAAAATAAAAATGGAGAGATTTGTTTATTGAAAAGTGTCTGAAATTGCCACCAAGATGAGAGGCTCAGAAAAGCGCATTACAAAGGTGATGAGGACAGGAGTGGCTTATGGCCACAGTGATTTTATTTTGGCGGCATTATGCTGAGACAAGGAGGCTTCAGATCAGTTGGAAATACCGTCTGTAAGACCCTGAAGCTGAGGAATTGGGATTGCAATATTTGAGAGCAGACAAAGCTTGTGTGTAGGCAGCCCCAGACCAGATAATCTTCCTGAGCATCACCTAGCTTTGTGAGAAAATGTACATCCACCCTGGGGTAAAGGATTCTCATTAACTTCTCCTCTGGAGGGGGGAACAAAACCCTTCCCTGACTTTGAAGACAGGCCTCTGATCATGTCTATTTGCACATTTTCTAGATGTACATATTCAAAGGGATTTATCCCAACACAGCTCCTGAATCCCAAAGACTAAGACTAGCTTATCTCAAACCTTTCAAGCTATTCCCATTATTTCATTGTTTGAAGGTATTTATAAATGTGGGTACAGAGTCACACCAGTGAAAGCTTAAGTGAAATCACTTAATGCCCTTCCTGAAAATGGCAAAAGGAGGTTTTGAACTCTGGCTTATTCCCTTTGCTAAGGGATTGTCTGGGTAAGGAAGGAATGTTCAGGATAACCAAACTAGCTAAGTGCATGCTTACTTAAGTGCTTTGCTCAGTCAGAGACTTAATGGACTCAAAAGTCCTAATGCTATTTAACCCTTTACTGTACTGAAGCTAAGGTCATGAACTGTGCCCACCAGGAGAAAGACAGTGATGGTGAACAATCAGATGTCACTGCCTGCTGGGCTGAATCCCCAAGAAATGGGCTACAGCAGCCCAGATCAGCAACTTCCAATGAGGTTGGTGTGGCAGTTCCAAAGGCCATTCATTATTCCCTGGTGGGCATTTGCTGAGCTTGAAACCAGTGCTACCAATTTGCTTAGAGAGATGGGAGCTTCTCTTTAAAAATACAGTGCAATGCCTTGCAAGTTCTTTCAAAGAATTTTGTGTGAGGGGTCCTGATATTTGTATTGTACATTAATACCTGATTCTGAAAGAAGCTGCAAGGAAGTCCCATCACAAACTTCCTGGAAGCAAAAGAACGCTGTTGGTGATCTCTCACCATCGTGAGTGCTGAGAAGTGTTTCTGCCAGTGCTTCCAGGGAGGCTTTCCAGGAAACATCACCCAGCGCTGCAACAGCATCCTCTTTAGTCACCTGGGTTCTGTGAACATAAGTATTTTATCAAATTGTTACTGTATTAAATACTTTCCAGCAGCAGCTGTAGGCTCCAGCACACTTCTGACACCAGAAAATACTATATTATTTTCAAAAGAAGGAGGAAAAGGAAAAAGAGACGGTGGGAATGTGAAGGTACCTGCGGGACCAAGGCTCCAGCATGGCTGGGCAGAACTCAGGGTTTAGATTAGTAACCTGGAGGATCTAAATTCCAGCCATGCTGTAGGCACCTTAGTTTGAGACATCAAATCTTTGAGATATGGTTCAGTTGTTTCTGACAGTCTCAGGGAGTATTTATATTCTTATTTCCCTTGGAAAATACTGTTAAAATCGTTGCTGTAAATCGTATCTTTTTGATACATCTCTAATCTAATTATAGCTATGCCTATTTTAAGTTAAAACCATCCAGGCAGAAGGATAGAGAAGTAGCAGAGAGTATATTGTTACAATCAAAATGAACAAGGAAATCCACTGTCTTACTGTTGTTACTGCATGTACATAAGAAACGTGAGTGGAGGTCACCAAAATAATTTCTTGAGACAGGTGAGCCAAACTGACTCCTGAATATTTTAATCCTGTTTATTGTCTCAAACTTCATTCTGAGAATAATCTCTCAGATATACATTTATTTCAGACTCCAAAGTTCAGAATTCAACTCTTTTTTTTTAATAAATGCAGGTTCTCTAGCTATATATTTGTGTATAAAAAAGTATGCATTTGTGTGCATAAATATTACATACTTACAAATATTTGCTATGTGGACACCAATGATACTGCTGGAACATCCTAAAGAATATCAATACAGAGCTCTGGGGTGACAGTCAGGAATACAGGGGCCTGAGGGTGTTTCCTCCATCCTGCCAGCAAAAGGAAAGGCTAGGAGGAAGAGGAGATGAACCCAAGCAAAAAGAAGGAATTAATTTGCTTCTTTCCACCAGCAGGCAGATATTTGGTCATTTCAAGGAAAGCAGGGCCTCATTATGCATAATGGTTACTTCTAAAGACAAATGTCCACCCTTTCCTCTTTCTTTCTTCCAGCTTTTACTGCTGAGCACAACATAATTTGGTATGGGATATTCTTATGGGCTAGAATTGACTGTCCTGGCTATGTTGCCTCCCTGTTCCTTGTGCACCCTAAGCCCATATGCTGGCTGGTCAGCATGCTAAACAGAGTGATTTTGATGATGTGTTGGCACTGCTCAGAAACAGCTAAAACAATGGTCTATTAGAAACACTGCTTTGGTCACAAATACAAAGCACAGCATCATACGAATTGTTATGAAAATAACTCCATCCCAGCCAAAGCCAGAACAAACTCTGCCCCTTATTCTATACCATTTACATCACTCTTAGGCTCCACATTATCCGACACATCCTCATTAACCACCATCCACCCTCCTGCCCTTTGATATATACACAGATGTAATTCCCTTAGCCTATGGACCACACCTGCAACCTGTCCATACTACGTCCATTGAACTCACAGTCCTATTTGTGGTGCGCCTGCTTCATTGTGGCCTTGTTTGTGGACCACAGTTCATTTGGGGTGTGCCAGCTCTGATGGGTTCTTACCCAGCAGCCACAGTCCCTTCAGTAGTGTACTTGATTTTTTGTGGGTTGCTTTGGTCACTGTTCCAAAACACGGCACCATATGCACTACTGTGAAGAAAACTAACTCCATCCAGCTGTAATCGGTACAGTCAGCTTCTATGACTGATGACTGACTGGGTTCACAGTAGAGATTAGTGGATACTGTCTGTCTTCAGTAAGGCTTTTGACACTGTCTTTCACAGAATCCTCATAGACATGCTGCTGAAGCATGGCCTGATTGAATAGACAGTGAATTGAATAGAAAAAAGAATGAAGAGTATTCTACCATCCGTATTCTGAGATGAGAGATTAGTAGATGACATATGCTATAGATAAGATATTACAATAAAGACACGCGCGACATTAAAAAATGGGCTTTAATGTTGAACTGCTATTTGATAAAAGCATGTTTACAAGTCTCCAATGGCATAACACGCTTACTCAGATTACCTTGGTCACAGAAAGCCAAGCTTTAAGGCCACACAGAGTATCACAATGCACATTCAATAGCTAGGTTCTAATTTCCCCCTTCTTCCCCCTACAGATCTCTCCTTCCAAAGCACAACTATCTATATGCAGCACTGCATATCAGCAGCAAACATGGAATCATGATAGATTTCTTACCTGGGATGTAACAAAGAAATAGAAGAAACGGAGAACTGTCTTAAGGCATTAATTCCAGTTCCACTGGTAACGATGCAATCCAGGAAACTGTCACCTTCAGCCCTATGTTAGCTCAACAAGTCCTGACAAATTGCATATAGTGTTCTTTCTGTTCCTGTATGAGCACTCATGGGATCTATCTGGCACAAACTTTGCAATATTCCAACATTGTCACTGTCGTTTTCAACGCACTGAAGCCAATATTCAGCTCCACAGTTCCCTGGTCATAATCTATTGATTTGCATGGATGAGATGATTGAGACTCTCTTCATTTTGTTGTGTGCCAGCTGGTGTTTGGCCCAGCTGCTGGTACTGGGTCTAGCTGAGATGGAGCTAAGACATTAACTTTCTTTACAGCAGCCACAAAGGTACCATGTTTTGCATTTATATCTAAAACTGTGCTGCTAATGCATTTTGGCAGTTGGTGAGCAGTGCTTATACAATGTCAAGGCTTTCTCCTTCCTTCCCAGCCCAAAGTCAGCAGGCTGGGAATGGGCAAAAGGTTGAGTAGGGACATAGCCAGGACACCTGGCCTAAGATGACTAAAAGAATTATCCTGTACCATATGACATTGTACTGAGCAGTAAAAGATTGTTGGAAGCAAGGGGATGGGGAACGTTCATGGTAATATTTATTTTCCCAGTGCAGTGTTATAAACGTTACGTGAGATCCTGCTTTCCAAGAAGGTGACCCGTGATTCACCTACTGATGAGAAGCAATGAATGAATTCCTCCACTTTTGTTATTGTAATGCATGGCTTTTGCTTTTCTTAGGAAATCATCATCTCAACATATGTGACTTTTGGCTTTCCATTTTCCTCCTCATTTCCCAGGGCAGGAGGCATAAGCAAAAGGCTGCTCACCACACTGGCCATAGGTATATTAATCTGTATCCCAACCTCAAGCTGTGGGTTGAAGTTCTGGCCTGGCCTCAGCCTATCTCTGACCCCAAAAGATGCCTGATGTCCTGGGATGGGGTCATACAGAGAAGGGTCAAGGTTAGAGGAGGGAGGAAAGCTGCAGACACACATGCAACCAGCCAATGACAAGTGCTTCAGCTGCCATACATCAGCTCTGTTCTATACATTTAGATGCACGAATCTGTCTGCCAGGTTGTAAATATTTGGGGTAAGGCATCTGTGTTTCACTCAACCTGTATAATACCTAGCAGTGTTCAGTGATGGAGCTGCTGCCCACAGCTGTGCAGTTGTTAAATAAACCCACTGCAGCTGTATTTCCAAAGATAAAAACTTATTCATGGGCACTGCTAGAGTGAAACAGACCGAGACAGGTGGACCTTAACACAGAGTGTATTTTGAGTCTACATTTTATTTGATCTTCCTCTTGATATTCTTTCAGTATTACATTTTTCCAGGAGCTATTTTTTTCCTACTGAACTTTAAGGCTCTGGTCTAACACTTTTACCAGGTGTCAAGCAGGTGCTGCTCAAACTCACAGCAGGTTTGCAGTCCTGGCACATTATAGCTCAATCTTAGCACGGTATATATAGCCTGTATAAATACATAGAGTTCACAGACAAGGAAATTCAGGAAAAAGGTGGGGACTAACACCTGTGTCTGTATTGATTAGCCTAAGGCATTGCGTACCATCAGGCAAGTGTCTGAAAAGTACTAAGCAAGCTGGGATCATTTGACAGCTTTCTACACGTATCTGCTCTTTTCAAGATGATATGAAAGCCATGTGATGAAGATGTAACTCTGTCACAGAAGACAGGCACGTGTTTATGTCACCTCTGTCCAACTTCTGCTCTCAGTAATGCTGGCCTCAGTGGGTAAGTGGTGTTGCACGTGTACAAGTACCATTAAACTTGATGGTCACCTTATCGGCCTGTGACACAAATCCCAGGTCACAGAGACACTGAAGGGAATATCTTGTTTGGCTTATATTTATTAAAAAGCATTTAAAAAACAGCAAGAATCAGGGGAATCTGAGAGCCAGTGGACACAACTCCTGGTCATCGGTGAAGTTTGTCTTAATAGAGGCCCCTGTGACTCAACAGCAGCTGCTGACAAAATACTGCCTGGATGATATATAGGAAACGAATGGGAAAAAACAGAGACAGGACCCCAAACTTCAGAAGAGTGGCATTCCAGCTTTTTAAGGAATTACTGGATGAGATCCCCTGGGAAGCTGTCCTTAGAGATGATGGAATAGAGAAAAGCTGGCAGCTCTAAAAGGACACCTTTCTGACAACATAAGAGCTCTCTGTCCCTCAACATAAGAAATCAAGAAGAGGAGGGAGGAAACCAGCAAGGCCGAGCAAGGACCTGCTGGTCAAAATGAGGGATAAGAAGGAAATACACGGTTAATGGAAGCAGGAATGAGTGGCCTGGAAAGAATACAGGATGTCATCCAGATGTGAAAAGATGGGATCAGGAAAGCTAAGGCACAGATGGAACTGTGCTTTTGGTGAGGGATGGGAAAAATAACAAGAAGGGTCTCTACATTGGTCAGAAGAGACAGTCCAAGGAGAGTGTACCTGCTCTGATAAATGAGAAGAGAGAACTTCTACAACAGACATGGAGAAGGCTGAGGTACTGAGTGACTTCTTTGCCTCAGTCTTCACTGTCAGTCAGGCTTCCCATAGTTCTCGTTTCCCTGAACCTCTAGGAGGAGCCTGGGGGAGAAAAATCCCTCCCCTGTAAGAGCAGAGCAAGTCAGAGACCACCTCATGAAACTGAATGTGTACAAGTCTATGGGACCAGACAACATGCATCCCAGCATTCTGAAGGAAATGACTGATGTTATTGCCAACCCATTCTCTATCATATTCATGACTGTCAGGCAAAGTCTCTGATGACTGGAAAAAGGGAAACATCGCTCACATTTTTAAGAAAGGGAGAAAGGAAGACCTGAGGAACTACAGGCCAGTGAGCATCAGGTTTGTGCCTGGGAAGATCATGGAATAGATCCTCCTGGAAGCTATCTTAAAGTGCATTTGAGACAAGGAGGTGATCTGTGACAAAGAACCTGGTCTCATCATGGGCAGGTCGTACCTGAACAATCTGGTGGCCTTCTACTGATGTTGGCGTCAGTAGAAGGAAGATAAACTGATCTCATCTAACTGGAATTCAGCAAAGTATTTGATATGATCCCACGCACCATTCTTATCTCTAAGTTGGAGAGAGATGGACTTCAAGGCTGGCTGGACTATTCAGTGGACAAGGAATTGGTTGGACAGTGTCAGCCAGAGGGCTGGGGTCAGGATAACCCAGGATAACCCACCTGGGGAATTCTGAAAAATTTAAAGAAACTCCCTGTAGGAAGTTTATGCATGATAAGTAAGTGTGATATCTGAGTTCCAGTTGGGGAACACTGATGTATTAGTGATGAATCACTAGGAGTGTCCCATTCTAGATCATGTAGATGTCTTTTGTAATGGAAGCCTGCAAATGCACCCAACAAATTCTTGTCCATGGAGCTGAACAATCATCTGCATAGTGAACTGTTAGTGCAGAAACTGATGTTTGCAAATACCTTGTGTAGATGCCAATAAAACCACAGAACTCAAATTGTGCTTTACAAGAGCTGTACCACTGTACTGACAATATCAAATGCATTAATGGACTTAGATGCCTGTATGACCACGTGGAAATCCAAGAGCAGTACTACCTTGAATTTTTCCCCCAAAATGAGAGTTATTGTGGCCACTTTGTTCCTAGGGCTGTGACCTTTACAGTGATCTTAAATTGGCTGATTGTTGTCTTTCTGGTCTGAGAAAAGATAAACTAGGTAACATTCCTAAAGAAATATGAGTAACTTCCTTTTGTGTTGGAAGTTACATGATACAGACGTCCTTCTTACATTTCCTACTTCCTTTTGCTCGTCCTTAACATGTGCATAACAATATGACAGCCATAAATTGTCATGGCACTGGAATACAAAGCAGCATTTAAGTCCTTTATTTTATCTGCTACTAGGTTCAGGTAAATAAGAACAATTAATGGCAGCTACACTACCTATAATTGTTGTTATGGCTCTGAATTAGCTCATGAACTGTCATTATCAATGCTAAGGACAGTCTTCAGGAACATGGAAATAAACCGTGCAGCATATGAAATACCTAAACATGCTTCAACAGTTCCTTGAAGATGCTACAGAACCTGTATGTTTCTTTAATGTTAATTTGCAGAGATATAACATATTTTCTTTATTTAAAATAGGACAGTTCCTTGAGCTTTGGCTGAGCCAGATTTTCAGCTCACTTGTGTAAGTCCAAGGTATATGCAGCAGAGTTTATAGTATGTACAGGGGTCTCTCAAAACATTTTATGTGCTACCTGTGGCAATTGATCTGACATTTCACCACAGCAGTGCCAAACAAGTGCAAAAGCTCTACCTTCCCTCCTTGCTGATGGTCCCTCACTAGCTGTGGTGATGTGGAGTAGCATGCAGGCTGACATGCTGCCCAAATGCCTCGGAGATCGTACGTGATATTCTGCTGCTGAACCAACTGCATCTCATTTTGTGCAGGTACATTAGACTGAATCTCTGTGGGGCTGCAGTAAAGCCATCTTCATTACCTTTGTGTTCACTTCTGAATAAGATTTCTGGAGCTAGAGATATCACACCTTTCATCTAGGTGACATCTAGGGACATGTTGGTGCTCTCTAGTGACAATTTCTCTGAAGTGTCAAACTACTTTTATTGCTTGTAGTAGTTAATTTTAAAAATCAAACTGTAGAGCACAAATAGCAAGGAAAGGAAGATGATCTCTGATGAATAAAACTATAAAAGTGTTACACAGGATTATTACAGCAAAGGTGGACTGTAGGAAAGGACATCCATCACTTATTTACATGATCCAAAGCTTCTAACAAGACGAAGCTACATACAGCAGGAGTTTCAATTTCCCATTATACACGGCCTTTAAACACACACAGCACAAGATGTAGCCTCGGGCTTGGAGTATGTTCTAACTTGAAAAAAAAAAAGAAAAAAAACAAGTTGTGAATAATGTGGAAAACATGCTATTATCGGAGTCAAGCTATGGTGCAATGCCCTCTGTGTGTGTTTATATACAAATAGATGAGCAAGTTACTCACTTTGAGCATAAAGTTTCTCAAACTTTACTGCTTTAGATTCTTTGTATGCAAACACACTAAAAATCAAATACTTGGCACAAGAAGAATCTGCTCTTCTACTAACTAGCTGGTTATCAGTGTATTGTGATGTTTGATCAACAACAGCACACTACACACACCAGAAAGATCTGATTTCTGCTTCCATTTACATCAGCTTCAATGGAAGTGATGCTGGTTCCTCAATCTTTACATAACGTCCAGGCACTAAGGCTATCTGTTGCATGGTTTCCAGCATCAAAGGCAATGCAATCAACTGGAGAGAAGCTACTTAGTGGGTTTTTTGTTTTTTGTTTTTTTTTTTTTTTTGTGCAGCATATAATGGCAGTCAACAGGTCCTCCTAAAAGGGACGAACAGAGCTGTCAGGTCTCTAGACAGTATTTTTTCTTCCCTAAGCTGATTTTCTGTTCCAGAACTCCAGGGGTCTGAGAGGCAGAATGCTGGGGAGAATGAGAGAGAACTTAGTGAGTGTCAGCCGAGACTGTGTGTGTGGAAATGGACATTAGTGAAGGTTAGGACCTAGGACTGGCACTGCTACTGCTTTATCTCTTGTAGTCTGCAGTACAGAAACAGTGAGCAATCCGAAAGACTGACTGGCAGTGAGAATCGTAAGGAAGAGAGAAGAAAGGGACAAGGAACATATAATGCTCCAACCCTCCTCCTCACCTCCAAGTTAATTCAGTGTGGGCTTTTCTTGATCAAAGTTCCTACCCCACAATATATTGTAATTTATGTGTGTCTCAGACAGTACAGTAATGCTGAGCTAATGTGGTTTTGTACTTAAGTAAACATGTTTTCAGAGTTGCTAATGCATGACAGAAAGTGCTGGGTCAAAGTCTTTCCTGAATTAGGAGAAGAAAGAAAAACAGCTATTATAAAAGAAGTGTGCCTGACTGAGTAATACTGTATTAGAAAGTCTGCAAACCAGTATATTAGTCTTTGATAAGGAACTATTTTTAATGATTCCTGGGCTGAAAACCAAAATCCCTTTTTAACCTGGGATCTTCTGTGGAGCACACAGCTAATGCTTTTCAAATTATTATCCTGTTTCTTAAGGGTGGTAAAAGGCAATCTATTTCAGGCTTTAGGAAGGTAAGACACAAACATCCCAAATAGGTTTTTAATTAAATATGTATTACCTTAGTTCATGAGGGGAGGGTAAACACTGATATGTACTGTTATGGGTAGGATATAAATCAAATACTATTACTACTATTACTATGCTTCCATATCTAGTGAAGTCTCAGCATTTTTAAAATCTGTTTATCATGCAACTGATTAATATATCATTAAAGTAAAAAGGCATGCTATTTCTCATTGTGAAAGGTCCTTTCATAATGTTCTTCTGGAGATCTACTTGGATAGGGGAGTACATCTGCATACACGACAGCACAGACATGAGGTCTAAGTCCCATCGTTAGTGGCTTTTCCCTACCATTCTCTTAAAATGAGATAGTGAAATAAAATACTGACTTTGTTTGATGTATTTTTTATGTATGTCCTAAAGCATTTCATCTGAGAAACTATCACCAGAAATGGACTTTCCATAGCATTTCCTAATTCAGCACATGGTTTGGATCTATAAAGTAAACCACAATAAGAAAACCACGTGTTAACAGTGTGGGAACACCAAGAAGAGAAACCTTTCTTACTGTGTTTTCAATATGAGATTTCTAGATAAACCAGCACCACTGACGTCTCTTTCATCAGTGAGATGGATCCCTGTTCTTGGTCAGAATAACAAAGACAACTTGAACCAGAAAAGTTAGAAAATGGAGTGAAGTAGGGGGAAGGAAGCTTTGAAAAAAGCTGATGAGCTCAATGGATATTTCATGGGTTTGTGTGAGAAGATACTATAACGATGGAGCAGTTTGAAACTGAAAGACAAATGTACCCAACAAATCTGAGTAAAAACCCACGTGGCAGAATCCCTGCTTTCCCAGAGTTATGAGAAACATGAAGCTACGTGCTGAGGATCCAGATATCCAGCCTCAGACAGCATTAGATGATTTCAAATAAAAGTCTATCCAGTGCAAAAATAACAGTGGTGGCTTAAAAAGTCCTTCAACCTTCAAATCACTAGGGAAAAGGAAGATTATTTTGGAGATGTAATACTGTATGCTCAATCTGATTTTTCCATTTTTCTCTGGACAGCCACTGCCAGAGGCAGGATAAATGGATCTGAAAGACCTTCTAAGTTACCTTGTTGGCTTGCTTTTATCTTATTTTCTCCTAAATTTAAATGTGAAAACAAGCAACACCTCACAATTTGCAGACAGGAAAGAAATGAGTGCAAGGAAAATGCAGTAGATGTGAGCCAAGGCAGCATCAGCTAGAGCTTCCTCCTTAACTGTAGACCTGATGCCAGCAGACGGGTAGTAATTTTGTGACAGTATAAAAGCTCACAGGCATTGAAAGGGTACAAGTACTTCCTAAATACATATACACAGAACACAGTCAAATCATGCAAGTGGACGGACCACAAGATTATCCGCTGCTGGAAGTGAATGAAGTCAGTGATAAAAGAGTATCCCCATTTAAGCACATGTTTAAATTTATTAGGGCACTTAAAGTTAGGTGCATGCTCAAGAGCTGTTACTTGAATGACAAGCGGCTTTAAAGCATTTTCCCAAGTTGGGACTTTGCAACATTGATAGTCAGCTATGCAACTGGTGAAACTTAAAATAGATGCATGCACACACAAAAATGCAAAAAAGAGAGTTTCTTTTTATGTCTGTCTGCTATGCTTAGTGGGCTTTCTTGGCTAAGTCTGAGCTAAATATTACTGAAAATAGCATAGTACTGTAGTTATTTCAAAGCACTGTCTGTATTTGTTCTGTGCACTGGGTGGGCAGGAAGCTTCATTTCATAAATCACTTTCAACGAGACAGTAGGCTATAAAAAGGGAGGGTTTTTTTCCCTTCAGTGTTTTTCATTCTCGAGGTTCTGATCTGCTACAGCCTACATACTGGGAAAAGTTCAAAAAATGTTTCCCACTGCTCTGCAGACCTTCCCTTACACACAAGGGATCCAGGGAACCGCCAGCGGGTGCACTGTGCCAGTGGGTCCCCCAGGTCACGCTGCTTACACTGCTATGAGGCACTTGTCAGCAGTACTGCTGAAGCATCATCCCATCCCCAGGTCCACAGAAAGGCCTCTCCACAAGAAGTTTCATTGTGCACCGCCTACACAGGGAACCTGTGGAACACAGGAAATGGGTGAGGAACAGGGGAGGAGCAAGCAGGTAGAAAAGCTTGCTTGATCCAGCATTTCTCCTTGCAAATTATTTGTTAAAACTTTGTTAGATTAAGCTTCACACTCAAAAAGGAGCCAAACCTTCCCTGTGGTACTTACTGGGAACAATAGCGTAGGAGAGGCAGATACAATCATTCACCTGCAGCAAGGGAAAAGCTGCTGCCTGGTTCAACCCACTGAATCACAACTCTCCCATTTAAGATTAATAAAAATGGGGTTCCACACACCAGTACCTAAAATGTGCCCCTCAGTTTTGGCACTGTCTGAACACAGGCTTCTGAAGTACTATAGAGAAGTAGTATCAGTGAGTGAGTGGGTCCTACTCGGTCTGGTTGTTTCTCCCCAGCCAGACAAACTTCTATAAAACAGGGCTTAGGAAGCTCAGGAAATTCACACCTGCTACATGTCACATCAAACATAATACAGGAACAGCCATACCGAGTCAGGGCCTCAAATCATCCTTTTAAGTCTCTGTTTCTGACTGTCCCCAGAGCTGAAGGCCTCAATAAAGCACAACCAGCAATTTCAGCAGAAGCCTTTCCCTGGGCTGCCCTCCCATCTGTTGGCACTCCACAGCTTACCAGTTTCCTGACCGAAAGGTTGCAAACAACCTGCTTGCTGCCTCCCACCAGGAAAGCTTCACACTCTGTTTTGGAACAGCACGCATCTTCCATGTTTGCAGTAGGTCCCCATGCCAGGTCCAACACGGGGCTCACTGTGGACTCCCTCTGCATTTGGTGTCAGTGGGCTATGAAAGATGTTCCTCAACTACAGCATGCTGCTAGAGATCTCACAGTTTGAGGGTTAAAACAGCTGCAAAGGCTCGTTCTGATCAGAGTTAATCTATTTTACCTATACTCCAAGAAGTTTAATCTTCTATTTTTTTTTTAAAGAACAGATTGCTCTCGTTTTGGCAGAAAAACCTGTGTAAGGAGCTCAAACAACAGCAAACATGGAATGCTTAATTTTGAAGCAGGACTTCCTATTCATTTTACTCTACAAACTCAGCCTATGAAGAGGTAAAACATGGTTGCTTAAACTAACTGTAATTACTCCTCCAGTTGAATCCAATCAGGTGGAATGAATACATGAGCGGAGTGTTAGTTATGATGCTCCCCATTTAAGAGAAAGAAACTTAACTAAAATTTATTTCTAAGGCTATGTTCAGTTTACTGCATGGATTACACATAGGATTACCCTTTAAAACCACTGCAAAATTGAATGATTTGCTTTAACCCAAATACCAATTTTTTGCATAGTATTAAGGGAAATTTTGGAACTGGTAAGCAGGGTAGTCTACAAGACTGTCCACCACGTACTTTGAGTTTGCAAGTAACCATTTGTAAATACTGTTTTGTGGACACCAAAACAGAAGCAGCAGCTAGACACTGAACCTGAATTATTTTCGGTTAGGCTGATGCAAGCATGCACACTGCTTTCGTTAGCTGAGACTACTCCAGCGTGTAAGATAACTTGAAGAGAGTTCATGGCAGATTACCGCCCTTAAAGTTCAGATTAATGCTCCATACTTAGAACAAAGATGCATTGGAGGAATCGTTTTTAAAAAATTATTCCAACTTTCTGTGATTGTATGATTCTAACTGTTAGCAAACATTAGCAACTTGTGAGGCTTGCAGGAATTCTCAGCAGGAATGCAATGCAACTCCAAAGCTTTTCCTTCTGCATGGCGGTAGTAGTCTCTGACCTGAGCCAATATTTCTGTGGTTGTCTACTGTGGCTGAGATCTCTCTTTGCTACATTAACTGATACTGCCTTAGAAGGGAATCTGCCCTTTATAGGCAGATTAAAACTTCCAATTTTCCATGGCAATTATTAAATGAACCATGAAACTAAGGCTGCCAGCTGTGCCACGTTGGATGGCCCCCACGTTCAACACTCTAGCTGTGCTTAGCTCAGTAAGTCTGTTGTTGAATTTCCATGAATTTTCTAAGTATTGAAGTTTGCTTTTAAATTCTCTTGCAATCATGCAAACCACACAATAAGACTAAGCACTGTAATCTAATTATCAGAAAATGAAAACGAGCTATCTAGAAAACAGTTTTAGTGGTGATATATTGGCTAAGTTCTGTGCAGCTCATTCTGTATCACTTTGATCAGAAATAAAATCTTTGAAAATTAAAGTCAGAAAAATCTCGCCCCAAACCAAGACTCTGAAATGTAAAATTATTAGTTCAAGCTGAGTGATAAATGGCAGAAGTTTTCTGTTTTCCACAATGGTGTAAACAGTTAGTTCAGGAGTGTTGTTGCTATTGTTACATGTTTAAAGCTGAAACCTGCTATTACATATCACATTACAAAAAAGAGCTCTAGCTCAGACAGCATTTTAGCTTTTCTGTTCCTTAGACATGGATCTCAGGCGTAAACAGAATATATGTAAGATTGTAGGCTATCACATTTTACATAATAATTGTGTCTTGTATATCTTGATGGGTGGGGTGCAAAGCTGTTTTTTTCCTACTCTCCCCATCATTCTGGAATAGTGAATTTACATCTTGATTTTCCATGCATCTGTAGAGACATTCATTGTACCACACATCACATCTCAAGATCTGGATATGCTACACTGTGTTCTGTCTAAACTCAGGTTGCCCATTCTCATAGAATCACAGAATCACCAAGGTTGGAAAAGACTTCCAAGACCATCCAGTCCAACCGTCCACCTATTACCAATATTTCCCACACCATGTCCCTCAGTACAGCACCTAAACATTTCTTTAACACAGTTGTTCTCTTATTGTTCTCTTAAAGCCAAACCTACCTGAAAAATGCCATGCCCTTGAAAATGGACATTTTATCACTGCCATATCACACGAGACTTCATCAGAATTAGTGTGAGCTGCACAACCCTACTAAAGGCTTTAAAAATCGTACCGCTGAAAGTCATCTGCTGAGCCAGCCTTGCAAGGCACATTGAGCTTTGAGTGCTGAAGTGTGGTGGCACAGGCAAGTCCTACCCTGGAAACACGATTTGAGACCTTCAACAGGAGGAAATATCTTCCAGCAGGGAAAGATAAAGAGGAGCACTGTATCTCTCTCAGTTTCTCTGCCAAGAAAAGCCCTGAGGAAGCAGTCTTCCTTTTGCTAAGAAAATATAAAACAACGCTATGGAAGCAATTTAAGGAACTATCTGGGAAGTAGCTTAAGGAAAAACACCACCTCTCCTATGTAGACTGTTAAGGCATTGTGTTTACAAGCTGTGTGCTGAGCTCCCCTCTGGCTTAGCTGAGTGGAAGAAGATGACCAGTCTAAATTTAGTAAAAGGAGATGCAATGTGTTACATACAGTCCATGTAGCTTGTTCAGGCAGGATTAATTAGATGAGGCAGGCAGGAAGGTGACATGCATGGCTGGAGTGTCTTGGTCATTGTAAAATCAGTGTTTTACATCTAGATTTCCACAGCCCTAGAATTCTTTGAACTTTCCCATATAAAGTGTTCGAGACCTAAGAAAACATAACAGAAATGGCCTCTTAAATCTACTTAACCCACTCTGCAATTGGGTTAAGTAGATCCAGTAGGGACTGGTCTATAAATCTGCACACTTCAAGGCTACTGTACACATTCCCTGTTTTAGAACCTGCAGAGCCAGTATCCTCACTCTTTTTTTCTTAGCTCAACGTTTCATACATCTTATAAAGGCTTCCTAGATTTGCACTCAAAAATCATTCCATTTTAATTTGAACCCAGTTTAAGTCATTGAGTAGCTAGATACAATTAATCAAACAATACCTCCCTCCCTATTGAGATGACACTGTCTATTGCATTCCTGATCACTCCTATCTTCCGAACAAGATGGTCCTAGTTCAAGATTGGTAATTACAGTGTAACTGACATCTCTGTTGGTAATAAACTTACACCAAACAAGCTTTTTGAAATCACAAATCTCTGTCTCAAAGTGTTCATCCCCTCTTTTCATTCCTCCTGAACTGAGTGGCCAACAAGCTTTTGATGTGTTTCATAACTTTGGTTGCTCACACTGTTCACTTTCTGATAAACTAGAAAATCACCATTTCTCTTTTGTCTGAGGCATATTTTAAGCAGGGCGAAGTGCTTGTTAGGATGAGGAGATGATAACCCAGCTGCCTGCTCACATTTTCTCACAACACAAAACAACACAGTAGTAACCTATTTGTTGCATTTCCTGCTTAAACACATGGATCCATTTTGGAAAGAGTTAAAGGAAATTTTAAAGTTGCTGATACTCTTGGAAGCTGCTGATTCTGCTCTGGGCTACAACAGCTTGTGAAAGGGGGACGACAGAGCCTAGACCAGAAAAGAAAGGAAAAGGACAGGGAGGTGATGGAGAGATGGAAGAGCTGTGAGGCAACGCATTCTGTAAACTGTTTCCTCCCGTGACTTGCTGGAAGGTATAATCAGTCATCTGCTGCTCGTTTTTGTGTGTATGGTGCATGTGTGTGTGTGTGTTTTTTTTAAACTCTCACTGCAATCCCCCAAGACTACACTCCTGGTTTTACTTTTTTTGGTGGTGATAGTGTATGTTTGTGTAAGGGGTGTCAGGGGACTGAAATTGTGATACCAACTAGCAATTTGGGTGTGTGGGTGAAAATTAACTGTTGTAGTTGGTTATTTTATGGGCCCAAAATATGGCTGTTAAAAACCCCAACATTCACCATATGAGCTTTCTGTATCCAGACCATAAAATGTCTGGGATACATAGACGGGATCCAAGCCGACTTCCTGCCATGAAATTGTGCTTCACTAATGATCACTCCAGCCTGTTTTCTAAACTTGGAGACCTCTTGTTTTCCCCAGAGGATATTACATTGTTTGTCTTTGGGGAAAAGTGTTTGTGTGCTACAATTATGAAGTTTATAGAACTTAAAAATTCACCCGAAATGGGACTACTACTTTACACACAGTTCAACTTGGGTACAAAAAGGAAAAATAAAGCTTCATTCAAAAGCTGCAGGAAAGCACAAATGTAAGGGGTGAAGTAGCTGTCTATCAAAACTACATTTTAACTAAGTGCTGTCAGTTCTCTGTTGGGCAGGAGTCTTCCTCCTTCCCCACATTATTATTCTTCTCTCAAGTGCACCATTTCCCCAACGTACCCAAAAATGCTTTCCTAATCAATTTTTAAAAGAGAATATATGTCATTTTCATACTAGGATTTTCGATTTATTATTATACATAATATATACAATAGCTTATATACTATATTTACATGATACGTTATATACTGCACCTTCCAAACTGCTGTTCAGTGAACCTCTATAGAGAGGCTTCTAAAACTGCATCTCTGCTATATGATGGATTGCAACCCAAAGACCTCAGTTAAAAGTACTCATGCAGTACGCAAAAAGACTTCCTAGAAAGCAAAACAGAACAAAATTTTAAATGCACAAATACACGTTCCTTCCTTCGTGTCTCAAAGTACAGTGAGAAAGTGGATCATCACCACCCTGGTTAGGGCTCTGAGCTGCCTTTGGAGAGGTTGGCCATTTCTATGTGCGTATTCTTGGGAGACTGCAGGGGAAAGAGTGGAAAAAGCTCAGATTAGCAAAACGACCAGGGAGATAAACAGGTACCTCAATGATGTATTTACCTGTGGCTTAGGCTCTGCCTGGTGGTGTTATCTAAAAGTTAAATAAATTTTTAATAATTTTGATTTAATCAGGGTATTTTTCTAGAGGTGGAAGGATCTATATTTAGATTTCAGCTTGGTTATAGTTTTGAGGGTCAAATACAATATTTTTTTATGTCTTTTAAATAGAAAAGTAGGGTAATTCATGCCATGGATGGGTGTATGTGACACACTGAATACTGCAATGTCCTCCAGTAAACATGAGTGACTGCAGCCACAGTGCAGGAAATGCAGAAAGCAAGGCTCTTCTTAAGTCTGTTCATATACTTAAATATGGTTGTATGTGTGTATAAATATATATATATATACACAAACCTATATATATTAAATTCAAATTGGCTCTCATGCACACTTGTGCAGCTGTCAGAGTCACGTATGATGCTCCATAAAACACAGTGCTAGCTAAGATAGTTCCCCGCTTCTCTGGCTGCTCACCTGGGGAATGAAAACACTTTCCAACAACGTATAATTCACAGTGAGATTTCTAATTTGGTCACTCCCTCTACTGGAGACTTTTTGCCTAGGTCTTATTCAGATGTTGATCACGTTATCAAGTAATGAACACTCTCTGTAATTTTTCTTATAATTTCTTTAAAAAATAAGCAAAGCTATATTTCACTTTTTCCTTTAAGTTTCCAGAGTGCAAGCTGGGTAGAGCTCTACATGCAGTGAAATACACAGCAAAATTGCTTGTCACGACTGTCTCAACACACAGTCACACAGTAAGGCAATGAAAGCTTACTCCCCTCTTCTTTTCTGTGTTGTTTGGTAAGAATCTGAAACTGAGCAAAGGACATTGGGAGCTACATCCCAATAAGTTCTAGCTTAAGGAGAAGAGGTGATGAGATCACTACGCATTTTTGCAACCTACTTGACTTTCACTGTCTAAACTGAGCAGACTGGGGTTGCTTTGAAGGCCTTACAGTCTATGCATAACATCGAGTCTGGGGATAGATCTGTGTAAATGGTAAAAGCCTATCAAAGGGTAAGCAGAGTGCAGTTCCAGCCTGCTTTGCTGAGGGATATTGATAAGATGCAGTAATATAAGCAATGGTCAAAATGTGCCCTAGTAAATATAATTAATTCCTAACCTGACTAAATATTGCTGCCTCAGTCACAGAGCTAGAATGATGCAAAACCTTTTCCCTAGCTTAGTCTGCTATCAGAATGGAAAGAATGGGGTAATCCATGAATGGTTTTGATGGGAAATGTTTTATTCCCGTAAATTCAAAACTTTTTCACAACAGCAAAAGTACTCAGTGACAGCACAGCATTTCTGCTGTTGTGATGTATTTAAATTTCTCTTTGGTGACTCTCACTACAACACTAACCATGCTCAGAAATTGCACATCTTCAACACTGCAAGCTTTTCTTAGCTGGATTTGGTTAAGCAAGGACTGTGTTTAAGCCAAGGGCAAGCCTCTGTTAAACACAGGCATGCATTCCAAACTGTCTTGTTCTCAGATTGCCAGTGGAAGTTTTCATCTGTCCTGTCTGGATTTTCTTCTGAGCTGCTCACCACAGTTCCTGTAAGATAGAACACTTTTCAAGGGGCTGGTCAGTGTTTCTTTGCCTTCTCCCTGCTTCTCTCAATTTCTTCTAGTGCTGTATTGCCAATCAGTTTTCACGTGAAAGTACCTTCTCTCAGTGAAGGCATCCTGAGATCCAGCACTCAATCCCATCTTGAGTTTAGCATCATTTTGGAATTCCACCCTCTCTGTAGGATAAAAATCTTGTATTAAATGAGTCCATTATGTACCCCATGCGAAGACTAAAATGTTAAATATAATGTAAAAAGTCAAAACTTTGGAATTAGCAACAATTACAGTAAAAAGCTAGGGTTCGCTGTCCAGTGGGTTTAGCAAACCATCAGAGTTTGCTAAAGGAATCTGCAATCCATGAAGTTTTCACTGCGTGTCAGAGGCTTACCTCACATCAGGGTTAGAGGATACTACGACCATTTGAATTTTGAAAAGGAAATAATGGGTTCTCACAGGATCTGCATTTATATTTAATGTAGTGTAAGACCTGGTATGGAAAAACAGGCAGCAAAAGACTTTGCTCTCCTTATTTTTAGTTGAGAAAGCCTCAGAAATTAGAAGTACAGGGTAAGCATGTCTAATCCCTGCCCGGGGCAGGGGGATTAGGGCTTGATGATCCTTGGAGTTGCTTCCAAACCAAGACATTCTATGATTCTATCATCCAAACAGGAATGTTGGGCACATGAAGTTAAAATGAAAATTCCCAAGGTGAACATCAAGATGCTGAGAATAATTATAAAGAAGTGGCTGGGGAAAAGATGGACTGAAAATGTTGAAAGAGTAAGCATTAAGTGGCATTGCTATTTTAAATAATGTCTAGACAAAGGGTAATGGCTTTTTAACAAGCTGTTGATTACTCCTCATTGTAACATAAACCCAAAGTTCTGAAAGTTTCTGGAAAAAAAAAAATTGGAACCCGCATAACATTTCTTGATAGCAATGGGAAACTTCCCATCACTGTCCCTGAAGAGGTTTGCACACAAGTAGATACAAGAACAGGCTGTTAAAGGTGATAGAACAGGAGAGAATTTTCCTGTAACAGTATGACTAAGTTAACAAACCAGCTAAATAACTTGTGATGAATCAGTGTGTAAAATCACACAGTCAAGTCCAAGCCTGCTATGCACGTGGAGCCCTGCTGTGTGCTTAGATCAGGAAGGAATTCTACTGCTTAACAGGGTAGTTTGTTGCACACTTAGTAGCTGCAAAACATCTACAAATGTTATGTTATGACACCTGAAACCACCACCTGTACTCTTTCACACTGACTATGGTAGCTATGAAGAAAACCAAGAGGGCTTTGGGTAAACCGAACCAAAGTAAAACATGACATGAGGCACAGTGACATAAGACTGACTCAAAATCATTGCACTAAGTCAGGAAGATAAGTAGCAGTATGTGATAACACCATGTAGCTGTCAGTCAAATGCACACAAATTGAAGTCAGCACATTTCTCTTCAGCATCAAAAGTTGATTTCTCTGCCTTGAAGGGTATAAAGCACTGCGAGCTGTTTTGCTCATTGGGTCGAAGAACGGGTGTTCAACCCTTCCCTTCCTTCTCCCTGAAATTGCTGAAATAGTTATCCTTGAATATTAAGTAAATAAGCAACCCAAGGGCTCTGACTCTGGGCAGCCTGGTCTGGTGGTTGGCAACCCTGCCCACAGCATGGGGTTGAAACCAGACGATCTTTGAGGTCCTTTTCAACCCAGGCCATTCTTTGATTCTATGAAAGAAGGTCAAGAGAAACACTTCTAGGCAAACATTTTTATAGTGGTACAGTCCCCTGATCATCCAGCTCACAGCCTTTGGATCAGACATGGGCATGAATCTCAGCTAAAATGCAAGCCAGTAATGCCAATCCAGTTCCAAACAGCTACAGAACTAAGATGTTTCTGAACTGGGTGGTTGCTCTTCTCTCCAAATTGTTGAGAAACCCCAACTGAAAAACTGAAAACATGGCAAAGAGGAGCTGTGAACTATCAGGCCTCAGCTTGTCTGTAAATCCCAGCGAAATGAATTAATGTGGATATTTTTTTTTTCCCCAGTCAAATGAACTCTTTAGCCTGCTACAGATTTTCATATGTACTTCCTCAATTTAAGAGTTTTCAGCCTCTCTCATCTGTTCCTAACTACATCCTGTAATTTCCAGTGCTGGTTGCTGCACTTTAAATCTGGTCAGCACAACTTACATGTACTTATCAGTGACTCATCCACGTATTTGAAGATCTTAAGAATGAATCACATATACATGTTTGCTGAATCCCCTCTGCTGTCTGTGAAGGAAGGCTCACACTGACGGAATGCAGAACAGAGCAAGACGAGAGACTTTGATGTTAAGGAACTTTATATGAGTGTGTTCTCTGAAGAGACGATTTAAGCCTGTTTATTAAGTCATGCTGACTTTGTTGTTAAGCTCAGACAGTGGCACCTTAACACAATGCATCCTTCAGTTTTTTGGGCAGTAACTGAACATGAGATATAGTTAAAATGTTTGTTTTTAAATCTGGCATTTAAAACAGGGTTTTGCTGTTGGTTTTTTTTTGTTGTTGTTTGTTTTTTTGCTGCTGTTAGAACAGCACTCTGTCAAATCACATCAGAGGAGAAAGTGTCACTCAGCACAACAGGCCACAGACTGCATGGAAATTGTCTTAAATCTTCTCTTTCAAATGTCAGCTGACAAATCAAAATGAGAATAGGCTATGCAGCAAAAAAAAAAAACCAACCAAAAACCCAGCTATACATTAAAGACTTAACACAAGGCTCCTGTCTACTAACGTCTGAGAGCTCCAAATGCAGAGAAACCACACAGAGTTAATGATAATTGGTATCATATGGTCTTTATCAAAGCTTCCTCAAGAAAAGCAGCTTAAGGGAAAATCCGTAAATGTGTGTCTTGACCACAGTCTACCAATCTTCTTCCGCATTGGAGCCTTTAACTAATTTGTTGGTTTAATTACTGAGGCACAGGAAAGTTTGCAAGAGTGATAATTGCATATTCTTTGATTGCTGATCATTACATTAAGTGGTCTCTATGAATTAAAAATAAAACCCAAGTGCAATATGTGCATCTAGGAAACCAGCCTCTATCTAAATCTGGACATATAAGCTTACTACTGCTGGCTGACAGCACAAAGCAAAAAAAAAAAACAACAGTGAAGTTCCAAAAACCTGTAATTGCTGTGACAGTTAACTGCAGAATTTTGGGATTCAAAGTGGGTCAGGCAAGATCAATGAGACATAGGGCTCTCCTTTAAGGGCAGTTTAGAGGCTTGTTAGGTAACTTCTAATGTGCCTCATACTTACATCTTTAATTGGACCGGGTAGTATAGCCTACTGCACCATTCTGAACTAGCGCCAGAGGAATTACTAGAAGGTCAAACGGAAGAGAGAGGCAGGGGGAGGAGGAAGTGGTAATTGAAGAGACAAGAGATGATTGTGAAAGTACTTGGAGGAGCCTGTGTGTCTGGCAAGATGCAATGGGCCAAGCTACAAACAGGAGGCAAGGCACTTACTGGAATAACCTCTTTCCTCACTTCCCTCCCAGCCTAGAGCAATGCCATCACTAACTGACCCCGCCAGCTGCTGAAGTAACAAAGCACTGTAGGGACTAATTAACTGCAGTATCTACCCCAGTGGGTCCAGGAATATTAGCTGTATGAACACACAGTGATCAAGCATACAACTACAGATGGCTCTGGTAAAATACCTTTGTCTTCAAGGGAGAGAGAACAGAAATGAAAAATAGAGATGGCAGCAAAACACCAAATCCGAAAGCTGAGCAGTCCTGTTTCAGTTCTGGCTCAGTTTAGAGGAGACTGCCTGTACTTTCCACTGTTCATCAGAAGGACCACCTGATAGATGCTTGCACGCTTGCATCATTCTGCAATGACATCTGGTCACTGTTCACCTAGAAATCTAGGATCGGACCTCATGCAGCAAAATAGCTTCTCACATGCATTAGTTAAGAGAAATGAAATGTAGCTTGAAATATTTAAAAAAAAAAAGCTTAGATTTTTTTTTTCTTCCCAAATGGGTTACTTAGATTTTATTTTATTTTGTCCTCACACTGATATCAGGAAGATAAGGAGGTGACAACACTGACGTAATGGAAGAGTTCAGATCACAACCTGAAGCGCATATGGGAAAAGAGACTGACAGAATCTCAGAATGTCTGAGGTTGGAAGGGATCTCTGGAGGCCACCTGGTCCAGCGCCCTGCTCAAGCACGGCTACATCCAGCAGGTTGCCCAGGACCTTGTGTAGGCATCTTTCAAAGATCTCCAAGGAAAGAAACTCCACAAACTCTCAGGGTAACCTGTGCCTGTACTCTGTCAGGCTCACAGCAAATCCTGAGCCTTCTCCAGGCTAAACAGTCCCAGTTCTCTCAGCCTCTCCTCATAGGAGAGGTGCTCCTATCCCTTCATCAGTTTGGGAGTCCTGCATTCAACGCTTCCCAGTATGTCCAGATGTCTCTTGTACTCAAACTTCCTAATATTCTTGTTAGCCCAACTCTCCAGCCCACCAAGGCCCCTCTGGATGGCAGCACAGCTTTCTGGTCACTGGGAAAACAGTGAAGGAGAACCTTATGTCACAAACAACTCAAAGTGCCAGAGCTTTAGAACTAGAAAAGGCTGCACTGGAAATCATGAGAGAAGAATATGAACAGTAGCACTAGGGGTGGAAGCATCTGAGAGACCAACAGACATCAAGAGACAATAAAAGAAACTACATTCAAAGTAACATAAATCAAGAGTCTGATGATTACAGTTAATCAGAGCAAACTGTATCAAATGTTGAATATCTAGTCTGCCTGACTGTTAGTAGACCATTTACCTAAGAGGAAATCTGGCATGTTCTCACCCCACCGTTAGAGCAGTTCTTATTTTATCTGTTTCTTAGATTTCAAAGGATTGCTCATGCAGATTGAATAGACTCAGTACGTTCAGCATTCTGCTAACTATTGTTTACTGGTGTTACGTTATACCTGGGAAAGGCACTTTATTAATCCCCCAGTCATATTTCTGAATTATTACCACCTCCAGTCTGTGTATATATATAATACCTCATATCAGTATTCAGAATGTCTCCTCAGATCTCCATGCACCACCTTTTTCTTATGTATACAAACACAACTTTGAAGAAGCTATTCTAACTTGCAGTAGTGAATTTATGATGCCAAAGCTATATATAGACAGAGAATGGAGAGTTCCTTATGCAGCATGCCAAAACTGGATTTGAAACATTTAGTTATTTGAAAGCATTAAATATATAACGTTATTACAGCTAAAGCCCCTATACTGTATTGAACTTTTCTCCTTCAAAAGTATGGATGGGATGCATAAACAAGAGGGCTTCTTGCTTGAACTATTTTGAAAGGTGCTTTCAGAGCAATTTCCATTCTCAAAAAGAACATGCATCTATAATTAATAAAATACTTGTTTTTAATGAGGTTTTTTTGGTGTAATGTGTACTTTCAATACAGCTATGATACATCTTTATAATGCACACTGTTTGCCAAGACAGATGCTACAATCCAAGGCAAGGATCTTAAAGTGTTAGTGCAGTATTTTCAGAGTTGCACTGTAAAATGCAAAGCCACAACATTACCGCTGTAATGTTATAATTCAAGTTTAAGGGCACAAAAAGTTCAATATTAAGTACTTTCTTCTACAACTGCTCTGAGACTAATGCACTGATATTCTACTGTGTAAAAGTATAGGCAGCATTTCTGCTAATGGGTTTTTGAAGCATGCACCGAGCATTAAAACACTTGCAGACATACCAGCTTTTTTTGCTTGTGATCCATTTCACCCTGCATTGTCATCGCTCACAGGGCAAAAGATATTGGCAGACTGGAACCAAACTCGGAGATGTTGTCAAGAACTTGGTAGCCTGGTTACAAAGAGAAAAGGAGATAAAAAAGTTTATGCTGATGCTGAACATTAGGTCTTTATGACATTCCTCGCTTTGTATAATTCTACTACATCTTCCTTGCTCAATCCTTGCACAGAAATCATGCAAACCTCAGATAATCCTAGCAGTCTTTTCTGGAGTTCTTCTAGTCACTCACAACCTTTTAAGGATGAAAGGACCAGGACTCCAAATGCTGTTTTACACACACTTGCTGTAGATACACAGTGTTTCCGTGCTCTCTGCTCCTAACATTTGAGTTTCTCCTTCAGCTTCTACTGCAGTCAGCCAACGGTTTCTGCACAGGTGGAAATAATTAGCAGAGAGCTTATCTTTGTAAGTGTAAAGAAGAGAGCAATTCTCTCACCCTCCTGTGTAGCACCACTTCAGCTGCTTTGTCATCTTGCTACACAAGTCACTTAATGGCCATGTCCTTTTGCAGCCCAGTGTAGTTGATCCTCAGCTCTATTCCCCAAAAATGCCTGGTATCATGAACATGCTTTGCCACCAGATGATTCACACCTGCCTCCCACTCATTTCTGGGCATCTGAACATGAGAAATCCCTGCTGGTGATCTCCCTTTTCTGAGAACCGACTGCTTATTCCTGCTCAATTTTTGCTCACTTTTCCTCAATTTTGGCTATTTACCATTTCACCAGTAAAAGACCCTTGCTCTCATTCCACAACACTTCTAACTGCCAAAGACTAATATGATATCTGTATTAACTGGGCATAAAGGGCAACACTGACAGTGATGAGTCCCTCAAAGAACTCCAAAAACGTAGACAACTTGCTTTCACAGATGCACCACCAGCTCCTAATAGCTACACGATGTTTTATCAAAATCTGATCTACAGGACAGTCTCTTCTTATACACCTTGTTCTTACATCAGTCCTTTATTTCGCAGATCCTCTTAAACACCACTTTCTCTATTCTTAAAGCAAGGTGACAGTATTTAGACTTCAATTTCCAGAATAGTGCTCTTAAATCTTATCTTTGGAGTTGGCAGGAACACAAGGCTCAATTTAAGTAACTATTTTGCTAAATAAACAATAAATGTAGTTCCTCTAATAAAACAGAACATAACCTCAACAGATATGGGGCCCTTTGCTGCACATACAAGAAAACACTAAGGCTTCCAAATCTGTAACAATCCATTTTTCTTCTCAAGCACTCTCCTACTATCCCACCATTTGGGGTTCACTAACAAGATGGAGTTTCCCAGTCTTTTTCTTACTGCGCCCACGACTTGCACATTTATAAAACTCTCATTATTACCTTCTCCCTTTCTTTCCTTTCATTCTAAGGGCACCATCTTGCTCTAGACTCCCTCTCCTCAATTGTGCAGGCAATTTGCTAAAGATCCTCTGCTGTTTTATTGTGAATCTGGCTGTCAATGCCATCTTTTGATAACAGGAGCTGGAATTACTTTGTTTTGATATTTTTGATGTTCAAGTTGAACATCATCAGCTCCCGGCAAACAAAGATCTGGACATTGGCTTCACATCTTGTCTACAGACAGCCCAAAAATCTATCAGGAGACAAAGTGACTACTTCTCCCAAGTCCATTTCAGTCTGTTGCTTTCAAGAGGATCACTTGAGAAGAGATTTCTGGAACCTGAGCAACAAATGCACTGTAACCTAAGTGTTAATCTAAGCTATTGTAAAACGTGTACCATTACGCACTGGGGTAATAAAACTGGGATGCCCTGAACACTGGCAGAGTAAGATGTGGAGGGAAGATGGGACCACCTCCAGATCCCTTAACACAGGTCTCTTACAGTCTGGGGAAAAAAAGCACAGAGCAGATTATATTATGTAGTAGCTCTCAGATTTTCCCATTTTCTTTGTTTTTAAGTAGCTCTGCCACCTGCCTGCCCTGCTAAGGTAGTCAGTCTGATAGAGCAGGACAGAAGAAGACCACCTCAGCCTGCTCTTCTTGAGAAGCCTTGCTGCAGATCATAAGCTCTGAGTTTTTAGCAGCCCAAACAAGCTTTCCTACAAAGTTAGCTTTCCAGCACTCCTTTAAATGCAGGGTTCAGTCTCTCTGTGCAGAGTTTGGCACTACCACATAGCACAGAAAAGGCTTCACAGGAGGCAGAATCAGGGCAGGAGCATTTTCCATGCTTTTGAAGATTTTTCACCAGTTGCAGACATGACTTAAGTTCCTCTCCATTTAATCACCAGTTGCATGCAAAGCATGTTTCTGATGCTCCTCAGTGGGTGTCCGTAAAGACCTTCTGCCTTTACAACTAGATCACATTACTGTAATCTCACTCAAAGTTTACCTCATCCTTAAAATAATTCGGTTACTTTAGCCTGCTATGTGGGTTTGAGTGCAAGGACTCTGCATTTGCTACTGACTCTAAATGAATTTAAATGGATCTGACTGAAATTGATATTCAATGGGAAGTAGTTAATCATTAATGATATCCCTACATCTAAAATCAAACACAGACTGATGGGCTCCCTATCTCAATAAGCTTCCGCCATCAGGAGACAGCAAATGGGACTGTAAGTCGGTGTAAACAGAAGGTAAAAGAGAAAATACATGGTTTAGCTTATTGGGCAAAACTGAAATGCTTTTCATGCTACCTAGCCTGCTCTGTGGAGATGAATACGACCATCCTTCATATAAAGCACATACTTGACACGACCTGTAATAGGGCACTAAACACAAAAGAGAGACAGATGCCCACACAGTCCCCACTGCCCATATTCCTTCACACTGGGAAATGGACTCAAATCCTGACGACCTACTATCATAACCAAAAAGCAGAAATGTTTGAGTTTTACTTTGCTGCTCCTCACAAATCACAAGTCTGCCACAGAAACTTAAGGTCTTCCCCTCACTCCAAGCCATTTTATGCTGAACTGAATGTACCATAAATGAACTGCAACCTTCACTTTGTGCTCAAACACCAATAGGACATTATTTCTGGGAAGAAACAGTTCCATCCCTCTTTTACATTAAATTGATTCGTTGTTTTTCCATTTGTATTCTTTGTGATGTTCCTCCAAACACTTCACAAATTATCTAGCTTTTAGAAAGTCAGGAGCTGTTTGCTGTTTTTTTTCCCCTCCTCTTTAAACTTGAATCGGCTTGAGATTCTTAAGGTCTCACATTAGGTTTAACTGCTTCGCTGTAGACCTGGTGGCACCATTGAGAAAAAGGGAGGGTTTGGACACACCGCGAAGATGTGCTCGTTTCAGTGGCCAACAAAGAGCCAAAGGCGACCCCTGTTATTACTGCTAGTGAGACTAGATTTACCATATTATTAATCACTACAGTCTGACTCAAAATTCAGACTGGCCTGTACTTACTCTGTGGGTCAGGGAGCTTTATCAGAGCTCATTAACTGCACTGGGCTTCTCATTTACTCTTTCCGCGATGATCTTTTTCCTAATGCACGAAGGGAAAAATGAAACACAGGTGATTTAACTGTTTGAGGGATATTTACTGCTCGATCTCAACAAATAGTAGCAGCAGGAGGATTTTCCTTGTCAAGAGGACAGTAATTCTTCAGATCCCTCTTAAGAGATAATGACTGGCAGTGTAATGCTTTTGATCTGTCATAATTATAAAATAAAAGAGAATGGAGGCAAAGCTCACGTGCCATGGGAAGGTCAGCTGCTTTTAAATGCCTAGGATTCCCTCTGTGGCTAATCCCAGCATGTCCTGAACACAGGCTATTTTTAGGCACAATTGTGGGTCCGTTAGACATCCTGTTCATATAAAATGAGTGCCTTACTGGTGAGCTTCTCCTGTAGGGCAGCTAATAAGTAGGTAGGAAAATGACATCTCTGCACTTTCGACTTGCATGCTGTTGCAAGGAAGGACAGCAGGAACGTCTCCTCTCTGGCGTCAAACAGTCCCCTGAAGCATACATACAATTTAAATTATTACAAGTATGAATGGCGGCACAAAATAAAGTAATTACATTTAATTAGGCAGCCAAAAAAGCGATGGCCTGGGACTCACTGCCTTAGATGTAGACTTTTGTTGACTTAACACACGACAGGTAATGAATGGAACTTCAAAGTGTAAGCAACTGAATTGCTACTTAATTAGTGGAGCCCTGGTCAACAACACAGCAAAACAAAACAAAACAACCCCAATTTTTTAATTTTTTTTTCTTGTTAAAGGAATTCTAACATCTATCTCATGTCTTACAGAAACCTTGAAATTAAAGATTATTCTATTAAGATTAGTGTTTGTGTTCAAAAGCATGGAGATGTATTTTGGTTATGTTAACGAAGAGCTCCTGAAAGATGCTAGATTGGCAGGCCTGGATCATGACCTTACCCACAAGAGGACTTGGTGCAAACAAGTCACAAGCTCACAAATCTCACTTTTCTGCCAAGCATCAAGTACAGAGTCAACTCTTTCAGTCTTCCAATCTGCTGGTACAACTGTGCCAAGAAAACTAGCATAGAGAGAGAGGTTTCAGAAGTTAGAAATGATGAAAGACATCGATAAAAAAAAAAAGTAGGTATTGAAACATTGATTTTTTTATGAATAAGTCTCTCAGCTTTGCTTTTTCATACCCAAAATCCCAGAGGTTGCCACAGCTCATCTCTGGAATCTTTTTAGGCTTCCATAAACTTCCTACTGCTTTGTTGTACAATTAAAAGTGAAAAGCAAAGTGTGCCTGAATAGCACAGTGAGTTCCTCTATCCTGTCATCTTTGGGCCAGCATTTTATTCTAACTTCAGACATGAAAGCAGGCTGTTCATAGTTTTCATCCCATTCCTCAAATGCTTATGACAAACAGTCAGTAATTCTATGTTTCCACTCCCCAGAAGACCTCAGGAAGGACTGGTAGGAGCCTCAGCAACTAATACAGTCTTTATTTCATGTCTGCCTGCAGCTGTGTATCTCTTTGGAAGACCAGCTAGAAGAGAAACCAACGTGTAGCATTAAGATTTCTGCCTGTCAGAGGTTTTCCCTCTCAGCCCTCTTCAGCTCAACAGCCTCCTCATCAACAATTACTGGTAAAGTTTTGTTGACTTAATATTATGTCTCAGATCTCACAAGTCAAGACTGACAACTGCACATCCCTCTCCCTCTGCACCTCACCAAAACTTGACAGGGACACCAGCTTCTTCCTCATCACAGAGGGTGATGTGAAGATCAAAAACATGCTCCACAGTCACCTGTGGTTTGCAGTACAAATAGTGTTAACGATACATCTGCTCTTCAAAGATATACAATTAGTGCCTACAGAAATCACTGTGGTAACCTTTTCCCCAGCACTGTGGACCACACTGGACTAACAGCTTTGTCTGTTAGTATACTATTCTGTGAATAAACACAGCAGTTTGGCAATGATTCTGCTGCATCACTGAAGTCAATAGGACCATGCTGTAGTCCTCTGCACTGTTTCTTTTAAGGTCCGGGTCAGAAAAAAACTCAAATGCAAAATAAAGAGAGGAGATGAAGTGAAGAAATTCAACAGAATTTCTTCAGCAGGTTCTGGAACAGACGAAGCAAGAACAAGTACGACACTAAAAGGACCTCTGGGACAGAAGAAGTTGGATTTAAATTAGACTCCTCATAGCATAGGAAAGACTTTTGCTGAGAGAGAAATTCTGAAGTGCTATTTGAATTTTTTGTTTTCCAGGTATGATAAAAATGCAAATGGAGAGAGTGTGCTGCTACAGATCTGTGTTTACAGAGGAGCATTTTGCTTACAAAGAGATAAGTGGCAAAAGGGAAGACCAGGCCCCTTTGCCAGAAAGGAACCCGGAATCATGGGATAGCAACAGATACATGTTTGCTTGGGCTGTGCACATTAATGCACAGGCAGAGTTGCAATGTTAGAGACGAGGAAAAATGTACAGAATGCAACAAACTTCTGATGATGTGCTTTTTAGTCTGTAGCCAGTGAGAAAAACTGAACATATCAAAAGTCAGCAGTCACCACCTCATTGTCTTTCCAATGGCATGTGGCCATAGGCTCTTCTGTAAGCTGTTGTTTGACTGTATGTACAAATAATGATAGACTGGCTGCTTGGCTGTACCACTTATTTGGGAAAATTAGAGTGAAATTTTAATGACAGCACATCAGAAATCTTTAGAAAAGATTTTAGAAAAGAAATCTTTAGAAAAGAAAACATACCTGCATCAATCAGTATTTCTCTTTGCAGTTCCTTACTAGTCCTTTCTCAAAGCTGCGTGTAAAGCTACATAAGCATAACCTATCACTGCAAGACACACAGGCTCACTGAATTTGTATCAGGACACTTTAGCAGTTAAACACTGGAAGTATCAGAGAGAAACTGCTGTAAACAAGTCATTGCTTCTCTCTTCCTTCTAACCCAAATCAGTATCTGATGTTGCTGGAATGAACTCCAAGGGGAACACCAGAAAAACAAGAAAACTCAGTTGAGGGGAAAGTCATATGAAGACAAAAAAAAAAAAAAAAAAGAAAGAACACACAACCAAACCAGTATTATACAACTGCTTTGGGCACAACATACGCTAAGTGACAATTTGAGGTCTCATGGGTACATTCCTTATACCACAACCTCAGCTTTTGAGACGTTCCTCCAGAACACGCTTTTTCCACCAGTGGAGTAGTGGAGTCATGTGCTAAGCCTTGTTTTGTGGCAGAATATCATGAACAATGCTGATCTGTCCTGTTCACACAGCTGCAGACAGAGGGCTTCTAGCCACTTACTGCACCCAACGCAGGGAGTAGCTCTCCTCAGGTTTATCTCAAAGAGTTCCTGACTGTGTATCTGTACTTCCATCACCTTCCTTGATAAAAACGTTGCTTTGAAACTTTCTGGAGCTAGATATCTATCACTGTCATTATTCTACTTGTCTCGTAACAGTGATCAAGTTCCCAGGCTGGTCTCCTTCAGACCAGAGCTTGAAGAAGTCCATAATCTCCCAGAATAGTCATCATGTCTGATCAGTGATCAGACATCTCTGGAATCCTTTCAGAAAAGCCGGTGCAAAGCTTTCCAACAACCCAGATAAAATGAATTTTGCTGCCTCAGGCCATTCAGCTTGGCGATACCCTCTTTCTGCCATGGGAAGGGCAGCAGCAGAACATAAATTGGAAACAGGACTGAAGAAAATGACAGCCTTCTCAAAGAGTCTTCCCATGGGCCTACTGTAGAGCCATCAGATTCCTTTTGCATTAACAATTTTTATCCTCCTTCAATCAGCCACTGCTGTTGTGAGACCTTTCCTGCTCAGAGGTCTCTGTCAGATTACAGGAAGCAGGAAAGTAATTGCTCCTTGCTGAATAACCTAAAGAGCTGTAATCCCAAAGCAAGACCCAACAAGCTCCCCCAGATCGTAATCCCCACTTTCTGCGCTCCCCAGGGTATTCATTGTGCAAAATACCATTACTCTTACAGAATCCCAGACAGCTCTGCACTGTTCATGGCTCATTTTCTGAAAATAGTGAGTTTAAAGCCCAGTTTCCTTTTCCATAAGCTTGCTCAGCCTACTTACCATTTTCCATTTCTCACCAAAGGTTTTTTACCATTTTTTTCTTAAGTCTCCATGCAACTCCCAGTTTGATATTAGGCGTATCAGCTGCTCGACCACCTTCTTTTCTCCCAAAGGGGTCCCTGCAATTTACTTATTCCGCATCAACAGATCTCGCCAGGCTCAATTTCAAAGGTTTCTGCTGGCCCACTTCCTCAAGAGTTTCACTCTTCAGCAGTCTTCCACCATCAGCCACACTTCTTGGTACACACAGGTCATGACAAAATGACCACAGGGCATAAAAGTTCTAAAGAAGCACTGCAATTTCATAAACAGGACATAACATGCAGGAGTTACTTGGGAACAGGTCTCTGCTCATCTACAAATCATAGAATGGGTTGGATTGGAAGAGACCTTAAAGCCAATCTAGTCCCAAATCCCCTGCTGAAGCTGGTTGCCACCCACCAGGTCAGGCTGCACAGAGCCCCATCCAACCTGACCTTCAGCACCTCCAGGGATGGGGCATCCACAGCTTCTCCATGCAGTCTGCATCAGGTCCTCAACACCCTTTGAATAAAAGCTTTCCTCCAAATATCTAACCTAAACCTTCCTTCTTTTAGTTTTAAACCATTTCCTCTTGTCCTATCATTATCTATTCTTTTGGCTTGCCTAGGATGCACTGAGCGAAAAGGAATTTTCTTGAGACACATATATGTAGATTGCACCGAAAAAAATGCCTCCATTTTCAGGGAAACAACAACCTATACAAAGAGCACCTTCTCAGCTACAGAACACTATTTTTCTTCACAGTCACCACCAATAGCTGTGCATTTTCATCAGCAATGAACAAGAACCTGCATGCTGCTCTCCTCAAAATCTACACCAGTGGAGGTGACCTACTGTAGGTGTCTCCACTGTTGAAATACAGCACCCACAGCCTTACTGTGCTCTCATCCAATGTTGGTCTCCAGCAAGCATACGTGAATGTCATTGGGTGCCATTTTTTCTGCATGGAGGAATTCATTGACACACCTTTGTTTCATTTGCACTTCTTCATCAGATGCCATTTTGTCAGACTGCCCCTCTGCAGCTCTTTGCCACACGGAAAAAAAATGTAACTGAGTATTCACCTGAACATGAAGAAAAACTTCTTTATATTGAGGGTGACAGAGCACTGGAACAAGCTGCCCAAAGAGCTGGTGAAGTCTCCTTCTCTGGAGATATCCAAAACTTGCTTGGACACTTTTCTGTGCAACTTACTCTAGAAAACCTGCTAGAGGAGTTGGACGAGATGATCTCCAGAGGTTCCTTCAAACTCTTATGATTATGAGATGATCCAAACTGAGAAAACTAAGTCCAGTTTCCTCAGTCTTTCTTCGTAGGACAGGTGCTCCAGTTCCTTGATCATCTTTGTGTTCCTCCTCTGGTCCTGCTCCAACAACCCTTCAGCTTTCTTCTGTTAGGGGCCCCAGGCCTAGATGTAGTACTCCAGATGGGGCCTCTGAACAGCATACAAATATTTCAGGGTAACAAAAATAAGGTGTTGCTAATGGTTAGCATACTAGTACCTCTCTGATACTGTTAGTACAGATGAAGAGAAGGATTTTTCATGTCACGAAGTAGAGATGTGACTCTTCTTGTCCTGTTTTTATGAAAATGAAGAGCATTATAAAACATGGGAGATCGTAAGAAAATTACTTTTTTTTTTTTGAAAACATTCATCAGGGACACCTTTTTCATCTCTTTCAGGACCGTAACTGCTTCCTCAATTTATCAGCTGTACTTGCCAAAGTGGTAGTCAGGTAAGACTTGAGAGAGAAATCTTCTGCAGACTCCACTAGCCCTCCTTTGCTTTGCTTGTACCTAAACTGCTTGCAGGCCAGAGGAACGCTAAGCCCCACATGCAGCCTTAACTTCCCATACAGCCTGACAATTGTAAAGCAAAGAATTACTTGGTAACAATTATGATAGTCACTAACACCAAGGGGTTAAAAAAACAACAACAAAAAAAGGAGGAGTTAAAAAAACAACAACAAAAAAGAATGAACAGAAAAGAAATACAAGAAACAAATGTTTGTACAGAAGTAGTGTTTTCCTTCTATGTGATAAATTCAGTAGTATTCAGGGTTAAAAAGGAGGCCCCATTGAGAAAGCCAGTCTAAAGCCCAGTAGCTTAGTATTTCTGCAGATCTCTGTGATCCTAAATGCAGCTTTAATGAAAAGACATACAATTATGTTAGGAGGCCCTTGGTTGATTGAAATTCATTGTTCCACAATTCAGGGTGACAGTAAGAGAATTGCTTTGCTCATATTCATTACAACACCATAAAAAGGTTTTTGTCTTCTAATACCAGCTTTTTTTTGTGTGGGACAAAGAGGTCTGCTGCCAGAAAAAAGTTCAACAATTTAATGGCAAAGCCAGTTACAGCCTATCTTTAATGCACTTGCAAAAATTAATTCCTTTCACAATTGACAGCAAGTTTTAAGCCAACTCTGTCCTCTATAGAGGAGACAAACTTAGATTGCTTCAAGGACAGCAGCACCCCTCCATCACCATCTCAAGGAGACATCCTGCCAACAGCACAGGGCCCTTATTGTACCTGACTCTCAGCTGCTAACACATCCATGCTGCTGAAGTGCTACTAGGGATAGAATCACATCTATTAGAAAAAGGAAAAAGAACTTCTGCAGAGTTTTCTTACAGAAAAAAAATTACAATAAACCATCTCCTTTTTCTTTTTTTTTCTTTTTAATAAATTAAATTATTTCTTCTGTCTGAGCAGACCAACTTCATTTTGAGATAGGAAAGTTTATATTCTACCATGCAATTTCATTGTGTATCAGTAAGATCTCTGTCAGAGAGCTGTGTCCTTACATTTTGGGAAAGGTATGGACCAGCTGAAGCAAGACTAGAAAGTCTTTCCTGTGGCATCCATCATGAATAACTTGTCTTTTCCATTCCTTTTTGACTGACAGAGAAGACACACTATAACCATCCTCAAAAAGATAAAAAGCCACTGCAGGCCATAAGGAAAAAAAACTGCCTATCCTACATGTGTGCCATGGGTAAGATCAGAAGTAACGGGTTTAACAGTTTGTTAAATTCTGGGAGAGTGTATACAGAAGGCTACAAAGCTTTGGCAACCGAGGGAACACATGAATCTCACGGGAATGACTCAGATTTCTGACTCTGGGCAAGGGGCAGGCCTTGAAGACTCACAAGGTCCCTTCCAGCTCTCTTTCTTCTATAACACTATTTTCCCAGTGCTTAAAATTTCTCAGAAGGTAGGGAAATACCTACTACGCCCAAGCAGAATCACACCCAAACCAAAGGCTAAAAAGTGAGACAGGGTCTTCAGCATGCAAGGGAGACATCAGAGCTCAAGGCATCTCATCCTCAGGGGAAGAGTTCAGTTGTACTTTGGCAGCAGAACAACATGCCCTGGAGGAAGCAAAGCATGTGAGGGTGGTGCACTGAGGATTGAAGTGTGAGGGAAGAGGAAAATCCCTCTTTCCATCACTCGCTTTCCTCCTTCCTTTGAGGCATGTGCTAACAGCCCTGCACAAGTCCCCTATGTACTCCCTTCACAATACTCCTACTATACCTTCTACTCATCTCTGCCACCAGTCCTCTTAAATAAAGTAGAGGGAGGGGGAAGAAGGCAGAAAGATGAGAACAGTCTCCCCCCTCAACACATTGGGAGAAAAACTAGCAGAGATTTTGGAGAATAGGTCTTTCTCCTGCTGCTCCGTGTTAGATAGGAGGCAGCAGCTACTGCAGGAAAGGCAGCAGGCCGGCCTTTCTTCATACCTAATTCTTGTTATACAGGCAGGATGCTCTCCTACAAGGATGGCACAGCCTCTGACTGTGACCTGAGCTGGATCAAGGTGACCAACAGCCTCACCTCTGACTTGGATTTGCAAGTTCAGGGGAGTTGGCAGCCAGATTTCTTCTTGTGGGCTGCAAACAGGAGCTCCCCTTTTGCAGGCCATGTGGTATCAGGAGGTATGCAACACCTTATACCTTGCACTCCACACTTGATGACCCTTGTATTCATGCCAATACCACATTTTCAAGACAACATAGGTCTGAAAAGACAGGAGAATGAGAAGAATGAACATGCAAGCTTGAAGATAACCTTGAACCACTCTGCTGTGCGTACACTCAGATACACGCATTGGGAAGTGCACTTGTGATATCTGGATAGTTTAGTTAAGCTCTCCCCCTTCTGAATATTTCTACATAGAAAAAACAAAAAACAAAAAACCCCCAACATATAGATAGCCTTCCCTCTCTGTAAGTTAGTAAAGCCAATATTATGTTAGACGTAAGTAGATCTTTCCAAAACAAACTGACCATTTGCCAAGAGAGGTCTACATAGGGTACAAGCAAGGCAGCACAGAGGTGAAGTGAGCAGCTTCCATAACCCAGTTATTAAATGAGGAATGCTGTGTTAAATTCATGCTAAAAATAAATTGCCATGGAAAAATGCGCCCCCAGCAACACAACCAGCTATATCTCTTTGACTCTCCAAACCCCCATAACACTGCCTTTATAACCTTCTTTCCCAAGTCATCCTAATCCAAATTTCTGAATGTGAACCACCCTATGAGGTATGGCTATTTGGAAAGCAACACGAGAGCAGATGTTTCCACTGAATCAGTCCTGCTTCAAAAGACAGCCCAAAGGCATCTTAGCATGGGCCTGTACAAGCAAGAGGGAGGGATCAGCACCTCACCCTACTCCCAGAGCAACTCACTCATCTTTTCAACCAGAGGCCCAGTTTACCTCCCTATTCCTTCATGCTGAAGACAACTCTGAGCACACCATCAAAAACTCTGATTTTGTCTTTTCTAAATAACCCAGAATTGTACTAAACTCTGAAGCACAAGAAAAGCTGGATTTGCTAGGATGGCCTCAAATAAAGGGATATAGCAGAGAGTGGAGGTAAAAGCATGCAGACAGGCAGCCTAGCTTTTCCTTAGAGTTACTCACTTAATCCAAGGCAGGCACACAGAACATGCAGCAAGGAGCTTCTGAAGGGAAGGCTTCAAAATGGAATTTTCCTATGCTGCTTATATCATGTAAGCATTCTTCCAACCACATTTGCTACAGTAAAGGAATTGTTCTTAGTTGCTAACAGTTTTAAAGCCCTAGCACACTATGCTCTTGAGAAGCAATATACTTCCATTGAATTTGACAGGTGTTTTCAGCTCCATAACAGAACCAAGGCGCTAATAACCTCTCTAATGATAGCCTACCTTAATGTCACAGGGTATCTCTAGTCACTAAAGTATGGGCAAACAAATTTAAAGAAGCAGTTTTATAAATACTTCCTCATTCAGGAAAAAAAGCCACAGGAAGAAAACAGGTCTCAGGAAATGTAAGAAATCATAATTTTCAGATTATTGCAAGGGGAAATGGTCAAAACTGTGTCCATTTAGAGTAGCATTCTGCACCTTTTCAACACAAAATTAGAGCCCTCTTCTAAAAGCAGAAAACTTCATACTGTCTCAAAGAAGTACAGGAGAAAATCAGGCAGTTAAGGAAAGCCAGACACCACAAACTCTTGTGCACTGGAGACAGGGCATGATAATACTTAAATACTAACCCTGATGTCAGGTGATGATACTGGAGGAGACAAAGAAAAGGAGGAAAGGGAGGTTTTTTCAATATCTGATATCTAATAGCTCCTGGTCCCCACCACAAAACCTGGAGGAGCATCACAGAGCCATTACAGACTGAGGACAATGACTTCTTTGCTGTAAATCAGGATGCTCCTTTCTCGTGCAATTAAATATTAGAATCAATTAATTCCATCAACTTACTTCATAGCTTCCTATTATGTATTGCTGTGATCATGTGGTTTCTTATAGCTTAAGCTATAGACACACTAGATTTGATCAACGTTGAGTATTTCATAGCTGCTGTTACTCTCCTGACCTACTGCAGTGAGCAAATACAATTTGAAGTAATTAGCCCAGAACACCTGAGACTCAGCAATTAAAGCACAGAAGTGCTTTTAATTGAGAAAAGTTCAGCTGTACCTTCCTACTCCTTAAACTGGCTTAAAAGCTTAGGCAGAAACATCTGTTTTTTGAAACACACATGGTTTTTACTATCTTATATTCTTGCTTAGGAGAAACTCACCATTGCTACAATAATAGTGTAAATGTACAAAATGCCTGAGGTCTACCAAAGAAAAGGGAGCACAAGGGCATTAAAATCCTTGTAGAAACCAGAGCACGTTCTCTGGCATGCTCTTTTGGGCCATGTGTACTGGTTACAAAGCAAGAACAATAAAAAACCAAATAAGTTGTAATATCTATGATTATTTTTCACGTATACAGATGCTGTTATTGAAACTTAAGAGTGGATTTGACTTCTACAAAATACAAAGTTGTTCTTACATGCACACATTAAATATTCACTGTGATTTGTCTTACTAGAGGATAAGGGGCCACACAAAAGAAATATTAAGATCTAAACCCTAAGGTCAAAATTCATCTCCAGCTAGTGTTTTCGTACCATGAGCTCACATAGTCACTGAGTTGCATGGTACTGAACATTTTTGCTTCCATCCATTGAAGTGTCCTTTGTGTCCAGCAATTTTTAGCCAATCCTTTCTTCCTACTCTCATCAGACAAGGCTTGGTGTTCCACATTGAATGCAGGTGTTTCTCCCTGACTCAATCATTTGGGCGAGCAAGTTGACTTTCATTACTGTTCAAGCAAATTCCCAAAAAATGAAAAATACACACAGGAAAGGGATAGATACACACCAGAAAGTAACACTCACGAGCCACTGGTGACGGTAATTCCCCTTGGCAAGTAGATGTTGGAGCTGCCTCCAGCTTCGATGAAAGAGCTCCAATGAGGAGCTAAAATGCAGCCCTGTGCACCCATGGGGGACCTTCTTGGACTCAGAGCAAAGCCTCAGCACCTCTGAGCAAAGCAGCACAGAGCTCCCAGGACCAGGTGCATCAAAAGCCTGGGCTCCACAGAGCCAGCACTACACTCTGGGTGCTGAACAGCCTTGTTGCTGCAGACAGGGAGTAAGAACCTTATGATCTTTCATTTCTTCCTTTGGTTAACATCTTACAGTGCACTGATATCATGCCCAGCAGATACATCATTGCTACAGTCCCATCTGGGCTATCCCATCCTTTCAGACTGCAGGTTATGAGCAGAGCAGCCTGCCACCATTTTTAATGGAACCTCAGAGCAGCATCCATGACCAAGATGCAACTATACACTTTCTGAGTACAGTATTGAAGGTTTCATGCTATAAATTGGGCACAGCGCCTCCCAGAGCTCAGGTTCAGTTGGTGTCACAGATATCGTCAGTTTCATACTATAGGGTTTCTAATCCAGAGAGGATGTGGCCTCCTCCCCAGCAGATGATACTAGATTCATGTTTTAACTGTCTTCAGTAAAATTTGGATCAGATTGAGGGCTCTTGCTTGTTCTGCATCTCAAAGTCCAGCCTAACAACTGTGCCTTCTCAACATCTGACTACAATACCAATTGATCCCTCTCAATCCAGACCAGGTGTGGAAAACCCCAGAACACCTCAGCTGATGTGAATGCATCGCAGCAAAAGGAAGGAGGTTATGCATGCCCACAGAGGGCCTGAAAGATGTGATGGTGCTACCAATATTTTCAGGAACAGGCAGTTGTGTTACGCTGTTTTTTAGGTAACACCAAACAGCACTGATCAACTCAAGCAGAGACCGGGAACTGCAGGAGTGTGCAAACTATAAAAGGAGCTCAGAAATGCAACTGAGGTGCTATTGGTCAGCAGGTAAATTGCATTGCAGTGGCTGCCAAACCACTTGTTTTGCTGTTTCCGTATTACATCAACGATATTTAGCACTTCCACAGGCTTTACACAAACACCTCAATTTTATTTTCCTGGACTTCAACTATTTTTCTTTTCTTTTTTTCTTTTTTTCTTTCTCTCCGATGCTTCGCCTCATCCTGGAATGTGAAGAATAAGCTGTTGTGTGCATGCACATCTTTAGACATTATGGCAAGGAAGACACTATTCATAATCTCAGTGATGAATGCAGCTAAATTATAATCATTTCCTAAACAGAAAGACTCACAGAAATCTATGAGTGAAGCTATGGCACTGCTGGAAATGCTGAACTGATCCTACCCGGACAAAAACTGGTTTAATTTCTTGCTTTCCTAAGAGCATTACAGTTTAGGCATTTGGAAACTTGCATTAAAAGTTGTTGGACAAACCATGTTCCACAGTGCCCATTTGGAAATTTCAGCACAGTAAAAATGGCACATGAGTCAAAACAGAATATCCCAAGTTGGAAAATACTCACAAGGAACAGTAAGTCCAACTCCTGCTGTAAAATTCAACTCCTGAGAGTCCATATCTAATTTCTGAAATGCAAAATCTGCTTTAAAGTAAACGAATGTTTACTCCGTCCTTGTTTGTCCCGTCCTTGGAGGTGTTCAAGACCAGGTTGGACAGGGCTCTGGGCAACCTGATCTAGTAAAGGTGTATATTTGGTGGCCCTGCTAGGCAGGGGGGTTGGAACTACATGATCCTTGAGGTCCCTTCCAACCCGGGTCATTCTGTGATTCTGTGATTCTGTGAATGAGTTTTTCACTACTGTCCCCTTCTAAACTGAATCAGCAAGCATGTGTTATACCACAACCTTCTTGCAAAAAAGCAGAAGCCTGTTATGATAGATGGGGACCAAACTGTGCCGAAGAGCTCTGATGAATCAAAACAAAGCATTCGTGAATTCTGCACAAGTATGGTACAGCACGTAGATGGAACAAGAGGAGATGGTTTAAAGCTTAAAGAGGGTAAATCTAGGTTGCACATAAGGAAGATCTTTTACAGTGAGGTTGGTGAGGCACCAGGACAGATTGTCCAGAGGTGTGGTATATGTCCCATCCCTGGAAACTGTCAACGTGGGGCTGGATCAGACACTGGGCAACCTGATCTAGTGGTGATGTTCCTGTTCAGTGCAGGGCAGTTGGACTAGATGGCCTTTAAATGTCCCTTCACACAGTAGGACGTCAGTCTGCATTAAGAACGAACCTTGTTCGGTGCATGAAGCATTTTTTGCCTCATTACTGAACAGTAACAACCACAAAGACACTTCTCAAAGGCTGATGCTTCACTATGATGTATCACTGAGCATTAAACTGGTGATTTATACTAACTTGGAAAATCAAACCACAGAGCTTCTACTATGGCAGCTGATAAGTATAAACATACACACCTCTGGATCCTACTTCAGCCACACAATCTTCAATAGCTATTGAAATCTATGGTTTATCTGACAAACAGGAAAAAATATCAGACTGGAAATTTATATTTAGTATGGGTAATCAGGAACCGGGAAAGAAGCTTATTCATCAACAGGAGACCCACTGCCTCTGTTAACTGTTACTTGTGTTTCATCCGCTGGAGCAGCTTCATATTTGGCTCATGACTGCTCTCTCTGGAAAGCAGAACATCAGTGTTCATAGGAAAACCTTAAGGATTTTTTTTCTTCCCATCAGTATCTGGATCAAGCATGCAGTGAGCATCCTGCTGTTCTCAGACCTCCTCTCCTTGTGAGTAGTTCAATGCAGGAGGCACCTATAAGGATTCTCATGTGGCTCAGCACCCTGCCTCTGCACACAAGGCTGAGAAGTGACCACATAATGAGGAGAAACAGATAAGCACCATATGTCACCAATGCAGTATCCACCAGGGTACACCTCCTGTAGAGCAAAGTTCTGCCTCATGACAAGCACAGGCCATAGAAGCACTTTGGTCAAACTACCTTCGGCTCTTCTGAGATCTCAAAGCTGTACAATAGACTAAGCTTAAGCAAAGAAAGCTCTGCACTTTCTCTCTTCGTTCCTTGTTGAACCATTCTCATAAAACCCTGACGTGACCTCAACAACATTTCCCAACCACTGGCTGCTGAGTCTCAGTTCAGGAAAATGCCACTGTATACCAAAGAAGTCCACCTACAAGTTTATGGTTTGTCTTCAGCATTGTGCTCCACAAGGTTTTTGCTTTGGGCAACAGTGATTTTAATCACTGTATTCTAATCACTGTATTCTGAGCAGTATTTCTGTTCTCAAGCTACCAAAGGCATCACAGAGTTAGCATATAAATCTCAGCTAGTTTTTGTGACCTGGTTTTAGATTCTTCACATTTAGATATCTTAGCTGGTTGCATCTGCCTTACATATTTGAAGGTTTCCTTAGACCAAAATTTGTTTTCAGTAGATTGAAAAAGAAAGGAAACCAAACCTCTGGAGAGAAAAACAGGACTGTGAGCTTGTGAACAAACCCTAAGTCCTATTTAAGCTCACATAGTAGGTCATCTGTATGAGCACTGACCTATGATTAGGAAATTAGGGAAATAACTGAATTTCAAAATGGAACAGATTTGAAAATAAGGGAGCAGCAAAGCCAGCGATCAACACATAGAAATCATTTCTTTGCAAGTGGTTGACATTTGCTTTGTCCAGCAGCAACAAGACCATGGCCTGTATCCTGTAAGAGAAAATTAAAAGTCTCCTGTTTGATTTCAAGTCAATTAATGACAGACTGACTGCATGTTTGATTGTTTTTAAAAATAAAATACACTTATTGTCTAACTTGCCAATAAAGGCTCAACAAACTTTGCTCAAGACCAGTGGGAACAGCTGTGAAGACAATCAATTCACTAAACTTCATTGCTCCTCTCTTGTAGCTGGTAAGTAGCTACAAACATCCTGTCTGGCAAGATGTCTGCATTTTGCTGGGCCATGGCTGCAAGCACTGTGTCAGATAAGTCTCTACCATCACTTCCTGGAATAGCCTTGTTGTTAGGAGCTGCAATATCATGTATGATGTTCTAACCACATCCTGCTATTAAGATTTTACAAAGAATACTGCAGATGGAGATGAATGGACAAAATAAATTCCCATTGGAAACATGAGAGACCCTTAGTGTCTCTGCATTAGACAAAGTATTGATTTTATCAATACTTTTGTTTATATTGTTTATATTTTATCAATGTCACATTGATTACTTAGTTATTAACAGGAACTATTTTCATATGAAGCTTTTACATGAAAACTGACCAACTGTTATCTACCTGTGTTTCAGATGCTGAAAACACAATTCCTAGTATACCACAGTTGTATTTTAATCAAGTTTACTAAAATTACTATTTCTTTTCTTGTCAGCTAAGGCAGTTGGGATTTTCTGATGGATTGAACAAAGTTGTGAACCTAGCTTTCCACATTATTAGAGCAGGACTACACCAGCCAAAAAGTCTCACTGCCTTCTTTGAAAAGTAATGTAACAAAGTATGACAGCGAATTACTTCACTGCAGGACTGACTGCCAAGACCAAATTTAACCTCAAGGTAAGTCAAGTATACAGCTCAAGCCAGGCAATATACCAGGTCGTCTTCTGGTATATTTTCTTTCTTCCCACTCTCCTTTGATGCTGTAATTTCCTCCAAGAAAATACAGTATTTATTTATGAAAATATTTTCCTTACAGATAATCTGTTCAAATGTTTTGCAGGTTGCACAAGTAGAACATTTTTTTTACTAAGATCTAACTATCCCAATTCCACTCCATCATTTGGTCCTTTATGAGTTCTTAATTTTTATTTGTTTGCTCATTATAAAGAGCTTCCTAAGGTTTGCCATTCTCCCTGCGTGTCACCTATGAAGGACAAGCAGCATGCAGGAATACTTTGGACCTTCTTCTAAATAATATACCAATAAAGCGTAAAGTTCTGCATGTGATGGAAGCAAGCTGGTTGTTCATGTAACTTTTTAACCACTAGTAAGCACAACAGTCACTATGGAGTCATCAAACTCTGACATAAAAACCTAATAATCAGTTAGGAAAAAAGACAACAACAACCCACAAACCTGCTCATCCTCCTTCCTGCTCAAACCTCTCCGTCTCCGCGGAAAAAAAGAAAGAGAGAAAAAGAAACAAAGAAACCTAATTGAACCACTAGTTCTAGTATTGCCAGCTGAATTTCAGACAAAGAGTGGAAACCTTCCCTATCTCAGTCTGGTCTCTACAACAGCATGGTCAGACAAACCACTATAGAAGCAATTAAAAGATATGGGTACAAAACCAAAATAGATGGGAGGATGAACATTACCTCTCATTTCATTGTAAATGGAAGTCCTCAGAGCAGTACAGCACAGGGGAGTCACATAGCAAAGTCTACACTGGCAAAGAGCCTATGTTAGAGTTCAGAATCACAGAAACAGCAATCCTTTAAAGTATACCCGTGTTACCTCTTGATTTAAAATAAGTCATGAAAAAAATCACTTCTTGAAAATATATCCTTCAACCCACAGAGTGCCTGGCCTACTCATTGTGCCACGCTTGCTTGGCATCTCACCTATCTGGTTCACTAAACTCTACCACTTGGCCATAGTCACAACTATTTGATCTGTAGAAGACTGCTTTTTTCCAAAGTGCTCTTGAAATTTCCGTCCTGCCATTGAACAGTACACAAATCCACATTAGTTGTGCAGCAGTTTGGACAGAATGCCCTGATTCTCAAAATACAGTTAGCTCTCCTTAAAGTGAAGGTATGGTATTGTTTTTATTAGCAAGGGCATTTGGTTACCTCTTGGTTTACCTTGGTAAGACTGCATTACACAGCCCAGCCATAGTCAGTTTAGGGGAATTCATTGTGGGTGAAAGTGGTGACTGAGACAAAGCCATCGCCAGCATTTCTCAGCACAGAAACAGCTGCGTCAAGGACTTCCATGTGCACGCTGACTGCTGTTATCCCCACTGAGACTTCACTTGCATAAGTGGAGGTTCCAGCATCTGGTCACAAGAAAATCAATTAGTTGTCTACCGCGTTCTCTAGCAGAAAACAAAGACAAACTTCCAGAGTTCAAATGAAACTGGTTTGTAAAAGATATAGGTTACAAGTTCATGCATTTGGCGCCAAATCTCCTCTATGTTCACCAGGTTTGCTATCTGTTACAAGGAATAGAGGAAATGGAGGTTTGGCTTTCTAACAAAGAAACATCCTTGGGGACCTAAGGAATAAAAAGCATTTCCTGTCTGCTAGTTAAACTGAGAATACAGGGTTGATCTTGAGAAGTCTATATCCTTTTCTTAAAGAAAAAAAAAAGAAAGCTGCTGCTGCTATACTTACACTTCTCTGAATTACATCTTTCTGTATTCAATTTCCACAGTTTCAGATTGTAGACAGCGCTGTTGAAATGACTAATTGAAAACAAAACAAAAGGAAACATGGAAGAATTACATGAAAGTGGTATTTTCAATCAGAACCACTTCAGCACTAGTGAGTACCTCAGAGATGTCTGCAAGCCCTCTAGAACCCTTTGAGTTGGATGCATCAAGACTGTTGGGTCTTTTTATTATTATTATTATTTTTTGGTTGGTTGTTGTTGTTGTTTTTCTTAACAGGGAATCTATCCAAGACTAAGAGCAATTGCAGCAAAGAAATGATCTGAAGCCAGTACTCCTAAAGCCAGTGAATTCCACAATGTTTTCCTTTCTCTTCACTGCCCGAATTAAAACCCGAGGCCAAAACCTTTACTCCAGGCAGGTCACTGACATGATTGCTATGATTTAAACAGGCACCAATTTCACTGCTTTTCCACTTTCCCCATCGCCCGATTCCTCTCCTGCTCAGTGGCAGTAAGGTTCCTGCTGAAGGCTGGCAAGGTCCCAACACCTGCTATAGTTGCAACAAGTGTGACTTTTGGCCCTGGCTTCAATGGAGGAGCTACTAGGCTCAAACTTTGAGTCCCAGGGGAAATGCAGCTATGTGAAAATGTCACCATGTAAAAATTCTTTAGTGCTATGCATACCTCGCAGTATCCAGATTAAGCAGGAAGCACCATCTCTTCCAAGGGATCTCTGGCCATATGCAGGCTGCAGGCTTGTGACACTCAGGTGGCCAAAATCACCAATGCCTCTAGAATGTCCAAACTCAGACAAGCTCCCTGCACAGCTGTCCTCACAATGCACGTGCATTAAGCACGGCCAGCCAGCACTGACCAGCCATGCAGCATCTGCTGCTCACGTGCTGCACAGATGACCTATGCAGGGTGCATCAGCACTAGGTGCCAGCTCCTGCCTGTGGGAAGGCCCAGCTGTGCAGCACATGGGCTGAGCAACCAGATTACCCAAGGCACCCTGCAGCCAGTCTGACTCTGACCCACTGCTGCACACAGTTTCTGCATGTGTGCACATCTTTCTACTTAGGAAATCTCAGCGAAACATTGCAAAATGACCTTTGCTTATGACAAAGGAACTGAGGGAGAACAGCATGTTGCTGTCGTAGGTTTAGATTTACCTTTTAAAACCCACCACTAGACACTGCTGAGGGTGGGACAGCAGGCTGGAAGGACCTTTGTCAAACTTTACAGGGCCGCTTTAAGATTTCTACCTTCTGATACCCAAGATAGAGGCAAACTTCTTTCTGTTCTGTGTTTTTAATAATGACTGACATCCTCCAATTAAAGTGAAGGAACTAGGTTAGGTTTTTAGATCAACTTGTATTAAGTGAAGCTGGGTTTCTATAGCATAACTGTGTATTTTCTGTAGAGAATATTAGCAAAACCCTACAGGACCAAGTAATGAGGTCGTAAAATGATGTTAGCTCTAATATAGATGGATATGAAAAATCACTCCTAACTTCAAAGATACAATGGTGGGAAACCTTCTGAAACTTTACAGTTCATCAGTGAGTAAAAGTAGGGGGTATAACAAACACATTATCTCAGTGCACAGTCATAATAAAACAGGAATCATTTAGCTTTCTTCAAAATACAGACTACAAGACCACGCCGCTGTCTAAATCCATGTTTTGTCCAGAGCTTGGATACGTATGTGTAGTTCTGTTCTTTCTTACGCTCCAAGAAGGTGGACTGATGAAGGAAAAAGTTTGAGTTGGGACAACAAGGATGGACAGTGGTTTTCTAGAAGCCCATTCCTTCACACAAGAAATGCCTGCATAAACCATGAGATTCCCATCTAGAAAAGACAATACAGGACAGTGACAGGGATCTGTAAAATCATGAGTAGCAAGGAGAAGCTGAACAGAGGCCAATTACTCCCTGACTCCCAGCAGAAGGGCTGGGGGTTATCAAATGGCACTGTCAGGTGACAGGTTCAAGTACAAACACAAAGGTAGTATTTACAACATATATGATGTTCATACAATGCTTAGTTAAACCATGACATTCATGGCCACAGGATGTCCTAGGTATAAGAGTTCAGGTGTAGTGGAGGGGAAATATGGACACACTCATGGAAGGGAAGTTCACTGAGCTATCAGCAGTCAGAAAACACACGGGCCTTTGGAGGTTCCTTGAGATGAAAATAACTAGGATGCTGGAGAGTATACAGGATTTTATTGCCCTTCTTACACTATATCCTTACAAAACTAGAGCCACATGAGTACAAAACTGTGTGTAAGAAACAGTGTCTCTGATGCACAAAATTATTTCTTTTTAAAGCAGATTATTAGGCACTTCAAGTTCTAAGCCTTTCAACAGGTAAGAGCCCTCAAACATTTAATTAATGCCATAAAAATCTGGAATGGAAACCATATTTTACTTTTCTCTTTCTATTTTTGTATTTTCACCTAGAAAATCATTTTATGAGAGACCACTGCGTATTCCCAGCCACTACAAATTTTGTTCAGAATTAAGACCTTGTATCAGAAATAAAGAAATTACATCTTTTATTAAATTTTAGTCCTCTAGCTTGTTTTTTAAAGGTGTCACGTGAGCACATGGATCATGAATTAAACTGCTATTCTGGAAAGTTATACCGAAATAGGAAAGTCAGTCTATTTCAAGCATCATAATTTGACAAGAGAATGACATAGCAGTAGATTTTTAATACTAAAAGAAGGTATTAAAATGCTCCAGCTAGTCATATTTATATACTATACTATATTATTATATTATAGTACAATATGATTATATTGTAAAACATACTAAAATAATAATTGAATCTTTAGTAAGTTGGGTAGATAGTGATAGGACAAGGAGAAATGGTTTTAAAGGAGGGAATGTCTGGATTAGAAGCTGGAGAAAGTTCTTCACGGAGAGAGTGGTGAGATGTTGGAATGAGCCACAGAGAGGCTGTGGATGCCCCATCACTGAAGATGTTCAGGATCAGGCAGGATGGGGCCCTGGGCAGCCTGGTCTAGTACCAGATCTGGAGGTGGGAGGCCCTGCCTGTGGCAAGGGGGTTGGTAACTGATGATCCTGGAGGCCCCTTCCAACCCAAGCCGTGTGGTTCTGTAAAGTCTGGGCTTCTTCACTTTCCTTCTAAGTTTTTAAAGCTGCTCACTGAAATGAACCTACCAAGGTCCCACACGTTGCTTCATCAGTGCCCCTTTTTGATTCTAATATTGACAAGTATACTCAACCTGCTTGAAATTTTTCCACAGCTTCACTGAATAGTGCATGCTGCAGAACTCAGTGCTACCAAAATCCAGAGTCTACCACCACAAAACAATAGCAGCCTCACAATCACTGTTACAAAGCCGTACCCATATGTAGCTACAGGGCAAGCTAATAGTTGTAGCAATAACAAGAAAAAAGAACTGAGAAGAGAACAACAAAACAAACATGCTTTGTACTTAGACACGCTTTAAGAACTGGTTGAAAGAGGCCCTGAGGTGTCCTCATTGCTCTCCTGCTCCACCGCACAATCAGTCACTTCATCACAGGAGGCAATCCAGTTGGTCAAGCACAGTTTGCTCTCAATAAATGTGTTGACTGTCCTTGATCAACCTCTTGCTCTCCAAATATTTTGAAAAAGAACACCAGAGAATGAGCTCATGGCTGTTCTAGGGACTGACAGCAAGCTGAGCAGCCTATAGCCCCCACCAGGTCCCTGTTCTTGCCTTTCTTATGCATGGATATAACCTCAATTTTATTTCCCTGGTTGTCCAAGATTTCTCTGGATCACCACTATTTTTCATAGTCTGTAGACATCTGCCTTTCCATCATGGCAGCTAACTCAGCATACTCAGAGCTAGCGCACTTGGCCTTGTAAGTATGAAATATCCAGGTTCCCTATGTTTCCACCAAGGCTGTTGTTACTCCACTGCTGGCTGCCTTTCCTTCCCAAACATGTGGTGGTCTGTGCTCATGTGAAAACTATTATTCCAATGGAAAAATAGCTTTTAAACACATACAGTTCACGTTCTGTTAACACAGGTGACTGCTGCATGGAAAGCAAAAGGAAGGCACCGATCAGAAAGTTACCAACTGAATATGTTGGAAGTATGTGTTCTTACACATGCAGTTTATGGACGATGAATTTTCAGCTCCAGCTGCAAAATCAGTTGTTTGTGCTGATTTACAGCCTACTCCCTGATCCACTTTCTTTCCATAGAAAAGACAATATATTGTTTTAACATCTGCTCCAGTTTTTACCTTACATCATATGCCACTGTAAATGCACACTTATTCACATAGAAGATGATGACACAGATCACAGGGAAAACCAAGCTTTGAGGGGAACACTGACACGGATTTGACTTTTTACAAGCTTTTTGCAGCCTTGCAAGAAGCCCTGAAAGCGCAAGGACCTGTGGAAAAAGCTTTGCATGTGCTTTGGTTGCATATTTGCTTTGCCTTCCAGGTCCTGTCACGGTTTCTAGAGCTAGCCCACATATATCACACCCAGAATCACAGGATGAGAACTAGAGCTCAGCTTCAGCAGAGACACATGCTTGTGGAACAGAGTTCCATGAGCTATCGTGTTAGAAGCCCGCCACCCATTTGGATTTGGGCTGCCCTGGAGTTGCACTTCTAGATGAGTGTTTTGCAGCTGATGTGCAACTTTGATTAATGTTAACTAAGGCCATTTACATAGTGAAAAACATGTAACATTTGCTATCTCCACAGAAAAGAAGAAAGCATTTGCGTTCCAGCATCTGATTGCAGACCAGACAGCTAAAATATTACCATATTATCTACACGTTAAAATTTATCTGCCTGTTTCTTGCAAAGCTGTTTGATAAATCTCGAGTGCTTTATTAATAATAATGCAAGCAGCTCTCACACACCTTAGAAAATGAGCTGTTCAGATACACGGAGATTAATTTCGATGTAATTACAGACAAGTGTCAGATACCAAGGTCTCCTAGGAATATTGCTGTATAGAAGCCAACAAAGATTATGGGAAATCTGAGACAACTCCTGAGGGAATTCAGTGATGCAAAAGATGCACCATTAATGAGTCACATAACTGCAAGTACCTCAATATGAAGGACTGCTGTGAAGGATGGCAACAGACATTGACATGAATGTTCCATGGAGTGAGGATCTCTGTGCCAATAAGCTCACTTGTATGCTGCTCATTAACCAAGCTCCAGCCTGTTCCAAATATTCAGCTGCTTCCAGTAATTCTGGGTTTGGCAATCCTTGGGATAATGGTCTGGGGTACTTTTTCATTTCTGGAAAGGAAGGAGGGAGGAGTTTTCTATTGCTCAGCTGAAACTAGAGTTGTATAGTCTCGAAGAGAGGAAATGTCTCCCACTATGTGCTAAGTCCTAAAATAGCACACCAAAAAGTTTAAGTTTATTGTGGCTATAAAAATCTGGGCTGGCCAGTTTTATTTTCATTAGACAGCATGTGGTGGACATACTTTGGAACAGTGTTCTGCATTTATCAGGGGAAAAAAAGAAGGAAAAATAAAGCTTCTAAACAAAATCAAACAGAAAAAAAAAAAAACAAGCACAAAACTATGGAAAAATAGAGTACAGTTTCATCTTTGCAGCTACAATCATCATGAATTAATTTTAGATTTATTCCTTGCTCTTCTCTATATTTAGTAGACTTTAGAGATTCTAAGTCCTGACTGACCTCTGGCCCTAGCAGCAACATTTGTGACTTGGAGCATCTTGAAGGTTTGCACTGGCACTAACCCTCACATACAGCATCTGGCATAAGGGAAAAAGCTAGTTTAGTATACAAATAGAGCTATTTGTAAAGTTACTGCAGCAAATGCTGAAGTAATTCAATTTACTTGGCTCAAAGTTTTTGTTATTTTTTTTTTCCATGGGAAATGTTACAGTTTTTCATTAATACTTCTGCCTTTCGTATCCAATTTACTCAAGAAATAACACAACACGCTTCTTTATTTCTTGCTTCCTTATTTCTCTCGAAGGATAAACATTCGTAATGCTTTATGGAGAAGACAGTATTGACAGGGCTAAACATAGAGTTTCTTATAACAGAAACTGACTAAATACTTAATTGCTAATTATAAATTTAAAAAATAAAGGAAAAAGTAGAGAAAAGGAAGGCTTAGATGGGTTTTTTTCTAGCTTTCATTGATACTTAAGGTCTTGGAAATCTCAGGAGCTTAATGTTTTCTAAAGTGTGAGATCACGTGTCAGATTCCAGCAGCTCTGCTGTAGTCCTGAAATTGCTTAGCCAGCTCCCAGAGGACTTTTGATGCCTGTAAAACACCTCCTCCTAGCTCAGCTACTTCACTCTAGCTTAGGCTACAAGATCAAAGAATCAGGAACAAATGGAATGATCTCATTACAACTTCAAGGTAAACCTACTTTGCTGTAAGGCTGCATGAAGCAAGGAAGATTCATCCCACTTGTTTTCTTTTCACTGCAGAGCTCTGGAGATGCAAAGATATTCTCTCACATGCATACAGCTGTGCAGAAAAACACGGTGCTGAGGTGAGCTGTAGAGCAGCACAGCAGCTTTCTGCCAAATTCCATGTCAGATTTCAGTGTATAAGCCAGACCTCAATACCTGTGTGTTTGTGCTGCTGGACTTCTAATCCCCAACTGTAGGTGACTGGATGAAACTCAGTATGGAGGATCAAAATGTCCCAAATTCATCTAATTCCAGGTTTTTGCTCAGGCTTGGCCACGAGAGGATAAGTCTCAAGTCAGACACTGGCATAAGATAATCCTGGATCATTACAGGAGAAGGGGAACAGCCATCAATAATACGCATCAAGGCTAGGCCCAAAATCAGTAGAAAAATACCTCATACTGTTCAGAGTTACATAAGGCCTGTCGGAGGTGGAGCAGCTTTCTGTAATGATTAAGCTCTTCTATATACTTGCATTTCTTCTTATTTCTGCTATTAAAACCTCTTTTATTATCACACAGTATTTCTGTCAAGGTTTGTGATTACATTTTAATTCCACAGCACTTGGTGACATGAAAAATTAAAGCGGGGCATGTATTTTACATACCTCTTATTTTAGTGATCAAATACTTTGGGCAAAATGTGCATTCAGAATTAAGCACTTTGTAATTATTAACTAGGCTAGTTACAGGATATAGTTTGCTGGAAATATTATTCTGCATCAGACACGCATTTACAAAACCCCTCTTAGCCCCTGCTGAATGGAGAAAGTTGCCTTGTTTGGAACACTCTTCTATTGGAAGAGTTTTGTTTTTAGGTATCATCTGAGCATAACTATCAGTGAACGTTTGTAATATACTTTCCATGACACAACATTATGGCAAAAGCTCTATACTGCAGAAGTCCACTTTCATTCCATAGCTTTACGGGGGATTTTTCAGCACCTTGTACTTGTGGTTTCCTATAGGACATGAGGCCAAAATCCATGTGAATTCAATTACCTTGGGAAAAAAATGTTCTGTCATTTCAGCAGTGCACTGCTTATTATGACATCACTGCTACTGAAGGGAAATGAAGAACTAAACAGATACCACTTATGGCCATGTCTCTACCAGGAAATATTAACCAAGGTTCACTATGATATCACTAACAGCAAATAGGAGGTTGTTCCCATCAACAGTTAAGTCGTGTTTGAAGTTGGCATGCCAAGCATGACATGCATCTCAGTGGGAAAAACCTCAAGTTTAAAGAAATTTGTGCACCTTTCTAATCTGTTCAACAGCACAATACACATTGAGGAAACAGTTTGGCACATATTTAATTGATGCACTACCTTTTTGTGTCAATACTGCATTTGTTCTGTCCTGTAGCACAAGAAATGTGCAAATCCTGTGATATTACACAGTCCCAGGCAGGCTGGCAGACCATTCACTGAGATACAACAGCTATTGAGCACAGTTTCTAGATGGATAGAAAAGGTTGCCATACTCCACGTTCTGTATACAGTCCATGCAATAAAACCAAATCCGAAACGTAACCCAAAGTTAACTCCCTCTGGTGCCTCAGCCTTTTTCCCAGTAGCAGATCACACTTGGCATCCTATTAATATTATCCCCAGCTCCCAGTCTACGGTGGCAAAGCACAGCCTGCCCCTAGCAGCAAACGAAGAGATGTGGCATTCTGTAGCAGACACCAATGACGTGCACGTTTCATGAGCTCTCTCTACTGATGTTTTCTGGAAATACCACTGTGGTTAAAAGCAAGCTTTCGAAGAACGTTTAGGTCCTGCAAGCTCCTTCCTCTAGTTGAAATGTGCTTCTCAGAAAGTATGACCACATTTTAAAGAAAACATAAATTATGTGCAACTCCTGGAACTTTTCAGGTGAAAAAGGAGGCGAAAGAATTATATCTGGCCAAATCAAACATTGGTACATTGGGTCATTGGTACATCAAACAACGGCCCAAACTTAAAAACGAGTTTTCCAAACAGCAGCAGAGTTAAACGAATCAATCGGTGAACAGGAAGAGAGAGGCTGGCTCGTTCCCAGGGGCTGCTCCCAGCTTTTTGCCTCTCCTGGAAATGTAAATGTTGTGCTACAGAGAGCGTGCATCCTTCACTTTGGTCAGCAAAGTGACTGTAACCAGCATTTCACATGTAAGTAATTGCTGGTGTTTTCCGACAACCAGGCCAGGTTTTTCATACAGGATATGAGCTACGTAGAATAAACATCCCCCAAAACAGGGGAAAAAAAACCCACTGGGATGATGGATAGTTGCCCTAGAACTAAATCCACATTTGAAAGCAAGCTGTGTTTGGCCAGCTACAATCTAAAATGCCAGGTGGCAGTAGGACTAATATTCACCATTTATAAGAAGTCAAATATGAACTACAACAGTACAAACCACAGGCAGGTAGGTCCTCCTCAGTTCTACACATCTGGTCTTTCCTGCTTGCTAGGAGAGAGATCCACAAAAGAAAGGTTTAGTACTACCACTTAAAAAAGAAACTCATCCTTGATGAAGTTTTACACATCAGCAATAGGATTTTCAATTTCTATTATCTTCCTTTTCTCTAAACACGCTTTTCCTTCACAAGTCACCTTGTGGGTTGATGTAACTCAGTTATATACTTATCCTGACCTAATTCCTTATGCAATCTTCACACTTCTCTTCCTTGTGCGGGGAGGTGTGGGGGGTAAGTGAGCAAACCAGCACAAGAATTAGGTCTGAAACTCTCGGGGATAGATTTACTTGGGACAGAAAGCTTTACTGATCAGCTTTCATAAATATGCTAGCTTTACATTCATACACCAAAAATACTCTTCCCAGGCATTAATTGGATATAAGCCTCACACCATAATACACTCCAACTCACAGCTGATATCACAGTTTTGAAGAATCATTTTCATCTATTCTTTCTGCTTATTTTCTTTTCCTCAGGCTTTAAATGTACTAGATACCATTAAGACTACCAATAACCTCTCTTTTATAGAAGATGTCAAATTTCTGCAGAACAGAAATGAATATTAATGTGCACTAGAGCAATAAAGATTTCTAAGCAACAATAAAAACAACAGACAATCCAGAAGTGCATTTCTTCATATTACAGAGTTGCTTATGTGTATATTACAGAAGCGATACCTGTGACTTGAGCTTACAATTAATATTCCTTACTCTATGTTGGGAATATCCAAGAAATGTAACGGTCGCATTCAAATACAATTTTCATTGCTGCAACTTGTATTTCCTAACATCTAATACACTGCTAAGGTTATTCTGATATCCAGGTCGAACCAAACAAAATCCCCAAGACCTCCAAACACAGCATAACATAACTGACATTTTCAAGGCACATCCTCGGGGAGCCCTGACTTTTCTGACCTCGCTAATTCCAGTTTAAATTCCTGGGATCCACCACTGAATTTCAGCGCTCCTGGCCTCTTTCTACACCCTCGGGGCTTCGTGGTTGGAGTTTTGTGTCTGGTTTTGAGAGCTAGATGCTACCAGCATAACAGTGCATCTACACAACAGATGAATGTCCTCACACCCACAACATTTGGGTTGCAATAAAGAGGCATTTCTAGTGAGGTCACCAAAGAAGGTCACGAGAACTACACCATGCTAATAGCTCACTTACAGAGGGATATAATGCATGATCAGGAGTGGGGGTTATTCACCCAGTGTATTAAGAGCCTAAAAAATGGTAACAGTGCTCATGCCTAGTAAGCCGTGGTGCTTATTTGGTACGTGAAATAAGAATGATTCCTGGAAATACGTTTGGAGTACTGCAATGAATCTGAATACTGCCTTTCAGATGGTTTTGGTCCTGTGCGGAATTGAAGTTTTGTTTGTGATCCCACAGTGATCTTCTCAGTACAAAAGAGGCACAGCCCACAGCCTTTGGGACCTCTCAGAAGACTGCAATTGAAGACTGTAAACCTCTTTTGTGAATGAAGATTTCACATGTGAAAGAAACATGATAAGAAACTAGCCTCAGCTTTAACTGCATATGGCAATGCAAGCTTCGATTTGTCATATCCATAGTGTTGTATCTATCATACTAAGATTACTTAAACCTAGCCACAAGTCTCTTATTAAACACGTTCATTTGATGAGTCAGCTCACTGTGACCTGCCATTACCAAAAGCCTGTGTGTAGACGGGAAGCTAAGAGATGTGATGAGATTGAAACTATATGTTTTCCCCAGGTTATTTTCCTTAAGGTTCTTCTCTTTCTCTCTCTTCCCACAAATCCAAGCTTTGCAAACACGTGTCCATATACCCCTCCTTTACCTGGTGCTTCCCACCACAGGCCTCACCTGCTGTCTCCCTCACCCCACCTGCACAGAGCTAGAAGCTTCTATAGCCAATAAGGATTCCACATATTAACTCACCTTCCCATGAAGTGACAAAAAAACGGGCAGTAGAGTGGCTAAATGTCAGTACTTTGTGAGGAGAACCCATGAATAAAAGGGCATTTCCACTCTCAACACACGCTTGCTCTCTCCCTGAAGCCAGCCCAATCTAATTTTGTATTTCAAGTGAAGGATTATTTCAGATGTACAAAAGCCAGGTGCCCCTCCAAGTGGTACGTGGCAGCTGAGGCAGGGAACCTGCAGGCTGTAACAGAAGCAGGGCAAAGTTTGCAGAGCACATCCTCAGCCAGGGCCTGAAATAGGCCGTTCTGCAGCAATCTCCTAGATGTAGCATCATTTAAGTAGTAATAATAGCAAAGACAATCATTGTTGGAGTATTGGAGAAAACAATTTCTACCTTTTTAAGCAGACTCCGTTTTGTAAAATAAAAATTTTAAATGCTTTGAAGAAAATCCAGTGGAGGTAATTTTGCATTGACTTCTAGGTGAATACAACAGAGGAGAGTTGTTTATTCCCCTTTCTTATAGTTGTTTATCAAACAAGGTGTACCAAACTTCAGCCTCAGTCAGAAGAGCGGAGAACATCTTTCACTGCATGCAGGTCTGTGCTGTTGCCACTAAATTTCCCTGTCCTTTGTTTAAAACTTCATGCTACAACTCTAGCTCTTGATATGACTGCATTTAAACATAGCTTACAGATTTATTTACTTACTTTTACAAATCCATGTGGTATAATGAGTTCAATTCATGTGGTATATAAGACACTCTATTGTCTTACAGCTGTCTTAAGCGAAAGTCACTTTTTGAGGAGAAAGTTTTAACAAAACACTGAACTCTATAAAAGGCTAGGAGACAACTGGGAAACAACCCCAGTAAGCAGAAATACTAAGAGTATGGGAAGAGTTGAGTCACGGCCTGAACCTCTGATTGATCACCTGAGGCAAGCACTGATTCAGCCGTAGAAGCACAGGTGAAGGCAATTCAGCTGTGTGACCAGAAAGGCTGGAGCCTGGCTGCACCTCTCCTAGCCCCTATTTAAGGGCTGACTGACACTGAGGAAGGATCTCTTTCTGGAAATCCCTCCCTTTAGAGTTTTTCTCTGAGTCCAGGATGTGGGTATGTATTTTATTTATTTTTTATTATCTCTTTCCACCACGATAATCTTTCAAACTATAAAACCTGTAAAATACCATCCTAACCGTGCCACTCTGTTAAGTGTACATTTGTTGATTATACAGTAATCAAATAGCAACATTAAAAACCATCAAGTTTACTACACACTGCACCTTTTGGTGCAAGTCAGCATAACTCTGGAACAAAAGTTCATCAAATCCCTACAAGCGTGGGGAGGTTTTCTGAAGCCTCTGCTAGTTGTTTTTTTTTTTTCATTCCTATTTTCTATTGCCAACCTTCACATCCCATGCAAGCTGTTTCTCTGTTTTATGCCTGTGATTGCAGATGTAAATGGTAGGACTATGCAAATCTTCTGCCTCTCCGCTTGTTTTTACTTTCAAGTCTTTACAACAGATTTATTTTAGCTCCCTACACGTGACATGGAAATAAGATGGTCTTCATGTTAACTCAACAGCGTTTGAGGCACTCAGATATTCTGCAAAATCTTAATCAGATCTGGTTTCAGTAAGTCAGACATAAAATACACTCTCTTTGGACAGACTAAATTTATTCAATAACACTCCTGCAAGATATTTAGCCCTTAATGAGCACTTTCTTCCCTTGCCACTGAAATCATTGTGCTTTATAAATGGCCTGTTCCATCTAAGAGTTCACAAATTTACCTCATTTCTGATTTAAATGACTCACCAAGGAAACTGATGGAGTGACTGTCTCCCGGAAAGGAAAAGCTATTCTGACTTGATTGCGGTAGTTCCTTCAATATGTGTTTCCAATACTAATTTATTATTTGGCTTCTGCCTTTTACTTTTATTTATAATGGTATAGAATATAAAACACTTCCTCTATTGTAGAATTATCTGCAATTTTAAAGCATTAATTATATAAATTGGCATCTAAAAGTGATTATTCCTGAGTCGTTTAATCTATGAAATGCAGTTTAGCCGTTAAATACTTGTGATGAATCCCTATAGAACTAGTTAAAATTATATTTCATCTGCCTCTTATAAAGAAAACAAACTTCTGCACTTGGTGATAAAAGACAAACTCAGTATTGTGTTACCCTAACACCAGTTATGAAAATCAGCTCTGACCCCATATTACACTAGAAATGCAAGCATACAGTTAAGTCAGACCCGTGGTCTAAAACCGTGACAACCCATAGAAAGGGGGGAAAACAGGTATTTTTTTTTCCCTGTACCAAACATGTAGCTTGCTACCAAGTTGTCATAGCTCATAACTCCATATCTCACACCCCCCTGGAGTTAGTTCTTTTAAATCACTTCCTAAAACATTATTTGAACCAGTGCCTTTGTGATCTAGCCAAATGATGGGTGCTGTGCTAGAAAAATAGGCATAAAGGAGAAATACCTCAGGATTAAATATTGTTCTAGATTACAACTGTGAATTTAAATATAACTGTAGAAAGGGGGAAACTATCTCCCTGGGATCCTCAAACCACCCCCAGAATGCTTAATTCATTCCACTTGATCAAGGGCTGATCATACTCGTAGCACAGGTAAGGAGACAGTGTTGATAACTGCTGACGTTTATTTAAATTGGGACTTAGTCTCACTTCAGTGAAGGTCCTGTGAAAAGGACATCTCACTAGGAATAAGTAAGCCTGATGTTTTCCCATCAAGACAACATGCAGTGCATGCTATCAGTCAAAGATGTGTTGTTTACCACACACAGGTTGGGCACTTCGTATAATTCACAGCCCAAACATGTCAGATTCTTCAGCTTACAGGGAGACAGACTTCCCTGAGCAAGCCTCAGCCAGCTTCCCCCGAAGCCCTGCTGACAAGCCAGAGCCTGGTATTTATTTCCAGTGCAATGTCACCTGTGGGTTAGGATAGCCAAACAGAAGCTTCTCCTCATCCGCATTGCGATTCCTGTGCATTTTTTATTTCTCATCCACAGTGATACTACAAAAGGAGATACCTTTATACTTTTCTCAGTTAGGACCCTCTTGTTTTGTCTCCAGTCCAGTTTTTTCTCCACGTATGCGCTTTCCTGAAAAATGCCAAACAATTGAGCATCAGCATTTTTAACTCTATTTACTTTTCTATATGCTCAGCTCACCTCTGAGATGTGAAGGGCAGAACAGGCTGTGGCTCACCGAGACTGGAGGTCTCAGGGCTTCTCTCCCCAACATCCAAGACTGACTTGTTTGAACTGTACTATTCTAGCTCCTCAACAGACCAGTCTTGATTGAAACAGCACGTTATGTCCCTTTTTGTGGCACTTTAAGTGCTTCAAACGATTTTGCAACCCCACTACCTAACTTCTAACCTTGTTAGAATAGATTTCATATTTACTTCACCATAATTGTTTTTCACAAAATGCTCTTGATTAGTGTAAACTATATTCCTTTAATTCTTTCACTAATTGCATCTGGAACATCCTTCCAGCATCCAGCTGGCTCAGTGTCAAGCCACCTGCCTATACTCACACATATTAGTTTTTTTCAGCTTTTTAAATACTGACTTTATCTACTCCTCCAGAATTTCACCAGCATGATAAAATTTAACAGTAATCAATTTTTGTCATTTAAAGCTTTCCTTTAAATTTGAATCTGCTCATGAACCTAGGAAATATACAGTTTAAATCTGTCAGTTGTCTAAAATATTTTCCCTAGGCAATATCAATATCTTCCTCACAGAAAGCCATTTATTGACAAGATTCTTAACGTAAAATTGGAATGAGTAAACTTAATATACAAAGATACTATTTGAACAAGGTAAAACAAAAATATCTATTCAGACTAGCAAATAATAGCATAAATGAGAGGCAAGAGCAGGTCAAACTATATAGTAAACATTAACATTTCAAATGTAACCCTGATTGCATAGCCTCCATATCCATATATAACTTTTTGAATACCCAAATTAAGTGTAAGAAAGGCCCTTAAAAAGAAAATGCTATAGAACTTATTGGCAGCAGCATGTTCATTTGGAAGATATGGGGTTGATCTGCAGCTACTTTTTAGTAAAGACTTCCACTGAACACTGTCAAGATCTGGGGGAAAAAAATAGGAAGCTTCAGACGTCTTCTCCAAGACCCACTATTTCCATAACAAATAGTTAATTTCAAATAGACTTTAAAAGCAAGCAGCCTAAATTTGGGCAGGCAGACCACACAATACAACAGAATTGCAATGGGGTGTTGTTACAGTGCAGAGACTAGGAATCTGGCAGGCTAAAGCAAGATGTTCCTCCCAGTAATGGAGCGCCAATTACGTCTGATGAAAAATGTACTTTAAGAAAAGCCAACAAAACATGTAAGTATGAAGTCACCTCACTTGTGCTCACCTTTGCAAAAGATGCCTCCGCTCAGCAGCAGGGCACTCCAAGCCACCTGCTCACACACAGCTGTGTGCAGTAGAGCCAGGACAGCAGACACAGCAACACTTAATGAGGGGCTTGGCACCTGATTCCTGTATACAAGAAGCTTTTCTATCCTTTCTTGTGACGGGTTGTTGCTATCCAATAACTACTAATGAAAAAATGTATGGCATTTATGAGGTGGTCTTCATAGCATATGGATAGTAGGGTGTGTGGGAACTGTTAGGTCGTGGCCTGAACCAGTGCTTGAGCACCTGGTGAAGGGGTGAAGCCAGGATCATACAGATGTATTGCTTCCACCTGTGCTCCCAGGGCTGACTACAACCTCTCCAAAATCTCATTTGAGGGTTGGCAGCATCAAGAGAAGCACTTCTAATCAGAGATCCCCTTTCCTTTGGAGCGTTTGGCAAGCCCTGAACCTTGGAAATAGTTAAGTGATTCCTTCTTTGTTTCCAGATTGTGACTGCTACCTTTCTTGGGTGATCCAAAACTAGTTTAAAGCAACTGCATCTGCATTCACCTAACCCACCCTTACACAGGGCAGCAGACTAGGAGATGGAGGTGCATTGCGCTGTTTGTACTTAGAACAAACTTAGAGGTTATGCATGCTAAACTCTGGTTTATGAAAGCTAGGTCACTATAGCACACCAGAAGAAAGAAGAGGGCAGAAGGCACTGATATCTGTCAGGTTCCACTTGCCATGCAAGTTTTTCAAGCTGCTTTGGTCTTGTACAGAGGAATTTTAGCCTTTTATACTACACTCTCCTGCAGAAAGGAACATCCCTGTTGTTTTTGTTCCTGGTGGCACTGACTCTGCTATCACTCTTCTTCCCTACCATCCTTCAGCAGAAGTGGCCAAGAGGGGCCTTCCCAGTACGGCTTTCCTTCATTTCTTTGATTCTAGCAGTGTTCAGAATATAACCAGTCCTGGATGTGGTAGCTGTGCCGTTCTCAAACACACATCTCATTTACACACCTTTTGTGTTTAATTTAAATCTCTGTGGACCAGTCTTATTTTAATGTTTCTTATTTTCTGCATTTTCTTAGCCAATTTAAGACTTTCTTAATAAGAGGGAGTGAAATTCATAGTTATTTAAGTAAATAACAATCAGCTCCTCTACATAACCTGATGCTGAGTCTGTTCTCTTTCTACGTGTACATCATTGCCATCTAGTGTTACTTCAGGTACAGAAAAGGCTAGGAAGATGGTCACTAGTTACCCTGTGAGTCAGTGGTAATGTTGACAGCACACGATGAAAATACACTAGCAAAATGTAGGAGTCAGTAGAGTAAAGCTGAACTGTAAAGCAGGCATTATCCGAGAATGGTTTCAAAAGCCAGACAGTTAGAATGGCTGATTTGGCAGCTGTATGTAGAAGGCACTTTACGTGGTTGAGTTGCTGTACTTGTCACCTGTTAGATTCAGCTTCTAATTCAAGGTTTCAAATAAGCAAATACAAGATGTAAGAGGACTGAACCTGAAGGAAAGCTCACAACTTAGTTCATTTACAAAATACGTACTATTCAGCAATTGTCCTCCTACCTCACATGCACAAACTGAAGCCTAGCGGGCAACCTGTCTGATGTTGTCAGATCCTGTAACAGTTAGAAAAAAGTCCTTTTTTTTGAGCTGTCCTATATTGAGAAGCTTCCTTTGAAATATGTTTTTATTCAGACAGCACGGGCAAAAAGATATATTCAAAAATCAGGTCATGTCAGAATGTGACCCAGAGGAAAGTTCTGGCCCAGAGAAATGAGGTGGATCAGCAGGGAGTTTTAAGAGCCCAACTCATCCAGCATCAAAGGCAGATTGCTCTTCTGAGAGCCTGCAAAGAATGGATGTACTGTGTTGAGGGGAGCCAAGAGACCACAGCATGGGTAAATCTAAATCTTTTCTACCACAACTGAAGCACTGTGACAGTTTGAATGGGTGAATCTGAGATTGTTATAGGCACAGCATTAGGAATAATCTGAAACCCACTCTTTATATTTTAGTTAATAGGTTAGCATACCCCACTACTATTATCTAAGTCTTATTGCTCTTTGCAAGTAAGAAATAGAATTAATTTGTAAGTATGATAGAAATTGAAATTTTTCTATGAATTGATTGATCTATGATTTTTCTAGAAATTTTTCTATATTTCTATTTTTCTATGGAAACAAGTGGCAAAACCTGCTCAAAGCTGCCATAAACATGCATGTCAGTTTTCACAAGGCTACGTATTGGATGAGTTCTATGCCCAGACCTCTCAGTAGACCAGACAGAGACTCAAGCCTTAAGTAAGGGAAAGCAACTAAAATACATCTGAGTGTACAGCTGCAGAGTTTGGAAAGCTTAACGTGGATGCCTTCATCAGTCCCAAGTGGATTGCTTTGACACATCACAGCTATGTTTATTTGCATCATTTTTTATGTGCTGCTTTTGCAAAAGAAAAGTTGCTTTATTTATTTATACGACATTATTTTGTTAAAAAAAGTGACTCTGACTTCCTAGTAAAAATGAGAAACTCGTTAAACTTACAGCAGGGAAGAGGAAATGAGAGGAACGACCTCAGAGCAGTGCACAAACGAGTAAGACGCTGCTTGTTTTGAATAAGCCCACTCATTTTGACCATCTGACCACTCCTTTTATGGACAAAAATGAGGTTTTTCCCATGACTTCTTTTGTAGCTATGCAAAAATAGCCTTTGTTTTTGGTCTTGTAAGTCACTTAGCATTCTGGAATAGATATTTCTGATCTTTACTAAAAAACTTCTCCCTCAAAACGAGCGTTGCAACTACTGCCACACTTTAGTTTTTCTGATGCTGCTTATAATACTGTTCACGTGATTATTAAAACTAATTTCTAAATACAAAGCCAACAACAGAATCTCGGGAGATTGCCTAGGCTGGTTATTGCATGGATCTACCACTCCTCCTTGTTTTTAAGGGACGTTGAGGCTGTTGCCTTACGTACTGCTGTCCTGTGCTGACATCTTCTGGGCCCTGCTCAGACTGCACTAAAACAAACCCTGCAGCACATGCGGAGGGTAACCTGTGCACCTTTCAAATTCTGGGCATTAAGAGGCTTCTGAACTGGACAAAAAAATAATCCATCACTCTTCTGTTCATTGGCATTTTGGCACCAATTCTGGCAGATGACCTCAAAACAGCTCCACAGGCATCCTGGGTCTCCCCAGCTGCTCTCTGAATGCCCAAACAACTGTAGGAAAACTGCACTTCTCCTCCCTTGCCTTGAAAGAGGGTGGGCTCACAGTGACAGAAGTCAGGGGTCTCTCTTCTGCTATGTAATGCTTGAAAACAGTCACGAAATGAGATCCCGAGCTGCCTTTGGGCTCGGTCTCCAGGCACCAGCTCCAAGATGAAGCTTTTTCCCATGCAAAGTGTTAGCCAGGGAACCTCACAAAAAACACCAAGGAAACAGCTTAGTGAGGCTAACTACTTCCAGAATCAAACAACTGCAGAACAAGGGGCTGTGCAATTTAGTTTTTAAGGTGAGCTGCACATTTTAGTTTACTTCCATCCTCAGGTCTCAGCTTTAAGTAAGCTGATCAGTAACTTCACCCAGCCCTCAACCACTGTAGCCTCATAGGTAATGGACTGGAACAATGCAACCACAGTGTGTCTGGAGTGGATGAATACCCTTAGCTTAATGGACACTCCTTATAAAAACTGTTCTTAAAAGTGCAGAATTCTTGTATAGGTTGGGCCTCATGTTTTTTTTGTTTTCTGTTTTTTTTCTTCCTCTCCCAAAGTGCAGGAAAAAGCTATGGTGTCAAGCAGGCTTTGCTCAGAGATGCTGCTGCATCAGAATGCGGGGTATTGAGCCCCTAGGTTATTTCATCCTCTGCTATGCACAGAAAACGACTGGTCAAGGAAGAAACAGCTGCTGCAATTGGAGGAAAAATGTGTGAGCTCACAAAGGAGAGGGGAATACTTTCTATTTGCAGGTAAGAGCTTTAACACTAATTCAACCTCAAAAACATGATAAAATCTATACTTCCTACTCTTTGCTATCTGGAGTTGAATGTGATCCAATCACACCTGTTCTACAGATGGAGTGACCTGGCAGAGTTAGATCACACACGCTGCCAAACAAAGCCCCCAACCTTGCAAGGGAGACGGGGCAGCCCACAAAGCACAGCTGCCCTGAACAGCTCATTAGTGGATGAAGTTGTTAACTCACCCAACAGTGGAGCTGTAAGGGAGAAAACGCATTATCAGGTAAATAAGACTTAACAGATAATTTGTGGATCTGTAAACTATCCCATGCAGTGCTCAGGTTTTTGTATGTTTCAGTAAACACAACTTCAGTAGAATTTGAGTACACTGTAAAAGGGAAGGAAAGTGGAAGTGGTCAGGTGAAGAGATGCTGTATCTTTTCCCAGAGGCAAAGGGGCAAGATCAGTGTGGACAGGCAGAGCCAACAGCTTTGTTCTTTCCAGATGCACTGTCGCGCTAACTTGATTCTCTTCTTCAGCTTTTCACACTTGAGAAAAATCCTGTGAAATGTCTCTTTCACAGCTTTCTTACCCTCTACTCTCACAGTATGCTCTGCAGAACCTGTGATGAAGCCCTCGGTTCACCAGCTGTGAATTTAGAGCAGCATTACCTGGAAGAATGACCTATTTTACTGTTTTTAATTGCTGTCGTCATAGATGTTTGCAGAACTCTGCTAGAGAAAGTCAGCACACACACCATGACTTGTGCTTCTGATTTGATAGTATTTAACATTTAACATGCAGGCTGGAGGGGGAAAAAAAACAAACCAGATGAAATCATACATATTTCCAAATGTTGCTTTTAAGGCATATACCACAAGGGGGACTCTTCTACAATTTTACAGGGCAAAAATAATTCCACAAGGAAGGGTGTGAGTGGATGGGGTGGGGGGGGAGATGAGTAAATCATTTCTGCAGCTGAATATGCAGTGACCATTTTAGGCTTTTTAAGCCCACAAATGCTGATAATCTGTAAAATTCATTAACAGGTATCAATTTATGTTCATATTCCACTGCTGTTCTGACTTCTCTATATCTCTTCTGTGTTCAGAATTCTGTGTAGCTTATTAATTTTTCTTAATAGAGGGGTCGTTAGGAGACTGCTGAGCCACTAGATAGAAGCCACAAAAGCAAACAAAGGCACATATACATAAAACAAACTGACAACCCACAGTGACTTTTACTTACAGCCCAAGATTGGGAGAACCCATGGAGCTGCAGAGTCTGGATACTGGCATTTCCACAGCAGTGCATATAGAACAGGAGAAAGGAAACGATGACAGGTGGAATGTACAGAGAAAGTGTGAGATGGGTACAGATATGGGCTATGGGCAGCAAAGAAGGGGAGTGATGGGAAGAAGGGAGGGAGGTACACTAATCAGTGTGAGCCTTAGGGAAACAAAAACTACCAGAAGAGCAAGAGAACAAATTACAGTTTCTGCTACCATGCATGTTTCAGTATGGCTTGCTGTACTGCTCCGTAATGCTCAGCTACAGTGAAAGCTCAATATCTCCCTTCCCACCTTAGACACAGGGCGTTGTAAAAACTGTCAGAGTTTACAGTCCATTCCAGATGATGGGATTAAAAGAAAAAAGATTAAAAGTACAAGCCCTATTCCTTTTATCTATTAGAAAGCACATATAACAAGGACAATTTATCACCCGAAGTTGTATCTAACGTGCCTTTCTTCATGAAGATGCAAAAGAAATCCTGAGCATCTACTTAATTGAAACTCTATTACTGTGATGTCACACACAGTGGGAGGCTGTGGGTATATAGTGAAAGTTACCAAGGTGGCACTGAAAATGAAACTAAGAATTAATTGAGGATTCAAATGTAAGTTTGAGGATTGCAAATGTAAGACCTTGCAATTACTTTAAAATCATAGCTGAATAAAATGTTATCATTCTAATTAGAACTTAATTTTTTTAGTGACAAAACTGCATTACTCAACTGCCATAATTCTTGTTAAAAGTGACAGAATAATTGCCTTTACTCAAACAAACTGAACTCCTATTTTGTCTTCAAAATATTAGCAAAAGCCCACAGCCGAGTCTTTTGTAGTCTGTACCACAGAACAGCGCTTCAAATGTTCTATGAGTCAGTGTGCAACAAACAAAGGGATAAGAACATTCATATCTCATGGCAGATGCAACTATCATAAGACTGAGACTAGCTCTTTAATATTTCTTTTCCACACCTCAGTTATGAATGATAGTGGATGAAAAAAGTTGCAGCACAAGCGAAAGAAGCTGAGAAGTTGTAGTGGAAATGCTGAGTCAGGGCTTGAAGCAGTGACTGAGCAGCTGGTGGGAATAAAGGGCCAACCCAGGGGAGCTCAGGTGCAAGCAGTGCACCTGAATGACTGCAAGGGGCAGAGCCAGGATCCACCCATTCAAAGCGCACTTTCAAGGGTTAGCAGTGGGGGTGAGGCTCTCTCTCAGGAGATCCCTGCCTGCCTGAGGCCTTCTAGAGCTCTGTTCCTTCATTTCTGCACCACAAGCTGAGCGGCCATTTCCCCATGGGCGGTGTGGCACATGTCACAGTGAGGGCATCGTGACACAACCACCCTGCAGAGCAGCAGAAGCGCTGCTCCCAGGGCAGAGAGCAGTTGGTGCTGAACAACAGCACTGCGAGGAGGTGGGAGAGATTGGGAGAGGAGACTGAAGGCAGAGATTGCCCCCAGCGCCCTCCCAGCGCACAGCGTGGCCGAGGACCGTTTGGAATTCGTCTGTGACTGCGATAGGCAGAAGTCCTGAGGCCAGCCTGGTGCCAGGCCTCGCCTCCCCCTCTCGCTGTGCCTGCGCACGGCCGTGTTGGGTCTGAGCGTGCCCATGCCTGCTGAGGGGCGGATGAGGTGCCTTGTGCCTGTGGGCAGGCAGCTGTAGCTGTGTGGCACTCATGGCAGTGGCCATGGCTCTGCCTGGCCTTGCTGCGCCCTGGGGATGGGCTGGGAATGCCCTTACCCATCCTGCATCCACGTAACTGGTCCCAACTGCTTGCTTAGGCTTTTTACAGTCCCTTTGTACATGGCCTGTATTTTTTTGTATTGTAACATTTCATTTCTTGACCTGTCCCTGCATGGAGTCGGGCTTCCAGCATGTCTGCTAGCAAGGCCATTTTATGACTTTCCATGCCTACATCTCGACATGCTTCAATCATATCAGTAATGAATGGATCTGCATTCATTACAGACTGTAAAACTTTTTGACAGTTTGCATTTGTGTTTTCTATTGCTAACTGCTTAATCAAAGCATCCCAGGCGGCTTGATTTACTACTTGTCTCTCTAGCATATTTTATAAATGGTCAAGCAATGTAATGTAAGGCTCGGCAGCCCCCTGCGTAATTGATGTAAATGAGGCATCAGATGAATTAGTATCAGGAATCCGACGGGCGGCGTGCAACACCAAAGTCTTAACTTGTTCAAGGCATTGCTTATCCATCTGTGCCTGGGCCTGAGGTGCTGCCCAGATCCCCTTCCCCACGAGTTCCTCCATGCCAATATGCTTTAACCCATTCAAATTGTTCATAGCCAGCATGGTAGCCTGCTCTCGGTATTCAGTCATAAACACGGTACACTGCATGGGAGGCAGGATTGTTTGTAACAACACTTTCTAGTCATGAGGGGTCATAACACAACTGTCACCAATTGCAATGAAAAGGTTATACGTAAAGGCAGACTGAATTCCATAATCTCTCACTGACATCCTCAGCTCCTTTACTGCCTCGTAAGGCAGGGATTGCTTTCAGTCAGACTGGGGGGCTGATTTGGATGATAAACACAGGAAAGGCTTGCAGCATATCAGCATCACCCCATAATACCGCTTCTTTTCTGCACTGCTCTAAGGCACCGTAGTAGGCTGTAGAATATTTTGTCTTTCCCGCCCCCTTCAATTTATCATCAGGAGATAAAACGTTCGGTGCGTCTTCCGGATCTACTGGACGAGGATCAAAAAGTCCCTTCGCTCCCGGCCCGTCCTTGTCTTTAAGCCAGTTACGCTCGGGCTGCGGAGACGCAGCAGCAGGCGGCGCACGTGGGGCGGAGCGAGGCTGGGTTACGGCGAGCGTCGGGGCGGAGCGGAGGGCGGCAGCGCGGCGGGGTGTCGGCATTTCTCTTCTCCCCGGCCGGGGTGGAGGGGGTTGGAGCCACCGATGCAGTCTTGGCTGTGGCTGCGGCTGCTTTCTGGGGTGGGAGGGAGGGGCGATGGGGAAGTTGTTCCTTGTCGAATTTAAGCCCTTCCATTATTTGGTGCCAAACAGGTAGAAGTTCAGCGGCCGTTTCTGTCTTCAGTAGTAGACGCCTCGCAGAGCTCTGTGCCAATTTTGTCCCAAAGCTGTCCGTGAAGAGAGAACCCAGTCGTCGGAGATTCGGGGACATTGCTGCTTATCTATTTAAGAAAAGTAACTAATTGATTCTGAAGCTAATACTTCAATACTAATCTTTTGATACACTTCTAATGCTTTTTCCTTGCTGCTCCTTCGTTAGCGAGCTCCCCGCAGTTCCCGACTGCCCACGTCCCTCCCCGCGTTACGCTGCGGGCTCCCAGCAATGTCTCCGGGCTCGCTCAGCTTCGCTGCACGCGGTCGGCGCCGTTTGCAGCGCCTGATGCCCGGACTCAGATGTGAACGATCCAAATCGTTTATCACAAATGCTCACGTCACTTAAATGCCTTCACAAGTTTTCTAGCTTTCCGATCCTGCCCCAAAACTTCCCCATCCACATTTACATATCAACAGAGCGGTTTGCAAACACTCCTTAGCCGTTCACGCGAGCACTTCCCCAGTCAGAGCCGTGAGCCGTTCATTGTTCTGGAGGTGTCCTTGGTTCCTATGCTGTTCATCTTGCTCCACAGCTGCTGCTCTTGACAGTTTTTCTTGTATTCCCGCAGGGTGTGCATTTTGGCAGCTCTGTATGACAGGTTCGGTTGGTCCCTGCATGGCGCAGGTCTGCGGGGCAGTTTGGAGTGGTTGGTTGGAAAGTGCTGAGGCAAATGTGCCTCTGTGTCTGACCGAACCTTCCTCTGTTGCACAGGAGGTTTCTGCTGTTCTTGGGCCTGCTGCAGCTTGTTGTCTTCATCCTGGTCCTGCTGAAGAGGGGCATCCTCTACAGACTCCTGTCTCCAGAGCTGGCGACTGCCATTGGCAGCCATCCACCAAAACCTGCTCTTTTCTGACCCCAGAACACATCAAGGACCTTCGTTGTGGCACCAGTAGTCAGAAGAAGCATTTCTCCCAAGTACCTAGCAATAGGTACCATAGCAGTAGGATGAGAGGGCCTCACATTGGGCCAGGAGAGGTTCAGGTTGGACATTAGGAAATAATTGTTCTCTAAGAGAGTGATCAGGTGCTGGAACGGGCTTGTTCTGACTATTGGTATGACTCAGAGCAATTCTCCATGGGATTCAGGACTTTAGAGGACTGTTCTGAGACCTTCCTGATGGTCTGTTTGAAAAGAGAGATGGTTACTTGTCACTCTGATCTTACTATATACAGCACCAGGAGAAGGAAGATGGTGAAACAAAACAGTGAACTGTTCCATGGTTGTCTGAAGCTGGTGTTCCCATCCTGATCGTATGCCTCCTTCAGGCAAAGCTGGGGTCGCTGTCCCACCTTGCTGAACTGCCGGATCATGTGGGTTCTGCGTGGCACAGGTTGTCTTTCATTCTTGCAGTTTCTTAGGATTCAGCCACAGATTGTAGCTGTGGTCAAAAATTACTTGAGGAAGGCTTACTTGGAATTCTTACTGCAGGACTGAGCCAGCCAGGTAGAACGGCTTCATATCCAAAACTGGCATCCCAAATTGGCTCATGCTGGTTACTGACATTACTCTCATGACAGCATTTTACACATGAGTTACTGCCACTCCCAGATTGCCTTGCTGACTTGCAGTGAGGAATGCAGTGAAAACTCATTAATCTTTGTAAGCCCGAATGACATCTTCCCACTTCTCATGCAAACCAATAGGAAAATGCAGCCGTGTCCAAAAGACCAAATGGTTCAAAAGACCATGAACACGGAAAGAGGCTTGCAAAGACCATGTTATTTTACCACTTGAAGTCTTGAAGTTATTTCACAAGGCTGATGATAAGTGATCTTGAGGCTCACTCTCTTCTTCAAAGGCATGGGTAAGAAATTTGGAAAGTGTCCTGGCCTATCAGTGAGAGAAATGATTCCTCCAAACCCAGTGTGAGTTGCTGAGGGAAAACTCAGTTACTACTGTCACTGAGCTACAAAAAGAAGCTTTTGGAATACATGGAGAAGGAACTATTTGACTCTGAGGAATGGCGTGAAATGTCACTTATGGTCTTTTTCTCCTTCTCAGTGTTTTCAGCATGTGGCTGCACCGATTTCAGTAACAGAGACAAGTTCCCCATCATCTCAATAAGGCTTCAGCCTACAAAAAGCAACCAGGATCTGACTGCCACATGGCAACACCCACCTCTCATCTCCTAGATAAGTGAGAGTCTTACTGTGAGAAATGCTTCGTAAAGCAAACTCTGAGCAAAAGACAAGGAAAGGTTCAGACAACCCACCGCAACTGCTAAATGAGCTCTCAGAGAACTGTTGGGTGGCATTTGTGTGCTTTCACCTACTGCGACTATATCTAATTTCTACTCCAAAGCTACAGCCTTTACGTCCCTGGAAAAAAAAAAGTTGTTTTGTTTTGTAAGCTTGTTCATCAAACATACATGCTCCAACCCACTGGCTAAACACACTCCCAGGAACACTGAAAAATATATAGCCTTGCATTCCATTGTGTTAAGGGAACGTGAAAATAGCTTTCAAGAATTGAGAAAAACAAACAAACCAATTTTGGTGTGTATTTGTGACTCCGTTTTCAAACAACATAAATTGAGAGACGTCCACTCCCTCACACTGCTCTGCCTTCTGATGGGCGTGCAGGTGAAGCCATGGCGGAGGAGCACATCTGGGAATCCCTGGTGGAAGACAACGCTCAGTCAGCCGCGCTGCTGCAGGAGCTGATCGAGGTGTGTGAGCTGCCTGCAGAAATCCTGCAGGGCAGAGCTGCTGGGCCACGGAGCCGGGGCACTGCAAGGCTCGCTGCCCTGCTCTGGCCTGGCCTTGCCGTGCCCTGGGGACGGGCTGGGAATGCCCTGACCCACCCTGCATCCACGTAACTGGTCCCGATTGCCTTCCAGTGTAAGAAGAGGTCTGTGGAATTGGCGGACGCTGTCAAAGAAAAGGCAAAAATCCGCAAGGTATGGAGGGCAGGAAGGAGAGAATGGGGAGCAGGTGGGGTGGTGCAGTGACTGATGCACAGACTCAGATGTGAACCATCCAAATTGTTTATTACAAGTTCTGACATCACTTGTATACCCTCACAAGTTTTCTTTTCCTGATTTTCCCATCTGTCCTTACAACTTTCCCATCCACCTTTACGTGTTGGCAGAGCATTCTAAAAGCGTCCTTGGTACTCATGCTGTTTATCTTGCTCCACAGCTGTTGCTCTGAAGAGTTTTTCTTGTATTCCCACAATTCCCCCTTTTTGGTTTATTTGCAAACTACTATCTATTTTAGAAGAGTTTCAGTATTTCTTAGTGTCCTGGGTGGGGAGTGCAGGTGGGGTGGGGATTCTGGCAGCCGGTAGAGAGGTAGAACAGATTCAGTTGCTCCCTGTATGGCACAGATTCATGGGTGGTTTCTGCTGTTCTTAGGCCTACTGCAGCTTGTTTTCTTCATCCTGGTCCTGCTGAAGGGGGACTTCCTCCATGGGGTCCTGCCTGCAGAGCTGGCGGCTGCCCTTGGCAGCCATCCACCAAAACTGCACAGGCATTAGGTGTGCCTGTCCTATCACTGATAACATCAATAAAAATCCATCCCAATTCCAAAACGCCTCATTTGTGCATGAGAGGCGCTAGACCGAGTTGACAAATGTCTGTTGAACCATGGGAAGGAGATGGTGGGATTCTGGAGCTTAGAAACATGAATCGAGAATCAGCAAGGCTGGGAAAACCTCCAAGAGGTCCCACCATGAGGAGGGAAAGAGGCCAAATTATTATATTAGGATTTCAAATCTAATACTTCTTTCTCTGGATTCAGCTAGAAAGGTTCTAGAAGTGCTATTAAGAAAAACTGCAAAACAAGTTATTTTATTCCTTTGGGAAAAAATTAATCAAGTCTGCAGCATTTCTTATTAAGTAGTGTAGGAAACAGAAGGATTCCATTACCTCTGGTTTTCAAATCAATAGATTAGTGGGCTAAATCCACTAATGTTAACACACTAGTCTTTGTAAAAGTCGGGCTATCTGCAGAACAGCTTGCTCTGAACTTTTATCTATGTTGTGTTTAAAAAGGAAAAAAATAATCCAATTACTTTATAGTATACACATTTCTCCTATTCATTATATTCCTTATCTCACTTGAAGTTATTAGAATCATAAGATTTTTGATCTCCATACCTTCTGTTGCCTCAGTTTTTTGTCCTTTGGTTTTAGGAACAGATTTTCCTCTGCGCAACAGCATAGGACTATGTTTGACTAGAAGAGCTCCCAAAAACTAGCTGCTTATCCAGTCCTTTTAAATATAAATGTATCTTTTCCAAGAAAAGCTGAGAGGGATTAAAGACCTCTTGCATAATTGCTGATAGATGTGTCTCAATCATATGGCACTGTGTCGCGGGTTAAGCAAGATCTACCTGTGCCCGTGACAGGGGGGCAGCTGGCCCAAAAGGGCCGCTGGCCCAAAAAGGGAATGGCAAAAGGGAATGGGAAAAGAAAACAGCGGCAGCGATCTAAGGAGGCACACTTATTTACTAAATACTATATCAGAATACAGGATAATACAATATAATACAATATAATTGTAATTAAGCAAAAGAGAGAGAGAGAGAGAGAGAGAGTGTCCCAAAAACCGAAAGGCCTACTGTAAGCTCTAGGCGAAACGGCTGGAAGGCACCCCACGCTCCGAGGATCCGAGGGAGTGTGAGATTTCAGTCACGGGAGTGAGATTATATACTGTCCTTGTCCCGTGACTTATCTCATGCCCGTGATGTCCTCTGGGAAACGTAGTCTTCTTCTGCGAGCTGAACCTCTGTGAATTATCCATACTTTACATGATGTTATGATGTGGAATACTGATAGCAAAATTACAAAAGTATTAAACCACGACACACTGTCCAAACTCTACTGTCACCAGCAACAGCATAGAATACCCACCATCTGCTGTATGGCAAAAGAAGGCAATGACAGTGCCTTCCAATGGGACACAACAGAACAGTAGCAGGTAACAAAGAACAAAAACTGGCTCACCTCTCCTAATATTTACTAGTGATGCTGCAGAGGAGTGCAGTCTCTATCCAGAGAGAGACTACTTTCTCAGCTGCCAAGCCTTAAAAGAGGGTGAGGAGGGATGGATCCAGGCTTTATTCCTTCTTGTCACTCAGGGGAATTGCTTGCACTTGGGTTAGCCATGCCTTTTCACCTGGTGCTCAATCACTGGTTCAGGCTGTGACCTTGCAATTCTGCTGCATCTACCAAATGCTATGGAATGTATTTATGGAATGTATTTCTGAATCCAGAACAGAAAAAAAGAACAACAAAGCAAACAAAACCAAATTAGCCAGTGGTTTGGGGGAAAATGATGCCACTGATGCAAGACAGCTCAGAGAAATGTCACAGAACTGAAGGAGTGGGCAAAAAAAGGATGTTGAATTTTAGCAGAGATAAAAGCAAGGAAACGCATCTAGAAAAAAAGTAATCCAAAGGCTAATAGGAAGATACTGAACTGTGAACATCTAAGTAGAACCACAGAAAGAGCTCCTGGAGTCATATCTGACAGTTCTCACAAATCAGAGCACACCCCATTGTGTAGCAGTAGACAGAAGTGGGTGAAATAATGGGGTGTCATAATGTAAGACTAAAGTTTAGTGGTTAGCTTCTGCTTGTATGCTTTTCTTGACTAGGAGCATGCAAAAAGCCTGTCCCTCAGCTGCTATAGTCATCCCACCACAACATGCTAAGTGTACTGAACAGAAGTTGATGTAATTGTATCACAGAATGTCTCGTTGGCAGGGACCCTGGCTTGTGATGAGACCAACCAGAATCCAACCATAAGTCTGACATCACTGTCTAAATGCTCCTTGAGCTCTGGCATCTCAGGGCCATGCCCACCACCCTCTGGTGCAGAACCTTCTCCTAACACCCAGCCTGACTCTTCCCTGCCGCAGCTCCACACTGTTCTCTTGGGTTCTGTTGCTGTCACCAGAGAGCAGAGATCAGCATAGGCCCTTTGCTCCTCTTGAGAGTAAGCTTTAGGCTGCTATGACGCCTCTCCTCAGCCCCCTCTGTTCTGGGCCCAACAAACCCATGGACCTCAGTTGCTTCTCATGTGCCTTCCCCTCCAGACCCTTCCCCATCTTCTCCTTCAGATGCTTTCTGATAAGTTTATGTCCTTCTATACTGGCAAGCCCAAACCTGCACCCAGTGCTTGAGGTGTGGCTGTATCATGCAGAGCAGGATAGTCCTTTTCCTCCCCCAGGGGCTGTACTGGGCCTGCCACAGCCCGAAGGGATGGTTGGCCCTGCTGGCTCTCAGGGCACACTGCTGGCTCATGTTCAACTCACCATCAGCCAGAACCCCCAGATCCTTTTTTATGGGACTCCAGTGTCCTGCCCCCCAGTCTGTACGTACATCCAGGGTTGCCTCGTCTCAGGAGCAGAATGTGGCACATACTCTTCTTAAACTTCATTTGGTTGGTGATTGCACAATCCTCTGATTTGTTCAGATTTGGTTTCTGGGTGCTGGCTTGATTTTAACTTGAAAATTAGACCGCACCTGCGCTTAACCAGATTTGGAGAAGATAAACCCATCTACCTGTAGCACCACACTTGGTGCATCCAGCCAGAGTAGGGTTGGGTACTTACATGTTAGAAAAGTCTCAATGTACCTTAGGAGGACTGCAATTACAGATGCTATCTTCTACGATCAATTAGATTTTATTGCCCCAAATTATAATAGTATTTTCTAGGAAGGTTAGAGCACTCTGGTGAATGTATATCACATCATAGGATTAATTCCTTTCTGCAACCCCCACGAAATTCCTAAAAAGCAAATATTGCCCTAATCTTATTTTCCATTTAACGCACTATGTGAATGGATGCTGGGAGGAAAAAATCCATATGATGTATCCCGCAGTTGAGCAGATGGGGAGTTTCACTGTTCTTACAGCCTGTTACCTTGCTTTTAAATCTCAGAAGTTTTGCCATGTTTTCCTTTCATGCTTTTTTCCTTTATTGACTGTATCTTCATAAGCTTGAGGGCACAGAGATTATTATTAACAGCTGCTGAAATTACTGTGACTTTTACGCTTGCCTTTACAAACACCACTGCTGAAAAGCTATTGCTGCTGCAAAGCCATCCTAGTGCGCACAGCACTAAGCTCTACAACCTGCCAGGGTCTTGCAGTCATGGTACTGCATAGTGCTGTGCATTTCATCATTCCTCTGTATCTCCCCTTTCCCTCTCGAAGATAAATGACAGTTTATAAACAGATTTTCTTTCTTTTATTTACACTACTTTCTTTGGTCAGTAGCTGGTTTTGACAGGAAGGTCTAGTGCATGCAATAGCCTATGTCTCATCTATACGTTTGTAGATGGAGAAGGAAGGATGGAGGACTAGGTGCACATGTGTGTACAGCCACACATTCATATGTGCACAGAGTGAGAGCAAATCCTCACTAAGCAAACAAGGGCAGAGCTGTGTTGTGAGTCCAGAATAAAAGTGACTAATTTGTCATTTAAACAGGACAATTAGCTGGGGCAGCACACTTCCCAGCGTGGCTGTGGGCCCCCATGCTAGACTCAGTATTTCTCTGTCCCTCCCATCCTTGCTTAATGATTTTAAGGAAATGAAGGAGCCAGTGGCTGAGTCATGCAGACTTTCTGAATGTCAGATCTAGGAGCACTACTTACGTTCCTTACTGTGCTTCTAGCTTACTGGACTTAATTAATCCTATCAGTGTTTGATTACATTGTGACGGTCTTTCATTGTTCCAACAGGCCACTGTGTGCCCTGATACCTACTCAGAATTCACATCCTTACATTTAATCTATTTATGCATATTGATAGTGCTAACTATGCAGCATTCTCAGTCAGAGGAAGAACATGTAGCAGTAAATTAAGCTGATGGGAGAAACATAAATATTTACTATTCTTACTTGGTTTGACGGTGGTATTATCTTTGGTAGTTCATTGCATTCTTACACTTTGTGTTTCTGATTTGAACTGCAGTAATTAATCAGCATTTATCATTTTGTTAAACCCCTCTTCGCATTCTACGATAGCTTTTTGGAACAGCAAATCAGAGCAGGCCCTGCTTCATCTTCTAAATTCTTAGAATTCAGGTTTTCCTCTTCCATTTACACAGCTTCTTACCAGTATTCCTGAGATAACAAGTTAGAATAAAATAGCTGTTTGTGAATGCTGTCAGAGAAACACTGAGTCTGGTTTCTAAAATGTAATACATTAAAAAATAATAATCTGCCTACCTGTGAAAAATTAATCAGATTAAGTAATGACCTTAATATAATTTCCTTCGGTCACTTCATGTCAAGGAAATAAGAAACTCCCTTCAGATGCTAAAAGGAATTGTGACAAAGTAGTTTCCCTAAACACTGCTGCCTTGTTGAGTAGCAGCGTTTGCCACAGGAATGGTAAACACTGAAGTTTTGTCACTTTTTTTTTCTCTCCCCCCCAGAAAGCAGTGCAAAACTGCACAGTGGATCAAAGCTAAGCTACAGCAGGGCACAGCTGGGAGCCACTGGTTTTACCACATAGTGCAGACCTTGCCATTGGCTCCACAGAAACACATAAATCTGCCAAACTGTAACGTATTACCAAATGAATTACATACGAGATGTCAGGCATAGTCCTTGCCCAAGTGAAATACCATCAGCTTCAGCCTACATGACTGGTGGCCATGCGATGCGCTGTGTAGAGCACTTCTATGAGCCACCTGGCTGCAGGGTGCCAAACTTCACTGCCCTCTGAATTGGAAACTGGCTAGCACATACATCTAAGTGTTCATCAGTTAATAGGAGGTGGTGTGTGCCTCAGAGAAGGAAGGAGAATCTTTGAGCAGCCAGAGAGGTGATGCACTCATGTAGTGCACATCTAACTGCTGCATGGAACCAACCACCTATTTCATTGATGAGCTTAACGCGTAACTCTCCCAACATCTCATTCAAAATTTGAGAGGACTTCTGAACATTTTCCCTGGGAAGAGACACTTGCAAAGTTCCTGATAACTGCTACAATGAGAAAAGCCCTTGTTTGCCCTTCCATCCATCTCTCCAAAGTATCCCATCGACAGTCTCTGGGAATGGAGACTTCCTAAAAAGATTATTTCTCTACATTCTTTGGGCATTTCAGGAGAGCTTGAGAATGAAGTCATTTTTAACAAAGCATCTTGTCCTTACTCTTTCAAAAGCAGCAAAAGGGCTGCTTTGCAGACACTGTCCCTTCCTCAAACACATTTTTGTACAGAGTTGACTAATGCCAAGGGTCTTGTGCCATAGTGCCCCAGTGGATCTACATGATTCCCCAGCTAATCTCTGGAAACTGCTGCTCTTTGCCAGGTTTTTTAATTAAACTCTTGTGGTCCTTGGTCCTCTACACAAGTGAGACGAGGATCCTGCATCCACTTCTGCTGGACTCCAGCAGTGGCTCCCATGCCTGCTCAACACATGCGGCTCCTTAATGGCCACCTATGTTTCTACAGCAACCATGCAGGGAGAAGCAGACACTCCTTGGGATGCTGCAACACACTGCAGGTATCAGGGTGGCACTGCAGACAGCTTTTGCTTAACAGCATGCCAAGTTTGCAGGGTTGGCACTTCTCGTGTCAGGTGGCTCAGGAAAGGAACATTGCTGCTTCATCCTGCATCAGTAAAGACCAGTGAAGTGCCAGAAAGTCAAACTTTTGGCTGTCAGGCCTGATACCACCTTGACAGCTTTGGTTACAAGTCAATTACCCGATTCTACTCATGTGGCTGCTAGGCTATTAGATTCAGGTCTGTGTGACAGCTTTATCATTTCATCACCTGGGTTTAGTGCTCTGAATCCAAACAGTGACATTAATGAAACATTCTTCTTCCAGTAATAAAGAAAAAAAATAGTATTCCTCAGCGCTCATCTAATGGGCTTTCAAGAAGAAGCTGCCTTCAAAATTCATTTGATAAACTGCCACCTTGTGTTTTTGGAGTTTATCAAACCTTGTGGTATTATCAATATTTTGTAACAAATGCAAGTAGTTCTCAGACTGTAAACAATGAGGCAGTCAGTGCTAACTTAAAAGTCACCATTTGAAGGGCCAGCATACAGGTGTGTGCAGGAGGGAGCTGCTTCCGTTTCTATTTCTAGCTAGCTCTGTGTATGTGTGCATAGGCACAAAGTAGGGCTTGATGAGAAAGCATTCAGGTTTCTGTTCCCATTTTCAGCAGAACTGTAACTAAGTCTTACAGGTAAAAAGCATTCATCACCATCCAAGGGCTGCAAAATATACTTATTTGTAACAGTTTGAGCTAAAACTGACATTGAAAGGCAAACTTTCCAGTCACTGAGATCACACAAAAACAGGCAGTAGATACCTACTGCAGCTGTGAACTGGTAGAGATGCCTTTAGATACCAACCTGTTATGATGAGTGTGTGACACTTCGTGGAATGCCCTTCATAGTAGTGCCTGCCTCAAAATACCTGGATCCTACCATGCTTTTTCTCTGTGGAAGCTGAGATTTCTGTAAGTTATTGGTGTTCTCACTGTGGTTTAAAACAACCAACCAGATTTTTCCATCTCTTTTGTTTTTTACACACTTAGGGAAAAATATCTGAAGTTTCTCTGGGCAGACCTTGTTCTGCCTCACATTGGGTACTGCACTACCCTTCTACAGCTGCCAAGTTGGTCATATGAACCCTTTCCTAATATGCAACACATAGCACAAGCCATAGGAAGCCACTAAACTGTTAGTGCCTGCTTGGAGGATCATGCGGATTAAATCTATGTCAAGAGCAATAAGTATCACCTTGATTAGTCAGCCATGGAGCAGCTCTGCCACCCAGGGGAAAGTGCTTGCATCTTGCAAGCACTCTGCAAATTTGTTGGTTAAAAAGCTTTAAATTGTACCACAAGACTGGAATATTCTGTTCTACCTATTGTATCCAACAAAGCTACGCTAATACAAAACTTCCCATGGTAAAGTACTGATGATCTTTTGCACACTGTCCACCTGTATTGTTATTGGTCCCTGGGTTCTGGCACCCACTGCTTACAGTCTAGGATCTGTATTATTTTACAGTACTGTATCCCCATAAAAGAAAAATCTGGAAAAAAGAAATACAATCCCAAATTTTTCTATGTTTGTGAAAGATTTCTTGAAGCCCTCTCTTTCCTACCAGTATTCAAGTCATTGAGAGTCATTACAGGTACAGCTAAAATTCAGTCAGATTTTAAAACCATGTCCATTACTGAAATCAGTAAAATTTCTTATGCTCTTTGCATTGTAGAAAAAGGCACAGGCACTTGAACAACACAAAAGAGGAGCTATCAACAGGTTTTGTGCTTGGTACGTGTGCACTGTGCTGCTTACCACCAGCGTTTGACATGCCAATCCTTCCAGCACTAAAGCTGGTAGAGCTGTGAGTCTCCAGTAAAAATAGGTAGGCAGGAAACTGAGAGGAGCCAGGAGATGGCATTTCTCTATAAACCTCATGACTGTGTCAATGTAATCAGTAAAAGCCAACTGACAGATCTTGCAGTAGAAATGGCGTAGTGAAATAAATACAATATCTTAAACAGGATTAAAATAGAACATTTTACTAGTTATTTCAAAGAATAGATTCTTTTTCTTCCATCATTCTTGTCTGTATGTTCAGACTCCAGCTAAACTCCAAACAGATATTTTTTTTTGTTAGGTACCAAGTCCAAATATGCCAAGGTAAAAGATTTAGGAGAAAGAAATACCCGATCTTTTTGTTCCTCGCATGGTAGGCTGTGTTGCGTTCCTCATGCCTAAAAACAAGTACTGTCACTCAAAATATTTGGTCAGAAACCTCAAGTTGAAAAGGAGGTATTTGACAGAAATGTCACATTTACATTAGCATAACATGCGAACAGCTTCTAAAGACAAACACTAAAAGAAGTTTCCTGTAGGAGAACCTGTGCAAGGGGAAAACAAAACAAAATCACAGTAGCACAAGTCCGTTTACTACCAGAGCAGAACCAACAACGATCGTCATCCAGATCTTGAGGTAAAACTTAACCATATAGGCAGGAAAAGAAGGATGATGCCAGTCTTTTCCTCATTAATTGCACGCATTTATCAGTTGACTCTTCCAATCTTTCAAGAGGTATTGGTATTGTTCTCACAGCTAGTTTGATCTCATCCTGAAGAAGTTGGCGTAGTTGATGTAATGTAACAGGACGCTTTTCTCATGTGAATATACACTTGTTTTTCTTTTTTTTCCCTAGCATCTCATTGGAGAAGAGCAGTTTGCTCTGTATTGCTAATGCTTTTTAGCTATTACCTGGTAGTTATGAACAACAGTATCTCTCAGCTCCCTGCTGAAGATGTAAAATGACACATTTACTACTTTAAGTTACAAGCAGAAATTAAAAGCAGCTGCCAGTATTTTATATAGTGTATTTCACGACTAATGCAATACTTCAAAGATTTTGAAACAATCCTGTGTCTTCTGTCAGTCTTTGCCCTTCACAGCTGCATTTAGACATATCAGCCTTGGAAAATACTCACTTTTTATCCCCTTCACCACAATCCCTTTATCTTACAGCAGGTTTATGTTTGAGTGGAATGGAGTTTGTACCATTTAACCCAGCAGCTATCTGGACTTGAAAATCCATCTATTCCCTCCCTATTAATTACTTTTTACACCTCTTTCTGTCTCATAGAGTCCTGTATCATCCTGGTTTATTTCAGAGGAATATAGCCATAGGATGACAATTATTGATGGATCATAAAAACTGGAGCTAAAAGACTGTAAAAAGAAGAAAACATAACTGATGTGGGAAGAGATGAAAAGATGAAAAATTGACTAGAGAAGAAAATTGGAATGAGCTAATTCACAAAAGAAAATGAATAAAACACGGACAGGTAGCTCTGAATAAGATTAATTGCTACACATTTCCTTCTCCTTTACAATTTTTACTGTACTTAATCAACTGTTTCACAGTTCTGCTTAAATACGCTGTACTCTTACAAATGCTAATTCCACTGTTATGTAAGTTTGCTACTTCTGTGTCGAGTGAGATTCTCTGCTTGCTGTATCGCTGTATCGCTGTTGACTTTGGTTCTGTTACTCTAATTTAACCAGCCGAGGATTTGCTGCATTGACTTTCATGGATTTATTTTTAATTTATTCCTCTGAGCTCAGAATCAAGAGCTCTGGATATAAATCTTGAACATAAATAGACACTTTCCAAATCTAAACAGTATAGCCACAAGTACCAATACAGGAAAAACAAGCTAGGCATGTATAGAACTGTCTGAAAAGTTAACCAAATGTTGCTGTGCATATATTAGTAGTTTACCATTTATTAAACAATAAATCAAGATAAAAAAAAAACTAATTAACTTAAATGAAGTATTGTTTAGTGAAATGTGAGCCTGTCAAAATAGTTGTTGGGGAGGACAATTAATTGGTACAAATGTGAGTGCAAATTTTGTTTTTAAACTTTAAAGCATGTCATTTGTAGTATACAACATATGTGCACGATACAAATTTCATACATTTTCTTCAGTGACAATAAAAAGTGCAGTTTATTATAAACTGAAGTAAAAATTAAAATTAAAAAAAAAAAAGAAAAAAGAAAATCACAGTTTTGTCATTGGTATGTGAAGGTTATTCCAAGGGCCCATCCAGAGTTCCTCTTCATCTGACTGCGTGTGTTCACTGTGAGACTCCAAGGGCTCTTTTACGTCCTCGTTATCAACAACAGATTCTTGCTCTTCTGTGCTTTTCATTTTGGAGCTCCCTGGCTTCGTTACTATGTTTTCAGCCCCTATAGAGGAAGCAAATGAGACACTACAAGGTCTTGTGTTCACTTTATCACTAGAAGACGGTCCCTTTGACAATGTGTTCAGTGGGACATTCTCCTCGTGTGTCACTGCAAGCTTGTCCAGTTTCTTGAACTGTTTCCCCAGTCTCACTGGAGATGTCACTTTTAAATTATTAGCAAGGCAAACACGACGGGTTCTGACAACAGAGCCATTCTGTGCAATGTAGATGTTACCATTGACATTGTTTTGAATATTGGGGTTATTAAGACGATTCCTCTGGCTGGAATCAGGAGCGCTGTCTTCTCCAGTAGAGCTGGTCTCATACTCCGGGTCAACTATCAGCTTGATCCTTTTCTTTCTGGCCCACTGTTAGACAGTAAATGGAAATGGGATTAAATCTCAGTATGATTTCTTAAAGCTTTTTGTCCTTTTTCCAATTATCTCATCTTTCATCTAGACATTTTATGGGAAATTTTGACTTGCTCTTCTGTACCACTCCTTTCATATTGTACACTGATACTTTCTAACTCTTCTGACTACCACTGCATACCACTGTCACATATGCCTGATAAGTTAGAACACACAAACAATTCCTTGTACTTGAAAGCCTAGTCCAACTTGACGGTTGGACTAGATGATCTCACAGGTCATTTCCAACCTTGTGCTTCTATGATTCTAAGAAAGTTATAAGAATGAACTCAACTTGTGAACAGCATCACATCACACAGATGGCATAAAATAAGGTATAAAGGTGTAAAAACTTCAAGAGGGGTGGAGGGGTGAGTTCTAAAGATGCACTGTTTTGTTACCATTAAATCTAAGCGCATCTTTTTTTCAGAACTCTGGATACAAAGACATTGCTTTGAGAGCAGATTTCTGTGTATCAGTATTAGTAAACCAGTCATATTTCAACAAAGCAATGTGTTTGTCTTACAAAGAGATACGAAAAACAACTGAACTAGTGTCCCTTGCTAACTGAAATGGGAAGGCACTTATGAAAATGAAATTGGGTAAGTGATACTTTCAATAAAATAGTGTACTAAGGGGTAAATGCTGGGGGAGGTCTTGGAAGTTTTCTTTCACAGCATTACTAAATGGCAGATTCAGTGCAGAAGTAGCATCAAAAGTGTCTATTCTATATGGAACACCATGTTAAGGACAGTAAAATCTCAGGAACAACGCAAGGGAAATTGTCAGGCACAATGTTAGCAAAATTGGCTCACTGGAGAAAGACTGATGCAAGGCTTTGTGCCAGTTCCAATCTAGAAGAATCAACAGGGATGATTTGCTATTAAATGGAAGGTGGAGAAAAGAGACTTCAGATTTCAATAAAACATAAATACATTTTTCAAGAGTTAAAGCAAAAAACTTCCATGTTGCAGAGACTTTGTATTAATAGTGATGAAAAAAAAACATTACTAATTCTAAGTGCCTCCTGGGAATACACTAAAACAAGCTACTACTGTTGAGTTACTGATGAAAACACTGTTGTTTCACTAAGGCAGCAGATAACATAATAGACTCCCACATCAACACATACACATGCACATAAGAAAAGCCAGTTTTTAGAGAAAGAAAATCATGCCAGGTACAAATGGGTGAGAATTCTTGAACTTCTGAAAAGTTATACTTCGTAGAAACTACTTCTAGGTGTATTAATTTGTTTCTGATAAAGACACACAATTTTCTTCACACAGGCAAATGCCAGTGGATGAAAGGACCAGTTTAAATGGGATCTACATGCAAATATGTGCAGCCTGACTTCCTGCTACATGGGAATACAAGGAAGTGAGCAATCATAAATCTAGGTCACACCTCAAGTGAGTTCAACTCCAAAGTTGAAAAGTTACTATCACATTTTACTGCTCAAGTATCATACCCAAGTATCAAAGTGTCATTAAAATTCAAATGTTTTTCTCTGTCCTCTCTAACAGAGACTTCTTGGCAGAGCTTTGTTGAATATGCCAGAAGTTGTATTATCTTAAAAGCAGACAACAGGCTAATCCATTACTGGCTCGATGCTTTAATTTTTATTTTTATTTTTTTAATTATTATTTATCAAGATAAATGGTTGAGAAACAGCTCTATGGGTTTTGATACAAAACAGATAAACTGCAGGTAGTTTGTGTGTATGCAAAGCTTTCGTGCTTCGCTGTCAGAATGGATAAGAGCACCATGAAGCAGTACACCGTGCAGCAGGTGTTGTTTCCTTTTTGAGAACTCAAAGGCCCCTATGAGCTGTAAACAACAGAAATCCCTCTGATGTAATCGTGGTCATTCTGGGCAGAAATGTGCTGCAGAAAGTACTGTAAGACTTCCCTATTGAATGGCATTAAATACTGCAGATTAGTGAATTTTGAAAGATAAATACCAAAATACTGAACATAGGTGACAGTTACTGGTCACCTTCAGCAACAGTTTGCCATTATGCTTCTCAAACTTTTAAACAGGTTTTTGTTGTTGTTGTTTAATTAAAACACTAAAAAAATGGAAGGGCAGAAGTTTGGAAGTACAACTCATTTCCTTTTCTGACCAAGTTCACTTTATACACCTACCTCCAGACTTCTGCCTTTTACATCTCAGATACTTGAATCTCACAACCCAGAAACAGTTTAATCCCAGTGCTGCTAGTAATACTCAGCAGTTCTGGAAATCCTGCTTTGCTGCAATTTCAGTTTCCACCCTGGAGATGGGGTGAGGTTTACAGCTGAGAGCTGTGAAGTTTAGCAAGTGCTTTTATGGGAGGGAAATGTAAATATATGACATTTAAGTTACTGTTTCTTCAACGTTGTGCATCTTTTCCTTTCTCAGAGTGCCACTGTGTGACACAGATGAAACCCGTGTGAGCACAGGGCCCTTAACAGGTTTGTGCCGTCAGGTTCATGAAGCTATCCATCACAGTTAATGCAAAATGTAACATAGCTTGGCATCACTATATGCATACTGCTAAAAGGATTAAATGTAAGAATTAACACAGTGCTATATGATTTAAATTGGCAGAGAAATACTCTGTCCTGCCACTGCTAGATGAAAATTAATCTTTCTGTATCCATCACCATGTATATGTGAATAGTCTTTCAGAAGAATTATATTAGTTTGGTAGTCCACAGTTCTGTCCTTAAGGCATATAAGATTGAAAAGCTGAAGGAATAAGCTTTGTGTTTTTCAATTTGGCTATCTCTAGTCAGGTACGTATTGCTTAGGAAAGACCACACAGAAGGCACAGCAAACAAGATCACTCCTTCTTGCAAAATGTCCACCTACTGTTGTTCCTTTTTAAAAGGATGTAGAATCACCGGCAGTCTCAGATTCTGTAACAGCAGTGTCAAGGGTGTCATCTGATTGAGACTGACTTTGCTCTTGGGATCCCTTTTTTATTTTCTTTCTTTTCACGTTGATGTCAGAACTCTGAGTCTCAGTATCAGGGGAAGTAGTAGTCTTGGCAGAAGTGGCACTAGCTGTGCTTTTTATCCCCCCAGTACCTTTCGAATTAACACTGATTTCACTTCCATTCTTACTGACAGCTTCCTCCTTGTCACTAGCATCTGTGTCAACCTCTTCTGCACTTTCATCCTCATTATCTCCACTCTTAACACCGGATTTTCTTCTCTTGTCTTCATCCTTAGCAGCATTTTTAGCACTTTTTGCATTTGCAGATGTTTTAGAAACTGTCTTATTCTTTGTGTTATCTGTTGTCTTATCAGGGCTCGCACTGACTTGCTCCGTATCTGCTTGCTCATCTTCTTCTGAAACCTCTTCTATCGTGTCTTCTATTTCAAGGCTGGCAGAGGAGGTTTTGCTCTTGTAGCTGGATCCTGATGTCTTCCTGTAGCTTGTACCCGATGTGTTCGAGCTGACTGATTTCTGGCTGGATCGCCTTGCTCTGCCACGAGAGCTACTTCCCCTACTTTTTGTACTTGACCTTCCAGTACTTCTTCTACTGCTGGAGTCACTGGTTCCTGATTTGCTGAATGAACTTTGTGTAGATGAGCTCTGTGAAAGGCTACTGTCTTCATCGCTGTCAGACTCTTCCTCATCACCGTCCTCTTCAGAAGAGTCCTCCTCTGATTCACTGCTGGAGCTGGATCCAGAGCCTTCATCGGAATCCCCGATATCATGCTCAGATTCCTCATCAGAGTCCACGGTACTTTCAGTGGCTTCATCTTGGTCTAGAGTTACTGTCAAATAGTCTTTATCTTCTGACTCTGACCCAGAGCTACTACTCTTTGCAGATGACTCATCTGAACTGTATTTTCTTCTCTTCTTCTTCTTCTTTTCATAATCACTTTCCTCATGTTCACTCTCTGCTGTGATACTTATTGAAACTCCTGACTTTGCTTCATCTCTTTCTTCCTCCTCTTTTCCTCCTGAATGCACTGCATCTTTGCTAGTAGGTTCTTGAAATTTTCTGGAGACACTAATGCGTTTTAACACATGATTCAGCTTTCTCATTGAAGGTCTGTCATCTGTAGATTTCTGGAAGTAGCTTCCCCTGATAATCATGCTTTTCTCACCATCCGCCTGGCGAGCTGACATCAACTTGGCATAACTGGAATCTTTCCTAGTGCCTTTCACTTTCTGCAGAATCATTGGGAATATCTTTGCTTTCTTCCATGGAGCACGAGCAGACTCGCTTCTTCCTACTGGTCTGTGAGCACTGACTGCTACACGACTTAAATGCATCACTGCTTTTAGTTTTCTCCTTCCCTGGCTGGTTCTATATGCTCTTCCAGAGCCATGCCTTAGATCCATCCCACCATCTAAAGGTCTACCTTCTATTTGATCCCCTGCTCTCTGGCTTATACCTCTGCTTGAAGGACCTCTGCTTTGACTCATTCCCTGCAAATTACGAAAATGGAACTTGATTAAAATTGGAAAGATAGTCATTATGAAAACTTGTACCCCCAAAGTAAATCATCAGGAACAAATGCAACACTTCTTTTTCCAGCACCAAAACTAATGTGTTTTAGAATAGCTTCTCACCAAAGTTATGGGGAAAGTTTAACTTTCAGAAGAGACTGCAAATGCACAACTACCTTGCCTTGCAAAAGACAAAAAGACTGGCTCATACATGTTATCACTTCTCGTTTAATTAAAACCCATGTGATGGATTAAAAATATAGTAATTATGAATATTAAATAAAAAAAGTGAACAATTTCATCTCCTTTCTTCTGGCTGTCACTGACATTTTAAATTTTCTTTACATTCAGTTGTGAACTCTATGTTAAATTAGTTTAGGTGACTGATTTTCTCAGTGGAAAATCACCAGTTATAAGTTGAATATTAGTAATACTCCCTTCAGTTAACAATATAAAAGGGAATTACCTAAGGCTACATAGACTTTTCATTGAAGTAGAAATCTACATTAAGGGAAAAAGCAATGTGCATATTAAAATAAACTTGGCAATTACTTTTTTATTTCTATAAAAAGGAAAAGAGGTGCTGATGCAAATGCTAGCAGTCATCTGAAGGGCAAATGATAAGTGGGATTGGAGGAGCTGATTATTTGGTCTAGATACAATATTCCCAATATTCTAATCCATTAAAAAAAATCCATTTGAAAAGGTTTACAATTGCTTCAGCTTGTTGCAGAGAGACAATCAACATGCCAGAGATGCTTACCTCTTCTGCTGTTGATCCATGTGGGCTGTAGTAGTAGCCGCCATCGTTCTCCACCATCACTTCCCCATACTCATCATACATCCCCGAAGGAGACAACAAGCGGCGGCGGCTCCCGTACTGAGGCAGTTCATACCTGGCAAAAACACCACCAGCTCATTCGTTACACGCACCAATGTATTCATGCATGTCTTCACAAAGAGCAACACATGCACACACACATCCCTAAAGGACATTGCTTCCTTTACTCACTATCTTTTTTTTTTTCCCTCTACCATTAAGAAGAATATTTTATTTTTGTTGTTGCTTTCATATCAACAGTAATGCAGTCTGAAGCCTCCTCCTGTTGGAACCAGCACTTTGGGTGGAGAAAGCTCAAACTGCCAGGTCTCCAGAATCTCCCAAGTGCAATAACCTTACTGAACACTACTTGATTATTTTTTCTTTAACTTTATTGGGGATTGGTTCTGGAGAATCCTTGCAATCTTGAAAAAAATTCAATAATCTCTGAATTGACTGCAGGCAAACAGGCTTTATCCAAACAAGGCAAAATGACATTTTTCTAGGTAAATATAGAAAGCCTGATGCTGGCTGAGAACTATGAGAAGTATCGCTGAACTCAGACTGTCGAGCCACAAAAAGGCTATTTGATGAAATTCATTTCCAAGACAACAGATGCACACAAATGAAAAAGTGAACATAAAAATGTTTAATGACTACCAGGGGCTAAACGCTCTGTGGTAAAATTAGCTTCCTAAAGAATCTCTGGCTTATATAACACCCATTTAAGGTTCAAGAAGTGAGTTATGTTATTAGCACACTCAGTTGTGGGTGCAAAGATGAAAGTAATCCTGGGGTGAAGGAAAGTCTACAGATCAGGTGCTGTAATAATAAACATCACCAACCTTGAAAAGCAGCATTTCAGAACTATAAAAAGGAAAAATGAAAATATACCCATGCTCATAACTGTAGTAATCTTGCCCATAGTATTCCTGCCCTGGGTCAATTCCAGACTCCATACTTAACTCCTGTCAAAAGAGAAACATGGATTGAATGCACAGTCACACACACAGTGACATATGAAAAAGATAAAAAGAACAAAGTGCAAAAAACAAAAAAACCCAACAACCCAAAAAGAACTAATAAACAAAAGAACACTGACATAAACATCAAGAACCACAATGACAAGTCAACACAAGCTTTGAATGACCCCTTCTCTGGCGTATTCACTCTGAGTGACTGCTCTAAGTCAGCTGAATAGTGACACTGAACTGGGTTCAGTGCTAATGAACTGTGATTTCTTGAGCCTTTTTCAGTGGAAAAAATCAGTGTTCAAATATTAGGGCTATTTTACTTATACTCTTCATTCTCTCCACATGCTGTTGGCATTAGGCTGCTGCGTGGAATGTCCCTGCATGCAATAGCAACAAAGAGAACCAAGGCTTTGGTTTTGACAAGGGATGCATGTTGCCTCCATCACACACCTCCGAGGGGGAAAATACCCTGCACAATTAAACTAAGGTTGTTTCTGAACATCTTGTTATTGCTTACAATGGCTGTAGAAACTGTCACCATTCTCCACCACTTATAACAAAGTCTCACGAAAGTTACACTTGTTCTATTGCTTATTCTGGGAATGACATAGGGTCTAAAAGATTTGAAAGAGAAAGTGCCACATTAATAACCCATCACTTCACAGCAGTGTGCTAATGCTTTCATTATCTTGGCAGGCCAACTGCTTAGTTCATCTCCAGGTATAATAATCAATTATCACTTGACTGACATCTGAAAAAACAGAACGCGGCTGGATATAAAGGAACTGAACACAGTACTTGAGGTGCAGACTCACAATATCAAGCAGAGGGAGACGATTGCCTCTCCGCTCCTGCTGGCCACTCTACATGTGATACAAGCCAGGATGACACTGGACTTCTTGGCCACCCAGGCACGCTGCTGGCTTGTGCTCAGCCAGCTGTCAACCAGCACATCCAGGTCGTTTGCTGCCTAGCAACTTTCCAGTCACATCTCCCCAGGCCTGGGAGCGGTTATGTCCCAAGTGCAGTGCCCAGCCTTGTTGAATGGACTGATCCAGCCCATCCAGATCTTCCTATCCTCAGGCAGATGGATGCTCCCACCCAGCTTGGTGTCATCTGCAAACTTAATGAGGGGGCACTCGATCCCCTCATAAGATTGTGCGTAAAGATATTAAACAAACCAGCCGAAGTACTGAGCCCTGGGAAATGCCACTTGTGACCAGCTGCCAACTGAATTTAACTTTCACAGTATCACCAGGGCCTTGGTAGTCCAGCCGGTTCTTTGCCTGGCAAACTGCACATCTGTTCAAGCCACAGGCAGCCGAAATATCAAACAGCAGTACATTTCAGGTATTTAATGAAAACTGCATTGATGGGTTAAAAACAATACGACTTTCATTTTCATCTAAGACAGTCAGGAAAAAAAGTACAACAGGAAAGAGGAAAGATGAGTTTTGATTAGGAAATGATGTAAAAGACACTTAAAATAATGAAGACATGAAAAATAGCGGTACCTCTGGCCTGAGAAGGGAAGGTCTCAGCAACTGTTGTTGCTATAAAAGAAAACAAGAGAGGGTATTAATAGCCAGCAACAATAAAGAAATCTTAAGACACAAGTCCTTCACAATATTTTGTATGCAATCACTTGGATACCTCCAAATTCAGCAAGCACCACAAAAATGGCTATGCACCTACTACGGTAACATGACTTCATAGTGCACTATTTATTTTACTTAATACAAAATTTGATTGTTTATGTGGTGGTTCTCTAAATTATTTAACTCAAAAACTTTTGTCAGAGCCCAAGAGAACAATTGCATCGTGCATATTGGAACAACCCTCCTCTGAAAATTTGGGGGGCACTGTCTCAGCCATGTTCCTTGGTCAAAGCTGAACTGGAGGAGATAAGGAGATCTGTAGCTGAGTTAAGAGATATAAATCCGCTTTGCAAAAGGAAGACAAATCAGTACAAGAGAATAAATCTGCGTTTTGTAAACCCACTAAATAAGGAGCAGCAGACGCCAGAGGCACATCCTAAGATTAATCAGTACTCATCCATAAATATCAACCACTATGATGGGAGTGCACTTTGGAGAACTTATTGAACGAGTTCATTTAGAAAATTCGCCACGTTATTCATCGCTAGAAAAATTATTCTGTGATTCTATGTGGGGAAATACTGGTGTTAGGCGGGTGGTTGCACTGCATGATCCTGGAGGTCTTTTCCAACGTTGTTGATTCTATGATTCTATGATTTCTATGAAAAAAGATGCATGTTGAGCCCACATGGTGGGCTGTAGCAGACGATTAGACTTGCTGCTCTAAAACATGAAAAGCAATGAAAGCAAGTCCCTTGGAAACCTTTTGGCAGCCTGTCAAGCAGCAATCCTCCATCCTGGAGGTTATGCTTGTGCCACAGTGTTTAGCAGCCATCTACCAGTGCGTCTAAGCCTCCTGAATGCATCCAGTCTTCCTGAACCACTTTGGCCTCTAAAACATCCACTGTTTCACAACACAGGCTGTATGGAAAAAGTACGTTGATAGAAGCAGTAATTTAAATGTAAGCAGGATCAGCCTTACCTCTTGCTGTGCATATCCTCGCCTTGAGGTCAGAAAAAGAAAAAACATAAGTTAGTATACTTCTGCTTGACTATACAAAGATGCATACAGCCATTCTTTCTGGAGAAAGGTGAAAAGATAATGTGATAAGAAACATTACTATCAAGAAAACAAATGAATATCTACGATACAAAACATGTCTGTCTTTGGATTCGCTCTGCACATACGAAATGTTGCAGGAGGAAGGCTAGTGAATCTCTGGGATCTATGTTTGCGTTAGATTGCAAATGAATGAGAAGAAATCCCTAATCCCCATAAGCCAGAGTGCCAGTGCACCCAGTGCAACACAGCAAAGGGGAGCAGGGTAAATAAAGGTTAAACAAGCATAGGCTTGGTTTTCCTTCTGTTCTTAGAAGATGTCCCGCCAAGTCACCTTCTCTGCTGTCTCCAAGACCTAGCATGACCATCTACAAAGAGGCTGTTATTTCACATACCTTTTTTAAGCAGTGAAACACTTTCTCTTCTACTTACGGACTTATCTACAGTGGACTTGCTAGAAATTGGCCTGAAGCTTCTATCAGTAATTTAACTACATTATTATCATAATTACACATTTCCTAACGCTTGCTCAGCAGGGGTGGGAGTGGTATTATTTGTGCTGTCTCTGATTATTGTGCCACAGGCTTTGTGCTGTTGATCTCTAGAAATTTCTTTGCTTATTTGAACTTATTTGAATTCATTTTCTTGGAGCCATTCATATGTGTGACAAATGCACTTACATCTATCAAAGTCTGTATCTTCGCATTTTCTGCCAGAAAATTAAAACGATTAAGAACAGCAAATAGCAATTTAAGTCTTTGTATTACTGTGTTCTGAGTTTGTTGTTGTTGTTGTTTTAAATTATTATTATTTTTAAGAAGGGAAGAATAAATGTTCAAAAGTATGCTGAACTTAAGATACTGCATAGTCAGCAGTCTCAGGGAATCCAGTAATTACACTTGAGCAAATAAAAAAGAACAGAGTACAAGTCTTTATTATTCTTTACTCTTATCTCTAAGGTCTCCTATTAATATTCAACACATGGAATTGATTATCAGCATTACATTAATGCTGCTGCCCATAGAATATGAAACTAATGAACAACCAAGATGAAGATCACAAGATGATACGTGACTTCTCAAAGCCCGCATGAGCAACACTGTATTCAGCTTCTGTATCTCCCACAGCAATCTTCAGAAAAAGGTCTTGTGTTGCACGGGGGATAAGTAAACTTATTAATCTTAATTGCTCTTGAGTAGTCACTATATTGCAGATTAAAGTTTTAATACAAGGATCTATAATTTAGTTTGGAATTTAACAGTCTTAAAAGTATAACACTGTGTTTTGAGAATTGCTTATATTTCACTTATTTATAGCTTTGCATGGTCAGGATTAGGAAAAAAAGAAAAAGGAAAGAAAACAACAAAAAAAGTCCATTCACTCAATACAGCACAAGGATCTATTCTGACAAAAAGGGAAAGGTTTCCAGACTCCTGGAATCATGTGATTCCAGGAAGGAATTTAAAGTGTCTCTCCACTAAAGGAGGAATTGCTTCTGGATAAGCACGAGCAGCCAAGACTTCACGGTAGTCAGTCTGAGAGAAAGCAAGAGTGCTACCCCTGTAGCATGTAGGATAATATTCCAGCTACTATACACCCATGGTATTTCATATGAGAGATGAAACAGGAATGGATTTACACGTAGAAAATGTGGCAACCTTTCACAGGACTGTGCTGCTATCATGAGTTAATGGAATTATGTTTGCCTAAAGCAACATTTTTCCCAATTACTGGCATCCCACCATGCTTTTGCTATTTCACACTTTTTATCTGTTTTCACATTAAAAAGGATCATAAAACTCAAATACTGCAGCTACTGATCAGTGGAAGCAACTGCTTATCAATTTGCCCCAAGTTTTAAAATGGAGATTTCCCACGGTTCATAACTCAGATCTGAAAAGAAAAAGAATCGGAAAGGGAGGTAAGCAGTGATACCTTACTGCTTGATTTCAGCTTTGCAAACAGTTCAAAGGGAGGAACAGTTTTCTCTACAGATGCAATCTCTATCCCTGCTCATAACCCACCCCAGTCAAGCCGCTGATAGGAGGACCAGAGGTTTATCAAGGATCACAACTGTCTGCAATTAACCAAACCTGACATCCCAAGCTTATATATGGTCAATAAGCTTATATATGGTCAATTTTTTGTCAAGTAGCACACTGTTTATAACATCTCATACTGCACCAGTACAACAGCAGCGTCCAGACATCCAGACAGAACTTCCCTGGCATGGGTTAAAGTGCATGCTATTGGTGCAATTTCTTTCCCAGTCTAATACAATTCTTTTTATTATTATTATTTTTAACAAAGGCTATTCAAGAAACCAGCAGGAGAACCACGGTTGATTTAATTGTAGACAAAAATAAATCAGGTTTCGTAAACTCTTCAAATTAATAAGGGTTCAAGAATGAGAGAAAGTAGGTGTTCCTCATTAGTGAAGAACTGATTACAATGACCCCCACAGGCTCTTCTGAGACTGACTAGATGAAACTAAATATTTAAAAAGGAACTTTGGCGTGATGTCCAACCTTTCTGCCTAAGGAATGCCACAAATAAATAAAATCTTTGAAGTTTACCTTGTGAATTACTAAACATCTGCACATCTACTGCGTGACACCACACACTGCAAAATTAGGCCACATTTGTCTAATATTTCACTAGTTGGTGTGATGCGCATCACAGAGGTATCTGCCATGGGTCTTAAGTGGGAGCTGGATACTTAAATACACATTTCTGATGTAAGAGTTGATCCACTGTGAACATGCTCAGCACAATAATTTCCCATGCTCAACTCTGGACAGTCAATTATCTCACTGAACCACAGCAGGTACACAGAAGCAGGTATACAAGTAAGTACCAATTCTTCTAATTCTGGCAATTAAATATTCAACACTTCTCTAAGAGCTGCTTAACGTTGACAATTTGCTGTTGCTGTGCCACTCAGAAAACTTAGCACTACGGGCAGCTAACATACATACATGAGTCTCATAAATTACACAAACTGTTATGGCAAACATGCTGTGATAGATAATTGTTCCCCTCACACATTGGCTTCTGTTCCTATTCATTATGTGTCGTGGAATTACAGTCTAGAGCAACGAGAGCTCAGACTTCACAAGTCACAGAAAAATTCTGATTCTAAAATTCGAGACGGTGAAAGTTGTATGATGGACTTCATGGAGTTTGGCTCTGGGACAAAGAAAGAGAAATCACCGTCAGCAGCTTCCAACTGAAACACCCCCACACACGTCCTAACTGCAGATTTAAATAAAAAGAGAAAATAAAAAAAAAGCCAAGCACCATGGAAATGATGAGTATATCTATAGACAGTCTGATAAATAATTATCTTTTTGCTCCGAATTATAACATTTCATACTGACGTGGTTTTTAGTATTTCTTCATTCTGTGATACTTTCCTATCCAGTGTTTGTTTTCTTCTTTTTTAATAGTCATTTTAAACAGCTATATTCTGTGTTTTGGCAAAGAGCAAAATAATACTTGCAAGTTGAACCAACCTAACATTCATTTAAATGCCCAAATTGGTTTTACTTACCGTCTGTTTCAAAGGACAAGCTAATTTAGCAAAATTCACAAATTGAATGTAAAAGTGTGATTTAGATGACTGGAAGCAAAAATGGCAGTAAGTAAATTACAGGGATTTTTCCAAGTACTTGAGAAACCTTCACTTAGTGACACTAATCAGAGTGACTTTATTACATTTTAAGATGAGCAAGCTGTTTAAGCTGTGTAGTTCATAGCATGGCAGTTAAAAAGAGATGTCAACAACATGAACGTGCAAAATAAAAAAAAAAAAAAAAGCTTTGTACATTAAATGGTTTACAAAATAAAAACATTAAACATGCAGTTACAACATAAAAAATGCAATGGAAGGCATGATGTAAGTGACACAAAGGAAAAGAGCTGAGTTTACCAACAAATCAAGAGAATACTCTTCTTCTGACTTGGGAAATGCAAATGTGAGCTAAAAGAAAACATGCCAGCATAGCAGAGCACTGTCCCATGGAATATAAAGATGTTATTACTGTAACAACTCTGGCTCGCTATTGCTGAGCCTGCTTGCTACCAGTACTCGCTTTCTTTGACATCCAATATTGGACTATCAGACTCCTCCCATTTGTACATCTCATGTGCAAAGCAAGGAATTCCCAGTATAGCTACAGAAAAATCACTCTGCTTACTGGTATTACCCACAGCAAGGGCAGCTTAATGTAAAGCAGTTATCAAGCCCCCTGCCACCTGTGGCTGAACGTTGTGAACAAATGGGACGGTTTTCCCCGAGACTTTTAGGTAAAAAGACTAAGAACCAAGGTCACTGAACAGTGCTGAGAGAACAACTTGTACAATGACACATTACAAATGTCTGAGTGAACAGGTAAGACAAAGTCTTTCCATTTCAGGATTAGGTAAGGAGTAGGAAGAGACAGCAGAGAAAAGGAAAAAAAATCTGCATTTCTAGAGTCTGAGGCAGATACCATGTGCTGCATTAGAGTCATCGTGCTCAAAACGGTACATGCAGAAAACATTAAACCGAAAGTATTACAGTGCTGTCGACTGAGATGGAAAGCGTTTCTCGAGCTCCTCCACAACACAGCCCAAGCTGCCGTTCTGCTGGTTGTGCTCAGCCGCAGCCTCGGGAGTTGGCAGTTCTGGTGTTGCAACTGGTTTGAGCTTAGCGATGTGCTTGGGCAGAACGTGGTTTTTGTCTATTTGGCTGTACATATTGGCCACGGACTTTTCAATCGCTGCTAAATTCTGAATGTTTTTAAGGATACCTTTCAGCTCCCTGCGGGGAGGTGGCTCTGGCACTGTGGCCGGTGGTGGTACAGCGGGCCGTTTGGCAGGGGATTTTGAATGCTTTGCGGGGGAAAGGTGTTGGGTGCTAGGAAGAGATGAAGAAGAAGGAAGAGAAGCGGGGGGCAGAGTTGGAAGATGGGGTGGCAAAAGAGGAGGGGATGGAGGTGGAGGAGGCAGCAGAGGAGGAGGGGGTGGGGGAGTTTTAGGCGGGTCTGGAATGTTTTCTGTAGCTTCTCCTTTGGTCTGAGGAGCAAGAAAACTTTGGCAAACAGGTTTCTTTATCCTAAAAGACGGAGGAGTTGGTTTGCGAGCTGGTGGAGGAGAGAGTTCTTCAGGATAGTCATGGTGAGTGATGATTACAGAGGGGACCGCAGAGGGCTCCTGCTCAACTACTTCACAAGGTGTTGGAGAGGACAGAGGAGAAGAGCGAAGGCAAGGAGAAGCAACCACACTTTTAGGAGACTGCTCTAGCATGTTATCTCTTTCTTGCCAACAGATGCTGTGCGTTGGTGAACGGGTGGACTTGACATCAGGAGATTTCACTTGCTTCATTTCCTGCAAAGCCTGCTGCTCAAATTGTCTTGCCTTCTCCTTTACAGTTAATGTGGGGCCACTTAACTTTTGAAACAGCGGACTGCTAATATCAACTGTGCTATGCTGATTCTCAGTTCCTTCGTTCTCTGCTTTGAGTCTTTCCTGTTGCCACTGAACGGGGTCCATGATAACTGGCCTGCTCAGAGAACCAGGCGCGTGTCTCTTAGTAACGTGAGCTGGTACTGTCCATGCACGGTGACTGCCTCCCAAAGAGGCATCTCTCAAGACTAACTGCATAGGAGAAAGAGTATCTAGGGCATCGCTTCTTTTCCGCAGTAACCCAGCAGCAGCGGGACTCTGAGTGACACCTTCCACATACAATGGGTTTTGAGTAGTTAGTGGGTTCTCATCAGATAAGAAAGTAATGTTACTTGAAGATTTGGGGAGGTTATTGTTCAGTGATCCATTGATATTAGATTGCTTGTGAGCCTCAATAGCACGGGAAGCAAAGCTGCTTATAACTCTCTGCCGATCTCCTTCTTCTAAGACTGACTTTTTTCCCCTGCTTTGTTGGAAATGGTAGAGAAGAAAAAGACTTGAAAGAAAAGAAGATAATCACATGTAAGGAAACATGCATGGACATAGATTTTTATGAAAGAGAAAAAAAGAACTTATGATATGAATCACAGCCATAACATTACTTCCAGCAAACTACAACTATCCAACAGAAAAAAAGTATACTAGACTACTGGGCAAGACATTTACTTTCACATCTTCATAAGGAGGAAGGACTTGCAGAGGAGGAGATACTAAAACAATTTTCTGTCTACTCAGCAAGTTCAGAAATTGTTGACCTCTTCTACAAAACCTTAGATTTTGGAAGAATCAAGGCCGGTACTTACTCTATCTCTACGGTGATACAAATCATCAGTGCAACCTACTATTCCTATGCAGTTGTTCTGGGAGCTTATCTGTTTCCATCACTGACATGGCAGTGGCACTGAGCCATTCAGCTCACAGCCAACACAGGATATTCGCAGGAATTTTTAAGGCAAGCCTATTCAATAATAATTGTGTGTCAAACTCCGCTACTGTATAAAAGTGTGTATGATTAAGAGTCAGTAAGTGTGCCTGTGCTATCTTTTAAGGAGTGCCTATAGGTCACTCGTAGAATTAGAACTGTTCTCCAAGCCAACATGAGCCTGAAACCATGGCCGCAGGAGAAATCAGAAGTGCCCCCAGGCTCAACCAAAGCTCAGGGTTGTAAGGTGTAAGCCAAAAGGAGCTGAAGCCAGTCAGCACATATGCATGTGCACTCCTAACCATTCTTCTGAGACTGATTTTTGAAGAATTGTCAGTGCAAGCATTCAGTCTGGTTTTTACAATACATGTATTGATGCAGAGGTATCAGTACGTGTATGAATTTCATCTCTGTACCTTGTTAATTGTGAAAATCTCCTGTAGTTTGATTACACTTCATTTCTGGTCCAAACGTACAATGCCTCACTGTTTTCTGGAATTTATCTAGCACCTCGGAGTGCCTCTTTAACCTGCCTTCCTCAAATACTTCTAATACCACAAATTTCTGAGCAAGTTTTAAGATGACCAGTATATCAGTATCAGCATCCTCAGTTTATCTGCTAGGAAAGAGTGCCCTCGGAGTCCTGCTTTAAGTAATGCTTGCCTGGGGCTGAAAATAAACTTATTTCCCTTCAATCTGTGAAAAATTCAAGATACTGGCCAGCTCCAGATGTAGCTAAAAATGAAACCCTTGTACTGTCTAACAGATGATTCTCAAAGTGACTCAAAATGCATTTCCATTGCTGCCATATAAAGATTAATTGCAACCAAACAGATCCCTGTCTAGCACAGGGAAGTAAGAAAACAGTCTTGAAAAAGACACCTACTCTATAAGCTCTCTGGGAAATTTTAAATATGTCTGCAGGAGAGGCAGTGAGGAGAATATGACAGTGTAAGGAGACACTGTGGCAGAGTGGGGTGTAAAGATTACTTTACTGCTTTTGCAGAATCTGTTTGCAGCTTCACTGCTTTTGCCATTAGGGAAGATGCTTTGCTGTTACCCCATGTGTTCAACGCCACAGTGAAAACCTTCCCCTTTTCTTAAGCAACTGTGGCTAAAATATATCATGAGAGTAATGACATCTACACGCAAAAAAGCAATTCAAAATACCACTGAAACTATTTTTAGGGATTCCAAGCATCTCAGAAGAACTCCCACTTTTACACAGATTTGAGTTATTTTCTGTTAACCTCTGAAAAGGAGTAATAGAAAAGTTACAACACTTATCATTTCTGCATGAATGCTGGAAGAAGAGGTATTATTAGACCTCTTGGTCGGAGTGCCCCATGACACAGATATCTGAGGGAAGGGCTCACTTTTCCTGCATTCACTGCAGATGAACAGGAACCAGCAAAATCACAGAGATTAACATTAGTGCACAGCATAAACTTTTCCCCAAGCACCGCAATTCTCCAAAAATCATTATGCCTTTGGACAGAACATAATCATGTACTGTAGATAACTGTTCAAGTGTGGAGCTGGATGAAAAATAATTGATTTCACACTATCAATAAACTTAATTCTTCATTCTCAAACAGCGTACTGTGAGATTGGTCAAGCATCCTCCATCTATTTAGAGATGAGTGAAATAAATGATTCTGAACTTGAAGGAAGCCCTCCAGTAGAAAGCTCATGCAAGATAACATAACCTTTATGCTACTGGAACGGATTATTTCAAAAGCTTCTCAGCTCCTTCCTCGCTTCACCTGAGTCCTCTCTTGGATGATATTATCCTGAAATCACCTCCTGTTTATGTACAGGTGTTTTAACCAATGAAAACCTCATCTCCCCAGTATGCGTATCTTCATAAATTCAAAGATGAGCACCCACTTTGCAAGGATTTACAAATAGACTAAAAGATTTTGCTTGAATCAATGATAACATCTTAAGTCCTGAGAGCAAATCTTTGTGCCTGCACCCAGGACTTTATTTATTTAAGCAAGTGGGACTATTTGGCTTTAGAAATAATGCCGTTCAAGTTCAGCAATCATATTTCACCCCTAGTTCCTACAAAAGGATGAAGAAGCATACAGGTATTGGAACTGCACAGTAAATGTCTTTCCTGCACTCTGATCAATGGACAAATAAAAAATGAGTTTCGGTCTGCAAGGTTTTATGGGGAGTAAGGAAAGGAAAACTAGCATTTCTAGTAGCTATGAATATTAAGACAATGAAATGAGCTTACTTACTGATGCCTATGTGTCCAGACAGAGGAAAACGAAAATTATGAGACAAGGCAGATTTAAAACTAAAGAGCTTGGTTTCATTTCATTTGCTATAAACACCAAACTAAGAAAACAAGACACAAGGCAGTGCTGCAAATGAAAGATGACTCTCAAGACAGCTGAAGGCAAGACATATTTTACTGAAATTCATATTAAAAGTTAGTAAAAGACACTTCCTAAGGAATAATTTCCTAGGTTATACCTGTGCCTTGAAATCAAATAATTGGCAGCAAAAAAAAAAAAGATTATTTGTACTTGTTTTTATTGTATTACTGTTTTGCTTTTTTTTTTTTTTTTTTTAAACTCCTAAGAGTGCTCATTTATTTTTCAAAGATTTCTGTTAGTAAGTGTTTGATCAGTTCCTTAACATAATAGATGATAGCCATCACGGAAAAGCTATTCCAAATACACAATCTTACTTCAGTGCTCTGAAAACTAGTTCTAAGTCTCAAAATCAATATACAAATTGATACCTATAGGTTTCAGTGCTAAAACACAAAAAAAATCTTTGCAGGTAAAATAGCCCAGCACAATGAGGCTTGATTTGGGTTTAGCCGAAGGCATTAACTGGCTACAAAACACAGGTTCAGCCACTGGGACATCCAATCCCCGCTGATTATCAGCATTTTAACACTGCCAATATAGTCAGCAGAAGTCATTCGTTAGTTTCAAGTACTTAGTTCAAAAGAAGCAGGGATTCTATCCAGCATTTCACAGCATATGTAAGTGTACAGATGTGATTCTCTTTGGTTCACAACCAGAATTGCTCACATTCACAGATGTGACTGCATGCTCCCTTCCTGCCCAAGCCATGACATTTCACAGAGGCAAAAGGTTGTAAGGAGGGAATCCACATTTATGAGAAGCAGTTCTTGCTTCTAGTATAGTTCCCATCTCCATGTACAAAAAAGCTCAAGCTCAGAAAAAAAAGCACACCTCATTTCAAACTGAGAGACTGCTTTCAGATGGCTAAGAGTTAAAGCAGCAGTTATATGCCTTGTCACACCTCCTTAACATTTAATCAAATCAATCACAGCATCTTTGTCATTTCAACACTTGGAGCTAAACCAATTATGACAGAAAATACAGAAGTTGGCAGTCCTCACTTACACCAGTAGCTCTGTCTCTCTGCCTCCAAACACTATTATTGCTACGCTCTTCAGTATCACTTGCTTTTAAAATATAAACATAGACGAATAAGAGTGGCGAGGTTATCAGCAACACTCCCCTACTATAACACAAATATTAATTGGCTGTAACATTCCCATACTGAAAGGTAAACTCCTGTTGGACTCCATAAACTTCAGATTTACAGAAGCATGAAAAGATAGGCATCTCTGCAATATTACTGTATTACGAGCAAGTAAGTGGTAAAAGATGCATCCACTGCTCCGCCAGTGGCTCCTCTGCACTGGTGGTTCCTTTATATTTAATTCTCAAATCGTTTTGATTGAAAAAAAAAATAGCAAGAAAATAAAACAATGCTTTGTCAAATATTTTATACTACAGCAAATGAGGGTTTTGGAGCAGCAGTTTTACTTGATGTGCTTTCTCAGTAGCTTTGGAAAGGTTGGCACGGGTTTCTACGAAGAAGCCATCTTGGCTCACCCTGACAGCAAAGGCTGCTGCTCTCAAAAAAACTCATCTGATTATGCCTCAATTGTTGCCAAATTAATACCTGTTAGATATTCCCCTCTGCACTAAGAGAAATCCTCCTTAGCAGGTTAATTTTTTCTAGAACTCCTTACAGAGTCCTATTTATTTCCCAGATATGTGAGAACCCCAAGCAGCTGGAGAAATATCCCTTCACAAAGGAAAGATTTCTCCAAGTGCCATCTCTGTGAAGTGAACCATGGCTTCAGTCACTACCATGTTGATGTATGGCAAGGAATACTTACATGGTGCTGTCACCAAGCTCTTCGTAGAGGTTATTGGCAGCAGTGCTTGATGGTTTGCCTGCCGGTAGGGCCATCTGGATTCTTGCAGTCTTAGCACACTCAGCCTGTCTCCTTTGGTAAGCCGTGGAGGGATGGAGAAACAGACTCGTTAGAAGCACTCTGAGACCTAAGAGAAGCTGTGAGCTTGTCTAGTTTTGGGGTTTTTTTGGTTTTTTTTTTTTTTGTTTGTTTGTTTGTTTTGCTGAAGCTTCAAAACATTCTTGCCTTTCAACTTTTAAAGAGAAGTGGTAACGTGAGTTTGTACCCATCTTTTTCATCTCCCCGTTAGCTGTTCTTTCCTGGGGAAATCCCAGGATTTCATGGTCAGAAACCTCCTGACCTGCAGCATGCCACTTTACAGCACGGAATTCCAGGCTCTGGCACTGCTCTCATCAGGATGTTTATCTGTACTGGGGGCCCAAGCCCAATAGTGGAGAAAAATTCTATTGACCATATGTAGAAAATGAAACCCATGCTTTCTCATTTGCACACTGGTCTGACGTGCACTTGCTTGTTTGATGTTTGTTTCCCTGCACCAGGCAATCCTTTTTTTCTTCTCTGTGGGAAACAGGCTCTAATGACAGCATTATTCAATGTGTTAGCATGCATTAATAAAACACAGGGTGTAGCCATACAAATTGCACTGAAACACCTGGCCACACGTGATGCTCAGGACCAAACTGGAGTGTAGGAAGCGAGTCTCACTGAATTCCAGTCACCCTTCTCAAAAACTAACATTGGTAAGCTGTCAGCATTCCTATTCAAACTATTAGAAACAAACCAGAAAATAAATACTTACTCTTTGAATCTGTTTTGTTATGCAAGAAAAAGATGAAGAGATAAAATGGAAGGTTAAATTAATTCTGTTTGCAAGCAATTGTCCTAAACAGTGAAACTAATAGGAGTGATAAACTAGATGCTACTTAATTATTCCATACATAAAATTAGAGAATTAATGACATGTTTAAAGAATCATAATTTCCAGAGCTGAACACTGTTTAAACTGCTATTTGCAATACTCTTGGAGCAATTCTGCAGTCAGCATAAATATGAATTACAGCGGGGAAAATTGCTTTGGGCTTAAAGAAAACAAATCCCTGCCATGCACACAGGCGGAAAAGATGGGGAAAGAGGATGCTGTGGCATCTCTTCCGCAGGTAGACCATTGGGGATGAGGTTTTGTAACTTTCTCACTCTTACATGTGACAGAAAATGCCTTCAGTAGGGAATAAGTATTGTTTTTAGTTTCTATTTAGAAAAATGTGTTCTTTCTACATTACATAAATGGTGTGCCTACCTTCTGGTGGTACACTGGACAGTGTACGTGCCAAGGGCACGATTTAACAGCCAGGAATAATGAGTTTCTGGCTTGTTTACAAAAGCCATAAATGTAGGCACTGAGCCACAATTGGACAGCGATTATTTTCCACATAGAAGATAACTCATGTAATTTAACTAGTATTTTCACAAGATTTAGTAAGTGAAATGAATTCACTGTATGTTAACATCGTCATTGGTTTGGAAAGCACTGAAAAATGGACCTACTGCACATAAAAAGTTTTAACGGTGAGAAAATCTTATCATTTCCATTGCATGTGCTGTGAGTATGACAGTTACATTTTATCCCACTATAATTTCCACACTCAGTGGCAGACTGAAGCATCTACTTTGCCAGGCTGTTATCAGGAAAAATACTGAAGTGCCTTTCAAAAAGGAGAAAAAGGCTGTAATGACCATATGGCTTAGGTTAGCTTTGGGAAGTTACTAACGCTAAAATGCCTTTACATTTTCTTTGGTCCTTTCCAGTGATGCATTTTCCATAAAGGTACAGTCTACTTACGTTGGTCTGCTATAAATCCAACTCCAAATCATACTTCTAGAAAATTCAAATGTGATTTTTCATGAAATGAAGTTAGGAAGATTCCTTAGAGCTCCTCAACAACCAGTATTGAGGAAAAATTTGCTATTAGCTCTCTTAAGGAAACAGGCAACTTGGATAATAAATCAGTAATAACAACCTTATTGAACTGCTTCAGCAGTATTTCACTGGAAGCAGATTTTACATGTGAGTTTGGTAGATGCAAAGCAGTTCTGAGATTTACTGCCATGAAGGGAAGAGGGGGGGAGGAGGGGAGGGGAGGGGAGGGGAGGTTGTTCACCAATTTTAAAATGGAGAGAGGAGGACACGGTGATACAGACTGATGTATGCAAAAGCTTAATGCAGCTCATCACTGGAGAAGATGCATCAAATTATTTATGCTTTGATTTTGTAATGATTGAACATCCTTTGCTTTGAGCATGCACGTGGAATAAGAAATATTTCATGAGAAGCTAAATAATTTTTAGTGGACCTGAAGTTGTCCATTTCACATGAACATGTTGGTGATCTCAGTCCTTTAATTAGCTTGTTAGCTCAATTACTTAAAACTCTATGTCTATGAAAGACGAATGGAAATATCAAGCAGTTTCTTCCTGGTTATGTTGATTTGGACAGTGCTAAAATGGCATAAAATCAATTCTTCATTAAAGGTTTGCAATTAAGAAGCACACAGCTTGGGAAAAAAAAGACATGAATATTTTAGGATTTAAATAATAAAACAGTTAAGCCCTCCTCTTCTGCCTGAGCTACACAATCTGATGCTGGATTCACTTACTGAGCCAGCAATCTTTGTCTGTTTGTTTGGCATGGAATCCAGGTCTTGCATTTCAAACGCCTGGCTTTTGGTTTTGTGTTTCCCGATGTCTTCCAAAACAGTTACTGACCACAACTTCAGAAATATAACAAGACATTTCCCGTGCCTTTTCTTTCCATGCAAACCCTCACCAAGCCTTAACCAACTACTGTGACGTGAGGAATGTTGAATATATTTTCCTGCATGTAGACTGGTAATAAAGACAATCTTTCAAAGCGCTGCAGCTAAGAAATGTAGCATCCTTACTACGACTCTGCAACCACAACAAGGAGTAAGAGTACTTACTGTCTGTAGCTGACCATGACTATCAAAATAGCTGGCATACAGCAGAGGATGATAATGACGGCCAGAGCCAGCAATGCACCTTCTGTGTAGCCTACAGCTTGCGCCTGCTTCTTGACATTTGCTACCACGTCCGGGGTGCGGATCTCCAGGATGCGTCCCCCCTGTCCCAGGTATGGCTGAAATTCTTTATTGATATCCAGCAGTTTGCCATCGAGGAACCTTCAGTGCCAAAACAGAAAACTGTGATAGCCAAGGTCATTAACTGTGTTCAAATTACTGTGTAGCTGGGCTAATAGCTCTGCTCTGATAAGGCACCTTACCCCTTCTTTATGTACTTAAGAATCTTTGTAATTCCCTGTAATCTCTTTGTCAGCGATAACTCCAATGTATTTAAAGTCAGAACGCAGTTTAACACTGAAAAGGAGAGGTGAGCTGAAGCTTATTCTCATTTCTAGGGGCAAAAAGTTCTTCATGCTGTAGAATAGCACGTTATAGTTTGCTTTGTGCTTTTTTCTGTAATGCTCTGTTGCAAAGGATTAACTAAACCTCATGCACACATCCCTTAAGACTGAAGTTCAACCTGATGCTAATCTAAAGGCAGCTAATTTAGAAAGAACTTCCCTCAGTTTCTTAGGGCAATATGTTTTTGGTGGGAGATCCATTCATTTTGTTCCCTTTTGACCTTCCTTGCAATATTAAAGCCCCAGGGAAAAATATACTAAAATAAAAAAAATATAAAAATGTACTAAGATTAATAATGGCCCGCTCATGCAGCTGCACAGCTGCAACAATTCTGAACCTTCTTCTCGTATCTGCTCTGCCTAGTTAGGCTCTACATCTCTACTATTTTCTTAAATCACAGTGCTGATGCTCCATAATGAAGTATTTGAAAGACTTTCTGACTCTTCTTAAGGATAGCAGGAGGAAAGCTCAAAGGGACAATGATGAGATCAGCTCACCTCCAGTGGGAATGAGCACCACAGTTGCTGAATGATGTGTCCTTTCAACATCTGGCACAGCATGGAGGTTTTTCACTGGCTTTGAGCTGTTCTAGTTTAGAGCAACCTCCCAGTTAAGTTAATTTTTAGGTGGTATTAAGTAGCCCGACAAGGCACAAAGATTAAATCTTGGGGATTAGCTAACCAGGAGCTCTTGACACTGCCTGCAAAGTGCAGCAATGTTCGTCTTCTGCTCAACTTCAGATTTAGTGCACCGCCTAAGAAAGGAGCTTGAAGAGCATTATTATCAAGGCTAGCAAAGTCTGTGAAAGAGCAAATGTGGTGGAAGAAGTTGCCTGTCTGATCTGATAATTGGCAGTTTCAAGAGGGGCAACCACATTTCCCACCTAATTGGAAATATTCTATTGGGTGACTTTTTGGGGGGACGAAACACAGTATTTTTGCCAACAAAAATTGCTTTGGGAGTTATTTAGGGCAGGGCTCAAATTTCCAAAGAAAAATAAAAATTCTTGAGTCACTTTGGAAGTGAGGGCTGACCGTTTCATAAGGTGCCAAGTCGTTTCCTTAAACTCCAGCCACAAAGTTCAAAGCGAGGGGCACCCAGCAGGATGCAGGATGAAGAGGATCCAGCTGGCTGTGAGCTATAGCAGAACTCTGAGTATCAGTTTTATGATGCCAGGCTCAAAGAGGAGCCTTAGCTGCTCACACACCTGCAATCCTACAGAAGCAAACCAAGGCATCCTGAAGAACTGTTCCCCTTTGTATTACTATCCTCTTCTAATATTCAACTCAACAATATTCAACAGTTAATGCTGTGGCTTCTTCCACAGAACATTTTTTGGGCAATGGAGCAAAAATCTCTATTCACAGCCTGAAGATTTGCCAAGATAGTTTGCAAGAAAGTACAAAAAGAGCTCTAATTCTTTTGTTGTACACTAGATGTCAGTGCTGCATGCTGCAAATCCTTGTTAGCCAAACACAGCATTCAGCTAGGACAGCATTAAATCTCTGCAAGGTTTTAACGGCCTCCCTTAAAAATTCTGTTAGCATTTTCTTGACAAACCCTATTTTACCAGGTTCGTAACTCAGCAGCGCACATTAACTCCATCATGAAGCCTGACACACAGTGCAAAAGGATTCAGACAGGGTAAGCATTTTATTTCTAATGGTGGACATTTTCCACTTAATGTATGCAGGAAAAATATTCTGAATTCCACTTTTGTATGCTCTAATAAATCATTAGACCCTTTCATATGACCCTTTCATTAGAACCCTTTCATATGAAAGATAAGTAAAAAAAAAAAAGAAGCTGATCATTTCAGTCTGCAGTACTATCTATGTGGCCTCAAAGTCTTTTAGGGGTATGACAAAGGAGACAACATCAAAGTGCAGTTACTATTCAGACATTTTTCAGCTTAACAAGACAGATTCCTGGTTAATAAAGATGTCAGGGAATTAGTTGTAGGAGTCCTAAGGTAAAGGATTAATCTCTCACTGTTTATCAGTCTAACAAAGTACAGGACAGGGGAAAATTAGCAGACAGACAGAGATTTTCCCCGGCTGGCAATTAAGAACACAGGGCAGCTGATATACTGACGATTTCTAAGCTATGCAACCTGACTATACAACATCTCTCCCATCACACCCCGTTGTTTGGATTGAAGCTTCCACTGATAAATCTATTTTCTGTTATGATCCTGAGCAGATTCCTGGCTGGCAGAAGGATGATTGTGGTTCCCAGTAGCACTGGTTTATTTCCTGTGATCTCTCAAGTGAGAAAGACTCCAGGGAAGATGGTCACAGAAAGAATTTCTTTTTAGATGTGGGTAAGTACTTGAGCTGAGTGAAATCTCTTGAGGTTCACCCACTTGATAGCAAAAACTTGTTAACTTCAGATTCCATGCTACAAAATTCTCGCTTCATTTCTCTCCTTTTAGTAAGCTGACACTTTATCACCTCTACCCTAAAGCCTGGAAAGCATTCCCCACGGTTTTGCTAATTTACATATTTAAAAGCTTTTGAAGAGCAGGGAAAGAATTAGAAGGAAAAAAAAAAAAAAGCTGAGCATGCAGGCACATGGTGCATTCTAATGGGATTGTTTCTAAGTTGATAATATCCCATGCATTTTCAAACCAGGCAAACGCGTAACCTTCCGTTCACACTTGAAAATTTGCTTTCTAACTAGCTTAACTCTTTGTCGGTGTTCTTCTGTGGATGCACGGACATCCTTGAAAAGACTTTTCTACGTTTTTCAATGGGCACCAAAATGAAGGAGGAAACGTTTTCTCCCAAAGATAGTCTGCAAGAGGAAAATATTCTCCCCGTGGACTTGAACAAACTCCATACTCCATAGATAAACACCAGTGGACCCACAGGGTGCTTTCCAGAGATGATAAGGGTTCACAGGACTTCCAGCTATCACCAGGGCCACAGATGTTTTCCAAACTTGGGCAGCACCACACTGTTTATTTCTGACCTTGCGTATTTTTATTGGGTTCCCACCTCAGCCATACTCCCAACCAGTTACGACTGGAAGAACTTTGCTCCCTAGAAGGGGATCAGTAACGAGTAGGACTTGCAATTAAAACACGTAAAATGTGTTTCAGAGTCCAGAACACGAGGAACTTGTCAAAAAATTAAGAGGATGATGTGACCATACGCTTTGGTTTCGGTAGAATGAGAAATTAAAAGCACCAATTGGGTGCTTCAATCTAGCTGTAATCACAGCTGTAATAAAATTCAATGGTTGAATCCAGACAAATTAAAAAAAAAAAAAAGGCAAAAGAGCTGTAGTTTTTGACAGTAAAAATAACTACCTCTGCAATAACACCACAAAGGTTGTAGTTGATTGGATTTTCTTGAGCAGTTCCTTTGCTGAAAGATGTGCCCAAAACAGAATCAATTCTGGGAATTCCTATGGTCTTTATTATACCAGGTCAGACTGATCACAGTCATCTTTTCCAACCTATAAACTCTGAATATATGCAGAGCTTTAGTATGCTATTATTCATCTGTACTAAATTAAGAGCTCGAGAGAACAAGCCCTTTTTCAATCACAGTCCACTGAGATAGCTCACAGCCATTTGCTTTATAGGTTGCTGACTGAGGTGCTGCTTTATGCCATCACTGAGCAGTCTGGTCTAGTTTTTATTGAGATAAAAAGCAAACACAGAAGTGCAAAAGAAACAAAAAGAGTCAGCTTTAGAGGAAGACTTCCATTAGTGTTTTCCTTGTATGGATACGCATGCAGAGCATTCAAAGAAACACAGTTTCTTTGGGTTGTTCTGGGGTTGTTCAGTTCACGGGAATGGATCTCAAGCTGTATGCTCTGCAGAAGTAGGCACTCTCCACTGGTTTCTTCAAAGGATTTTTTTCTGTTCCTGTTGTATCGACCAGTTACTAACAGAGACAGACCAACAGGCTTCAGCACAGTTCCTAGAAGCGTGAAATGAATGACAAACAACATACTTACTTAAAAAGTTCATTCCTCATTATAGCTCTGTTTGTTTGTGGGTCAATTGCGTAGACCATGAGGTCAGACTTGGTATAATCCTCTTCAGAGTATCCATCCCCAAACCTCCGCGCGCCAATGGATTCCACCACAACGGTTGCACCAGGAATCTGATCTTGGACATAGCGTTCCAGAATCCTAAAGGTGACACGAAGGAGATACTACTAGACAATAACCACTGACTTGGATGGTAACTTTTAGAGCACTTCACTTAAAAAACTCCACTCTGACATAACCTCTCGAATGCTCAACTCTTGGGAAAAGCTTAGCAGTGTTAGGAGAGGTCATCAGAAATAGTGTGCTTAAGTCCACCACTCTGTACTTATGACACCAGTTGAGTTTTAAATGGCTCATGGGAAACACCGTCATTGTTTCACCCCCCAAAAACACCACCCTGTCATCCTTTTATCAAGCCATATGATTTCAGAGCTCTTCTGTTCCAGCCTCACACAGGGTGCATGCAATAAACTGTCACACCCAGAAACAACAATTTCAACCACTTTCTGTGGGATATTTCCTCTGGTCCTGTAACACAGCATGACATATCAGGTGCCAGAATATCTGCTACTCTGGAAGGCATGAACAAGTTTTATAGCTGTATGGAAGCTGGAATACTGGGATGGCAGGTTTACCACAGAAAAGAATATAACATATTGCAAAAGTTTAGCAAGCAGAAGAAGGATAAGTTGGCAGAATTTGGAGGCTGCTATGCCTCCAACATCACAAGAACATAACGATAAACCAAAACAAATATGTCCTTTTTCCAGAGAGGAGGTTTAATTACAATCTGCCAGAAAGCAGAAAGGCACGCTGCAGATATGTGTAACAGTATGACAATAGAAAAGAACACCACAATTCTGAGAACATAAAACCTATTAGATAAAAATCCTTTTTTTCATTTTAATTGTCATTTGCTCTTGATGATGCAGCACACTAATAGTGAATATAGTTCCTTTTTTTTTTCCTTCTTTTCTTACTATATGCTCTGGCAGACTTTGTTTCTCATTCAAAATGCCACATTTTTCTGCAGCTTTCAATGAAGAACTGTTTCTGGGGTTATTAATAAAATCTGATCTTATTCCTACAGTATTTAAAAAGGCAAAATGAGAATGGATGTCTGCAGAATGTCCCTCCAAACAAAGAAATCAGATGTGGTCATGCTGAAGTGTCTGTGGTACATCTGCAGAAGCAAAATGTCAATGATGCAAGGGCATCACTGAGCACCTGACAAATTTCTGCACAGATAAAAAGCACACCTGAGCCTCAGAGGTGGGATTTTATAGGGAAGTTATGCTTGTAACTCACTGCTGATCTAACGAGCAATTTAAAAAAGGACAGTATCTTACTGTAGTTGAAACAGGTATTATTTCCTTCCAACTTGTCTGATCTGCTGCTCCGATGGGGCCAGTGAAGCCCGCTGAGCTCCTGTAGCAGACCGTGTCTGTGTACCTGCCCCACTGCTTATCCAACCATGAGGAGATGCAGTGGTATTACAGCTCAGCTGTACACGCTTCAAGTTCTGTATGCAGCAAGCAGAACTGGTGCTCCCATCAAGGCCAGCTGGGGCGAACAGGAGAGATGGTGGGGAGCCAAACTGCATAAGAATGGATGGAGCCAGGAGGAGAATGGAAAGCTGTTTAGACAGTGATATTAGGAGAGCTTTATCCACAGCTGCTGGGCACAGATAGAATTAATGGGAAAATCACCCTTGCATGCTGACCTGCAGATGTGGGAAGGTTTACAAACTGGGGCTGAGAAGGGCAGCCCACAGAGAGGCATACAAACAAGGGCATAAAATCAAATATCATCAAGGAGGAAGACCGACCTCATACAAAAGGTGACTACAGAATCACAGGATCACCAAGGCTGGAAAATAGCTCCAAGATCATCCAGTCCAACCGTCTACCTACCACTGGTATGTCCCACTAATCCATGCCCCTAGGTACAAAATCTAAATGTTTCTTTAACACCCCCAGGGTTGGTGACTCCACCACCTCCTTGGGCAGCCTGCTCCAGCACCTGACCACTCTCTTAGAGACGTATTTCCTAATGTCCAACCTGGATCTCCCCTGGCACAATGTGAGGCCATTTCCTCTAGAAGCCACTCGTCGTTTTACACAAAACCTTTTGCAGTGGCTGAGGTTACTTTACCAATATCTTGTAACTTTCCACAACCACTGATGCATGTTCATCCATTCCCTTACTCTGCTCTTCACGTGAAAATCTGGCATGCCATTAAGACAGAAGCATTTCCCCAAGATTTTGAAAGACACAAATCTGTCAGACGCAGGTCCTCTTCTCTCTCCATAAAGGATACACACTGTTAGTGCACAGCCATCTTCATAGTGGTAACAGAAGCAGCAAGAAGCAGGCAGGCTGGCACAGAGCTGGCAGACCAGTGCCCTGCTGCACGCCTGCAGTTCGCAGATACGGTAAACTCTTCCCACCTCTGCCTCTGGCACACGTGTAACTGGCAGCCAGGGCACTAACCTGTCACAGCCACCTGAATAACAACAACTCTGCCAGGTAAATCTTGACAGAACAAATCCCTAAACATTAGTGAATACGAGGGATTAAAGAAACCATAAGCTGTCTTTAGAATGGTGTTTTGCACATGGATTCACAAAGAACAAGTCCATAAAACGTCTGCTTCCCTCATTAGCATACTATCCTCTTTTGGTACTGCAAGGGAGTTTGTTATTGCTTCCTTGCACACAAATATTATTTTCCCAAGACAAAACAGCCTGTAAAGTTGGATGGTTCTAATGTTGGGTCACTTCTGGCAGTACTCGGTAATAAAATTCCCTCTCACAAATTCCTGGCATGGCTTCTGCTGGAATTCATTGCCACTGAGAATAGCTTTTAATAATTCAAATTGGAGAACAAAGAACAGACTAGTATCAGACTTTAGGCACACTGCAGCTGTTGGCTTTAACTGGCATCAGAAGACACACCACAGCGTGGTGGAGCATGAGTAAGATTGCATCTGAAACACACAAACTGCATGTTTAGGCTGAAATATATAAAAAAACACACCGAGGACTGAAAAACAGCAATTGAAGACTGCACTTAAAGACAGGGCAGTTCCCAGTGAAGTTGTTCTGTAAGTCATTCACCTCAACCCACATGCCAAGGAACCTGACTAGGTGGTCAGCTCCATCCAATACTTGTCAGAAGGCCAATTTTTAAAATGCTTGAAGTTACAACAGCATGTGCAGTTCTATAGTGCTTATTAGTCAGAGTTTGATTAAAATTCACCTCCTCCTTGTTAATGCAATGAGAATTGCAATCATCTCTCCACAGTGATGTGCATGAGTGGTAGAACCAGAAATTAAGTGGCTATGATGCCTTCCTACTGCTCTAACTCCATTCAGCTCTGCAGATACACTGCAATGAAAATAAGTTCTTCCCTGTTCAACTTCATTGCTACTGCCATCCAAATTCCCATCAACAATGCCTATGGACTGAAAGGAAGGACAAAAGGATTTTCATAGTTACTGAGGACAATATATGGCCTTAAAGATTCAGGGAACTCAAATATGGCCCACCGCAGGTCTGTTGGTTTCTTATGCAGCATTCTGCTTCTTGGAATGCTTCAGAAACCAGGAGGTCCAACCCTGAAGCCTGGGAAGCAGCAGCTCCAGGCAGCAGCCAGCACTGTGCATGGTGGGGGTGAGGCTGCTGCAGCCCATCCCAGGCGGAGAAGATCTCTGCTTACAGGGCTGCACCCCAGCATGGATCCAGCTCACCAGCCATGTCCTGGCATGGGAGAGATCCTGACAAGTTTCCCTGGAAACCACTGTGAAATTCCACACGAACCAGGTAATCTACCTGGAAACATGGGATATGGAAATCAGCCACATGAGAGCCCCGTGGAAATGGCAGCTCTTTAAGACTCACAGTCCTTGCTCAAGACTTGGTAAGGTAGCATCCAGTTTTACAGACCTTTCACTGGCAGAGAAGATGCACAACAGTGCCTGAAAGCACTGCGACATTCCAGACATCCCTGAGCTGATCTGCTCGGCTGTATGCATATACTCAGAAGCTGTTCACAAAGTGAACAAGCAACTCAGTTTGAAGGATGCTTTAGACTCTTGCCATTACCTCAATGTAATGCGTGTACAACTTCCTCAGCAGAAAATTCCATGGGAAAAAAAAAAAAAAGTATTTCCTTTCCCTGGCAGTGACAGCCTGCTGTGTTTATTTAGTTTCTGGAGCAGATAAAATTATTTAAGAAATGAAATAAGAATTGTATTTCCTTCAGGACTCTGGTATAGCAAGCACTGTGGATTCTGAGCTCTGAGCACCGAAGACCATATAGTCTATAACCTCTAACTGACAATTCTGGTTCCCAACAATGTCTTAGCAAAACAAATCTAAACTTTGATTTGAAAGTGTAAGTAAATCTGGCAACAAAGCAGAGCACAGTGCAGTCAGCTTGTGCTGTTATGCAAAATAAAAAAGCTGGAAATGAGGTTTATTTTGAACCTGAGAATGCTCCTTCTTTGCAAAAAGCTTTTGATGATGATTATTTCTACTATTCTATCAGACATAATACAAATTAGATACAAAGCATGTACCTAGGCAGGAAGGAGCACCACTGAGCCAATTTACTCTGCATGTAACGACATTAAACTATTTAGAAAACAAGCAAGAGATAATATCTTTATACCTAGTTATCCTAATCCTATAAAAGCACATTGGGTTATTGCTCAACATAAAGGAAATTTGCTTTCTTACATATTACTTCAGGTTTTTGTTTCTCCTTTTGTGCTCATCATGCATAATCCTGTCCTCCACAAACCCTACGCACGCTCCAGCGTTTTGTTTCCGTATCACTTCCCCCAGCTGCAGGGGGAACGTTACACTACATTCAGCCAAACAGTAAGACGTTCAGCCTCACTTCGACCCAAGCCCCTATCTTCAGATCCCAGCATAAAAGATGTTTTTTTACTGCTGCAGCAAGCAATTTCAAGATAAAGCAGAAATTCACAGATTCATCTGCAAAGTCATGCACTGCATTAACAGTGCTTCAGAGAAAATGCATTAGCAGAATGCATTAACAGCTGATATTGTTGAGGAAGGGGATCGCTGAACTGGTGCTTCTCAGCTGACAGTACTATATAGAAAAGCTAAAATTGAGTAATACCCAATCTTTATCATCTAATTTACTAAATGTGGCCTTATTAATTAATATCCTGATCACAGTGGGAAAAAAGATCACCTAAGAAAAGGGTTGATCTCTGTTAACCACCATACACTGCAACAACTACATGGTGTCATTCTACAAGCAGACAAATTTAGAATCATAGAATCACAGTGCGGACATGAAACACAATGCGGTCATTTGGAGGGAAATGTCTAATTTCACTATTTGCTATTTTTGCAATTTGCGTTAACGTGAAACAACTCAGTACACAGAAGTGAAGGGGAAAATGGCAGAGAAAAGGTGGGCCAAAGGACTGGGAATTCTGAACTCAGCTAGCAGCTCCTCAGCTCTCCATTCCAGGAGAGGGAAAAATGCTCCCCAGAGCAATACAAACAGAAACAAGCTCAAAAGGCCTGATATTACCAGTACAAGCATTTTGAGAAGTCTGCCTTTGCATAAGTACATGCAGGCTGCACTGTCACTTGTCTTTAATGATGTCAAAATACATCATGCTGAAAAAAACAGACGACAATGGAAATCTCTTGAAATGGCAATGTCAAGAGCTTAGTGTCTAGATATAGTTATTATATAATTGTTACTAAATTGTAAATCAAATAGCTATAGTTGTACCTACACATTTCTCAGAATAAGGTGATTCCATCAGACTTTTTCCATGAATGACTCCACCACCACCAAGTTGGAGATTTTCTCCATATGAATAGAAATCAACCTCCTTTCATTCCATGCTTACTTTTCACCCTACTGAATTAATGGTAAAAGAAAGTTCTCCAAGCAGTACTATTTCCATTTTGCAGTGCTTAAAACAGCCTTTTGAGAAGAGTATTGGAGTCTTTCATAGAAGACCTCACTGAGCTACCCCCCATTATTCCACTTCAAGGTCATCTTCTGTATGTATTGTGCATACAAAGGAAGTGAATGCACATGACACTTCTAACGCCTATCAGACGAGAGAAACCAGAATCCTGAAGGAGAGCAACATGCACATGAATTTTCTCCTAAGCCTCACACCATTTTCTGCCACCTACAGCAGACACAAATAGACCTATCTGAACCATCGTAATTGAAGTGGGTGAAAGAAATGGCAAATCTGACATTGATGTGTGGTCCACAGAATATGGAAAGCTCGTTGACGAAATTAAAGAAGCTGGTGGAGAACTGAGGTGCTTATTGAATTATGGGAAGGAATAATGACACCATCAGAAATATCAGCTGAAGACATACTCGTTTTATCTCTCAGAAAGTGAGAACTCCTATGCCAAGCAGAGAGTGATGTTTTAAATCTTTTCTTCTGAGGTGTATTTCTTGGACCATTAACCAACATACTTCTCAGGCTGTGCTGAGTAAGCCTTTCCAGTGTGAACGTTCTGAATTATGTATTTCCTAATAGCTTGTAACCACTCTCTAGTGAACGTTACAGGCGGCTGGGGAGAATCTGATGTAACTTGCTCTCCAAAGTTGTTTAAATCACTTTTTTTTTTCCTTTTTTTTTTGGGGGGGGGGGGGGGGTGGGAAGGGGAAAGGAAAAATTGCTGTAATTTCCAAAATGATCAAGTATAAGTTTTTTTAACATACCAAATCCTCAGTGTATTGCAATTGGTGGTTAATGGTATATTCTCGAAGCTTAATATTTAACAGCACTCTGCTGGCATAAAAAGTGACACAAAAGAGCTGAATAACCTCTGGTGTGGCCAATTTTGCTAATGATAGTCTTTTTTATGTTAATGAATTATACCAAATGTTCTCATTTCATAAATTAATGCACCATCTGTGTTGTGGTTTAACTCATCTCTAGTGTATGAGAACCAAAAGGCTCGTTGTCAACCTCAAAGATAAGATCAGACCATTTTCTCTGTCTGGAGAATCGCCTGCTGCAAACTGGAGCTGCCATTTTTCAGGAAGGACCCTCTCTTGTGATTTTTTTCCCTTGCAACTCACGTACCCATGCCTCTAAAGCCAAAGTGGGTTTTCCATCCCACTTCCTCATATCCCTCAGCATGGTCATGCAGGTAAAACCACAGGATGGTACATGGTGTGCACCCTCTCTCTCAATCAGAGGAACACTTACTTCTAATAGCTGAGATTTTGGTTTGTACAGATGGGGAACAAGACATATCGTCTTTGCACTGCTGGATCTCCTGGGACAGTTTCTCCATAGCCGAGACACAGGCCTGTAAGGAGGAAGAGAGACCATCTTCATATTGTCAAAGTAGCCATAGCCACTTCATCTGCTCTTGGACTTGTCATCTTTCCAGTTCCTTCCTATCGGGGCGCTGGCATACAGTGATGGTGCATTCTATACAACTCTCCGCCACATCGGTCGCATCTGTGTCACGTTATCTGGATCCTGGAAGTTGGTATCATCATCCAAATTAATTCCACACATCATCTCTACCACAGCTAGCTCCCTCAAGTACTGGATACCTTTCTCCATGGTGGTCCATTTGCCTAACTACCAAGTTTTCCTTGAAGGGATATCTTTCCCTTACGGCTCACAAGTCACCACCATTCATAGCGTGAAAAGACTGTGTCCCTTTTCCAATTGCTTTGTCAGCGTCTCTTGCTCTAGAAAGAGATCCCAGCTGCTTGGCTTCACTGCCCACTAACTCCAGGCTCAGCCAAGTGGCAATGTGCTCACCTGGACAATGGCCATAATCCTTTCACAAATCTCACAGCTCAGTCACAAGTCAGGTGGTTTAGGTCTCTTCCTTCTGCTTTTGTGATGGCCCCACTCCATCTTCTCTGTCTTCTCCAAACTTGTAAGCTCTCTTTGCAAAACCTTCTGACTTTCATAGACATTTTTTCATCTTGCCAGATACTGGCACTGGTTGGTTCTCTGGTTGAGCTGTGGGATTCGTCACAGGGGCTGGAGTAGCCACAAGACTGGTTGTGAAGATCGTGGTACCTGCAGGACCCTTCAGAGGGTTAGAGTAACCACAAGGTCTGTCAAAAAGGTCAGAGCAACTGCAGGATCTGTTGCAGGTGTTGGAGCAGCTGCAGGCTCCATCACAGGAGCTGGAGTAACCTCAAAGCCCATCACAGGAGCTGGACCAACCACAGGGCTTGCTGACAGGGTTGGAGTGACAGCAGGATCTGTCTCAATGTTTGGAGCAACCATAGGACCTGCTTCAGGAACTGGAGCTCCTGCAGGGTCTATCATAGTTGTTGCACTGTCATCAGACCCAGAAGGATCTCTCTTCCCCTTGAAGATCCTGAACAGCATTGAACAGAGCTTGATAGGCATAGGGCAGGCCCCAGAACACTGCAGTGATTTGTGCCTTTTTAGGATTGCCAGAGCAACAGTAGACCTTTTCCAAATATTCTACTAGATACAGGATTCTGCAGCTATTCAGAGGTGAAGTTCCAAACCTCTGGAGTGCCCAGAGCTCTAGGCATCTGCCCATATCATCCCAAACCCTTTGCCACTCAGAACTATCCTGCGTCAGGGCAGATCTCTGGGTGTGATATACTTCAGTAATAGTTTAATCTTAAACATAACTTGAAACACACTCATGACACGTAGCAATAGGAATATGCTGGTTTGAACAGGTGACAGATATTCAGAATTCTCAAGAGCTGTTGTAACTAGCTCTATGGAAAGAAGGGAAAGTGAAAGGGAGGCTGAGGAACTGCTGGAAAGTGTCCTCCACTATCTCCTCCATAGCCGGGTTCCCCAAGGAGAAAAAGCAAAGTGTGTAATGACTGATAGTACCAACAATATGTGTTCCATAGCCCAAAGATGATTGCAATGCTGAATATATAAAAACCAGCAGTTTCTCAGCTGCCAATTTTATCACAATACAGGCCAAGGCCACGCAGCATAGCAAAATAAAAACATTAATCCAACCCTGGAGATAATAAACACGCAGCAGGAAAAACAAGCAGCAAGCAAGGTGCTACACAATATAGTTCCATGAGAAGACTCCCACAGAGCTCCATAAATAGGGAAAAAATTAACACTGTGATCACAATTATCAAACCATCAATACACCCTGCGTTAACATGCTCTGGTCAGATCTGCTTGGAGCTCCACACTGGGTGCCACACTGACTTATGGTTTAACCAGGCAGACGGCTCAGCTCCACACAGCTTGCTCACTCACCACCCCCATCCCAGTGGGGTGGGAGAAAGAACTGGAAAAAACAAAGTAGAATTGGTGGATTGAGACAAAACTATTTACTAAGGTAGAGAAAAGTATTCTTTTTTATTATATATAACTATTATTATATTTATGACAAATCACAGAATATATGTATATTGTTATGTATATAACAAGTGATGCACAAGCAATTGCTCACCATCCAGTGACCAATGCCCAGCTAGCCCCCAGGCAGTAGAAGAGAGAGAGATAAACTCCCATCCCCTTCAGAACTCCTGCTTCATGTCGCATGGTATGGAACGTCCCTCTGGACACTTTAAGTCAGCCATCCTCATTCTGTTCCCTCCCAGCTCCCTGGGCCCTTTGCAGTGCATGGCTTTGGCTCTGTACAGCACTGCTGAGCAGCAGCTACAGACATGTTGTGTTATCAGCGCTGTTTTTCTCCTAGAACCAAACACAAAGCATCATACCAGGCACTCTGAAGAAAACAATTCTGTCCCAGCTGAACCTAAGACGATCTTAACTAGTTTAGAAAGCTTTTCAGACAAAAGCATTTTAGCCTGAGAAAGTCTCTAACTTATGTTTTCCCTCTGCCTGTGATTCCATATAGTGCAGCAGAACGTCATCAATTCCTATTGCTTTGCTTTTATATTCTGCTTAAATAGTTAAAGCCTTTGCAACAACAGGGAGAAAACATTCTTGTAAACCCAAGGGAGAAGATCAAAGAAATTTGACCATGACAGTGAAACAAATAGGTTTCTATGAGAAAGAGACACACACAGGAAGAACATTTGAAGCTTTCCATCTCTGTCAGTATTTTCAAAAAACAATATAGCACTTCTTAAACAATGCTCACATAACCCCTTCTAGCAAAGGTTGTGTTTAAAAACATACTTTCAGAAGTGATGAAATTCTTACACCATTTTCATTTCCTGGCCTCACAGCATTTGCAGATGTAAAGCATTCCCAAGCTCATTTTAAGCATTCAAAAGCTGGCTTTGTAAATTTCATGTTGGTTCTCATTCAAAAGCTTCACTCACTGTGAAGTATTTACGCAACTGTCAGAGACTTCCATGCACAAGGACTAAGAACAGCAAGAAACAGTTCTGGAAGATTTCTAATCTGGCAGGAAAGGAATTCTTGGAGCACAGACTGAGGAGCATTGCTCTAGGCTGTTTTCCAAGACTGTGGCAGGCTTTGCCAGGCACTGAGCCCAGAGGGAAAGCATTGAGGGGATGGCTACAGTACAATGTGGGCTCTGAACACTGCTGACATCTGCTGGGAGCTGGAAACAAGCTGTTCCAGGGGTCACAAATGGAGATTTTTGCAGGGATGAAGAAAGGTTGAGAAGATATTAGTTCTGGCTGCTCTTGCTATGCTGCCTGTTCCAGCGTTCATGGTCTCAGTCCCCCAACACGTCAAGCCCTTGACACTCTTGCAAGGCAGGCTTGTGTTACCCCACCTTCAAACTGCCCTCTGGAAAAGCTTTAGTTTGCTGGCAGCTCCTTTGGCTGCATGACAATCCAGAACTGGGAAGACCTCAAACGCAGCCTAAATCCAAATTAATGTCGTAAGATCTGCGCTACGTTGTGTAGGAACCTGCAGGGCTGAACATGTCTGCCTTCTGCACTCAACAAAATGGAAGCTACAAAAGAAATCTGTGTGCAGCAAAGCATGATATGGTGACCTTGAAGGGTTAGGAAAGTGGAGGCCAACTTTTCATATTACTGTAAAGAAAAGATACGCTGTTCTTCATCTATCCAGTCAACACCAACACCTGACACTTTCTGAAAGCAAGACCTTAGCGTTAAGCAAGCAGACTTGTCTATTATCCACTGCTCCAGGAAGCAGAGTCCCTGTAAGCACATGCTATTGCCTGTCCTAACTTAACAAGTGCTTCTGATGTTGGAATCGATCAGAGATAAACTGTAAGAAAGACAGAACATGTCCTAAACATCTGGAAGTGAATCCACAGACTATTTTTTCCCAGCCCAATGAAGACATAAGCCATTTAGACAACAAACTTCTTTTTCAGTGAGCAATTCTATCATCACCTTCAAGCTATTTCGATTTCTATCGAGTTGGTAAGGGTATGACAGTAGTCAGGATGGATCAGATCTGTATAAATCTGAGAAGTACCATTAACCACTGAATTCAGTGATGCCAAAATGTTTGTAACCACTTGTAGCATTTTCTTTCCTATATTGTCCAGTTGATCGTTACATGTCATATATAATATATAGAAAATTACACTTGCCTTTTTAAAGGACACTAGAAGTGAAAATCTGGCTCCTGGAAGCTGCTGCTGACATGTATGAGCACTATTAAAACATATTTTACCAAAGGCTTTATTGTTAGCTTCTGAGTACGATAAAATACCACACCTGAACTGTGAAGCACTGATGATTCCAATGACCTGTCCTCCTCTCCCCCAACATGTTATATTCAACACAGCTCAATAATAACACCCCGTTACTGAGCTTTAACTATTACTTTTATGTTATGTCAGTGGTATTGATTCTACCAGAATAAATTTTCTAACCTCTGTTTTCCCCTACAACGATGTCACCCAAATGAAATCACACGTGAAGCCATATGACCCCTCAGTGGACACACTGCCTCAGCCTCATGGAATCATGCTTTATCCATTTTACATCCCGGATTTTCACCGGTGTATGTTCTGTCATCAGCATTTGGAGGCTCCACTGAGCTCTGGAGGACAGTTGTGAACATAGTTTGAGCCTGCAAAGCAGCAAGCAAAGACATGCTTAGCTCTGCCTCCCTCCAGAAGAGGAGCAAATGGTGGGTTTGGGGAGCCAGTGCCATCACCAAGCCTACTGTGACCCACACCAAAACACCTGCTTACTTTCAGGTCTTTTGGCAACAAGTAGATTGTGGTGGAGCACTGCTGGCTGAATCTAAACACAAAACCAGTGAGTTGTCTGATATTTGTAGAGTAAGTAAATTGATTACCCTATGAGTTGATCTTTGTTTTGTTCCACAAGGGTGGGAGGAACATTAGAGACGATGACTTGCATATCCAACTGATTGACCACAGAGACCTGGAAATAAAAGAGTGAAATTCAATTGGCACTTCCACGTGTAACATCCTCTCTGTACAAACAGAACGGAATAATTTCTTTCCTGCCTTCACAGCCATGCACTGATGTAACCAACTTTTCATTTAATTGCAGAGTAAGAGAGCTGGGAAACCCTGCTTTGCTTGGCACCCAGAACCAATAAACTGCAGGCAAATATTTAACCAGAACTGTAACTGGAGATCCACATCAGAATTGTATGCAGTTTTTTGGAAGGAAGTAGTAATTTAGCGTATACTTACAGGACCACGAATCTCCCACATGCCACATTCAAAACCACTTATTAGCATTTCAGCATTTCTGAAGACGTGACAGGAAAATCCAACTTTGGAAACATGCAGTTTGCACCAAGGTAAGTGCTAATACCAGATTAATTCAATTAGACCAAATTATACCTTGTTAGAAAATTAAATTGTTGATCTATTTTGAATGAAGCCGTCAGTGCAAGTATTTCTTTTACCTCAAACTCCTTTAACTTCTCTCTCTATATGGGATAAAAACTCTCAGCTCAGCATTTTCTACCACAAAAGCATGCAACTCCTCTGTTTTTCAACGACAGGTTTTGGAGCATGAGCGTGCAGAAGGGCCTACAAGTTGTGCAATGCATTCAGCAGAGCTGGCAAACTGCTCCGCATCTCCCTGTCTAGCTTCTTTGAGCTATGCTTAGCATGATCCCAGGCAAAGGCTGCCTTCTGGTGAAATGTGTGCGGGTTTCTTCCTTCTAAAATGTTTGTTGCCTCCTGCAATAGCTCTCTCTTCACAAGTACGACCAGCTTGCTGATGACAGCAAACATCACACCCTGTGTACCGCCTGTCTACAGAGGATTCCAGAGCTAAATTTGGAAAAGTAAGTAGGACAATGTTAAAACAGATAAATTTAAAAATCAGAGATGTTCAACTCCATTCTAATAGAAAGAACAACTTGTGCACTTTTCAAAAGAGAAGTGTGAGCCCTGCAAGCACTTCAGCAGAGAAGCTGGAATATACTCTCACATCAAACAGCGATTTAAGCTTTGAAGCTTAATTCAACTTTAAATATTCAAATGTTCTTGAAATGTCATCAGATGCACTGATCAGCAGTACAGACTTCTGTGTGAGAAATACAGAATTATAATGAGCTCAAAATAAATCTTAGACTATCGCCATTAAAAGGAGCTCTAAAGCAATGAACAGTTTAATATACTTAACTACATTACACAATTCAAGCAACGGCTGCACTTATTTACTGAGTACTGCATGAATGTAAAACATCTCTTGAAGCTCAAGGGACCACAATTATGATTTACAAAGGGAAACAGATTTGTGACAAGCTACAGCAAACCAATGGCATGAAACAAAAAGCACCGCAGCACTAACTTGTATACTACATGCACTCGTAAAGATTTTCTTTTTCTTCTTTTTTTCAATTATAAAACAGCATATAGCTGGGGAACTGTGTCAGATTTAACTAACGCTGTTCTGAGATAAGCTGTGGGAAGAAACCGCTCCCTTCACTTCCACTTGAGGAGTGGAAACACGCTCAGTGCAGAGGTGGAAGGTGTGAGGCAGCGAAAGGTACCACCTCACTGCTCTGTGGTGGGGGCACAGTTACCTGGGAGCATCCCAACCACCGTTCCTTGGAGAGCTTTTGCTGTTCCATAATCCAAGCAAAAAATCTGGTCCCGTGATGGTAAACAGCAGGTACCAGCTTAATGCATAAGGGCTGGCAGTTAGCATGTTCAGATGCCTCCTGTCTATGAGGATCTGAAGAACACATGCTGAGAAGTAGGAACATTTCAGAATACGTTAAATTAGTAGCAGAGCAAACTGGATGTTTGTGGCAGAGGCCGGGAAGGCATCAAGTCCGTAAATGTTCTCCCTTCGATCACCTGTTTAATTCCTCAGGCACCTTCCCATTTTTTTGAAGGCCAAGCACTGAGGCACTACCTGACTTCTGGGAGTAACTGATGCTGAGTGCTGAATGAGGAAGGAGTCCTGTGACACCCTACTATCCTAACAATCCTTTGATTAAAGATGATACCAAATATTCACAGTCCAACCTTAATGACTTTAAGTCTTACTTGCAGCGAACTCATTATGAAGTGTAATTTCCTATTTCTTCCTTTCATCTTGAAGCTATAAAGGAAAACTCCATCACGTAGACCCAAACTGTAGGCTGAGATATCTGACTTTAGCCACCTTGCCAGTCTCAGCTAGCAGAACAGACAGGTAGCCTCTATGTGAAACAGCCCCTATAGTACAAAGACATTTTACCAGCGGATTTGGAGGTTTATGCTGCTCCCAGAGCAGTGCCAGCATATGGAGGCACTGTTCTGATCCTGATTCTGGAGAATACCTGGTTCTGCCCCATTCTTTGCTGTTCTGTCCCTTTGGTGTTGCCCTTCTCCCTGTATTGTTCCCAGTGCAATCCTAACTTCTTCCCACACATCGTAGCTCTTTTGCATGTAAGCAATTGATTTCACTTCCCTCATCCACAGGCACTTGTACTGAAAGCAGTAACACCTTCCAGCCTGAACTCCTGACACTGACACAAGTGTCTCTTGGCAGTGGGGCAAACCCTATGAAACTATGAAGCCCAGAACAGCTTAGTCTGGTTAGAAGGGATGTTTGTGTATGGTTCACATTCAGTGAAAACCTAAACTTTCATGTTAGAACAGTGTCAGTCCGTAATTGCTCAAGAACATTGTGCCAGACTGCCCATCATTCACTAAGAAAACCTAAATACATCTCTGTATATTAATGACACAAACGTCACTTCCAAATTTTATGTCATTACTTTCTGGCCGTATCTGAATCTAGTTTTCCCACACTCATTGCATGAGAATGCCCTGCCATTTTAAGAGGCCAAGCATGAGGACATCATACATTATGCTTATTTGCTCAATTACTGCATAACTCAATACACCAAGTATTATGGCTATCATCTGTATCATTTGACAGTGCTCCCATGAACTAGATAATGCACTTCATCCCTACAACATTATGCTAATATTAATCCAATCCATCATGCTATACGGGCTTTGAAAAAATTAAGCTCTGATGGCTCCTGTGACTGGGCTAAGTCAGTGTCCTTTACTAAGCACAAAAAAGGAAATCGGGGCCTAAAGCTGATGCCATTTCTGAATTGTCACTTTCCCTGAAAGCTTCAGGTGCAGTTTTAGCCCAAAGTTATTTCTTGCCTCTCTCTTCCAGACAAGAACAAGTCATAGCTCTCACAGCCTGTTTGCTCAGCTGTGTGCCTGCACTGCATGCCAGGCAGACACCTAACTGTGACCAAGGAGCTCTGTAGTGATCTTAACAAAGAACACTGAGTGAGTTAGTGAGCTTTTTGTTGTTTATTCATAGGGGTTTTCAGACATCCTAGCTCTGCTTCACATATTCTGAACGGGAGCTGAGTGCACCTTGCTGCTTCAGAGAATAGTTAGAGCAGATCTGTGAACAGTTGGGTATTTGACCTACCTTATACTTAGAATGCACGATCACTTTCTTTTCTGCCATCAGGGTCCAGAATGCCCAGAACATAACTTAACCCACACTTAATGTAAACAGCTGTAATTTAAACTGAATCATTAAAAATTTCTCATTGAACAAATAAAATACTGAAGACTGTGTCCGGTGTGGTAACTGAGATCAGTACCTCTGTCCTGAAATGTGGAGGTATTTCAGACAGGCATAAAAGCTCCTGATTTAAAAAAGAGTTTTATTTCAGTGACTTGTAAAGATCAAGTACACTGTTTATGGCCTTCCTGTAGGTCTGCTTAGAATTAAGCTTTACGTAGTGTTCAGATTTCATCGCTGTAACAAGATAAAGCCTGGCTCATACTTACAAGTACGTCTGCTTTGCTGCTCAGCCCTTTTCCGTAATCGTCAGTTGCAATGACCTGAAACTTGAAATAGGATCTTCTCATATTTTTGAACAGCATAGCAGTTTTTATTAGCCCCGTGTAAGCTTCAATCACAAAACCTTCTTTACCATCCTTGATTGGAGGAATGATGAGCCTGTATTGCATGGCACTGTAATTCCCAGTGTCTTTATCATCAGCCTAATAGGGAAAAAATAAAAACAAGCACAGGCAAATAAAATAAATATTCACATAAAGAATCGTTAACCTTGTCCTTTAAATAAAGTTGCGTATCGGTCCAGCAAATCTTTCCCACTGACGTTCAAAACATCAGATTCCAGAGAGCAGATATTGCTATTACTGTGAATGGTTCATTTAACTCTGCTGCATAGTTTTGCTTTTCCAGCAATTTCTTTCTCCTACATTAGCACCAAACTGTTAGAATAAAAATAAAATAAAAGGACTTTCCAGGTCTGCATCGAACTGAAGAGGTAAGAACAGAATAATCCTGAGAAACAGACACTGTTGAGTTCTTGCTAGCACGTATTAAATAGGAAAGAGAAAATGAGCAACGCACCCACACAGACAAGAACGTGGTCCTTCTTTCAGAGGCATTCTTTGTTCCCATGGATTGAGCACTTATTTTTGGAGTATTTTTATCTTTTTTTTTTTAATTTAAAGCATCTCAGTACTGTTGCACAACGGACCTGATGGCCACAACGCAGGACACAAAGCACTCTCCCACCAGTGAGCTGCTGAGGAAGTAGGACACAGCACTGGCATCAATGAAGCCGTTCCTGGAGCTGTTCTAACCTGGACCTTGTGCCTAACAAGGTCCTCCACACCTACCCCATTGCTCCCCTCCAAAAGGCAGTACCTGTATTCAGATAAAAGTGTTTCTAAGGACCGTTAGAATGTGTGCCTCATCTAGAAAGAAGTCAGGGAGAAGCAGCTTATTGCTGCTGTAGCTTTGCCTACTTGCTGGGCTGGGCACTGCCTCAGCTGCTAGAATGGCTCAGCATCTATTAGAGGCTTTTATCAAAGCACTGGCACAGCATCTTAAGTCTGCAGCCTCGGTGAGTGTTGGAGGAAAAACACCTTCACCATCGAGAAAGGTGCATGTCTTTCTATATAATGTGTAATGCCTCAGGACTGAAAAATACAAACAATCAAAATCCAGTCAGGGTTTATGCCAGTGCTAAGAGCTTGTTTACCATGATATGCCACCGTCTGTCTGAAAAGCATCATCTGTGCAAGGTCATTATGCCTTAGATAGATGGCCATTAATCATCATTAATTGTTTTCTCACCTTCAGTGAACAGAATCTGTAAGGTGTGAACTGTTACCAACTCCTGTGTTATCTTTATTTCTGGCTAGTTTTCAGTGAAGATGCAAGTCCCTGCAGCACAGTGCATTGCTTTCAGGACACAGCCATTCCAGAGGTCCAGGTGCCAAAAGCTGCCTGCACTTTCCAGTCCGGCTGCTCTCACAGAACAGAGAGTAACACAGAGCTAAGTTGTTATACCTGGTTTCCTTTAGTTGGAGGCAGTGTGCGCACCAGTGTGCCACAGAACTGCCCAACGCAAGGGCTCCCACAATAGCAGTGGTTCTCACCTAGGGTGAGATTACAAACTCTCTGCCTGCAGCAGCCAGGGAATCTGAATAGGCACAAAGTAACATTTGGTACGATCCGTGCAGAATTCCTCATGTGAGCTGCCCAGGAGACAAAAACCATCCTTGGAAATATCTTCATGGGGACACAGAGCAGCCAACCTTTCAAAACAACCACCTCACTCCTTCCCAGAGCTGCCCTGCAGGGTGGGCACTGTGCAACAACAAGCCAGTTTTGGTGCTAAAATGAATGCACTGGGTTGCTGCAGTTGAGCAGTGAGCCTACTGCTTTTATTTTCATAGTAGCGAATTCTACGTCAATAGAAGGACACGACTTCTAATTGTTTGTTTCAGTAACAACAGAAATCAATTTCACCTTCAATATTTCACACTTGTGCTACCAAGGACAAAGAAATTTGGACCTAAATTAAGGTATCAGTATGACAGGCACGGACACTACGTAAGTCATTCTTTCTGAATAAATGTCATGACACTGCTGCAATTGCTTGGAAGAAATGCTGCTGAGTTTCCTGAATGAAACCTTCTACAGTACAGACATTTTCGACTTTTAAGCATGCGATGGTTTGAATCCTGCAGCTCAGGCCCCCAAGGCTGGTAGAAAGGCTGCAGGTTCATTTTCAGAAGCAAGGAGAACTTAGGGGCACACCAGAGAAACAGCCTCAGCATCATTAAAATTCTGGCTATTTCCAACGCAGAAACCATCTACATGCAGATGAGCAAAGCAGGTGCAGAACTGCCCGAGGAACTTGGGAAAATGATCAGATTCCAATTTCAAATATTCTAACTTTATTATTTTCATTTCTCCCTTTTTTTTCTTTCTTTCTTTTTTTTTTTTTAAACCACTACTTCTACTTAGATCAAACCTAACAATGACTCTGAGCACTGTTCAGCCGTGAGGGACCACCAGAGAGAGCTTGTGAGCTGCTGACATCCATGTACCAACTTCCTTAATACGGAGTAAGGATGTTTGCTATTCTTCTAATTTGTCCTGAAGGTAAATATTTTTGACACTTCATTAGGAGGAGATATACGATGCCTCAAGAGTTGCGTTATGACTGTCAAAGAAGAGAAAGAACAATACTTAATCTTAATATCATGGCAGTATATCTTCCTTCTGTTGTGTGCAGGAAATACAGATGTCTCCCAGATTCTGCTGCGGTTGAGAACTGATAAATACGTTATAATCTCAGGAGTCACCATGCCAAACCCTGAGATCTTGCAGCTGAGCACAGGCATGCTCACAGCAATAAAGCTTGGCCAGCATCACCTCGTCCTACCTCCAGCCCTTATCTTCCTCTCTGCAGAGGTGAAGGAGCAGCTGTGGGCTGCTCTTAGCTTCCCCACAAAAGCAAGTCATGCAGCCAGGTATCAGCTGGAATACACTGCCCTGGGAGCTACTGCTGAGGTTATTTAGCTCAAGGTCACTAACAGTTCTACTGTGTAATTTCACCATCGAGATGATGGGCACAGCTGCTTTGCTTCTGACAAACAGTGCTTTTACATATCAAAATCTGGTCCATCGCCTTAAAACTAAGAGGAAGCAGAAAGGTGCTCCGTTTTGGTTGTTCTTCACTTTGAAAGGAATGGGAGGGAAAAGTCCATTTAGCTCAAGGATGGAAACCTGCAGGACTTGATACTGGTGGTGGGTGGATGGTTGGACTAGATGATCTTACAGGTCTTTTTCAATCTTAGTGACTGTATGATTCTATGACTTGGATGTAGTCGCCAAAGCCTAGTCAGTCTGGGTGTCTGGAAGGCAAGAGATGAAAATATATGAGCTGAACACTCTAAGTGAGAGGTGCCATGGGAAGAGAGTACTGTTAGGGAGGGGAAGTCTGGGAAGGGTCCGCTGGGAGATGCATGAACCTGGATTTCTGAGCATCTTTGTAGCAAAGTCCACAAGTTTCAAAGAGTAAGAGGCAGGTATGAGCACAATGGTGAAGAAATAAAGGAAGAAATAAAAGAGAGAAAAGCTAATAGCTATGACAAACTTGCTGGCTTAACAGTCTTTAAATCACAAAGCAAAAATGCCTCAAAACCAGTACAATGGCAGATGTGCTTCCGAACTGAAAATATTAAACAATCTGTAAATTCCTACCAGCAAACGTTGTCGTGTTCTGAAAGCTATTTTAAATGCCAGCAGCTGATTGGAAACAGTTGAATTTGCCATCTGCTCAGTAGCACTAAGCTGGGAAGGAGAAAACACAACAGCCCAGGCCCATTCATTTTACATGCCCTATTAGCACCCTCAGGCTCAAATCTTCTAATATTTCAATTTAAAAAGTCACGAGGGGTGTTTATTTTTCAGTGTTCCCTAGGTTTGGTTGATCTCATGTCACTTTAGGACCAGCACAACTTCTCCTCTCCTTTGGAAGCAGCGTGGCACTACAGAGCAAATTCTTCCCTGTACCCTAACTAAAGCAGTTTTGATATCCCAGTGTAATTTGTAGTCCAATATGGACCCCCAAAAATAGAAGGCAATCTAATCTGAGGAAAGATTTTGCTCTCTACAGGCTGGCTACTACACAAAATCACTGCACGTGCTCACAGATTCAACACCAAGACTTTTTCAGATGGAATGAACACTGCCAACACAAGAGCTTTCATAGTAAAATGGTTGGTAAGCCAACATATTATCTAGAGACACGCTCTTTGCTGGAAATTACCTGTGTGATTTAAGTTAGTGTAATATTATTCCTATCAGGGGAAGCAGATCTCTGCCAGAGGCCAGATGTTACAGCAGATGTGCACGTGCAAGTGTTGCTGCTATCTCTGCAAACATGCTTCAAAGTAGATTCTTACTCCTACCAAGTACCTCCTCTCCCTTTGGATTATTCTGATTCATAATCACATTTTAACTAACAAAAGATTGCAACTAGCAAGGCAGCTCGTTCCTCACAAAGAAGCTGTTGTCTGGTGTCCATGCAAAAGTAAAATTGGTACAACAATTAGAACATTGTGTATCATGTACAATAATGTACAACATTACATGTTTCTGGAACACCTCCAGGGACAGTGACCCCCCCCCCTCCCTGGGCATCCCGTTCCAGCACATGAACACTCTTTCAGAGTGTTCTTCTTTCAGAGAAGAAATTTACCCTAATATCTGACTTGACTCCTCCCTGACACAACTTAAGGCCATCACCTCTTGTCCTATTGCTGTTACCTGGGAGCAGAGGCTGAACCCCAGCTCACCACACCTCCCTTCAGGGAGTTATAGAGAGCCATGTCTCCCCTGAGCCACCTCTGCTCCAGACTGAACAATCCCAGCTCCCTCAACCACTCCCCATTAATAGCTGTGCTCCAGACCCCTCACCAGTTTTGTTGCCCGTTTTCTGGACACACTCCAGGGCTCCATGTCCTTCTTGTAGTGAGGAGTCAAAACTGAATGCTACACTCAAGGTGCAGCCTCGCCAGGGCTGAGTAAAGAAGGATTATCATCTCCTTGCTCCTGCTGGCTGCACTATTTCTGATACAAGCCAGGATGCCACTGGCCCTCTTAGCCATCTGGGCACACTGCTGGCTCATGTTCAGCCAAGCATTGACCGGTACCCCTGGATCTGTTTCCTCTGCACAGTCTTCCTGCTACCCTGTCCCAAACCTGAACCGTTGTCTGGGATTATTGTGGCCAAAGTGCAGGACCTGACACTTGGTCTTGTTGAACTTCATCCCATTGGCCTCAGCCCAGTGATCCAACCTCTGTCATCAGAGGAAAAAGGAAATATCAAAAAAGAACTTATGAACATCAGCAGAAAATAACCAGAGTTCAAATATGGATATATGTAGGCAACAAAGCAAGCCCAGGGTTTTCTCTGCATGCAACACACCTAGGAATTTAACACATTCATTTATCAATTGCTTTGATGCAATAGTAAGCAATGGTTCAAAGTTGCTTTCAAAGAATATGGCTAAATTTCTGTTGTCCTGTGCACCAGCTGGGACAAAATAAATGCAGGGTAATAAAGCTTTGCAGCTGCATGTCCTGAAATATTCTCACGTTTACAAAGAAAGGAGCTACGCCATCCAGCCTATCAAGGAGGGGTGCACAAACAGAATAGGTTTGATGTGAAAATATGAGCCAGTCAGTGCAAAAGCAGGGTTCCTTCTGGATATAAGTGAGTTTCAGACTTCACCAGCTCCTGTCAACATCAGACCTGTCTGCTAGCTTTGTATTGGAGCCACTTCTGTAAAACTCACGTCAGCCACTTCCAGACACTTTGATTCACTGACATTTATTTTGGCAAGCTTCCTTTTCTACAAACATTGTTGGTAAAAAAATACCCTGTAAACTCAAGAAGAACTTAGGAAAAACAAATACAACAACCCTCGCTGAGTTTACCAGATTTATGACCTCTGATATGTGCTCGTTGAAAGGTACTTCAAGAAACAGAACGAGAGAGATTAATCCCGTAAAATAAAAAGCTTAAAAAGAAAAGGCTAATGACACATCATTAGGGTGAAAAGCGAATTCCTGCTAGTGATTTCCCTGAAGACTGCATGGGTTTTGGTTTTACTTTCATAAAGCAGATTGGAAAGATGGTGTTTGTGGCTAAAGGCAGTCTGTGTGGTACTCACAGAGAGGACAAAGTTTAGATGAAAACACCAGTAGCAAAGCAGGAGCAGCCAGGAACCTCTCAGGCTCAAAACACAAGAAAGGCAGCAGTCACCGGGAGATTTTTGAGCAAACTAGAATTAGAATTCACGTGGAAATCTTGTTTATAGGATTATTTAGAGATGCCAATGGCCAGGTCATACATTCCTTCAGAAATTCTCTGAGCGTCATAGGAGAAGATCAAAGGTTTTTTGCTTAAACCCTTTGGTCTCACGTCACAACATGAACCACGACTCAAGATCTCATCCACGTGTGGAGCATCCTTTCCAGGCTCTGGGGGAAAGGAGGAGGCTAGCAAAGGCGGCTGCGTGAAGCTGCTTGAACACTTGAGAGGCAATAATCAGCCTCAGCTATCATTACAAGAGAAATGGTATTTAACGCAGCTCCGCATTTCCAGCTGAGCTATTAGCAATAAAAACAAGGTCTTTAAGATGCAAAGAAAAGAGTCTTGCTTTGAAAGTGCCATTTGAACATATTCTTTTTTTTTTTTTTTCTTAGAGACATTAGCATTCATCAGCTTTCTGAGGACACTGACATTAAAAACAAATCATATTCATGTAGAGTAATTAGAATACTTCACATGGCAGATCACTAACCAAATTAATTCTACCTAGAAGTGACTTTTTGATGCTTTTTTTCTGAGATCAAGCTTCCTGTTTAAACTATCTACATAATCTTTCTGAAAATCTAGAGCAAGACAACACATTATCCTACTCTAAAAGGATTTTATTGTCAAATTAATACATTAAAGGAAGTGATTACTGCTGCCAGCGAAACTGCTGCACCTTACAAAGCTGTGAGAAGCAATCCATACCGTTTACCTTAGTCACATATGTAATTGTTTTCATGAGAAGTGTTTATCCAATGCTTTATTGGCCTAATTGTCTCTAAATTTAATTTGTGTGTAACATCACGTATTCTGTATTAGTTCTCATCTCTCCTTATGGCTTTTTTTCAGTGCAAGTGTGGCCCATCATAGCTTCTTTCTTACTCCCAGAGTTACTCATTGGGTTCTGTGTGGCCTGATCAGTGCCCAGGCTGGGGTGCTTAAAACATTTTTCAGGATGGAAAGAATTGCTCTTTGATAAGGGGAGAAATTCTGCATAAACTACAGACAAGGGAATGATTTAACAATGGGAGTTAAACATACAAATGTTCAGCAGTGGTACATTTATGAAAAAAATTAGCCAACAGTGATTTACATAAATAGTTGTATTAAAAATTAATGGCTATTGTAATTGTTAAGGACTACTAAAGAAGAATTAATGGCATTTTTAAAATTTGAATGCTGTAGGTTTTGTGCAGGGTAATAAAGCTGGTCACCTTAATTTCATATAAATTGTACTCCTCAAAAAATGAGCCAGCGACACTCTGTACAAAGACAGAGAGGTAACCAGGAATAATTTGCTGCATGTCCAAACAAGGCAGAAGTGGAGTGCTACCAGCAGAGTGGCAGCAGGACACCGAGGCCCAGGACAAAGCCCAAGCAGAAAATGTTCTGCACACACCTCTGGTTTCCTCTGGAAAAATGCAGATACGTGGGTGGGAAGGATGCTGGGGGCACTTCCCTACATACCTTGGCCTGGACATCTGCTGGAAGAGGCTGCTGCAGGTCTTGCTGGGGTGGGGATCACCTCTAGGTAAGGTTTGGAGCACCAACACAGCTGTTAGCCCTATCTTGAACCTCCGTAATAGCTGTAGCGGTAATCATAAACAATTTCATACTTTTTTAGGTAATATCTCTCTGCTCATCTTTTTTATCTTTAACCTCTTATTTGAAAAAGAAGGAAAATTATCCTAGCTTAAGGTGCCACTAAACAGCAACTGTTGGCAAGTCCTTGCCATTGCAACGGTTATGCGTGACTAATTCAATTACAGTCCTGGCAAACAGAAGCAGGAATATCCTGTAAATCACATCTAGCTGCAGGAGCCATCTCAATGTCTAACCACCAGCCACTCTAGTTCCTGCTATCAACCAGTGCCTCTGCTGATTCCACGGCAGTTCCATCTGCAGCGATCAACTGAAACCAACCTGCTCCAACTGCTTGGCGGGCAGGAGCTGCTGGCTGAGAGCAATGTGTCACAGAAGCTCTCTGGTGAGAGCTGCCCACCTGGCAAGCTGTTCCAGCTCTGTCAGCTGAGCTTGCTGCCAATTCAACCCTGTTAGCGTGGTCTGCCCTCTTGCCCTCTGATGCTCATCTCAACGTTGCACACTTTGTGAAGCCAGATGTAAAAGGTCAAGGTAGATACAGGAAAACCCGACTATGACTTGTTACCTTAGTATGATGTAGTTAACTCCCCCCTTTAACTTCAGTATAAATAAAATAGCACCTGTAAGATTCTTGCAATAAACCTGACTGCTGTTCTCAAGACAAAGAGCTGAGGAGCAGAGAAAGGTCCTCCCCAGCAGCCATCTGCTCCAGCTAGCCACCACAACATCACAGCTCTCAGTAGCATCAGACCCCTAGAAATACCAGGGGAAACTGAATGACAAAACAGAAGTATTCTGAATGACTGAGGTGACATCAGTGATGGCAATGATAAAATAGTGCAGAACTCTCCTCCAAAATAACACACCTCTGGCAAGTGCTGGTTTGTACCAGGAACTCAAACAAGATCCCTAAAATTACATGGGATATGCAAAATCTGACAGTGGCAATCCCTGCTCATGGTCATTTTTGGGTCTGAGTTCCTGAAACAACATGCCTGGGCTACTATAAAACATCCTATCTTCTTTAAAGCTGCGTCAAAGCATGTGGGGACTGTCATCAGAGGAGGTTCAGCGGGCAGAACATTTTATGAGCTAGAGATGTTAAGGCTGCAACAGTTTTTGAATCAAGAAAATCACTACTTGCAGAACCTGATTTATGTTTAAAACTAAAATGCTGCCAGAGTGAATACTGTGGGGTGCAAAATTCCAGCAAGGCCCTTTTCATACTTGGCTGTCCTCAGAGTTCTCACTATTTAGCAGTGACAGAAGTCCGCTACTCTAGTGAAGGTAAAATGATGAAAAAAAGAAAAAATCTTCACCAAAGATTCAGCATCATCTTCTGATCACCCCCTGATCAAAAGTTCTACTGTTTCTACTGGATTTTCCCAATGCCACAGCAGAAACAGTGAGAATTTGTTCACATTTCTCAAAGGAAGATCAAATGCTGTCATCCCACCTGATTATACGTTATATATTCTGTATAAAAAATATTCTGTATTGAAAACTTAGTATAAACATATAGACATACACTCATCTCAACTATTCACAGCATTTTCTACAAGGATAATAGACAGCAATGGACTTCAAATACCGTCAATCTTTCTGCCACTCACTCTTAGGTACAATACACAGTAGAAGTGGAAGGAAGAAATATTCTGCAGGGACTAAAATGCCTTACTAGCTGATAGACAGAATGAATTCTTGTTTGTCACAGTCTCTTCTCAGAGTGTGAGATCAGCTTTTAAATATAAACAACAAGAAGAGGGTTGTAGGATAACAATACTTAACTTTTGCTACTTCCATATCATTCATTAACTGCATGTATTTTCCTGTGCACCTATCTCAGCATCTAACTGATACAACTGCTGTTTCTTGTCTTCTTCCTTAAAAAAAGGAAAAGAAATCCATTGTCTGGTTTGTTCCATTGTGACGAAAATAGGTGTGTGAGGGGATTGCTTTCCTTAGGACAAAATGAGTGCTTCGTTTCCATTCTCATTTAAATATTTCAGCCTTGCAGCCTGCTGCAGCACAGTGTGATATTCTCTGGGGACGATGCGTCCCTTTTTGCCATCCAAGGAAAACCTTAGATTGACAGTGATTTTACTGGTCCAGGCAAGAATATCTACCATATGGTTAAAGCCGTAAAGGGAAAAGAATTTGCAGTGTTCGTTACTTCCAGCACTTGGAGGAGAGGAGCTAGAAACCTAAAGAACACATGTGGCTTAAGGTCAGAGGTGTCCCCTTCTGATTGCCCATGAACACAAAGATGCTTCAACACAAAGGTAACACAAAATGCTGTAGATTTATTAAGGTTGGAAAAGACCACTAAGACCATCATCCACTTGGACCTCAGTGCCACATCTACACATTTCTTGAACACCTCCAAGGATGGTGACTCCATCATCTCCATGGACAACCCATTCCTATGCATTACCACTCTTCTGGAGAAGAAATTTTTCCTAATATCCGACTGGAATCTCCCATGGCTCAACTTAAGGTCTTCTCTGAAACCTCTTGTCTTGTCACTGTTCCCCACAACATCCTATCAGGCTGATGTTGATGAAGCCTACCCTGAGCCTCCTCTTCTTCAGACTGTACCATCCCAGATCCCTCAGCCACTTCTCAAGTGATGTATTTTTTCTGACAGTCTTCTAAAATTTGGGCAACTAGTAAATTGTGCTATATGGCAATCACACAGAGTGCCAAATGGTTGCCAGCTTCTACTGGGTCAAGTACAAGAGATGACCCCTCAAGAGATGATCTTTGCCCTTTTTTTAATCACTTGATACAAGAAGCTAAATCTAGGTGCTTGTGCATTGGGAATTAGTTTAAACCTGTCTCTCCATGACCTTCACAGCACATAGAAATTGCACAGTTAGGGAACAGTGATGAGAAATATGCCACAGTTAACATGAGTTGCATACTATTTTTTAATGTGAAAGCAGAAGATGGATTCATAGCTCAACCTCTAATCAAGAGTTATTTTTCCTTCCCACTCTCTCACAATAGAATTGGGCTGTACTCCTTTCTCTTTTAATATACCCCTCTGCTTTACAGGCTCTGATTTATTCCCTCCCTTGTACAATTTTTCAAGTATCCCACCTCACTGAGAGAGCCAAACCTTGACAAGTGCCTCTACAGGCTGGCAGCACAACAAAAGTCCTGGTATAAAACAATGCTATGACTTACGTCAGCCCCATCCCAGAAGCAGGAACTCATTTGGGTTATTTAGAGCGCAGAGATTCATTCAAAGGGATACAAATTCAGGGCTGTTAGACAGTGATAAGTAGGAGCTGGTATCAAACAAATAAACACATCCTATCTCAAGGAAAAGGAGGACTTCAAAAGGGCTGACCTAATAGCTGCATCATCTACTACTCATGGAAGTCCTTCAGCTTTTCAAGCCAAATCCATCAATGTCAGATAAAAATCAGGAGAGAAACAAGAAAAGCTGAGAGATAATTAACAGAGACTGATGTACCTCAATATATATGCATATATATATATATACTGTTTAATACAATGAAAACAATTTAGGATTCATCCATTTTTGGTAACAACAATCATTTAATTGTAAATAAATACTCTCTCCTTCCCTCACAATAATGAAGTGGAAATAAGAAAGCAGTTCAGAAGTTAACGCCACCTCTACTCATTTAGTAGCTTTTACTGCTACTTCACTGAAGTACAGGGGAAAACATGGCAAGTCTAAGTCATGCTATGCAGGAAGTGTCACATATTTGTACGCAACACTGCACGGCACTGCAGAATCACAGAATTCTTCAAGCTGGAAGGGATATTTAAAGGCCATCTTGTCCAACTCCCCTGCAATGAAGAGGGACACCTACAGCTGCATCAGGAGCTCAGAGCCCTGTTCAGACTTACACTGAATGTCTGCAGCAACAGGGCTTCAATTACCTCTCTAGACAAGTAAGATGGCTCTTCGTAATTTAGAAATGTTGGTCCACCGTGTCCCAGTAACAATGATTTAAGTCATATATACTGAGCAGATTCACATTTTGCTTTGCTGCTAGACAAAGCTATGCCTAAAGATGACAAAAGTCATCAGTGACAAAAGAATAAGAATATTCTGAGAATACACAGAGTAAATATTTTATTTCTAAAACAACTCAGATGTCAGTAAACAAAATAGCAAATCTTGGTGGTTGCAGAAGATAAAGGTAAATCACAGAATCACCAAGGTTGGAAAAGATCTCCAACATCATTCAGTCCAATTGTCCACCTATCATCAATAGTTCTCACTAAACCATATCCCTCAACACAATGTTCCTTGAACACCTCCAGGGCTGGTGACTCCACCACCTCCCTGGGCAGCCCAATCCAATGCCCAATCACTCTTTTGGAGAAGTAGTATTTCCTAGGAGCCCAGTTTCCCATTTAGAATGAAACTTTGAGTAATTTCTAATGTACTTTATTAATTTTCTTAAAATTTCAGCTTGGAAAACTACTTGTTTAGTTCTGATCACCCGAACTCAAGAACAGACATTCATTTAATTAATACTTCTTAACATTCTAATTGGAATGGGCATTATATTTAAATAACAGAGCAATTACTTTTTAATTTAGAGGACAGAAAATAAGCTAGCTAGCACTGACTGCTGCAGACACTTGTGCTAGAGCAGTAAATTACAGCCTAGTTTTCTGCTACAAGCACTTCTTAACTGTTTCTAATTTTGCTTCAATAAAACATACAGTTGTCTTTGCTGCCATCCACTAATAATAACTTCTGTCTTACGACCTGTTCTGCTCTGCCTTTAAGCAAACTCAGGGAGATTTCTGTCACGAATTTTAACCAGAGCAGTTTAAAGATGTAGAACAAGTAACTTCTCTCCTGTGTTTCTCTGATCGTCCTTTTCTGTTCTCTGACCACCTTTCCCACGTTACATGTTTCTGACAGGTAAAAGCAGATTTCCCTCTTTTTGCCTGAATATCCCTTACCCATACTCCTGCTCTGTTTCATGCATTTCTTACCACCTTTGCTGGTAAGCAGGAATATGAATAAAGAGCTAGGAACAGTAACAGGTAGGATTTCACATTCTGTTTAAACTCATACTACACTTTTAAATTTGTTCCTTACATTTCATTTTTTTCATCCACAAAAGGCTCCTTTTGAGAAATAACTTTGCTATACAACATTCTTTGTCAGCTCCAATCTCTTTGTGTAGAATTGTATCTTCAGTACTTCTGAAGATCATATATTTGACACAGTTTTCTATTTTGTATGGTTGAGTACACCAGAGTTTCTAATTAAGGTTCATGGCCAGAAGCAACAACTAGCAAAATGCCTGGGGAAAAAAAAAGATACTAACAAAACTATTACCCCTACATGACCTCAGATCACCATAACTGCAATTCTACCTCCACTCCTTTAGTTTGGTCATCTGCACTTTCCTTTTCATTGAATCACACAGACATCTGGCTAATCATTTTATACAGAGCAGAAATCTGGTGAACCTTGAAAGTTCAACACTGAAGATGGAGGAAAAGAAATTTATGTATACAGTTTTTCCAAATCTTTCTCCTGAATGCATTATTTCCAACATACAGCACTGCCTTTCTACTCACTTTGTAATTTCTTTATTTACAGGAAAAGAACTCTTCAAATAAAAAAAGGCACTGCATATGCTAGATGACATTGCTGGCTTTCTTTATGACATCTGAATCGAATTTTCAGCCAATGAAGCAGTAGCACAGAAACATGCCTTTTCGACACTCCTTCTGGGGTAACAGCCCTTCCCAGTTACCAGTGCATGTCCTGAATCTCCTCTCACATAATCCTTCTCCACATCTTCCCAATCATTGAATACTTCTACATTTCTTTCAACCACTCAACATCATCCTTGGTCCACTATGAGAGAAGTTGCACCTACCTGGATTTGTCATGGGATCCTATCCGACTCAGTCCACCAAATGACCCACAGGTTGGGAACAGGTCCCTCCAGCAGGCAACATCTCCAGCTGCCCCCTGAGCAGCAGCATTCTTGCTGCCCCTACCTGCTACGATCTCAAGTGCTATCTTTGCTTGCAGAAGAGGCTGGGTAGATGGCCACAGGGCAGATTTATGCCATAAAGATTCCTTTCCAAGTGAATTTCTGTAAAAAATTCCCAGCTGTTTGCTTGGGCTGCTGTATGCGTTTCTAGGGAAGAATAACATGGAAATTCTGGAGCCTAAAATAGCCTAAGAAAAGAATTTATGTAAAATAAATGAATAAATATAAAAACAAAGAAACAAAAAATCCTCTGAACTACATCACAACGTAGGAAATTTTTTTTGGCATTCTTCTATCCAATAATCAATGTTTAATGATATCCCACTTCTCTGCTGCCCCTGAGTTGGCTTTGGGGAGGATTGCCATGGAACAAATAAAGCAGTGGACAACTTTAACAAGCTCTGATATTTCATTCCCAGTGCTCTGAGTACACTTTGAGGTCAACATAAAAATCTGAGTGGGTCATATATCTGTGCCCTTTCATGCATAAGCTAGAATCAGCAACTTGAAAGATACCCCACTAACAAAGTGAAAAAGATGCAGGAGGCCTGCTGAGGTAACAAAATAAAGGCAAAGGAAACAAGCTGAGCTGGAAAGTCTCAGCAACCCAAGCTGCCTCCAGCACTAAAGATTGCACCACAAAGCATTTTTAAGAGAAAAAAACACACACACATATAGCTTTTATTCCAAGCTAGCTTTTCTGCTGAAGGCTAATTATATTCCAGATATTATCTTTGCTTGAATTTTCTTGTTTCACTGTTTGCTTTTTAACTACAAATAATCCAGAAGTTGTGTCAGAGTGCACAGACCTGAAAGTGCTTCCCTAGGTTTCCAACACAAAAGAATCATTTGAACATTAACATATATAAAATGATAGCTAGAAATCTTCAACTGATGACCATGCAGATCCAGCATGAATCTCCAAATCAGCCATGCATTGATGACTGCTGGAATACAGGGCCAGCACACATACATCATACACACATGGAGACCATCATACTTGCAACTATCATCAGGCACTGACTCTACAAAAATAACTACCCATTTGCGTTCACCATACTTGTTAATAAGAACTAATCATAAGGAAATTAGTGGCTTCAGGTCAAGTAGGCTTAGAAGAACCACAGAAGTATTTTTCTACTGCAAGTGGGTGATAATGTAACAACTGCAGACTTGCCTTAACTTTAAGCACGGAAGAAAACATCTTAGCATCTTCAGACACTCCTCCAATGTACATTTTTTTGGTAAAAACGGGCGCATGATCGTTTTCATCCTTCACTTCAATAAACACTTTGGCTGTATTACCTAAAACCGGGAAAGAAAAGCAAAGCTAGACCATTAGGCAGTCGATCTTTAGCACCTATTGGAGATTACATGTTCACAGCCCAAATGGATCCTGTGAAAAATGTGCACGGATGACACTGTAGAAATAAACATTTAAGAAATGATAACACATCTGGTATTAAAAACATGAGCTTGAAGGAGGTCAAGGAGTTTCATGCTTTTGCCCCCCACCTTTGCCATCTTTTGTTACAGAAAATGAGTGTACACCTGTATTTTGTTACTGTGGCTGTATGAATTTGCACGTAGGCAGAATGCTGCCATGGCTTTCTTTAGAAAGCAAACTACAGGGGATTAGAATAGAAAAGCAGAAGACAGAACAGCATGCTTCAGTAACACAGATCTGCTCACATTAAATTCTCACAAGCGTTATAAAGAGGTAATGAACATGCAACGTATGCTAATAACTAGGCTATAAAGAAAAGCTTGCCTTTTTCCCTTCATGTGCAACTTGCTTCATATATTTTAATTCATACAAATTAACACATATAATATACATTTAATTCATAGTTCCATGCAACTACTTAATGAGGAGCTCTGCAGCACTGTCTGTTAGCTCCAGAAGACCAACATGATACTCAACAAGGCAAATCAATACAGCTCCATCAACACCTGCCTAAGCACAAGTATTAGAGGCTCAACACACCTTCTAGAAAAAAAATAATAATACAGCTGTTAAATAGTTACTGCTCCACTGTTAAACAATAAACATCTCTTTCTTCCTGTAAGGAAAAATGGTCCAGCAAAAACTATGGACCTGCTGCAAAGAAAGGTGCAACTGCACAGCCATCAATATCAAGATTGGTTTGTCTCATTCAGAATTGTGTAATCCATAAAGGATGCTGGAAATGATGGCATCCAGTTCATTAAAACCACATTTTCAAGCGATAAATTGACTCATTTCAGAGTTGATTTTCCCAGTCTCTTTCAGTGCCAGTGTAATTTAGATGCTACACAGGTGCCATGCTGATTGGCATTAGTTTCCAAAAGCAGGCTCATTTAGAAAGAGCTTAGTGCTTCTTCAGTTAAGGGAAAGCTCGTTATAACTATATATCTCAGACTGCCCATGTCATCCAAAATGTTGCAGGTAAGGGGTCCTGATGATGGCAAATATGGAGTTCATAACATCAATGGGAATTTGAGAAAACTATTTAAAATGTCATCCACTGTACTAGCATGTAAAGAAGAAAAAAGAAAGGATGAAAAGAAAAAGGGAAATGACATTTCCTCAGAGGACTAATGATTTTTGCACTTGCCACACTGATCTGCACAAAAGGTTAAACTACTTGTAGGTGCTTTTACACCAAGGAAAAATGACTTCATATGAAGCTCTCTTTTTAGACTCACAAAAAATAAGCCACAGGCCAACAAAAAGATTTAAGCATCTGAATGTTGACATAGTGATCTGTAATCATGTTCAGTTTGCTTGCTTTAAAAGAATGCTTCCATGTTATTTATTATGGTGAAGAAAAACGCCCGTCCAAGAGTTGTTGTAAATTCAGTCTCAGTTAAAAACTGCAGCCCCACAAAGAAGGCAATTTCAGCAGGATCACAGCACTGCATGCAGTGACCTTCCCCTGCTGAGCTAATAGACAGTTCCATCAATGGCTGGCACCAGTTTTCTACTGTAAGAAAGGGCCCAACTGCATCCCATTTGGTGCTGCTAGGAGTAGCATTTGCTAACCCACACTAACTCTCCATAATGCTCATCAAATATCTTCTGTATAGAGCTCACAAGTGGCAACATTTTATGCTGGTTTCGGTGAGGAGGCTGAGCCTTGTGCAAAGTTTGCTTTGCAATTTGCTCAAAACCATTTGTTTAATTTGTTAGTAGTTCTCCGAGCTGCCAAAATGCTGATTTGTTCAGCAATGGTTGAACACTTCGAAAATGAGAACATTATTACACAAAGCACAAAGCAAATGAAATACTCCACGTATTTCCAGACTGACATTAGTATCACTGGTGTTGAATTAAACATACACACTCTATCTTGCAGCCGCTTACAGAGAATCATAGAACCCTTAGAGCTGGAAGGGACTTTCAAAGGTCATCTAGTCCATCTCCCCTGCAATGAACAGGGACATCTATCACTACTTCAGGTTGCCCAGCCTTGCTGTGGAATTTTCAGGCACGGGGCATCTACCTGGGCAGCTTGTGCCAGTGCTTATACCTCATTCCTTCAGGCAGATGAACAGGAACATGGTGGCAGTGAACTCTGCACTGTACTGTGGCTTCAGTCTGATTCCAGCCTGCAGCTGGCCACAGTGAGTGACAAGCAGCCAGCTGCAGAGGTTGCTGTATTCTCACGTGGAATAAGCCTACAAGAAGCCCACATTGGAATCCCTGGTCAGAAATAGAGCCGTGCCTATGAAGGCAGCACCAGAGCCTCTGCGATGGGGATGCCCCAGCTGTGCTGCTCCATCCTGTTGGACATTCCTGCAGTCCTGAAGGTCAGCCAGCCCACGAGTGACATTTCTGCGCCATCACCTCCTGCAAGGTCTCCTGTATCTCAATCGTCTCCTCTCTTCTGTAATGCACTGTGAGAACTGCAGTGCACAAAAGGCACAGATGCTTTTCAGGCATCCTCAGCTTCTAAGCACCTAACATACTGCATGGAGAACTCCAAGTGAGCAATCATTCCCCAGGCCACAAGATAAGGCTTTTGGATTCTTTCAGCTGAAGGAGAGTAAAAGCATCCAGAAAAGCTGCTCTGAAGGGAGCCTGATGAACCTCTTCAAGAGACAAAGCTCATGTATCTAGAATAGTTAACTTCAGAAGCAAAACCAGCAGCCCTAGGGAGATGGTCAGAACCACTGTGTGCTAACACTTACAGATGTTCTTTCCAAACATGGTTGCAGAAATCTCTTTTCTACTACCACTGCTTACTTCAGTGGCTTAGTTAAGTGCCTGCTTCATGACAACCCACAGTTTCTGGCTAGACCACAGAAATTAAGCTGAACTAAAAGAACAGTATTTGAACAATGGGACATCAGAAGGTGGTTGAACTCTGATTTGAGTGCTACCAGATTTGTTTTACACTGTGCTTTCACCAATTTTATGTCACTGGTCTACCACCACGTGCCTGCCAAAGCAGCAAGCTGATACAGTTGCTTTTCATACACCATAAATATTAACATCCAAAAACATCTAGGGAAACCACCCCAGATATGCACCGGCAGAGGAGGCAGATTTGCAGTCCTTTGGGCTGCAGAAAGTGATTTGTCCATCTGTCACAGCTCCCACCTTTGGGCATGAGCGTGGCTCACACAACACCTAACGTAGTATTTAGCAAAGCTGACTGACATGAAAACACCATGGAAGTGCATTATCCTCCCAGTTGGCCTAACGCTTTTGAGGTATCTTACCTCTTCACTTTCTGGGAGTGAACTTGATTTTTGAGAAGAATGTGTGCTGCTCTGAATCCTGATGCAGGCCTTAGAGTTAGGAGGGATAACTACAGCCCTTCCTTACCCCTGCATCAGGCCGCAGGCAGACACAAAGAGGGCACTCACAATATCTGAGAAAGAAATTTGCACAGCAAGTCAGTGCCAGCGCAACTGTAGAAAAAACAGATTCTGTTGTTTGCTGTTTGTTTTTATTCTCAATAAAAAACAGTAAAATCACCACATGGTTCTTGCATCTTTAGGAACCTGTAACACGTACCTGCTGTTCTTCCTCCCACTGCAAACTGGGGTCAATTAGATCAGCGAAAGTACAGGCAGAAATGAAAAAGGGGATGCAGAAGAGACTACAAATGACACCACAAGCTTCCAAGTGAAGATGCAGGAGAGAAGATCAAGATACAGGGCAGAGCTACACCACACAAGTCCATGCACAAGTCCACGTCAAGAGAAATCTCCCTTTCCCCTCCCATCGTGAGAATATCACTTACTGAAGAGGCAATCTTAGAGACATTGTGAATGTGAAACAGCAAAATGTGCAGCACAGTGACCTGAAGCCATCAACAATGCCTTCTGGTTTCCTCAACAACAAATTGAGCCAGAAGCTCAGGTGACTTCTCCTGAAGACGAGCATTTCAGACAGCGCTCTGCCAGCTGGTACCACCCTTCCCTCAGAGGCTAATTGCTGACCAATCTGTTTGCATCCATGTCCGTCTGCAGACAGACACTGGCACAGCCTGAAGTACCTGGCTGAGCAGCCACAGAGGACAGGTAATGCTGTGCTCAGATGGCAGTGGTAACTCAAGGTGAGAGAGCAGATGACATACATGCATACTTGGGGAATGAGAAGTGCTTTTCTCAGATGCTGGAAACTGCAAACACCTGAAAATGTGAGGCTGCTTCCTCTCTTCTGTGTTCTCAGGGATTTGTGAGGTCCTTTTGTCCATGGCACTCAAAAACAAACACATTCTGGCTCTGCTGTAGGGCTCTTCTTCCGTATCAAAGCGTGAAGACCTGCTATCTCCCACCATAATTCACATTTTGTGTCTGGCAGAGGGACCAGCTCGTCCCTGCTCACGATTGCTTTGATTCTTAAAACTGGGACCATGATTACTTTGGTGATAAAACCCCTTCCCTCTCTTTGCAAGTCTCCACTGCTCTTTCTCAGCGTGTTTGGGCAGCGCTTCCTCTTCTCTCATCACTCTGCCTTCCCCTGTCTACTCCTGTCCCTTCCTCCTCACCAGCAGTTGTCCTGAGCACTCTTCCTCTGGGTATCAAACTTCAGGACAGTGAAGTGCTGATGAACACTCCCAAAAAGCCAACTGTTCAAATGAGAAAAGAAATGATGTTTAGTCTGTTCTTGGTCAAGAAGTACTTTTATTCAGTGAATAGTTCATTGTGCTGATATAAAATATAGATTTTGAAGGCCCTATCTGTGGCAGGGGGGTGGAATGATGATCCTTTGGGTCCTTTCCAACCCAAGCCATTCCATGATTCCATGATACCTTCCCTTCAGCTCACTACTTCACACCTCTTTGGAGAGAGGTGCTTCTCACCCTGGGATTCATGACAAAGCAGTGCCTGCACAGTGCAGAACACATCCTGCCATACACAGCTCTGTGCCGCTCCCTTGATGTAAATATTCTTCCAATTCTCCCATCCTACCCAGTGAGGGAAAACTGAGAACTTCTAGCTGGAAGCTAATGACCACGATCCTCAATTGTCTCACAGTATGCTGTGAGCCTATAGTTTATAGACAATCTAAGGAGCAAAGAGCAGACACGCACACAAAAAAGACCCAGCTACTAAATTAAACTGAAACAATGAAGTTCATTAATACTTGAGGTCAGCAAGGGTTCAGCATCACCAGATACCGATTCCTCTGGCCAGACTTCTAACTTTTTAACTTCACTATCATCAGAAGAGCTGACATTTCGTCCATTCAAATGAAATATAAAAGCACTGTAATTTCACATTACGAAGCTTCAGTGAAAGTTACTCACTTAAGAAGCTCAGTTTCGCTAAATGTGAGAGCATGATTTTCCATGATTAAATATCGTCAAAAAGGAAAATGGAAAGACTACTACAAATGCAGGAATCAAACCAAGAGGTCGAGGAGTCTCCATTACAAAGGCCTAGGTAATTTAGTTAGCCAGATACTTGTAAAGTGTTTTACAAATACATCATCTACCAAATTCTTCAGCTATCTATGCAGCAAACTGTAGACTGAAAAATTAATATATGCTATTTACTTGTGGATATCCCAATATGTACAGCAAGTGCGTGTCTGTTTCAACTGAAAAAACTGTAAGCACTGGCCATTACCAGGTATCCCTGAATATAATAACTTGGCCACCATCTTTCTCGAGCTGCTGCACAGAAGGGAGCACTGATCCCATGTAGACCATGAATGGGAGAAGGGACACTGGAGTACGGTATTGTACAGAAATGCAGCTTTCGCAGACCTCCCCCAGGCACAAAGTGATGAGGTCAGCTGGTGCTGACTCCCTGTTTCTCTTCCTCTCTTGATATGTCATCAGTGGTGGATGTCATTGCTGATAATGTCATTCAACTTCTGATCGTGGAATAATCCCTATGTACTGTGCCACAAATGCACGTGTATAATCCCTGTTATGGAAGAAGGTATATCTATCAAAATATGCTTTCATTTTCCATAAGTCTTCTGCTGGTTGCACAGGGAGCTGTCACATATGATGTCTCAGGTCATACTGCATTATCACAGTTTCACAGCACATTCTCAAATATTGGGGTCTGTTATTATCACAGAAAAGCCTGGGTTGAAATAGACCTTGAAGATCATCTGGTTTCAACCCCCTGCTGTGTGCAGGGTCGCCAACCAGCAGCCCAGGCTGCCCAGAGCCACATCCAGCCTGGCCTTGAATACCTCCAGGGATGGGGCATCCACAGTTTCCTTGGGAAACCTGTTCCAGTGCCTCACCACCCTCTGGGTGAACAACTTCGTCCTAATATGTAACCTAAACCTCCTTTGTCTCAGTTTAAAACCATTCTCCCTTGTCCTATCACTATCCACCCTCACAAACAGCAGTTCTCCCTCCTGCTTATACGCTCCCTTCAAGTATTGGAAGGCCACAATGAGGTCTCCCCTGAGCCTTCTCTAAGCCCAGTTCCTTCAGCTTTTCTTCGCAGGAGAGGTGCTCCAGCCCTCTGATCATCATACTAACCTCAGTAACTTAAAAAAAGGAAAAAGGAAAAGGCAAGAAAATTATTGTTAGCTACCAATTTCTATATTGCAAGCAGATTTTCCAGTAATATATTACTGGAAGAAAAAGCATTGTACTCCATTTTAAATTTTATCCCCTGAATTATAATCTCTAATTTATACACTTTCACAAACGTGCACCAAATCAGCACAGAAGTAAACTGGAGCTGGGTTTCCTAATATTTATGGCTATTCATTAGAACAATGATTAGAAGACTAATTACAGAACAGGACAGCAGAATCAGCTAAGCACAGCCCTTCCTCTGCGACTCAGCAGCTATTAATTCCACAGATCACAACCCATGGGGTTGGAAAGACCATCTGCCATGGGACAGCGTGGTCACCTTTGACACCACTGGCTGGCACTTGGGCTCCCTTCCTGGCAAAGCTTTGACCAAAGAGCTGACACAGCTGCAGAGTGGAAGGGAGTGCTCACCTTATACCTGAGGCATAACTCGCCTAGTGCTCCCTGTTCCTCAGGGCAGGCAGAAAGGTGACGGCCCAATGCTATTGACCCCTGTGGAGTCCTCAGCTCACATGAGGGGGAATGCACTGAGGTGGTACAGCAGCACAAATGACTTGAAATAGACTTACAGTCAGTTTCCAGTGAAATGGGAACGCAGTATTCTCATAGCCTTTAAATTATGTTCAATCCCTCGCTACCTTAGAGGAGTTTCTCTATTTGACATTCCCATGCCCTGGGCTTACTGCCATCGAGACCATGATGGTCCTTAGCTAGATATCATAAAATCCAGCCAAAAAAAAAAAAAAAAAAAAGACAAATATCACATATGAAAAAAGCTTGTAATGTTAAATTTTTTTTTTTTTTTTTTTTTTTTGGTACAAGCTTTTGTAACTAGAGCTCAAACATGGCTTAAATAGGAACGTGTCAAAGATGGGATGGGACATTAATTGAGACACGTTCAAAGTCAGACTGCCCAGGCCTTTTCCTTACAGGAAGCACAACAAAATCTCCAGCAGTCCTTTTGAAGTCAGTCATTCAAACAAGAAAATCATTAAAAGGAGAAAAAAATCTCTCACACTTGGAGACAGCCAAAATGAAACAGTTGGTAAACAGAACTCCTTTGTGCCTGGAGGCTCTGAAAAGAAAATTCCTGCCACAGGCCATCCTTTTCTCCAATTTGCTCTCAGATGGGGTTGTAATAAGCTCCCCGAATACCCCCAAGAGGTGCTTAGGACATCTTGTTCTTCCTGTCACCCTTGCTGCCTATCCATCCCATATTCCTCTCTGTAGAGTCCTTGTGTTTGCTGCCTTCCATTACTCTCCTGTGGCTCATGCTCCGTTTGTTCAGAGCTTACACATCCCCACACACACAAGTCCCCAGCCCAGCAGGGAGGAACAGTTTGCACTTGGGCTGCATAATGCATTTATGAAAAACTGTCACATTCTCTCATGGAAAACTTGAATTACACTGAAAATGTTTGATCTGTGTCATCAGCTCGCTATATGTATACAAAAATGAGCTCTATCTAGGTCAGTGAGATCTCTGTATAACACAGATGTGCTTTGGGAGGACCAAACCCAAGGGTTATCATGCAGAGAACAAGAACAGAGATCCACAAATGCACACTCTGCCTTTCTCAAACCATCATCACTGCTCAATTTCTGAGAACACAACAGTAGCGAGACTGCAGTTAACAGTATTATAAAAAATAAGAATACATTAAAAAGATACTCAGCAATTAGGATCTTTAAACTTACTTTTGGATGGGACACGCAGGTTGGATCGTACCACTTGTAATGAGTCTGCCTGAACTCGAAGTTCGTAACTTGTCACTCTTTCATAATCCAAAGGCTTTTTAACAGAGATCACACCTGTTCTGTTATTAATAGCAAACATATCTGAAAGCCAGCAAAAGAACAGAAGTTTTGTTAATGACAGAATGTTTCTATTTTGTGACAGCTCTGCTTTGACACCACTGCAGGCAGCATGCTAGAGCTAGGGTACATATTGTCCCCAGTGGAAGAGACACACATTGGACATGGAGATGACTTTACATTGTTAATAAAGAGATACTGTAAGGGTACAGAACTTCTCAACAGAGAAGGCTAAGTGCAAGCTCTATATAAAGGAAGTTCACCTGTTTTTAAGGAGCAAAGTCTGCTTCTGCACCTGTTTTTGTATGTGGCTGGACAGGCTTGATAACAGCAGCAGGAACAGTCCCTCCTGATTGTACTGGTGAGGTGGGACCTCACTTCAGCTCACTTTTCCGCTAGTCACTGTTTCTTGAAAATTTCTGATGCATGCATTGTGCTCAGCACGCTTACTGAGTTACCAGTACTTACCTTCTTCATTTCCTGACACAATTGAATATACAATAGTTTGGTTCAAGGCAGCAGCCATCACCACAGTGACCACAGTTCCTTTTGGTGCACTTTCACTCACTGGAGGGGGTCTGCAGAAATGAACAAAAGTATCTGTGTTATCCACCCTGATAACAATATTGCCTGAACAGCAGAATACTGACAAACTCACCCTTCAGTTGGCAATCTCAACCATCCATTATGCTGCCAAAGAAGGATGACCTGCAGTAAGGAAGCTTTAACCCCTGCCTTCTGCAAATGCAAAAAAACCCAATTGTGGGCCAACCGCCAAGAGGTGAGAGTATAAAGATATAACAGCCTTTTGATATGAGAAATGAAAAACAGGAGATAACGAGTAAGAAATAGCAGAAACACAAGAACCATCACACCCTGATAAACTGCAAGTAAAACCTTAGTCCACAACAGCTCTTTCATTACACTTTTACTGAGAAATCTGTAATCTACCAGGAACATGTGCAGGAAAATTCCTACATGAGTAACCCTCTTTAAAATCTGAACAGTGAGCACTGAAAAGCCACCTTCATGGGAACTTCCACGCTTCAGAAAGAGCTGGAAGTTGCTCTAATCACTCATTTCCTGTCATAAAAACGAAGATGCTTTCAGAAAATTAACTGCAATCCGAGCATATAGATGTGTCTTTTAATTGTTTTGTAAATTGGACGTGATTCACTGAGCACTGAGGTGTGAAAAAAGGAAAAAGACTGCACTACTAACATTTATCTCATCTTCTCCATATTCTCCAGACAGTGCAAACTCATGAACTCATGTTGTATGAAAATAATGACTGTCTTCCAGAAGCAAACCCAAGTTACTCCTCTCCCTCTCCTGTTGTTCAAATGCTCTGTCTCCTTGGAAAATGTGATGAGTAACAGTCTGAGATGCTGTTTCCTCCAGGAAACCACGACGACTTTCAGATAAATGAGGAGTTCATTTGCGCTAATGAATTCTCACATGGCAGAAGTATTTCAGTTTTGAATTCTCCAGAATCCTCAACAGGATCTGTACCTCCACTAATTTCAGAGCATATTTTAAGCAATCTTTCTTTCAACTTCCTCCAGGGATTGTTAGAACACGTCACCCCGCCCCATACCTTTCCCATACCAAGAGCAATAAGTTGGGTTCCCAGTTTGCAATCTGAGCTGTTGAATCAAGCCTACACTTCACCTTCGCACACCAAGAGACCAGTCTGTCCTTCATTACAGACTTCTCCTTTGGGATGAAATCACCACAGGTCCATTTTCTACACTGCACTGCTCCTGCCCCAGATTATCCATAAAGAATAAGCCAAAGGCAAACTGTATCCATGACTCATGGGGCTATGATGTCCTCTTTCTTCCCTTGTGACATCTTCCATCACTTTATTCCCTTCATTTGTTTTGTCAGTGTAGAGGGCCTAGGTCCTCTTTAATTCTTTGCATCTTCCTCAACACATTGGGATACCAATTCCTCTGAGATGCTTTTCAATACACAGATAAGGTGGAAAAATATACTTCCAGGCTGAGACACACTGTGCCATAACACTGGCCCTTTGACTCTTTTGCGAAAAAGATTATGGTATACTTGCTTTTACTCATTTAGACATAGCGCAGATCACCCTGGCTTCCATTCTTCTGCCTCAAATGTGCTATCAGCAGTAGAATTCATTACTGGTGCCCCATTTATTAAGCTACAGAACTAGTGTTTCACAGTGCTTATTAACAGGCATTTTACAAATGCAAAGGTTAGTAAATCTTAGAGAAAAAAGGCTACAAATCTGAAACCATTTCAAGCTGTAGCCTTTTTTTTTTTTTTCTTTTTTTCTTTTTTCTTCTTTCTTTTTCTTAAAAGAGGTCCATGATGCAGGCCAGAGAGGAAAATCAAGATCCACCTAATGTCATTTACTATATTAGTTTTTCTTTTTCTTCTGAGGCACTTAGTTTGAACAAAAACCCTATGACTATGTACATACAAAACCCACAATTCATCTCAAGCACACTTTCAGTTTATTCTTTTAATAGAAATGGCCTTGTAGCTTTCCTTCTGACACAGTTGAATTTAATGAATTGACAAATCAATATTTATTAGGAAACAGATTTTGTGCTCACTATGAGAGGCCATGGACAGAGTGGACAGAAAACTGCCATGGTAATGTTATTGATTTCATTTCCCTGATTAACTAAGGTGATCAAGTTCAAAGGGAGCAATGCATCAGTGGAATTAAAACATACAGCCAGGCTCTTAACACCTTGCTGAATTGTACTGACGTGAACCAGTAAAAGACAAAGGTATTTAACTGACAATATATGGTTCTTTATCCTGTACTACAAGCTCTAACAAGCTTTCTTAGGGGATAAGCTCATCATCTGGTATTTTTTCTGTAACCGTCACAGCAACATCTACGTTGGATGACATTCTCTACAGTGCTTTGACAGGAATAATAAATACTATCTTGCTAGAATGCAGGATGGGATGACTCCAATTGAGATGCAGTGGAAACCCTGTAGGGTCCTCGGTCTCAGCATGCCACCCCACTGCCCAAGCCATACCCAATGAGGCACAGTAGGAAAAGAGGGCATGAAAGTAGCAGAGCACACAACAGAGCAGCCTAAAGGTTTGTGCCATGCTAAACTAAGGTTGGATTTGGAAAGAATAAAGCACTTTCCAACTGGTCAAAAAATGATGCTTAATAATGTGCATTCTGTCCTACTCTTTGCATTTAGTTATCCTGACCAAACTTAAGAATTGCCTGTATTTACATTCTCTCTTTAAAGCCTCTACTTCATAAGTCATAAACGTTCCCTCAAAAAAATCCAACAAAAACAGACCAAAAAAAGAAAAAATGGCATGTAACATAACAAAAACAATATTAAAATACATCTACTGGTTATAAAGAAAGACATAGAAAAAGTAAGAAAAGATGTACACGAGTTATAAAAAGGTAACTTCTTTTAACTTGCTACATCTCAATTATTGTTACTTTGGATCAGAGGAGGAAATGGAGACAGGATACATACTAAATACATTGGTAAGGTATGTTTTTTAAACCCCAAAGTGAAATTTAACCTTTTCCTTATTTTCCCTTTGCTGAAGAAATCAGACTCTCGTTCATTTTTCAATTTGTCTGCTATCCAATGTGCTTTAAATGCACCATGAAATTTTTCTATCTCCAAAAGCATGAACATGAGATTTAATCAAAAATTAAATTTAAAACCAGCAAACCCAATAATAAATTGGAAAATTGGTTTAGTACTGAAGTTTAATAGCATGATGTGCACACACGCTGCACTGGACACATCAGCTGACTGTTCTCTGGATTTTATTTTAGTTCATGGAGGTCCACAAACATAGCTCGGAAGGTATTTTTAACTTTATTTTTATAATTACATTACTAAAATTCTTAGCTCAACTTGATTAAAACCTCATATTGACCTCTCCTTGTAAAATAATCTCCCTATCTTCTCCTATATTACAGTTTTTGGAAATGTGTTGGCCTTATCTACTTTTAATACTTAATGGCATTTCACCTGAAGCTTTCTGGCCGAAATATTTCTGAACATTGCACCCGTTCCTGCACAGACCTTCATCTTATTCCTCCTGGGAAGCAATTTCCTTTGGCTTTTTGTCTGTCTGATGTTTTGCATTGAAGAGAAATCAAGTAAGTCATTAAAAAAAATGTACTTTTCTGGAGAAAGGTCAAGTGTAGAAAGAGAAATAAATGTTCTAAAATGAGGTGAGCTAAAAGTGAAGTTAAATGGAAACTGAGAGAGCTGAGAACAAATCTACAACAGAAATGCTTGAAATATGCCTCACTGTGCAGTTGAGTTAAATAAAACAAAGTTTAATTGGTGTAGCACTGGTGATAATAATAGAAACAAGCAAGCAAGAAGTAATGGCACCTCCTCTTGTTGTTTCATCAACATTTAGGCTACCTTGGCTTCTCCCAAAAAGTAAAGGACCTAGCCACATTTCCATGCTGCAATGGCATTCTCATTGTCCAGCCTGCGCAGCTCTAACAATCTGAAGGGTTTGTCAGAGACTGTGAGTCTTCTTCCTTCTTTCCACAGAAAAAAGTTGTTAATTAGATACATCTACCAAGCAGTGCATGTTCAAAGTGCGCTGAGAAGGATGACGCGTTCTTCACTGTACTTAACATCCTCACTTTCTGCCTCAATCCTCAAATGGGTTCAAGACATTCTGACCTTTTCATGGCATTTACATCCGAAACAGATGACAAGGGAGTCTGGGCATTGCTGAAATGAGCCTCTGTCATAACCTATTATCTTTTAAAGTGAGCGTCAAATTTTATTCCCAGGAGCTCTCTTGTCAGTAGGCATCATGCATTTGCGTGATCCCACTGATTTTTGTAAATTACAGCTGAGGACATGAAGACAAAAATACTTCTGTCAAACATTACTACAGAAGTGAAAAAAGAAAAAATCCCTGACGAGCAGAACGCGGATCTCTCTCACATTCGCAAGTCTGACAGAGAGATGGGTATCAGTGGGATCAAATCTAAGACTAAAGATAACACAGTGGTTTTGTGCTCTTATCCGGCTGACAGTTGGTTGGGTTTAATGCTACGTTTGTGTCAGTACATCTCTTCCACTTCACCATTCCTGGAGTGATCTGGTTCTACACTTCAGCCATGGTGCCAAAAGAATCCTCAGCCCTCACCCTCACACCAAACACAGCAAGGCAGACTTCCTGCATGCACCCAGGCCCCATGCTACTCCTGGTGTAATCGGGGCAGCTGAATGGAACAGTTGAGTCACGGCTTGAACCTCTGATTGACCACCTGCGGCAAGCAATGAGTCAGCCATGGAGCACAGGTGAAGGCAATTCAGCTGTGTGACCAGAAGGGGTGGAGACTGGCTGCACCTCTCCTAGACCCCATTTAAGGGCTGACTGTCAAGGAAGGGTCTCTCTCTGGATATTGCTCTTCTTGGAGTTTTTGGTTATTATTGTTGTTGTTATTATTATTATTATTATTATTTGTGAGCCCAGAACACAGATAAGCTTCTCCATTTATTTCCATCTATCCCTTTCCAACATGACAATCTTTCCAGCTATATGTTCTCTAAAAAACAGCTTAACCACTCTGTATACTTGTTAATTATATGGTAGCACACAGCTAGAGGCACTGCTTGAGGAGTAACATTAATTAAAATTAGAGTTTCCACCTTATTTGGTAAAAAGTAGTATGAGATTTTAATAACTGTGATGTAGCACTACTTAGCAAAAGAGGAAAAACAGGGATCCTTCTACTACACTGTAAGCATCTAATTCCCTAATTTTTTCAATGAAAGGCCTTAGTATCTGCTGCAGAAAACATTCAATTTTCTTATATTTCATACCCACATGCTGAAGTGTGCTTTTGTACTTGGTAACAAATAATTGCCATGAGAACACCCCATACAGTACTGATCCCAGGGCAAAATCACATCCGTTTTCCTCAAGCTAAGCCTTCACTGACACCTGAGGCCAATTACAACTGCATGTTGGGGAAAACACTGAGGCTCCCTCCAACTCAGAGATGCTAACATTAAAAATGTTGCCAGTGGCACTTCCCTCCTTTTCATGTCTTTCCTTCATTAAATGCATATTCCACAATAGGAAACACGGGATGAGCAGCACTAAGACTTGACCGGCTTGAGAAAAGGATTATCCCCATAGAAACTTTAAATCTACAAGTGTCTTACGAGACAGTCTTGAGGGACAAAACCAACATCCTTACAAGAAGGGGGAAATGACCCATCCTATGAGCACTGCTTAACATGGAAGGGAACTCAGTGAGGAAAGAAAAACTTCAGTAAACAGAGGCCTGAAGAAATAGAGCTCATGAGCACCCTGATGAAAAAATGACCACATTTAAGTCAGAAACATATATCCTGACACACTGACCTGCTGTTTTATTTAGGAAGCACCTTGATTCCTTAGTAAAGCCAATCTGCTTGTGTGAAACAAGTTATGGCCTCTGAAAGTGCTTTGCTTATTGAACGGATGTGCCAATGACAAATAAGAATGGCTTGGAAACCTCACTGCTGCTCACCACCCCAAAACGCTCCCTTCCCCCTCAGATCTCTCATGTCCCTGGGTTGAGCTGCTCTTCTCTGTCCTCGTTTGAAGAAAGGACATTCTCTGCTGCTGTCCTAATTTTCAAAAAGAACTTGTCAGGAGATTTTTTTGAGAGATGTACAGATGAACTTTTTTCCTCCCCCAGGAATAGCTATTTTTTCTTCATATTAGTATTTCTTTCACTCATTTGAAAAGAAGCCAAACTCTTAGAATAGTCACAACAAGAACAGCAAAGATGCTTCTAACCAAGCCCCAGACGTTCATAACAAACACGCTGGTCTTTGTTTGCCACACAGTAAAGTGCCACACAGTGTATGTTTTGTTGAACAAGAGAAGTCACATGTCACAAAATCTCTCCTTTGCACAGAACATGTTTTCACGGTAGTGTGTTGTGCCCAGCATAGAAGCACAATGCCACACGACATTTGCCTCCTCCAACACCCTCAAAGCCCCAGCTTCCCAGATTTCTTTGTATGCTGGAATGAAACTTCATATTAACATACAAGAGGATGCATAACTTGAAACAGGATGTGGACTGATAACACAGCACTAACAGAAACTGTAAGTTTCCTTAGCAGTCTCCTTTTTCTGCTAAGAAATGGTTGAGCACCTGTTTAATGTGCCCGCAGACACTAATTAGGAACCAATGCTATTGGTTAACATTTCATTTTCTGCTACAGCAGCACATCACTATTAGCAGTGACCTTCTAGTTGCAAACGGGATGTGATATTTATTAATTAACAAAACAAAAAAGATTCCCAAGTCCCTTTGAACTTTTATAAAAAAAAAAAAAGGTAATATTCTCATAAGAGGACGGGATTGTGAAAGAAATATCTTTATATTCAGCTGAGGCTCACTTCACATCTGTTCTTCACTGTTCCATGGTGCTACTAATTATGATCTGTTAATTAAGAAATCAAAGTGCTGCCATAACCTGTTTGGAAGCAATGGAAACTTCTGGAACAATTACGTGAACTAGGGTTCAATCAAGATGTGATTTGAGATGGAACCATAAGGACTAGATAGCGTGGAAAACAGAATAGCGTGGAAAAGGAATGCTCAAATCAGCTCGTTTGAGCTTCCCCTGGAAGTGATTTATTAGCAGAGACACGGCTATTTCTCCGGCATAAGCAGAACAATATCCAAGTCAGCATTAAAAATGGTAAGAAACTGTGTAGATGACCGCAGCCAGCAAGCCAGCACTGTGCAGCCATGCGGGAAGCCGGGCGTGCTGACGTACCCTCCATCGCCTCTCTGTGCCCCACAGCCCCGGGCCCGTGCTCAGGCTGCAGGGCCGAGGCCCTACCCACACACTGCTGCCAAGTGCCCTGCACACAGACTGGGGCACGGTGCCTCACTGCTGTCAAGTGCTCCAGAGAAGTGGCAAAATCTGGCTGTCAGAACCCTGCAGGGAGATGCGGGGAGAAGAGCATCAGCAGCACAGCATCCTGCCCTGGCAGCACGTGGTCAAGCAGGCTCTGAGGTGGATAGCCACATACAGATAAACATCTGCATGTTTTAGGCCTTCAATGCTTCTTTTTTGCTTCTCCACCTCTGTGTTTTTACTGAATAAGCAAATGACATTCGCCTGCTTTACTTCACATGCACAGCTGCCATCAGCTCTCTCAAAATCACAGTTAATATCCAAGGCAGGGGCAGAGAAGGATCCGAGTGAGGAAGATCCATACTCCTGATACAGTGAAACCCTGCAGCTTCAGCCCCAGGCCAGGAGCACAGAACAGAGCAGGGTACCAGCTGATGTGCTGTGGAGGCAGCCAGGCTGGCACCTAAGGATGCAGCAGAGGGTCACGATTTAGTGGCCATGGCAGTGATGAGTTGATGGTTGATCTGAGTGGTCTCTTCCAACTGTAACGATTCTGTGATCTGCAGTATATTGGCGCCTTCAGAGGACAGCCACGTAAGCCTGAATCATCTCGCCCTTATTGATGGCCTGCAAGGCCCTGGGTTGTCATCTTTACAGCTGCTGAATGTGCTGCTCATCTACTAATGGGAAGTTAAAAGCTGGTGCAGAGGAGGATGCCCTAAAGCACAGCACACCATGGCTGCTGGATGCTTCAGCTTGACCTGCTACTTCCCACCAGAAGAGCTGTCTGATTGCAGCAGATGGCTTTTTGATGTGACTCAGTGGACATCTATCTCAATTATTAGGAACTATAACACACATTATAAAGAAACTGCTCCATGTTGCACATGTTGGTTCTCAGAGACCTTGGCTTCTCTGTACTGTTCCACATACATTGTGCAGTTGCACCTGTAAGTCTTCAGTTATAATTTACAATCCAGACAGAAAAGGTGGTGTGTGGAGGGGAAAAGGCTAATTAATTTCCTATAAATCATGCAGTGTTGCAGTGGGAAAGCCAGCGCGCAAAAGGCATGCCTATAACTTGACTGCTGCCTCCTGCAGAAGTCACTTTAAGGCATGGAAATGTATCAATCAAACCCTTCTGTAGCGTGAACAGGACTCCAGGCAGAGGCCCTCATGTGCTGGGGTGCTTCTGACAGCACAGAGCTGCCAGATCAACAGCTCAAGGCACAGTCACGCTTTCATCTCCCAGCCTCCCCCATGTGGCTAGGCCTTTTTGATCGTGCCATCTGGTCCCCCCTTTGCCTGCGTTTTGTATTTATTTCTGATTTGTAATACATGCTGCAAACTCTGCAGGCACCTTTAGTCTGTAAAAGTGTTCAACTGTGACCTCTTACTAAATCCACAGAAGCGAAGTTTGTAGAAGAGTTAGAAGAAATTGTTGGAATCATCCAGATTAAAGTAATTATGCAAGCAAAGATCAGTACTCATCCACTCCAAAGCCACCAGTTCTAAATTCTCAGAAAATTCTAGTATCCACATCCAGAAGTTTTGTGACAGCATCATTGCTCTGGGCTGACGTTTACCCTAAAGATATATAATGTCAACTAAAACCCAAGGTTTTATGAAACCTGCCAGCTTCAGCTTGCATCACTGTCAGGAACCAAACAGCAACTGCAGTTTGCAGAGTGAGAATCCCTGAAAACCTAAGAAATTGAAAACAGCCCTGCTCCACGATGTCACAGAATCTTAGAACTGAATCAGAAAGTTTGGGGATTATTTTCATTTTATTTCTGACACTGAAGAAAATGAGTAACTCCTTTTGCTGCCCTCAAAAGACTTCTAAGAGTTTAATACAGCAATGTGCATCTCAAAAAAATCACCAAGACTGGAGCAGGGCTATTTCTTTGGAAAGACATGCTGTGCTATTCATCTAATCCTATGAGTTTGTGAGGAGGAGGAGATAAGAGGGGTTACTGAGTTGTCATCTGTAAGCATTTAGGGGATATGGAATGCTTTTTACTTTAAGCTTCCTTTACTGTCGGTAAATAAAGGTTCTAGCTCCTGGGATGAAATTGAAGCTTGAGGTGGCCTCAGGAAATGCACACTTGGTTCGGAAGGCAACGTCAACTCTAACAGCAGATCTGCAGCTTAGGTTCTCTTCCCCTAATCCTGCAAACAAAGACCCTCTGGTGCTTTAAATGGAAGTGCAAAAACTCTTCCTGCTGTAGAAGAGGACCCCACTGTGCTGCTCCAGCAGTTGTGCCGGCTCCTGAGGCACGGTGAATTAGCTTTTGGAGTTTACCCAAGATGTAGAATGTCTTGGAAGGATCTCAGCATAATGTCCTCCAGTTAAACACTGCTGGAATAAGTTTCTCAAGTCTGACATGAAAGGTATTTTCCTCTTCACTCTCTTTTCATCAATATACTCTTTATTGTCTGAGACTGAGTAACAGGACATCATAACATACCGAGACTTCACATTTTCTACTCTCTCCTCCTCTCCACAGTTACTACCCAACATTTCAATTAGATGCCTTCATTAGCACACTTCTGGCTGCAGGATCAAGGTATTTTCTCCTACTTGCCTTCTTTTATAAATGTGATTTAACTTCGCAAGTGACACACTACAAGAAGAATTGTCAGGAGAGTCTTTCCTTATCTTTATGGTATGGCTTCGAATTTCTGATACTCTAATCATGAGGAAAAACAATGCATGTCATGATTTTTTCTCTAAATTCCTTGAAACAGCAGACAATGACTTGTCATTTGGGTCTGGAGAAGCAAATAATGATGCATTTTGTTTCTGCTTCCTGATTGCCAACAGTATTTGGCTTTGAAATTAGATTCGTAAAATCCATTAATATTCTGGTACTGATTATAGAGTTACATTTGATGCAGGAGCACACACTGCAGCAAGGTTATAATGTCTTGAGACTGGGAGGCTGTGCACACTGATCTTATTATTTCTTATTATTACAAAAATGTCAGAAACTGTTCATGAACACTTTCACGGAAACCAGCCTTAACAAACTAACCAGCCAGAGCATCAGTTTGTTTTTTCACTTCATTTTAAGAAAATGCAGGTTGATTTTTTTTTAATTGTCAGAGTTTCACATTATGACTGAGTAGCAATAATAATCACCTGCACTTCTTACATCAAAGAGCTCAGGTGTAAATTCCCTCTAATCACAGAATCACCAAGGTTGGAAAAGACCTCCAAAATCATCCAGTCCAACCATCCACCTATCACCAATACTTCCCACTAATCCATGTCCCTCAGTACGACTACGCATTTCTTTAACACCAGTGATGGTCACTCCACCACCTTCCTGGGCAGCCCATTCCAGAGCCTGACCACTCTTTCGCAGAAATATTTCCTAACATCCAGCTTCAATCTCCCCTGGTGCAACGTGAAGCCATTCCCTCTCGTCCTATTGCTAGTTACATGGGAAAAGAGGCTGATTCCCCCCCCTCACCAAAACCTCCCTTCAAGGAGCTGTAGAGAGTGATCAGGTTTCCCCTGAGCCTCCTCTTCTCCAAACTGATCCACCCCAGCTCCCTCAGCAGCTCCTCATAAGACTTGTGGTCCAGATCCTTCACAGCTTCATCGTCCTTCTCTGAACACACTCCAGGGCCTCCATTTCCTTCTGGTAGTGAGGGGCCCAGCACTGAACACACCACTTGAGCTACAGCCTCATCAGGGCTGAGTGCAGAGGGACAATCCCCTGCTCCTGCTGGCTGCACTATGTCTGATACAAGCCAGGATGCCATTGGCCTTCTTGGTCACCTGGGCACACTGCCAGCCCATGTTCAGCCAAGTATTGACCAGCACCCCCAGGTTCCTTTTCTATGCACAGTCTTCCCACCACTCCACCCCCAACCTGTAGCACTGCCTGTGGTTGTTTTGGCCGAAGTGCAGGACCTGGCATTTGGTCTTATTGAACCTCATCCCACTGGCCTCAGTCCAGCTATCCAGCCTGTCCAGATCCCTCTGTAGGGCTTTCCTACCCCCAGGCAGATCAACACTTCCTCCCAACTCGGTGTCATTTCCAAACTAACTAAGGGTGCGCTCAATGCCCACATCCAGGTCACCAATAAAGATATTGAACAGGAGCTCTTGTCCAACACAAGTGGTTCACAGGATCAAAGCATACTGAAACTGCATGGAGGCAATAACCTGAAGCCCTGATGATCCTAGCTATATCTCAGTTGTAGGGAACTTTTTGTTTATCCACCTGACTGACATTTTCAACAGCTAAGAGGAGAACTTAAAAAAAGCCCTTCGCTATTGTCAACCACAGCCCACAGCTTTTCAGTTGGAGACAACCTATTAAGATGGTAATACTGCAGCACTATCTGCTAAGATTAGGGAACTGCTGTCCACCAAAAAACTTGCAGCTAAGAGAAAGAAACAATTCTGAAGTCTTCTGCCACCCTGACTTTGACGGATCAGAGTCCTGCATGTAATTGCACACATTTCTTCTTCTGGTGGACTCAAGTGTTAGTTCTTTCTTCAGAGCAGCACCAAATTCTGTTTCTCAAAGAAGAGTTAACATCAGCAAATTATCAGCTCTAAGCACATGAGGTTTCCAGTGCAGTGGTTCAAGCCTTATTTTTGTGTCTCATTTCCTCCTGTATGTCAAATAAAAACAAGGGAAGGAACAGAAGTTGAGGTGAATTCAGGGGAAGTGCTTCCATGCTGCAACCAATGTATCAGACTGGCATTCAAACAGGAACTTTTTTCAGCTTAAACCATGGCAGCTGTAATGTGAATGAATAAATGCATTACCTGTATTCCTCCTGTGTGAACCGTGGGATTACTGAAGGTTGAAGTACAGCAATTTCTACAGTAGTGGTGTTGAACTTCACGGGATCTCCATCATCATATGCAATGACCACTAGCTATAAACAGTGCAGAAAATCACTGTCTTAGTACAGGCAACAGCATTTTTTATCTTGACTTGCAACAGCATTTTTTGTATTTTCAGGGTCTAACAAGTCAGAGATTTTCTTCACTACAAATCAAACACTTCATGAGAGTTAAACACAGAAGAAAAAGGTGGCAGCCATCCACAGGTTGAACCATGTGGTAGCAAATATACAGAAATGCAGAGAAATGGAATTTCAATTCCACAGCTTTCTACAAATACATCTCCAAATCTCTGAAAGCTTCCATTACACAATTTATGTTTTCCATGGATTCCCTTCATGTCTTACTCAAAACACTAGAACCCATTATAACTTTCCTACTGTTATATAGTTCAGTTCAGCATTCAAGCAGTGGAATACTTACTACTGAAAAAAACATCTGTAGCCCCCCATAAAATAAAAAACAGAACTGTTGGGTAAGAATTCTGTTCTGCTAACAAACATTAATATTTAGAACTGAAGTTTGATATCAAAACAACAACAAAAAAGACATTATCTCCCCCCAAATGACAATGAAAAAACTCTTAGGAGAGATCCTCAGGATGCTAGAACAGACAAGACAAGATCTTCACCAAAGGCAGCCCTTTGTAAATTTTTGGCATAAATAATCATTACTAAATATTTATTGGTGCTGCTCTGCCCAGACAAATTCACCTGCTTCCAGCTTTCAAACAAAGGTGAGCACTAGGACGAGAGACCAGCCCTTTAGAGATGGATCAACAGACAGTTTTCTACTTTTCTCTCTACCTAAATTTGTCCTCATTTCAGGAGATCACTGGATGGAGCAGATCAGTCCTGTGCTCTATCAAAATAGCACATCAGCACTGTATTGGCACAGGCTGCACAGAGCAGTCGTGGATGCCCCATCTCTGGAGACAACCAGGGTCAGGCTGGACAGGGATCTGAACAACCTGAAAGTGCTGTGGGGTGCCCCTATTCATTGCAGGGAGTTGGACCAGATGGCCTTTAAAGGTCCCTTCCAACTCTGAGGATTCTATGATTCTATCAAGTCTGTTGTTCTCACAATAGGTCAGTGAAAAGACAGCCTAGAGCAACAGGACGTACTTTTTCAGCCAATATGTCAGTGAACAGCAAAGTACTGTAGTTGCTGTTAGTACGAGCATGTTAAAAGCTGCCTGGACAATTTCACCAAAGATTCAGGACAGCCACAAAAGCCAATGCTCTAGATACAAACACCAACTCAGGAAGACCCCACAGCTCAGATTTCTTGTAGTCTATTAAGAAGTAGAAAATGGTGGATAATTTTATTTCCTTCTAACAGAAAAGTATACAAATAAATCTCTCTCTCATTCTCAATTCAAAAAGAAATAACTGAATAGCAAGAAGAAACTAAACATTCCTTAATGAAGAAACAGACGGTTGGCAGTTCCCATGTAGGAAAATCACATATAACCCTGACATATTATAAACTATATTGTTTTGCTTACTGAAACACTTCAATTTTCATTTTCAGCTAACTCCTTCATTCATGGATTTAAGAAAGGAGCTCCATCTCATTGATTTTGATTAAAATAATAAATAACTCTGGCCTAACTACACTTGAGACTCCTCAGGACAGTAACAGGACAACAATCCCCTTAAAGCCAGTGTTTTTACATTATAGCACTTGTGAACAGAAGTCCCAAATCACCCAATCTTGCAATAACTTCCTTTACAAGATATACTGCCATTCTTACAAATCTTCCACAAAATTGTTGTGCTGACAGTCCTGTTAAAAATGAAACATCAGCAATGTAACTTTCAAAAACGGAGTTGCTTCCCTACCTCTTTTCCCCACCAAACACCAGCAAACACATCTATCCCAGACCTTTCTGAAATCAAAAAGGCCAGGGAATGTGTACCAGAAAGAAACTGAGAAACTGAAGAAATAGAAAGGAATACTACTAAGTGCAAGTAACATTTCCATTGACTATACACAGCTATATGAGTACATACCTTGAACACTGTACTTGGCTCTTCATTTAGGTTTACCCGAGTTACTACACGTCCTGAGCTTTCCTCCACATCAAAAATGCTGGCACTGTAAGGAAACTGGACAACGTCTACTTTGTACCGTACTCGGCTTGCTGGTGTGCCCTGGAACGCAGAAACAAAACAACATAAATATCTTTTTATTTTTCCTTTATTTCTTCCTTAAGTTACTCAAAACTTAAAATGCAACACTGGTCAACAGATCACAACTGTGACGTCACAGAGCCCATTATGATGTAATTGAGCCCCTCTGTAATGTCACAGAGCCTTAATATGATGACACAGAGCAACACTGTGACATCACAGAGCCCCACTGTGACATCAGAATGCCTATTAGGCTGTCACAGAGCCACAATGTGACATCACAGAGCCCCACTGTGCTGTCACAGAGCCCCAATGTGATGTCACAATACCCATTAGGCTGTCACAATACCCTTTGTGACATCACAGAGCCCCACTGTGATGTCACAGAGCCCCATTGTGATGTCACAATACCCTTTGTGACATCACAGAGCCACACTGTAATGTCACAGAGCCCCATTGTGATGTCACAATACCCTTTGTGACATCACAGAGCCACACTGTAATGTCACAGAGCCCATAATGATGTCACAGAGCCTTATTATGACATCACGGAGGCCACTGTGACATCACAATAATCATTATGACATCACAAAGCCCCATTATGACGTCACAAAGTCCCATTGTGACATCACAAAGTCCCGTTATGCTATCACAGAGTCCATTGTGACATCACAATACCCGTAATGGCATCACTGCACCCCACTGTGACATCAAAGAAGCCAATTGTGCTGTCACAATTTGCAGCTTGCTTGCCTAAAAATCAGGTTTGTTCACAAAGACTTTCCCCCCAAAATATCTTATGTGATACCGTGACCTACGAGAAGCCCATTAAGAAAAATCATCACAGGTTTCTCAAGATTTCACATAGAAGTGAGCTGAAGGACTCTTAAGGTCAAAGAATATATGTAAATGTAGACAGAAACAGCGGTCTGTTTCATTATTATTATTTTTTGAATTACAGACGATGGCCATGTCTTAATGTTGGTTAGCATATCTTTCAACAGCACTACAACATCCAAATTAGAAAATCTCCTTTCCAGTTCAGGAAATGTCTAAATAATAAATTTGAATAAAAAAATTCAACTGCTTTCTCAGTGTGTCCTGAAATTTGACAACAGGAAAATGTGAGCACTGCATTTCTGAAAAGTCAGACTATAGTTCTAACGCAGGATAGTCTGCCCGTGTGGTACCCACACACTTTTTTAGAGAAGACAAAATGAGAAGAACACCATGTTCCTTGGGCAAAGCCACCATGTGTCCTGGAAGGACTGTTCCATGTACAGCAGCATCCAGGGGTTTCGCTTTTCTCCAAAACTAGATGTTGAAGAACTAATACGTTTAAAAATCTCCAGCAACTATATCACCCAGATGATGTGGCCTGAGATACTTTCCAACAAATTCCAACGTGTGCATCATCTGTGGCTGATCAGGAGAGCACCAGACATTCTGGAACCATCACCTAAAAACTCTGCTGGTCCATGTGGACAACTTAAGATGGTCGTAACTGCCCCTGTGATGTGACAGGACACCTGTGGCCTTCTCTTGTAACAGAGGGGTTTTTCCTCTTGCCATTAGACACCATGGCTGGATCTATGCACAACCTTGGAAAACAAAGAGAACACATCCGCGCTAACGCTGAGAATAGAAAAAAGCAGGTTTGCAAATGGATTTCAGTGGCCTTGTAACAAACTGTTCAGTCCCATTTTAATGGCAAAACAAGCAGAGACTGCCTGTGCATCTGTGCATGTGTCACAAACTGTCTGCATGCACACACACAAAAATACCAAAATTAAGAAGAGAATCAGAAGAGGGGCAGCCAGAAGGATGGATCTTTCAGACCAGTAACTTGGTGTTCTCTAATAAGAGGCTATTTACTTAACTGTTTCACCACGAAGTGCCTAAAATAAGTAACACTTGTTCTTCAGAATGAAGTTTCTTAATGTATCCTTTGCATTGCAGTGCTCTCCTTCCAGCGGTCAGCCTTCCAGGGACCTTCAGAGCACATGGAATGACCATGCCTGTCAGCACAGCTCACAGGCAGCTGGCTCCCACAGCAGAGACAGGAGAGCACTGACAGTCTGCACTGACCTGTGTGACCAAGCCAGTCCCAAAATCCAAAGCTGAAGACGAAGCTCGCCCCTGGGACCTCCAGAGTGCCAATGCTCCCCTTCCTGCACCCACCAATGCAGAGGGCAGAGATGATGCTGAAGGACCAAGTTTCACTACTGTCTTCAATGGACCTGGAAACCTTCCAGAGCTCTCCTAACCTTCAGTTGCATCCTTCTAGGATGTCACCTTCCCTGGCAGTGCTGGAAACATGGTTTCTCTGTCTCGCCCATCACTTCTGCAATATCTCTCACACTTGCAGCACTGGAACTGTTCTGCGTCATGTTTGCAACTGCATCAGGAAGATTGTTCATTGCAGTCATTCGCATTACTCTTCATTCACAGCCCCTTCACTCCAATACTGCAAATCAGGTTTCATCAGTGACTTTTATGATCTTGTTTTTTCTTTGCTTTTGATTTGGTGGGTGACCAAGAAGAAACAAATTACGTTCTGCACAGTTTTTCCTGGATAAAGGTACAATACGGCAGTCTCAACAACTGCTGATCCAGAGAAGAGATGTCCTGTAGCACTCCAGACTCTGCTGCAACAGCTCTCCTGAATGCATCTGGTGGAGTTTCTCCAGTATCAGAAGGATACTGGTCCACACCTGAATTAGGGAAGGGAGGTATCTGGGAGGTATCACCATCTTTTGGGATTGGATGTATCCTTCCACTGGTTACAGAGAATGTCTGGGAGAGGATGAACTTTAGCAGGTTACCTCCGTTCTCAGCAAGTCACCCTTCACTAATATTGTTATTGCTCACTAGTAATTCGCCTGCTCTCAAGGGCCAAAAGGTGAATAAGTGGCAGCTTCCTAAATCACTGGGAGCCACTAATGGGGTCCTGGGCAGCCTGGTATGGTATCAGATATGGAGGTTGGTGACCTTGTATGCGGCAGGGGGGTTGGAGCTTGGTGATCCTTGGGATCCCCTTCAACCCAAGCCATTCTGTAGTGATTCTGTGTGCTGAAAAGAAGGAAAGAAAATGCCAAACAAGGTGCGGAAAGTATCCTTTGTGTCTATCATATACATATACTTATTTTTTTCTTTCCTTTTGCACACTGATTTCTGTACAACTGTTGGGCAGAGCAGCTAAGTTGTTGCTACCTGGATACTCAGTAGATCAAGAGAAGCACTTAAAAAGGCAAGTCCTGCTGCTGGTATCACTGCAGCTTCTAAATGGACGTCAGACTTTAACAGACAAAATATCCCAAACCAAAAGCTCAATTTAGAGAAAATTGGTATTTTCAATCTGCATTCAACACTGCGTTACGAAGAGCTTTGCTGTTCCTGACAATGTATTTAAATGCACATGCCTAACTCATGCTAGGAATGTCGTGTAAACTGGAACAGAAGCATTTGACAAAGTGTTTCAAGTTCAGTAAATAAGACCAACATTTTCTTGATACAACAGAAGTACAATGAAATGCTGATTCGAAATACACACTCTGAACTGAAATGCATGTGAATAAATTTGGGATAGGTATTTGTGTCCAGTTCTGGAGCTCCCAGCACAAGAAGGATGTGGAGCTGTTGGAGAAGGTCCAGAGGAGGACCATGAGGATGAACAGAGGGCTGGAGAACCTCCCCTACAATGGCAGGCTGTGAGAGCTGTGGCTCTTCAGCCTGGAGAAGAGAAGGCTCCAAAAACTTATAGTGATCTTCCAATACCTGAAAGAGACCTACAGGAAAGCTGGGGAGGCACTTCTCGTAAGGGCAGGTAGCAAGAGGATAGGCTTCTGTAGAGCTTCTGTGGAGCCTAGCCACTTCTCTGGATGATTTAACTGCAGCAGTGACAAAGGCCATGGACCCTGTGCCCTCCATGGACATCTAGCCTGGCCCGGGAAGGACTCAACAACAAGCTCAGCACTGCAGTGTCACTGGCAAAACAGTACTTTCAGTAACCCTGAATTGGGTCTTAAAGATATACTTTGGCGTTCAGTGAAATAATAAATGACAGCCCATGCTAGTAGGTAAAGGTATTTTATAGGACCATGCACACTAGACACATGAAAATCCCTGAAAACACAAGAAATTTCAGAGATCGCCGTGTAATAGAGGTAATTATACAACATTTTCCCTGTAATTTCTCTTCAATATCATTATAAGAGAAAATTACCTGCTGCAATCCACACTGCTTGGCTACAGAGAACTAGTGCTCACATTTGCTTGCGGGACTAGCAGCTATCATCATCATTAAACATGCACACGCAAGGCAATTTGTTTTTAAATAAAGAAAAATCTCATCAAGTTATTGTTCCTGATATGACTATCAAGTACACCTCTCTCCTGTCATTTCTGAAAATAACAAAATGGGAATTTATTTTTTATTTACTGCATTTTGGCATCAACAAAATTAGAAAAATCTCCAGAGAAATTTTCCAGGGAAATCTATTCAGAAGCAAGTTTCAATTATCTCAAGTATTAATCTTCTTTTGCTTCTGTTATGAATTAATTCAGATGCATTCCTATGTCTACAGCAAAATTCAAACAAAAGGTTATGTTCCCAAACAAATAATACCAATCAACCATGAAGACAGGAATTTAGTTGGCAGGAACCATCTTCATTCTTTTGAAGGAAAATTTTCCAAGGAATTCAAGAATAATATGAAACTCAGCTCTTTATGATGATCTTTAGATCATCCAGCTTCAATTCTTCTTTTTACTGCTGCATAATTTCTTAGGGCTCCATTTGCTCTCAGGAAACTATACTCAGTTGGGACACAGTTGATGGCTATGGCATGAAAACATCCCCAACATTTATATTAGCTCATGAGGATGCACACGGAGGCCCTGGAAGAAGAGGCCACCCACAGTACACGTGTGCACTACTGAGATAACTCCCAAAGAGCACAGAGAGGCTGCACAAAAATTAGAATGTAGAGAAGTCATGAAAAATTGTGAGCAGTGTAACAACAGGAACGTCTTCTGTATGTTTTCATGCATGTTTCTGGAAGCAATTCAAAAGGAAGCAAGGAATCATTACTCCCAGTATTCAAAGCTGGGTAACCGAGGCACTAAACCAGGTACTTGAGGAGAAAAGTGACCCATGCTGGTGGGTCTCAAACCAGCTCAAAACTGTGAACTGTGCACTTGTGTCTGTTTATCCTCTCATTTACCAGTTATTACTAGAATTTTACATACATTCTCAATTTTTAGTTATTTTACTCTGTGGTACGTAACCCAATGAAAAAGTCTGCAAGTCTGGATGAAATCTGAAAATTCTGAATTAACGACAAGCTAAACACAAAAAGAATTTAAGTATTTAAAACTGAGAGATAAAATTACTTCAAGAGCTCCTTGAATTTTCAGCGTCTTTCCCTCTTACTGAACTCCAGTAGACTTTATGAAATTCAACAATAATAATTTTTAAAAGATCAAGCCCTGGACTGTTCAAGAATGCTTTTACTTCTAATTATGTGTGAAACCTCTTATTAAATATCTGTTAGCACTGTACTTTCAGCGAATGCCTGTAAAACAATAAGGACAATTACTCTCAATCTGACAAAGAGGATCAATTGAATGCAAACTTTACAAGGTGCTACGAGACTGGATAAAGCATTAAATGGGATGATCCGGAGCTCTGGAAGCTGGCTGGTCATTAAAATTAAGCTCCTGCATCTGCTTCTATTGAAAATTCAAATCAACAAAATCAGAACATACAGGGGAAATGCATTCTACCTTTCACAGTGGTAGCCCGTATAAAAGAGGCACCTTGTGATGTATCAGTCCTGGGAATATTCACCTTCTGATTATTACACCAAGCGTTTCTCCACGAGCTCAAGCTGCTCTCATTTCCTAGCAGTTGGAAGGTTAAGCACTTTGAGACAATGATGAGAGTCATCTGGCACCTTTCGCTATGCCACTTCAATAAAGCATAAACTAATCATAACAAAGAAAACTTCTTTTTCTCTCCAGGCGTATTATCAGGAGTCCTTGAGTAACTTAGGTATGGGTAAGGCCAACCGTACAACCTACTGAACATAACACAGGTAGTGCCTTTGCCAAGCCAAAAAGTAACTTTTACCACTCCAAGCCCTCCAAGTGCAATTATCTCACTTATAAACTGGTACAGAACTGGAAATAAGTCAAGGTTAAAGACCTTTCCCATCACCAAAGCCTTCCCAGTCAATCAAGTTTAAGCACTGAAGTTTCAGTGCAAACCAGTGCTCTGCTGTGCACCTGATTTTACCATTCCACACTGACTTGTACACGGAATAGATGTCTGCTAGCCAGGGATCCTAAGGAGTGTGCTGATAAAACTTAGGAGCATTAGTGAGTCTGACACTGAGCTCATCCAAGCTTTCTGGTCTGCACGTATCTCTCACTATAAAGACTGAAAAATATCTCTGGAAGACACTGAAGCTCTGGTGTTTTCTAAAGCAAAGCAGCACATACAGACATTAGCACTAAAACTCTAAATTTGATTTTATATAGTTGCAGCTAAGGTCTTAGGAGCTGCCTCAGAAAGACCAGTGCTTGGGCATCCACACCTAATAACATCCCCCAGTCCACACCAACATGCCCTAAAGCAAATGTCTTATTTCCACCTGAAAAAGTATTCACTTCTTTCTGTCTCTCTTGACAGATTTTTCTTTATTCCTCTCAGCCTTTGACTTCTCTTTTATCCTCGGCTATATTTGTAACTGTTGGCTTATTCTCATTGGTACGATCAGACGTCGTTATTTTTACTCCGTTTTTCCAGATAAGTGTTCTTCTACAGACACTGGCACATCTACCTTAGTTGCTAGAAGCATTTCTTTGGCACCTCCAATAGAGATGCAACATTTCAATGTTTTCCAACAAAACAAATCCATGCAAAGTAATGTACCTCACAGGACACCTGCTGGCACTGTTCCTCACTTTCGCCTTCATCCTTTGCTCAGATCAGTGTTTTCTAAAAGGGGGTTGGTTTGAAAATTAAATTTAAACAGAGCTAACAGAGTTCCTCGAGGAAACAAACAAAGAAAGCAGTTCAACAGTTGAAAACAGATTTGTATTCTAATAAGGTTTACCCGTTATTTGGAATTGAAGATGTACTCAGTCATACCCTCAGCAGCCATGCGTGTTACGTGTGGGCCTGCTCCATTATGGTCATTTCCTTGGCCATTTTTTACTCCTTTATGCTGAGCATTTTGTTACCCTTTACCTCTAACTCTGTGCCTAGAATTAGATGCAAGCTGTCCTGGGAAAAAATGTGAGCAATTATAGGATGTATTAAATAAATAAATTAATAACTGGAAAAGGACAGAAAAGGAGAAAATGGTTGAAAGTGAAACTGACACTTGCTTCAAATCCTGTTTTGGCCAATGAAAAGCACTGGTTTCTGTGTTTTAACTGACATTTCACTAAGTACACAGGAGTAACCATCAGCGACATCGCCCACCTCCAGGCCAAGATTTTTTAGATTCCTTTGAAATCCACAGGTTAAAATGAAAATATAACAAAGTACCTACTTGGGAGCATTTAAATCTAGCAGAGAGTAATTAATGGTAATAATCAGAAATCCGTGTTTTTTAGGACCAAATGAAACCTATTACCAACACTTCCATTCTGTTGATGGCTTATCATTCTTCAGTGAGTAAAATTCCATAACTTGATCCCAACCCAGTTATTCTTTCACTCAGAAGTAAAAGTACAGGATATACTGAGACAAATAACTTACTGAGTGGTAACTCAATGAGACAAGTTTAAAAAAAAAATAATAAAAAATGAGATAACCTTCAATCTATAAACCCAAGCAATTAATGAAACGGTACTTCATTTAAGAGTAAAAACTGATCCTTACCTCTTGTGCCTTTCTGCAAATGCATTGTAGTTGCTCAGCACACTCCTACATGTCCATGCTGTAAGTTTCTAAACCACTTGGGAGACGCACTGCTACAGTAAACCAGAGCATTCCATACCATGAGTCTCTTCCAGCCTCCCATCTTTCACCTGCTTTACAACCTGTAGCTCTGCCATATCTTTAGTGAACACCTGCATTTATATTTGTGGCTTACCTTTAGAAATCAAAGGGCACAGACAGAACATTATCTATTCCCAGGAATATCACTGAATGAATACTTCTCACAATGAATACAGAGCACTATGCTGCAGATGATGTTTCATCCAGATCAACTTCAGTGGCCTGAAACATTTTTCTACCACTTACATGTCTGTCACTGCTGCAGTCCCCTTTGCTACAGAGAGGTTTGGAGAGCTTGACCTCTTTCAATACTGTGTTCCAGACTCCAAGCCTGCCCTTCTGCTGTTTGAAAATCACATCTGCCTTTCCTGTAGAGGAATTTCATGCAGGTGCTGAGCATTTCAATTTGAATTCACACGCCATCCACATTAATTAACTTCACACTGCAGTGTGAAGTTGGGATTTGCTGAAGACACCGAATCTCTATAGAGCTCCTCTGTCCTTGGAGGTGTTCAAGAAACGCGCAGATGTTGTACTGAGGGACGTGGTTTAGTGGGCAATATTGGTGGTAGGTGGATAGTTGGATTGGGTGATCTTAGAGGCCTTTTCCAACTTTAATTATTCCGTGTTTCTATGATTCTATAATGTTGACAGGGGAATTGTCCCCATTACTTGTAAAATGACAACATTAAAATTCAAGTTTGTAACGTTCAAATTGATCTCTCTCTTAACTGAGTACTTTAAAACCAAAATTACTTACTTAACAAATGTCCGTTTATTTTCCTGAACTGATATGATAGATGTATTAGTACTGTGCACAGAAGTTTCTAGCGGGTAGGAAAAAAACAAACAAGTACTCTCTCCAAAATTGAGTACAACAGGAAGGAATATTCTTGCAGTTATGGCAAGTTTAGAGAAAGCTACTCTTGCTGAACAGAGAATAATATCGTCGTTTTGTTGGTTTCTTTTTTTTCAAAAAAAAACAATTTCGCGTGAATTCATAACAAATACTTTGCGACACCACTTACTGTGAAAATAAGCTCCAATAAACACACGTTTGCAAAAACACAAATAATTTAAACAGGTTAGCTGAGCCAGAAAAAGAAACAAAACCATCCATGGTTTCATGTTTCTTCCTTCTTTTAAATTAAAAATAAAATAAAATAAAATAAAATAAAATAAAACAAAAGCTATTGACCATTAGTTTGAAATAAAATATCAGCTTTCTAAAACAATTCTAGAAGCTTTTTTCCTCCATGGCTGGCTTTTACAAATAGCACATTCGTTTAAAGCCTAGGGGCAGTTTTATTTTAAAGTTGTGATACAAATCAAAGAAATGCAAGAGTTGATTTTGAAGACCATTACTGTAACATCGTTATTGACTGCTATAATGGTAATAAGTAAGACCCAGCATTCAGTGCTTTGGATTTCTGCCTCCTGTGTGCATCTATTTCTTGACAGAAATAGAAGCAATCCACGCATTTTTCAAATACAAAATATTCAAACCCATATAAAAAATATATATATAAATATATGAGGGAATCACAAGAAAGGAATTTGGGAGATGTAAATGCTTTAGTCTAGTTTTCTATTCTCCTGCTCTCATACTAACTGGAGATGGCCATTATTATCCACTGCAGGCAGACTTATGATCAATTCCTACATTTTTCTGTCCATGTAAAAGTGATAGAGATGTTAGAAATGGAGAGTCCAGAGTCCAGAGGACATACTTCTAAAAATTCTAGGCTGACAGGTAACAAAGTATTAGGAGTTTTGCTTTGGTTTCTAAATGCCAAATAACTTTGCATTAGAAAGTGCAGATTCCATGGAACTAGGAAAAATTACATACACCTATCAGTTAAACACTTAAAAAATAGAGACCATATCAGAATAACAATTCATCCACATCAAAATATCTTCTTGTAAGGCAACAGAGAGTGTTAAATAAAACCAGCACACAAATCACAATAATATCTCAGTAGTCGTGAACACTTTATTTTTTAATCCCAATAACTCCTTTGTGAACAAATCTGCCCTATTTCACTGATCCTCACCATTCTTTTCTGCATAGTTTTTTTTTTAAAGATCAGTTAGATCACCTGATAGGAACAAACATGTAGTGGTTCTGGGATGCTGCCGGGGTTGTAGAATTGTTACTGATGGATTTAGTACTTTAGTTTTTTACTGTTGCACTGAAAAAACTGCACAGTTTTGATCGTCATGCAAAGCGAGTTTTCTCTACTCTCCACTGGCAGATCACTCTGAAGTGACTCCACTCCTGAGATGGGCAGAGTGTTTTCTGTTGAGTTATTTGCTGCTAACTACTGAGGATGAAAGCACTTAACAGAAATGCAGTCCCTGGTTCCCAAGTCATTCCTGGGGAGAGCAACAGAGAATTTTCTCCAGCTAAGCACCATCTGCTGAACTCCCTGACATAATGAATGCAGTTCAGAGTTATTTATTTGAAGGCAAAGCTTAGTAATTAGATAGCAGTACCACAGCAGCAGAGTGCTTTCTTACTAAGGAATGATCCGTGATATGTTGATAATACTGTCTTTTAAATATTTTGGACTAACAACAGTCCAGAACTTCAGCAGACACCAACTACCTTAACACCTCGAAGTTCAGTAACACGCAGCTGATGCACACCACCTGCAGGGAATTCACTGACAATTGTGTGTTAGGACTTTTTACAAGGAGATACCAGGACTGGCCTTACAGAAACACTGCTTTAGCATTCTGTCCTTGAGTGGTAAATAATTACTATAAAGCATATTTTGCTAAGCAACAGTTGATTTGTGTCATAGCACTGCCATCAGCTTTTAATGTGCGTGGCACATTCACTCTGAACACTTCTCCCTGAGGATTATTCTCCTTAATATGTGAAACACTAACAATTAAAAATTAAACCTGGCTGGCAGAACATCTTTGGCTTTTATCGTCCTCAGTGTATCATCTGGCCACCGGTGTTCATCAACCTCTGATTACAAAAATTGATATTGCCCTTCAGAATAGCTAACAAGTCAAACATATGTGCTCAGTTCTGTCAATCAACTGCTTCACTAGGGAGCAGAGATAAAAGCCAGTGGCAAGAATAAGCCTCATCCCCAAAACATCACCACGCTGTTCAAACAGAGTCCAACAGGGCCAGCTGGTGGGTTGTGCAGTTCCACGTGACCCTGAGCAATGAATGCAAATCAAGAAAGCAACAGTCTCACAGAGTTGTGTTTTCTTTCCTTGCTAAGCGGCACAACAGTAGAAAAGCCAGGCAGGCATTCCCTGCTTCCCTATTCCTGTACTCCTCCTATCACCGGGAAGTCAAATTAAGAGGTTTCCAAAAATCTTGCTGTCAGAACGGAGCTGCATCACTGACTTGTAACCTTTGGGAATCTTCATTTCATAAATGCAGCCTCTGCCCAGAATGACAAAGGCCAGGCTGACAAAAATGTACGAGCTATCGCTTTGTGAAACTCCTAGTGATCACCTTTGCTGTTGAGAGGGGTAGGTCACTTACAGGGGTTACAGATTTTTCCCTCTTGAGTGCAGAGTACTACCAGAACCGTTTTGCTTACCGGAGGATCTTGATCCTCAGCTGAAACAGTAGTGATAACAGTGCCCTTGACAGCATCAGGAGCAACCATCCCTCTGTAGAGCGTCTTGCTAAACACTGGCGAGTAATCATTCATATCCTGCAAGAAACAATTAAGAGTTTACTTCTGAAGTTTAAACAAAGTTATGGACATGTTCACAATTGATCCTTCAAACACTGCCTGCCTGCTCCTTCCTCATTTGGAAACCTATTTGATATTCACAGCTTCTTTGTGGCTCTGGACTCCATTACCACCATGCAAAACTAGCACAGAAGGAGCCAAGTTTCAGAGCAACGTATTCATATGAGACAGATCAACAGAAGGGAATTCTGCAGGAAAATACAGTCTTATAAGTAAACCAAGCAGAGATTTCCATGACAGCTGCTTCTCAAGCAGAGGGCCACAACATGGTTTTGCTGTTTCTCAAATGAATGAGCTTGCTGTTGCTTGATAGCACGTAACTACAGAGGTGCTGCAAAAACTCATACTGCCTAGTGTGCTATGTTATCATTCAAAACATTCATCCACACCTCATCAGGGGAAACAACAGTGTAGTAAATGTCTGTGAAGATGAGGAAATCATTGCTACAAATCTATGTAATAGGAGGCTGGATAATTAATGTATTATGTTCTGCTGCAGGGTCTGCTATTCAAGGCTTCAAGGCATTGGAAATGCTTTTTTGCTGATTTTTAGATTTTCGAGGAGACAATTGGACCATCAAATTAAAATAAAAAGCGACAAGTAGGCAATTCAAACTAGGAGAGCCTTCTAATGAAAAGATTTTGGAAAAATTCAAACAAATTAGCATTTCTTTGTGGAATTGCAGGCATTGCATCTTTCAATGTCTTGATCTGTTTGCAAGAACATAATTTGCTTAATCTCAGAATCTAAAGCCAAGGACTATTTTACATGAACGATTTTGATCCTCTCAACTCCTCAAAGTGACGCCATGCCTTCAGAATTAGCTATCCTTTGTTTGCTTCTTATCCCAGAAACACCAGCGCAGAGCAATGTAGTGCTGTGGCTAAGAAGCCAACACCACCCAGCAATCCCAGTTTCTGAGGTGCCATTCACAGCCCATTTGACCACAAAGAACAGATGTAGAATGAATTTGTTTGAGGTGGACTTGAAGGTATCTCTGAAAACCTTGGTAAACGAAATCATCTGCGTATTAAAAGCAATCTCCAGTATAAGATGAGGAATCTCCTACAGGGCTACACGCACAGGTATTATGACTGTGTAAATCTGTTTGCTTGGGAATGTCATGTTTCGCAGACTCTGGAAATTTTTTCAGTGGGATACACAGACTTTTATAAACAGCACGTGCACAGAGAAGACACCTGTTCTTCCATAAGAAGCCCCATCTGGGCTAACAACCCAGTACAATGATTTGATTTTCCCTAGAATAACTCATCCCTTTCTTTGTCTTCAGAACAAAACAAAACATCAAAATCACAACCTCCTCTTTCTCCTGACTGCCTACCTCCAGCCATGCCTGCTCTCTATTCCTCACTGCAGCAGCATTGGATCACGCTCAGCTGTTTGCTCATTGCAGGGGAATCACCGTGATGTTTTTGTTATCTTTTATGTGCCCTAGCTCCTGAAAGTCTGCAATTTAAAGTGCTGGAAAGGCTAATCCTGTTGAAAGATGATACACTACATGCTCTGCTATAGAAAATGATCAAGTCATTCTACTTACTACATCTATTTTTCAAGATACATGGATCACTAGAAAATATCCAGGAATACAAAGCGAAACATAAAGTAGAAAGGCAGAAAGCTTTCCGTCCTAACCTACCTTTCCTCTGAGTGGAGCTTTATGCATGACTGTGCCTCATAAGCCCAATCCAAGCCAACCAAATAGGCACCCAACACTTCAGTCATCCCTAAGCAGAACAGCTCCGTGTGCTTTTCCTTGTGGCCCATTTCTTGCCGAATCTCCAAGCAGCCACCTGTTCTATGTGGCAGAACTTCAGGTTACGGCCTCACTTTTATCAGAATGAAAGAAGTAAGAATGACATGCTCCCATCACGCAGCTGTACAACGCACTGCAGTGAGAGCATGACTGTGATTGCAGGCAGGTGATCAAGTTTCTCACGTATACTTATCAAAAATACCCAGGACAAGGAATGGCCGGAAGCGAGCAGAAGGGGTGAGCGTGGAGCAGGCAGATGATGTGGATACAGGCTTTATTGATTGTAATGGCTTCTTTATGCTAGTAGAAGTCCTTGTTCAGTGTGGGGAGTTAAAAAAATAAAAAAAGACTTCTGGGCTATTTCCCATGCAGCAAGAAGTGGTTTTGTTACTGGGGCAAATGCTGGGGCATTTCCTCTGTACTTTATCATTTCCTTCAGCAATTAATGTTTCTCCTCATATACTACGGGCACTTAGAGGTACCAAAAAGGCCTCAGGGAGCAAAAACCACCAACACTGAGGATGGACTACCATACAAATCTCATTTTGTTAGGAATATGGGAGGATACCAAACTCCATACTTTAAAAAGAGCTTAAGAGATCACAAGCACAATCCTCCCAAGCCTTGTGGCCTCTGCAGTTAGACTTCCCCTTGCATCACAGTGGACTTCACAGCGAATAATGCGCAGCATGGAGGACTGCTCTGACTGATACAGAGATACAGTCTTCAAGTTCTCATGACTGAAGAACTCTGGATAAAACTACAACATTTTAGAGCACGCACTGGGTCTTTGACATGACTTGAGACCAAGGACACAGACAGACACGCTCTTGCACAGCTTGCACTGAAGATGACCTTATAGATGAAGGCTTCTGCTTAAACTCCACAAAAATCTGACTTTGTATTGGAACGTATGTGGCTTATTCATGCAATCAATAACCACAGGTTAGGGATGGAGTGGTAATTTACCACAAAGTGATAATAACAAGCAGTGTGTTATTGTGGTGCACGTGCTCCAGTGGCCAAACTGTGCAAGCATTTTACAACTATTCACATTCCTTTCCTTCATTCATATAAATTCAGGCTGCTATTGGCTATCAAACACACACAAAAATGTAAATGGAAAATACAGCTAACGCGCTCTATGTATCTTGCTTTGAAATACTTGGGCTGTGTATTTTGACAGTAAGGTAATAGCAGCCACGTATTTATATATAAGGACAAAATTGCTTTGTGTCACTGCTCATCCAGCCAAAGATTTATTATACTTTTGTATGCCTTTGTTTACACAAAGACTCAAAGTCAAAGCATAAAGAAATCAAAGCTTTCTCCCTATCAGTTTCCCTTTACCTAACACTTCTGGCTCTGTATCACATCACTCATGCTGGGCAGCATGTAAGAGCAATACAGCAGAAGTTCTTGCATCCTTCCCTTTCAGAAAGATTAAGAACCTAAAGCACGAAGAAAGCACAATACAGGAAGCATACATACTCCAATACTGTCATTTTTGAGGACTCACATGTGTGAATCCCAAAACTAAATGAAAACTTAAAGAGATTTCTTGATGCCAACTCATTTGTTACCTCAGACATCACCCTCAGCCAACTTCCTTACACTCTGAACAAGACACATCACATTCAAAATATCAAAAAGATTTGAGCGAACAAATACTGACTGGTCTACAGATATTATGAGAATGATGAACAAAAATGCTGGTGAGCCAAGACACACATCAAGGAATGTCAATGAGGAGAAAAAAACATGGGGGAGGAAAGGCATGGAGAAGCAAATCAATAAGTAATTTAGAAACCATTAAGGCAGTCACCGGCAGCAATGCACTAAAACCAAGCTGGGTGCTCCTCGACAGGTTGTACTGCCAATGTGGGAGGGCAATACACAGTCAGTGCAAAAGAAAAAGATCTGCAATACAGCATTTCCAGAACAAAATTAACTTGTAAACTTAAACAGACTTCAGAGATAACAACAGACTTTTGATTTATGGGGACACCGGAAGATATTTGTTCTTCACCAAGTTAAGAATGTTTATTCAACATCTGGGTGCAACATTCTGCTCTTCGTCCAGTTGAAGGAGGGAAGATTTAGGTTGGATTTCAGGGGGAAGTTCTGTACAATGAGAGTGGTGTGGTGCTGGAACAGCTGCCCAGAGAGGCTGTGGATGCCCCGTCCATCCCTGGAGGTGTTCAAGGCCAGGCTGGATGGGGTCCTGGGCAGCCTGGGCTGGTATGAAATGGAGAGGTTGGTGGCCCTGCATGTGGCAGGGGGTTGGAGATTCGTGATCCTTGAGGTCCCTTCCAAACCTGGCCATTCTGTGATTCTGTGATTTTGAAATGCACAATGTGGATTCAAATATCTGCTTTCTTTGCATCATCACTGCCCCTGAGTACTACCCGCAGTACACACAGAGCAGAAGCTAGCCTAGCTCAGCCCATTCTGCACCTCCTCCACCATGGAGCCACCACTGTTTCTGACAGGCACAGACAGGAAGGGTGCCAATGCTCCTTTGTGACTTTGCATTGGATCTTACAGATCCATCTGCTAAAGGATCCCCAGTTGCATGTCTAAAAATAAAACCCTACACTTCAAAAATACACCCTGAGCAGCAAAGCCTGCAATAGTCAAATGTGCCAAGAGCTGCTATGGCAGCCCCAAGACATTTGGGCAATTCTTCCTGACAGAATTAAAGTACACTGGGATTACAGAGCAAGGAAGTTGTGATGGGATCAGGACACAGCCCCTGCTCTCTCTAGTGAATTACAGCTTCAGCTTGTCACTGCCTCTCTATTTTAATTAATGGCAGGCAATATTACAGTGAGAGATGTGACTTATTTGAGCATCATTAATGAAGACTTTCTGAAAAAAAAATAAAAAAGAGAAAATGCATTTTGGTAGAAATCGTGTTTTTCATCAGCTATCTTGACACAAACAGAAGCACTGCAAGGTGACGCTCCAATATTGTTTTATATATTTACACAAATAAGTATGCACCTACATAAATATATGGATACACATCTCCATCTATCTATCTCAGTTGTAATCATCTGTGCAAAAGCCCTTTCATCTCGCACAGGGAATCCTGCTGCTGCACTTGACTTTTGCAGCCTGCAGCCCGCACTGCACTAGGGGGCAGCCCTACCAAGTAGGAGCGAAGCTTCTCCTCCTCCAGCCCTTAGAATAAAAATCAACGCTTTACCCTCTCCCAGTTTTCTTCTTATGGAAACAGGCTGATGCCTTTTTCATCTAGTAGTTATTTCATGCAGTTTACAAAATCAGCTTGTTTTTTTTTAGCTCCTGTGTTTTTTGTTTTGTTTTTTTTTTGTTTGTTTTTGCATGTGACCTAATTATAAGCAAGTATCGATTATCTATTAAAACACTTGCAATTCCATAGTGGCAAAATCCAATCGTTAAGCTGCTGAGCAGTTCCAGAAGGATAAAATCCCAAACAAAGGACAGCGAGCTCAAAGGTACTGCTGACGTTTCTAGACCACTACTAGCCTGTCAGAGGATTTTTACCATCATCAACTCAGTGCAGGAGTGCCTACTTGTGGGGACTGCACCACAAACACAGTTTTGCACTACGCAAATAAGAAAGAGCTTTCTTATTGTCTATCTCCTCAGCCCTCAAAGACGGAACCACTGTACTGCAAAATTTCTACAGGTCTACAAATACAGACTTCATTCTGTTTCTGATCTATTGACAAGATCACTCTAAGTTGGTTAGGGGAAATAGCTTTGTAAATATTACATGTTTGTGGTTTGTGAATCATTTCACAAAGGCTTTTTAAGTACATCCGTGGGTATTTCCTAGTACTTTGGGACTGTATTCTTTGATTACAGCTACTAATACTGAGCTTTCTAGTCATCTGTATCTAAGTGGAAATAAACATGGCCTCACTGTAAAATGTTTGAGCTAATAAATGCACATTTGGCATTTACAGATCCTTTTGCAGTCTACTGGCTTTTATAATATGTAATAAATAGAAAAAAAAAAAGTACTTAAAAAGTGGTCCCTACTTCCACTAAAATTAAATCTATATTAACATGTACCTACTAAGGGAGAGACCAAAGAAGTTTACCTCAAAACATAGTTGATGTCTCACTAAAATTTTCATACTGTCTCCATTTTTTCTCCAGTTATCAATACACTTAATTTTCTGCTGTCCTTTTCTTTTGAACATCTGTCAACTAAGTCTATGTGCACATTACCAGAGCTGGTGGCTTCCCACCCAAGCTGCCTACAAGCATTCAGTAACCAGCAGGGATTTCCAAACACCAGGGATTTCCACAGAAAAACATTCCTCTACTCTCCCCCTTTAGACTCTTTCTACAAAGCATTTTTTCTTTTTATATCAATATATTGGTCAACCATTATTCCTCTTGAGTTTTCTTTAGCCACTGAAAGATGTTGCTCAAAGTTCAAAATACTTTATTAACAAGAATGAAAATCCCCTAAAGCCACAAGATCTTAGGGAACCCACAGCCCAGCCCCCCCAGGCCCCTCATCTTTGGGTCCAGGACCCTTCATTTCAGCCCCATGGGGGCCTCTGGATTTGGAATCACAGATTTCAGCACTGAAATAAGTGCAAATTTACATTGCGTTTAGAAGATTATTCTCATGATAGTTTTATTTTCCTGAAAGAAAACCCAAATGTTATTTGAATGTAATTGCATTATTAGAAAATTAACTTTTTAAAGATCCAGACACTGTCTCCCATGGTATTCTGGAGAAGCTGGCAGCTCGTGGGTAGTACAGGTACATTCTTTGCTGGGTAAAGAACTGGCTGGAGGGCCAGACACAGAGACTGGTGGTGAATGGAGTTAAATCCAGCTGGTGACCTGTCACGAGTGGTGCTCCCCAGGGGTTGGTGTGGGGGCCCATCCTCTTCAGTATCTTTACTGAAGACCTGGATGAGAGAATTGAGTGCATCCTCAGTAAGTTTGCAGACAACATCAAGCTGGGAGGACGTCAATCTGCCTGAAGGCAGCAAAGCTCTGCAGAGGGATCTGGATGGACTGAATCCGTGGTCTACATCCAATTGTATGAGGTTCAGCAAGACCAAGTACTGGGTCCTGCACTTTGGTCCCAACAACCCCAAACAATGCTGCAGGTCTGGAGCAGAATGGCTGTAAAGCTGCGTGGCAGAAAACGATTTGGGGTTGTTAGTCAACAGCCAGCTGAACATGAGCTAGCAGTGTGCCAGGTGGCAAAGAAGGCCAATTGCATCCTGGCTTATATCAGAAATAGTTCAACTAGCAAGATTTGAAGCAAACTCTCAACTTTCAGCTAAATGACTTATTGAAGTTAATAACACTGGTGTATGGGAACTGCTGAGTCATGGCCTGAACCTCTGATTAGTCACCTGAGGCAAGCAATGGGTCAGCCCTGGGAGCACAGGTGAAAGCAATTCACCTGTGCTGCAGGAAGGGGTGGAGCCAGGCTCCACCTCTCCTAGACCCATTTAAGTGCTGACTACCAGTAGGGAAGGGTCTCTCTTCTGGAGATCTGCTCCTCTGGAGTTTCCTGAGCAAGCCCATGGTGCGGGGAAGTATCTTATCTGCTCTTTTCTGTCCTTGCTTTGCATAACTCTCTTGTTTATTTTGTTATTATACTTTGATTATATCTTTTGATTATACAGCTGGTTACATGTTGTAATTTATCTATGTATTTCTGTGGAGTGGTACACAGCAAAAAAATACTACCCTACTAGGTCTGTCCAGCCTTTCAAATAGAGTGCAGAGGGATTAGAAAAGAGTAACCGTGCAATGACTTGTAATCATTGAGATAAGACAGTTCTTCTCAAGATACTGCCAACTATCATTCCCATATAATTTGTGCTTTCATTTTGTCGGTTTCAGTAATTGATGGAAAGGTGAGCGTAGAACAGTTCATACTTCTCAATGCATATGATAAATATAATGGCAAAATTCTACTTTTAACTCAACTTACTGATACTTAGCTCTAAAACTGGTTTTCCAGATGCATCTGAATGCATATTATCGATAGTCACACAAGCATTAAAAAATTGTTATTACTTCCAACTCGTGTGTAAGAATATCTCTTCAAAGTTGTGACTAAAAAAAAAGCACAAAAATCAACATATACTGGAGCCAAAACTCCAAGACCCTTGCCACTCTTTATGTCATTTCCTAAGCCTCTTTTAATCAACACATAACATGTATCATCTTTGAGTTTCATGCATCTTGCCAGTATACTTATTCCCTCAAGGTACATACCAGCGTTTGCTAGCAAACCCTTCTTCAGGATCTAACACTTTCTTTTGCCAGTATATTATTTCAATTTTCTATTTCCTTTATTATGATGTATTATTTACATCAATTACAGTGACGTAAACCAGATTATGAAAATTAATAGAACAAGCAATAGAGTTACCTTTTGGATTTCAGTATCAACCTCAAACTAACATTCAAGGACTGAGGTTAGAGAATCAAGCAGTGCTGAGTTACTTTCAGCAGCAAGTTTACAATTTTTGTGATGACACTGACTGAAATAATGCAACAAACTGTGTGAACTCGTATCTAGCGTTCAGCAAGCCTTCAAGTAGCTCATAACATAAATTAGGGGAAAATGTTCATAGTGGAATACATGAAGCAATAAATGACTTCAGCAGGTAATGGAACAGGTAAGCTGGGATTGAAAAAATGCATCTGTTCTCTGGGCTACCTTCCAACACAAGTCCTTTTATTTTTTTCTTCTTCTTCCAAGTGGGCTGCCACTGTGCTGGACTACTCTGTTGTACAATGAAAAATAGTGTTTTTTACATGTTAGAAAGGAAACATTAATTTACAGATGTAAACTTGTTGAGAAAGTATTACTAAATTCTATTATAGACATATAAGAAGCTGGTGAAATGTTTGACCTTCACTTATTCACTAGTGTACTTCATTTTCATGTATCCTTCATTACCTGCATTCTGACAACAAAAAATCATTATTATTGTCATTATATATTATTATTATTCAATTTCACTGAAACATAAAATCCTAACAATGATTTACTGCTGCTGATGTGCTCATTAGGAACAAGACCCGAGTGAAGCTTCCTCTGAAAAGCCAAATATTATGTTCCTGTGTGTTGTGATTCAAAACTTAGGGTGTCAGCAAAACATCAGGAATGTGTTGCACTAGAGGGTGGTTGGGCATGGAACAAACTGCCCAGACCTTCATGCAGTTGGTGACTACCCAGACCTCCAATTTGTCAAGATCTTTGCAATTCCTCTCTACTCTCAACGGAGTCAACAGCTCCTCCCAATTCAGTGCCACCTGCAAACTTACTTTGAGCAGTGCACTCAAGTCCCTGGTGAATATATTGAAGAGAACTGGCCCTAAAATTGAGCCCTGCAGGAAGCTACCAGTGCCCAGCCACCAGGCTGGTGTAGCCCCATTCACATTGCCTCTATGAGCTTGACCTGTCAAGCCTATTGCTCACCCATCCATCTCATTATGGTTGTGTCTAGCTGTATGTTGGGCATTTGGTCCAGAAGAATGCTGTAAGAAACAGTACTGAAAGCTTTACTGAAATGCAAAAAGGTGAAACCAACTGGCTTCCCCATGGCCTCCACAACAGCAGGTTTCTCGGGGTAGTTGGCTAGTTATTTCCCCAAGCAGCCTCAAGTCTGCTCTCCACATATTCAAGACTGGAGTTTGGGTAGCAGTTCTCCTGGCAGCAGGGATTTCTAGCCAGACTAGAAGACAGCCACTGAAGGCCACATGACACAGGAGACTCCCTCAGTTTACAAGCAATAACTCTAGGCGGCCACTTAACCTACTAGGTGTGAGCTGTGCTCTGGCTAATACAAGGATCTTTTGACAGCTTATAAGAAAAAAGATTGTATGAAATCCCAGATGACTCATTTGTTGTAGACATACTGTTACTAAAAGCAGTGACAGGAAAAAAAAACAACAAAGCACGGCTCCAATCTCCAATAAAAAAGTGAATCATCTGACAACAGTGAAAACAAACTAACTGAGCTCCCAAAGCCTCCAACCTCTTTCACAGAGAAGCAGGAGGAGTATTTTAAGTGGCAAATCTTCTCTATTTTGTACTTCTCTTGGAAAATTAATTTGACAGGTCTAGTTTGGGAATTCAGCATCCCTTTGGACAAATGGATATAGTCATGTGTATCACATCTGGAAATTCATTCTGTAATAACAGCCCACTGGGATTAAGGCATGGTAGGAATTACATGAATTGTTTTGCTGGTAGAATTGTAATAGAGCATTACTAGAAACATACAGATCAGTTTTTATTTATTCATGTTGCTTTATCACTTTGAATCAGCAGCCAGAGCTAATGGCTGCATTATACCATATACTCTACTTCAAAAAGTAAAAAGTAATCTTTTCCCAGATTACGGAAGGAGGAGGAAAAAGCAATTACAATAAACAAGAAAGAGACAAGCTGATACAAAAAATAACGATGGTACTACTGATAAGAGAAGGTCATAACATGCAAGCTGCTTACAGGCCCCACGACACAAAGACTCTTACTGTGTACATTTAGGAACACGTTATTCATTTAACAGTAGCATAAAAAAGAAAAAAACTCAGTCTTTTTTTTTTCTCTGAAACAGCTCTACCACCATAGTAAATCCTAATATAAGCACACCATTTGAACAGTAATGATTCTGCTTCTCCCAATACTTGAAAACATTTATATTGCAAGAGGGTGCTTTAAAGTGCAATATGCACTACAGACATCCTTAGCAGATAATTCAGCTCTCTCAGACTCCACACAAATGCAAATCTCTGCTGTTAACACGGTGAGAGAAATGAGGCTTCAACAGTGGCAAAGAAATTGTCTCTTGGAGTTGCTTGTATTTTCATTTCTTGAACTACATTTTCAAGACCTACAGAACTGCTTCTAAGTTGCATAATTTTGTAGATATATTCATATATATCTACATACACAAAACAAAATAAGTTTTGTGTTCTTGATTACAGACCAGCCTACAATTATCAGTTAAGGAGAATGAATGCTTGTGTGATCTCTCCATCCACCCCAAGATAAGACAACTCATTAGGACCTTCCAGGTATGGTGAAAAACTACATAAGCAGCAAGAAAAATCTGAAAACTGAAGAAAAATGAAACACCTCAGGCTGTGTAAGGCTACAGACAAAGTCGTCTGGCATCTTTGTTGTTTCTTTTTTGTTGTTTTGCTTGTTTAAAAATTTTATTTGGCAAAAGGAGCTCCCTGCCACTACATTATTCCTCTTCAGTAATACCAGAAACAACGCAACAGCACCTGATTTATAAAACAGGAAACCAGAGAAGGACACAAATGAAATTTTGTTTTAAGGAGGCTAATAATACTACTTTCTGGCTAAATACAGCTTTTTAAAGGCATAGGCAGTGCAGGATGCATTTCCTTATTAAACACACAGCTCTTTAATTTACCTTCAATTTCCTTTGAATAAAGAGTTGAAGTCATACATTGTAAAGGGCCACTTGGCTGCAGCAGCAGCAGAGAATGTATTTCAACACTGACGTGCAGGTAACAGATTAAGTTGTTTTGCAGTCTGTGCTTTGATCAAGTTCAGGGAAGGTTAATATAAACTATTTGTAACTTGTCACGCCAAAGGCTGAGTGTCTAAAGAAAGTCACAGCATGTATTCACCCTCCTCCCAGCTACAAAGATCTGTGTGATTATGGGTGCACTGCACTGCTGCTCATTCACTTTTACATCACATAAATAATAGACACCATCAGGTGTTGTATGTAGTTGGTTAACAGAATCCTATCACAGAGGAAAAAATATAATGCTCCCTATTTAAAGCTGGGCTATGAAAAATGATGATTGTTAATAGAGGAGAACAGGCCCAAAAGGACTGTATCCCTCATGGTTACATAAATTCCCTGCTTGGTTCTAACACTGCCTTACTGCTGGCTTCTGGTTTTCTCTTAAGTCAGTTTTGAGTTAACCAAGTCTGCAAGCTGCCTAACTGTTGTTATGGGCAGTACAACAGACATGCACTTGGTTTATTTCCCATGTAGGGTCACACAGCTCTAATCTAAATAAAGTGAAAGCACATTTACAAGTAAGAAGAATGCACTGCACTCCTATTCTGGAGTTCTACAGGAACGATGCCTGCAGAGCTGTGCAGGGGGATGTGCATCCCACACAGATGTACCCTATCCACATGCACAGCTTCTAAGTTGGGAGACTGTCTGGCCAAAAAATTGCCATTTTTAAAACCACTGTCTTCACTCAAAAAATATCAACCACACCCATGAAACAACAGATGTGCTCAGCAGGAGTTATCAATTCAGTTCCGCCCTACAGCAACAGCTCAGACCCCTTTTATGACTGCAGAGGAATAGAAGACCAGATTGTGATCAGACAATGGACAGGTGAGGGCTGGGCTGCTTCACACAGCGTCATCTATGCATTCAAGATCTGAGGCCAGAGTCAGTACTCTGTAAACATCCTCACCAACCTGCTGACCAGAGATCACCATCCTCTGTCAGCTTGCCACGATGCGCTGACATTGGCCCTGTACAGCATGAATGCTTCTGGCCTCAAGAGAACTTCAGTCCTGGGCCTTCTCAGCACTGATCTGGACTCTTCATCCCCAGTCACTGCACGTTAGCTCTCTCCCTTCTTATCAAGGGCAAATGAGAACAAACCTAAACTACATTGCAGGGTACTGTTACTTTTCCATTGCTTCTCATACCTAAAGGCCAGCTGTTCTCATTTTTGTTCAGCTGCTCTAGAATCAGCCATTCAAGTTGTCTATCTAGAAATCCTTCTCATTTCAAACAAAGTTCTGATTTCAATTCCTTTCTATCCCTCCCTCCCCCCACCCCCCAAAAAATTCTGAATTTAAGTTCCTCCATAGCCTCAAAATAATCTATTATTTTCTTTCTAGACCTTTCTTCTGACCAAGATTCTAAATGTTTAGCTCCTCTCTAATATGTACCCATTAATGGCAACTGTCCAACAAAGTGAGATATTAAACAGCTTTTTTTTTTTCCCCACAAGCCCTTCCCCATCTTGAGAGCCACTGACAGCACTTCTCTCCTACCTGCCACTCATGGCTGAAACCTACAGATTATCTTAACTCTGCAGTTATTCAGTTGACAAAATTGATGGATTGAAAAAGTCATCCCTGTGAAGAGTATGGCAATAGTCAATGTTTTGCTGTTTTTTTCTACCTCTTTTCTTCCTTCTTCCCCCTCCTCCTCTTCCTTTCTCATGCAAAATATAGCCTGTTTGTCTTCATTTTCAGGCCACTTCTCTCCACAACATTGAGACCAAACAGAATTGCAGCTTTTCTCTGAATACATTCCCATTTCAGAATAGCTAATTTAACATCAAAACAAAATTCAATTCTTGCAGAAAATCACTGTGCTTGGGAAAGGGTTCTTCTAGAAAAAATGAAGGTTTGAGCAACTTCCTCCATGGAAATATAAACAAAGGCTAATGCAATGATGTCAAAAGCTAATTTTTTCATCATCTCGCTTGGAAACTGCTGGTTCAGAGGGCAGACTAATAGGAAGCAGAAGCACTGCATCAAAATTTTTGCAAAGACAGAGAGGTACTGTAGAAGCTTTCTTATGCTGCCATCAATGCTAATAATCTGACATATTTGCTGTCCTTAGAATAATACTGAGTGCAATAGAGAGACCTACAGAATTACTCAGCATCGGCAATCCATAGCATCTGTATACACAAACTGGTGAATACTTTCTGCAGAATTACATTTACAATGAAGTTGCCAGGTATTGAAGTACACATTTCTGAGCCACACTTTTGCTACAATTTTTGCTTCACAGCTCAAATACCAGACATTAAATTCCCTTCCCTCCCACAACTGTTGTTCACCAACAAAGAAAAAAACAAACAAAAAAAATACATGAAGCAACCAGACAAAAGGATTTGTCTAACTGTCTCCATAACTGCACCATCGTAAACACAAAGGAACATGCTTTAGAGGATCAAAACTACCCTTGGACATGACCTTTGCCCAAGGAGGTTGTGGATGCCCCATCCCTGGAGGCATTCAAGGCCAGGCTGATGTGGCTCTGGGCAGTCTGGTCTGATGCTTCGTGATCCTGCACACAGCAGGGGGTTGAAACCAGATGGTCATTGTGGTCCTTTTCAACCCAGGCCATTCTATGGTTCTATGAGTGCATCAACCAACAGAAGACTGGTAGAGCGCTACTATCTCTGCTATGAGCACATGGATCCTCACCATGCAGAAAAACATTATCCCTCTATTACTGGTGAGACAGCAGAAACAGAGGTGATGTAACATGTGGCATAAAAATGATTCGTAGCACAAGACCACTGACTAAGCCTGTTTCTTTTCAGCTCTGTATTTTCAAGTAGCTGAAACTGAAATATAAGACTTAGTGTGCTCCATCAGCATTCAGTACACCTGAATGGTTCGTAATATTACAATTTATGAGAGCATTAAATGAAACGTGATGGTGTCATTTTTGCAAACAATTCCATTAGGTACTTATTTCAATTTTCAGCACTTCTAAGGGATTAAACATTTTCATGTTTGTCAGCTATCCCCATACTTCATAGATCTGCAAACCAAGATTTAACTATGTAATTGCAAATAGCAAAGCAATGATAGCAGTTATAAAATGTGTGTTTAACAGAACAAGTTGCTGTCAGAAAAAGGCAGTTTCCTGCAAGTGAAAAAGCAGGAAAGCAGAAATACTGCTACTGTGCTCCCGCGTGTCATTGGGAGGCCTGTAAGGGTTGTGAAGATATTTTATAATAAAAAGGAAAGGATGCTATCAGCAGACCAGCTGCTGCTCTTACCTTCACCATGACTGTGACGGTAGCAAGACCTGGAGGCATAGTGCCCTTACTGTCGAATGCTTCCACAAGGAAGGTGAAAGTTGCATCTGTGTCAGAGAATGACTCATAATCCAAGGACTTCAGAAGCGATAACTCGCCCGTATACTTGTTCAGTGCAAAATACTCTAGTGCTTCCTGCGTCCGGATTCGATAGGTAACATTAGAGCCAAGATCGATGTCTTTCGCCTAGAGTGAGCCATACAGAAAAAGAAACAATACTTCAAAGCAAAAAAAATCCATTTTGCAGGAACTGTAAATACATTTTGCTAAGTTATTCTAATAATAGTACTGCACAATAATCCACTGGAGGTTATTAAGTTTAAACATGTTTGCCATGTGAAATGAGCACGATATTCTGGGCAAGACTCAACACAGGCTTCTGTTCTTGGTCTCTTCTCTGGTCAGCCACTATTGGCCACTGCCAGGAAGAGACTGCTGGGCTGAACAGATCTCCGACCTTACTCCATAGAGCAACACCGATGGTTTTATTTCATACCAGTATTTAGGCAAAGAATATTAATTTTCATTAGGAGGAATATTATGCAATTTTTTAAGCAGTTTGTTTGACTTACAATTTACCTGCAGACAGCTTCTCATTAAGGTATGCTGACCAAAACATTAGGAGGCTCTTACCATCTTATGGGAAATGAATCTCAGCTATATTTAGAGAAGTGGTTCAAGGATGAATTAGAACAATTAACAATTAGCTCTCACTTATATTTTTCTGTTTTTATTTTGTATTTTTGTTTTCTTTCTATAGTCAAAGAAGAGAAGACACTTCAGATGCCCCCTGCTATCTCAGATGACAATCTTGATGTAGGGTTGATCACCCTGGAAGCAACTACTCAACTCCATTAACTTTGAGGGCTCCTCTGAAAGTAATGCCTCCTATTTTGCTGTGTTGGCACAAGAAACCAGAAGAGGATGTTGGTAGTATGGTAAACTCCTGTTCATTGGTGGTGAAAATGCATAGCTGATGGTGGTGACTATGTTGAACAACAGTGTGCTGTAGCTAAGATCTTGCTCTATCAACTAGTGTCACTGTGTGCTTTGCATCTGTTGTAGTTTCCATGGAAACAAAAAGGAGGCATTACTTTCAAAGCTACCTACATACAATGAGAGAATAGATGTGTAGGTTAATCTTAAATGTTTGAATCCACTGAGACAAAGCTCTATCTTCTACAACCTACACAAACACCTAGGAGCACCATGATGAGCTTTCGAGCAGAAACCAAAAGCATTTAAAGATTTTTTTTTTTAATATTCCAAAATATGACAGTGGCAGCTTTCTTCAATTTTACAATCGCTCTTACTTCCAAGTGAACCTCAACAAGTTGACATCTAAAGGTCATGAATTTTTCACTCTAAGTATCACACCTTTCCTGATTCCAGTTTGCATTTTTTTTTGTCTCACTGACAAGTTAACTAAAGACACGCATAGTCCTGCAGAACATTTACAAAACATTTCCTTCCATTCTGTAATACTTTCTTACCTCTATCTGCAGAAAGACAGTGCCAGGTGGTAGATTTTCAGGCACTGAGACAGCATAGGAAGCATTTGTAAAAACAGGGCTGTTGTCATCAATATCCAGCACCTTGATTGCTAAAGTTATTGTTGAACGGCGAGGGTCCACAGCTCCATCTGTTGCTTCAACAATAAGTTCGTAGTAGTCTCGTACTTCTCTGTTCAGCTTAACTGCTGTATATATGCTGCCATTTGAAGTGATTCGAAAAAGATTCTTGAAGTTTGCCAGACTGTAATGAACTTGACCATTAACACCTGCATCCGGGTCTGTAGCCTAAAGAAACAGAAAAGAAGTACCAAGTTTTAATGCATGTTGCACACTTTTTTTTTTTTATATGCTGCGATTTAGGTGTCAGACAGATGTCAAGCATTACAGAATCCATGCTTAGGACAAATATAGTCCGCTACAATGGACAGATTCATTAATTTTTTTTCATTTTAATTAATGTTTGTTAAATCTAGTGATGTTTTAATCATTGCTCTCTGAAGAACTGCTTTAATTTCAACAGTTTATGTATCATGTTCTTCAAAATCAACATCATCAAATTTCACGCTCAGTCTGCACATGCAGAAGATGCTGGTGACTGCAATAGAGAAACACTTAGATTTTGTCCAGTTGGTATTTGTTCTCCTGAATGGAACTGAGCCTCAGATTTCAGCATCAGCTAAGCAATTCTGGTTATTATGTAACTGCCCTAATAAGGACGGGCACAATTCATACTCATTATTCCTACAGGCACTGGAGCACAATTTCAATTCTGACCAGTTGTTTTCCCTCCTCTTAATTAAATTAAGGCATGATGAATAGGGTCATGTAAATTTAACAAGGCCATTCTGTGAGAAAGGTATTTTTATTTGTATGACTTTGGAAGTGTGGCTACACACAAGTGAGAAGACACGAGAATTTTATGTTTTGCTATTAAGAACAACGCTTGGGAAATACTCACGAATGCGTAACTCTGGTGAAGGTGTTAATTTTAAGACATTATAATGAAGCCATTTATCTTTCTAAGAATCAATTAAAAGTTAATTAAAAGTGTTAATGAGAAAAATTCCTTCATGCTTTTTTTTCCTGCACTACATCAATGCACTAAGCCCTAACGGCCACAGCTTAATAATGACCAGCCTATGGAGAGCCCTTTCAGTCAGCATCTTTCAATGACTGACCTACCCAGTTTACAACCTCCATGGCAGTAACAAAGGGCAGAAGAATCTCACAGATGACATATTGGAAAACTATACAAAATGTGAGGGGGAAAAAAAAATTCAAAAGTGCTATAACAGACAGCCTAACTTCAAGAAAAATGAAGCACAGCAAATGAAGAATAAGTCACTGAGCTTTTGCATAAGAACCTCCTGGGGGCTCCTGGATGCAGCTGGGGCATCTCCAGCTTCTCCTCACGGTGCTCCCAGCCTTATTGCTACTGCTTGCATGCAAGAACTTAGTGCACATATACATTTCACAGTCAGGTTCATGTCTTTGCAGAATCAAAACATCAAAAAGCTGTAAAAAATGCTATTGTTTGCTCAGATTAGATTGCTTGTAGAGTGTAAAATCCTCATTAATTGTCATTTTATCACTACAAACTTAAGAAGTGATAATGTACCCAATACAGACATAAAAACTTAGACTATTTTTTAAAAGAATGGCATCTCAAGGGTATATTAAACGAACTTCCACATGAAGATCATTTTCTGGAGCCTCTCAGAGCCTGTGGGAGCAGCTCCCTTGGGTTATCCTTGAAGGAGTCAATGGGGGCACAGTGCTGCCTGTTCCTGTCTGCAGATACTGTTTCATGTCTAAATGGATGAGTTCAGTCATCCCATCCTCATCCCTGTGCTCAGTGTTATCACAGAAAAGCTCCGTTACCAGCTGGTCCCAGCTGAGGAGGTATCACAAGCCCTGACCACAAGGGAAGTGAGGAGGAGGTCCACTGACCAAGCAGCCAGGCTTTTGTAGGTCGTGATTTAAACACTGTCCCTGCTTGAACTAATCTGTACCCATAAGAGAGAAACTTAGCAGCACCCTAATGGATTTAATACAGTGTGTTCATTATCTCAGTACACAGCCAACAGAGAGGGAGAGAAATGAAACCCCAATTCATTTGTATATTGCTGAAGTCCCACAGAAAGTCTCAAAGACAAAACCAAGCAAACCAAGCAAGACTAGGAAAGCAGTGAGGCCACTCGTATTTCCAATGTAACACACTATGGTATGACAGGAGCTTTCAACCACTTTCATCCTCGCTGATTTGTACATAAAAAATACAGTAAGAGCCTTGAAGCTTGGGCAAAATTAGTCACAGCAGACTTTCCAGGAAGAGTAGGATTTTCCACAGAGTGCTTGTTTAAGGAATCAAGCTCCACAAGCTGAGCTACTGCAGATTTAGATCAAGAATCTCTCCCCAGTGTTCTGCCTCTGCCATCTGCTCCTGACTTTTCTAGCCACTGCTTTCTGCAATTGCTCACAAAATTGACCTGCTAGAAAGCATGAAAGGATCCCAGACATGTGGTCTGCAGTGTCTGCAGCAACCACAGAATCACAGAATGGCCTGGGTTGAAAAGGACCACAATGACCATCTGGTTTCAACCCCCTGCTGTGTACAGGGTCGCCAACCAGCAGACCAGGCTGCCCAGAGCCACATCCAGCCTGGCCTTGAATGCCTCCAGGGATGGGACAACCAATTTCCTTGTCATTCTGTAGCTACAACAATGCAATACAAACCACCTCTGGGCTACGCCAACATCTTTAAACAGTTCTTTCATTAAGTAAGGCCCATCAGAAGTAATAAAGATCAAGGTAAAGACTACACATAAAATTGGATAGGTTTCTTTCTACTCCTCACAGCACAATCTCTTTCTCACCCTAGCTTCTAAAACCCCTACGTATCTGATGTTTCTGTCCAAAACTCAATTTTTTTCTAAAATGAGAAATGAAATGTATGTAGAACAGAATTTCCCTTTAAACCTCCCAAAGACAATAGCTCTGTTCCCCCACCACAGCAGAATGTCAAGGCCAGACAACCCAATAAAGAATCTATTCATTCCATCCTTGTTTTCCTGCAAAGAAAAAAAATAAATGCTTTCATCTACTCCTAACCCAAGTCCTCCATCCCCTCAACCCTGCAGCTGTCAAAGGGAAAGTTCACCTCTCCTTGGAAGAACAAGCAAGAGAGCGAAGGAGCCTGAAGCACTCTCAGCTGTCACACAACAGCACTCAAGTTCCCACCCCAAAATTCTATCTACACATTCTGCTCTTTGATCACCTTCAAGCGCACACAACAAAGACCTGGTAAATCTAGACAGGAAACAGAGCTCATTTTGCTAGTTTTCCTCTGCTCTTCTTCAAAATGGTTCAAGGCAGACGTACCACACTAGTGTCAAACAGCTGGAGGTTCAGAATTCCCTAACGTGGCCATGGCCCAACCAGAAGGGATGCTATTGGGATGGAACAGCTTCTTTAGAAAGGTCTAAGGCAATTGAGTTTTGTGAGTGCACCTGTGAGTTACTTCCAAAAAGAAAACAGCGATATCTGCCTCCTCTTGTCAATGCTTGTGACAAGAGATGCAAGAAGACAAGACACATCTCCTTCCTATCTCATTATGCATGTTGAGAGACAGGAAAAGCATGCTCCTCTAAAGACTCTCTGATGAATTCTGCTGTTGCTTTAGAAACTCTCCAGATCTACATGACTTCTCTCATTTCCATCTTTCACAGGAACAGCTTGCAAAGTATTGTAGAGTATAACAAACCTGCATAAGCCACATAATAGCCTATATCTATTGAGGCAAGTCTGAATTTGCATTACCAACTGCACTTCAATATTACTGAGACAGTCTCACAAATACGAACCAACAGTAACAAATTATCTTCCTCCAACAGCTTGAAAATAAAACACAAAATACAAACTATGTTCCAAAAGCTTGGAAATACAATTCTGGGAGACCTGATTATCACCTAAAGGATCATTAACTCTGAAATACAATGACAAATGTTTAAATGTCAACAATATTAATTGTATCATTATTATTCTTTTCAAAAGAAACCTCCTACTAATATCCACAGTTCTTGACGGGTAACAACAGACTTTAAGTAGGTTAACTGAGGATTTACACTCAAATTGCTGGTGCTGGAAAACAGCAAAATAAAGCAGAGTTGTCATTCATACTTGTCTGTATAGTTCAGCCAAACATGGCAGGTATCCCCTCATTAATGCTGAATCACTTCTTTGGAACCACTCGTCTGATGACATTCCCCATTTAGTATTTCCTGCAGTTCTTCAGAGACATGTGTTCCCCATCATCCATCCCCACCCAGCAGGAGCTCTGGCCCTCTGAAAGCCTCTCCAGCATTCCAGCTAATACCACAGCTCCAGGAGGGATGGAAATTGCGCGGGAGGATGCAAAGGATGCTGTCAGTGGGAGTTGGCCAATTGTTTGTAGGGAAGATAACAGGACTTTTTTTTATTACAGGTTTAAAAGATGCCCAAGCCCTCCATTGTGTCAAATAGCAAATCAAACGTGAGTGGGAGTGCTAAATTGGATTTTGCACTTTCCTTTTAAGGGAGATTAGTGTTTGTGCACATAGGACAAAACTAACATCTCCAAGATGCAGCAAGAGGCCACAGCTATTGGAAAAATTTCAGGCTTGGTATTTACTTAAGAATATCTTAAGTAGGGAGAATCCAGGAATTCTAGAAAGCTCAGCATTTTTCTTCTTGTATTTCAGAAAGTCTTTATTTCCTTCATTTCTTTTTGCCTGCTTTTACAGTCTTCTGTTTTCCTATTTCATTAAGTGCTCAAAGCAAATGGAAAGACTGGAATGTATGAAGAGCTTTTAAAGATTTCTGTCAGCTAACCTCCTGATAATGTCAAAAGAAGGAAACACAGAATCACTTCTGTTTTCTCAGTGTTTTCTCACACACTATTCTCTTTCTGCAAGCAATTAGATTAATTAATTGTGCTCCTAAACATACAAGGTGTCACTGTGTGCCCATTCCAGATTGCTGTAATATTTCCTCACAGCCTTAAACCTACAGGAGCTCGTTTCTGTGGACTTTTCTAGAAAAACAGATATTTAAATGATTTTACGAAGAAAGATGATATAAAGAATATACAATAATATTGGATGTTGTAATATCAGGGGGCAAATTCAGCGGTTTATCAGTGGCTGCAGTAGTCTAGTTGGGTCTAGCTAGACTAAAATAAAAAGGAAAGAAGCAAAATGAAACTCATAGGAATTATCTTCAAATTTTCACAACCTTGAAATTTGAAGTCAGTCCTTCCCTTCTTCAAAAGAACAAACAACTGCCACCCTCACATCCTAAATACTTTTGAAAAACACTAGAGGAGTTAGTTGGGTATATCCTCCAGGAGCCTTTCCACAGAAATGAAAATGACTGGGCTAAGCATTACCAGGTTCTCGTTTTTTCCTAACTATAAGGGCTTTAAACTGTAAGAGGGCAGATTTAGACTAGAAATTCTTTACTGTGAGCGTGTTGAGACACTGGAACAGGTTGCCCAGTGAGGCTGTGGATGCCCCCTCCCTGGAAGCATTCAAGTCCAGGCTGGATGGGGCTGTGAGCAACCCAGTCTGGTGAGAGGCATCCCTGCCTATAGCAGGGGGTTGGAACTACGTGATCTTAAAGGTCCCTTCCAATCCAAACCATACTATGATTTCATTCTACTTAGAGCAATTTGTAAAGACATTACACTATACATTTTCTAATACTGGCATATTTTAGCCATTATACAAAATGGGAGAGCCTTTGATAATTACTTTCATAGCCGATGTTAATTTCAGTCCATCTGGATGGTGATGTTAGAAACCAATTAAATGTGACTCTAAATAAAACTGCATAATAAGAATAGTAAAACACTGCAAGCAAATATAAATTAAATGAAATTCAGAAGGCCCATAGCTGCAAAAGCATGATTTAACTCAAAAATAGACAAGCTTCCTTAGACTGGCACAAAACCAACTCCTAAATTTAGAGGCTTGCTCTGCCTGTTTTTACTTGAAAGATGAGTAGAAATTCTGCTTTTATGAGGAGTATGTAATTTGATGATGATACAATCAAGCAGTTCAGAGATTCATCAATGAATGTGCACAGTAAAAAAAAAAAAAACAAAAACCAGAAGCTTATAATCCACAGATGAAACGTATTGTTTAAAATCTCCATATTGAAATGGGCTCCCGTAGATTTCTTTAATGGGTTAGTCTGTTGTAAAGTTATTTTTGCCATTTCTCCTGAGTGCTGGCTCTCTTCATAAGGCCACCTAATTAGAGAACATCAGATCTGAGCTGGATCTTAGCAGCCAATGTTTGGATATGAAAGTATTCATCTTACTATTCAGACTTCTGGTTTTGTTCTATTGTATTCTCTCTCTTGTTCTCAAAGGAACACTTTAGAGGAAATTCATTTTCTTAGAGATTTCAAGGCCACAGAGTTTGAAAATTACAAAGAAGAAGTTAGATGCTTGACAAGTATGTCGAGAAAACTCTCCAGCTTGTACTTTTACCAGGCAGCCTTCAGAAGAGGAAATGCTAATCTAAGACAATTGTTCCAGTTGCCGAAAAGCATCAATAAAGAGAAACTGCAGCCAAGTTAGTAGGCCCAGAATAAACTAATATAATTTGCAAGCTCAGGAAAAACAATTTCTTCTCTTGGGTACAGTTCTGAACTGCAAAATCTGAACAGACAGAATTGGCCATCAAAATACTAAATGGTCATGTACTAGAGACTGAAAACCATTGGCTCAAATGATCTAATATGGCATGAGCTGAACTGAAATATGTGAAAGAGCTTAAAACAGACTGGAATTCAAGATGTTAAGCAATCAAAACCAAGAATTCCTACTGATGCCAAAAATCTTCAGTTCTCAACAATGAACTGCCATGAGTGTGAAAATGGTTGAAATACTTCTCTGATAAAAAATACCAAAATTTCCACTGCATTTAAGTACAACCGTTATCACTTTGACAACAAAGACACAAACATAGCAGCAGAAACAGGAAAAAGAAACAGTTTTTGAAATACACTTAGTTAAAAACGTCTCCCTATTTGCCACATGTTATGGTCAGCAAAGAGCATTTTAAACCTATTTGACCTCTGTCTTAAGATCCCGCAAGTTTAAAGAAAAAGCTTTAAAGCAAAGGAAGCTTGGCCATAGTCATCTGCTGTGAAGTATCCTACATGTACTATACAACCCTTTGGGGTGCCAGTTGAAAGAAGTTAATCCTGGCCTAGCACTGCTGGTCTGAGGTGGAAAAAAAATCACACAAATCGATGACCACATCTGTCTTTTCTTGGGACTATGAACTACATCTTGATCTAAAGGCTGAAGGAATTTGTTAACAGGGGAAAATCCAAAAAGAAGCACAAGCAACAAAGGGTTCGCACTTCAGCGAATGCTGCCTTCCTCATTTCTTCTCTCCATCAAAGCAGATGCAGCCTTAGTAAATATGACACTGAAGAATAAAATTGGTGAGATTGTAAGGGCAAAGAATGATACAACTAAATTAAATTACAAAGCGAGCACTGATCATACAAGGTACAATTTTCTGCACTTCTCATTCCCTCTTACATATCATCCCTCCACATTAACAAAGAAGTCATTTCACAAGGGCTAGCATTCTAAGGAGAGCAAGCAGGAAATTACATAGAGTAAACCAGGAGCAAATGCCAGTGCCTACACACAACTGTAAGCAGCGTTTAGCCAAGCTGGCATGATCGAACATGTTAAAAATGCTGAGGGTAGACACTCTAGATTCTGGAACTCTGAGAAGCTATGATTCTTCCACCCTGATCAGTGATCAGCTGCTGACAAAACTGATGTGGGGTGGGCAAGGGGAAGAATAAAAGCACTTCCAAGAGGACTTGAACATTTACATGCATTATTGGAAATGCCCTATCCTCTGCATGTCTTATCTGGGGCATCTCACTTAAAATTACAAAAGCCTGTACATCACCAGCATCTCTATGAGGATTCAAGGCAGAGTGTTGAAGATCTTTTTAAGGGCCTCTATAGCTAACCATATAAACAACTTTCTTAATAAGTGTGCATGAAAATGATACCAACGAAGGGCCTATCAAAACGACCCTGTGTTGGTCCTGATATTTGCACGAAAATACATGGAATTTAAAGAAATAAGCAACAAAAAGAAAACTAATAGAGAAAGTTTACAAATAAATTTGCAGTGTAAGGTCCCACCTTTTACTTATACATGTGGACACTGCACAGTCATACCTCTAAATGGTTATACAGATATATTAATTAGATGCAAACATTGCAACCAAATACAAAACTCTGAGCTTCCTCTGGTTGTGGTTCATTTGCCATGGTACGGCTCTCCAATCTTAAACTCTGATGAATTTTTGATAGATTCTCATTTTAAAATCCTATCTGCTTATATTGCTTTTTATATGCAAAATCTGATCATCATGGGGATGATCAGAGGGCTGAAGCATCTCCCCTCTGAAGACAGGATGAGGGAGCTTGTTCAGCCTGGAGAAAAGAAGGCTGTGGGGTGACCTCACTGCATCCTTCCACTATTTAAAAGGGGATTATAAAAAGGAGGGCAATCAACTTTTTACTTGGGTAGATAATGATAAGACAAAGGGGGAATTGTTCTAAGCTTAATGAGGGAAGGGTTAGATTGGATGTCAGGGGGAAGTTCTTTACACAGAGAGTGGTGAGGTGCTGGAACAGCTGCCCAGAGAGGCTGTGGATGCCCCGTCCATCCCTGGAGGTGTTCAAGGCCAGGTTGGATGGGGCCCTGGGCAGCCTGGTCTAGTACCGGATCTGGAGGTTGGAGGCCCTGCATGAGGCAGGGGGGGTTGGAACTTGATGATTCTTGGTGTCCTTTCCAACACAAGCCATTCAACAATTCTACATATATTAGATGAATTTAAGTTACTTTCTTATGTAATGTATCATACAGTGTGCAGTGGTCATGCATTCACTCTGAGTATTTGAGATTTTCTTCAGAGACTTTGATTCTACTTCTCTCTTCCTGAAAGGCTGAATTCAGTACCTCTGCAGGCTGTCCTTTCTGCCAGTAATTCTCCTTTTTTTTTCTGGTCTTGTACTTTTTCTCCTTTCCTCTACCTCTAATTTTTCTACAGCTGTCTAAAGGTACAGGAACCCTGAGAGTTTAATTCTGAAAGCTGCTACTTCTAATACAGGTGAGGTTTATCTACACTGCAGGTTATATGTGTTATAATGTGTTAAGTCGTACTCCCTTGTATGAGCCTTCATGTAGAAAACAATGACAACAGTGATTTAGGTAAAACGAGATTCCTCTCTGGTTTCTGTAACAAAATCTTGTAGAACAATACCTCAGGAGCATTCAAAGCAGTTGCCTATATACAGGAACACAGAACAATTTGGATGTAATGGCTCTCCAGAGGTCACTTAGTCCAACACAATAAGCACTACTGACACCTGTGAAATTTAAACTACGAAACTTGCAGGGCTTCCCATCTTGTGCATTTAAATTAAAAACAGAAGCTTAAAAGAATTCACTAATATTTACAGAAAACTCAGGAAATTGACATCATAACTATGTTCTGCTCCCATTCAAAAATGATAGTTGCTTCTGTAAACAACACATTTAAAACATTTCCATACCACTACAGGAAGTAAAATGCCATATAGGCGGTCTCTGTTCTCTCCTACTTGCCTTACAGTTGCTCTGTTCAGCGGTGGACAGACGCCACTTGATATACACCGAAGTACATGTTTATATGACAAATAGGAAAAAAATATCATTTTACTGTAGAATTAAGGAAATTTGTCCAAGGCTTGGTTTTCCACTTGAACAGTTTTGTTCCATGACCAAGAGTAACCTTTTTCTTTTTTTAATGCATTTCCCATTTTAAACTGAGTCACAGATGACACAGGTATTAGGCACTTCGCGTGCAGTCTGTTTTCAGTGTTGGAGCCTATTTACAGGGCCTTCATTTTAGGGAAAATCTAAGGCCCGGTGACACCTGAGCTCCTGATTACAGGTGGGTTGTTCACCACATGATTCTCTAATTGATATTTGCAAACACTGCAGACACTGCTAGCCAACTACATTTCATCCCACTTCTCCACATCCCATGCACGTAACATAATACTGATAAACGGTATGCTGCAGAATGCTGATCATTCAGATGCTATCTCTTGAACATCAGGCTACTTTATACTGCAACAGAAAAAAAGGCGCTTGAATTTCATTTTCAAGTTTCTGATGTGAAGCTTTTAGTTTTCTGTTGGTCCTTTGTAGAGAACTTCACTCAGTAATCCTGCTCCTGTCTTGTTTGGGGATCCTGATGATCAGACATAACAGAGCAGCAATACACCTCCGACTACCCCATTCAGACAGTGCTGTAAAATAAAAGGGATTTGAAATACATCCACTGCACTGTCAGCCTTATCCCTCCTAGCTTTTGCTCTTTTGATCTTCAATGTGCTCCTGAAATCCCCACAGGCACCACTGCTGTGCCAGTGCCCTCATGAACTTCAGGTGGCAGACAAAGAGCCCTTCGAGCGGCGGAGAACAAGGGCACTTCAGAGGGCTTTCTCCCACATCAAGTCTTTCGTTACCCTTGTTCTATGTCTCCTTGGGAAACTAAATCCTGACTGTTGCCTAAGCCCTTCTGGGAATCTCTTTTTAAGTCCAACTTAACTTACCCACTCAAAACAGACATACGTGGGAGCATTTAACTGTTTCATACCAGAATTACAGAACTGCAGGGGTCGGAAGGACCTCAAGAATTCATCAAGTCCAATCCCCTCTCTAATGCAGGTACCCTATAACAGGTTGCACAGGCAGACATCCAGATAGGTCTTGAATATCTCCATAGAAGAAGACTCCACCACCTCTCTGGGCAGCATGTTCCAGTGCTCTGTCCCCATTACCATAAATAAATTCTTCCGCATGTTAACACAAACTTCCTATGATCATGTTTTAGGCCATTATTCCTCGTCCTATCACTACATGCCACCAAGAAGAGCCTGGCCTCCCACCTCCCTTTACATATTTATAGACATGTATCAAATCCCCTCTCAGTCTCCTCTTCCCCAGGATGAACAAACTCAGGTTACTCAGCCTTTCCTCATAAGGAAGATGCTCCAGGCCCTTCATCATCTTTGTAGCCCTCTGCTGGAATGCTTCCAGGAGATCTGTGTCTTTTTTGAACTGGGGAGCACAGAACTGGACACACTGCTCCAGTTGTAGTCTCCCCAGGGCAGAGCAGAGGGGAAGATCACTTCCCTCAACCTTCTGGCCATGCATCCAGGATACCATTGGCCTTCTTGACCACAAGGGCACACTGCATCCCTAGATTCACCTATGTCATTATAAAAATAAGAATATTGCTGCTGGTAAAAAAACAAACTGTATAATAATTGATTTGCGGAAATACTGTATGAAGAAAATAATGGCTTGTATTAGAAGATTTACTCTAGGAATAGGCCTAATTGTTGGCAGTTGGGTCACTGCTGAAGATACTGAGCAATGCTGGCCCAGCCCTGGCTCATTCTCCCTTGCAGAGCAGTCTGGATGGCACTGCTCCCCAGTCCCCACATCTTTCCCACTCCACTGCCCAATATTGCAGTCCTCAAGTATGGGCCTTACTATAACATGGCTATAAAGACGATATGAGACACCACATCAAAGCCCTTCCTGAAGCAAAGGGAAGCAACGTCCACCAGTTTGCCAGTGCTCACCGAGCCATTTATCTCAGCCCAGAAAGTTACCACTTGGTCAGGTACGTTTTGGTAAATTTGTTATGGCTGTTCCCATTCACTGTCTTATCATCCATTTGCTTGGGAATGGCCTCAAAGAGGCCTTGCTATTTTCCTAGAGATCAGGGTCAGGCTCACCAGCTTGGGGATCCCCAGATCCACCTTTCTGACATCCTCAAAGTTCAGCACGATGTTTGCCTTCCTAGTTAGAAGGAACCACCACTCCTAGGCATGTTTCAAAGATGACAGAAAGAATCTGTGCAGTAATGCTAGTCAACATTACAGATTTTGGGTGCCTCACATCTGCTCTTATTATATTTGCATGTCTTATTCTATTCAGCAGCCCATAACTTCATCTTCCTTGTGGATAATGCTTTCCTTCTGCAGGCTCACTGGGCTGAGAGTTCCCAGACCTTGCCATTAAAAAAAATGAGGCATCAAAGCAGTGGAGCATCTTTTTCATAGCCCACATCCCTAGATCCTCTGCCCAAATGATTTGTGGGGGGATCTTTAATCTTAAGGGGCAAATATATTTTTGAGAAGTCAACATTCAAAAGGGAAAGGAACATCGCAAAGTGGTGGTTATTTTCTTAAATTGTCTGTATCAGTGCTCACCATGGTGGATTTCAGCTGTTTGAAATGACTTTAGTGAAAGAGATTCTGAAAAAAAGTCTTGCCAGTCAGCGAGCAGTTTAATTCTTAGCAGTGGAAACACATGAGACAGTAAGTAGTGCCTTCTTTCACTAGGCCCTTTTTAGACTTTTACATTTTAACCACATTACAGCTTTCCATATAAAACATATTCCCATAGAACCACAGGGAGAGGTTTCTAATGTACTGTGAAGGACAACGTAACAAAAGTGACTGTTGTTTAAAGAAGAATCTCCCTAAACAACACTGCTACATCAAAAGGCTAATCATCCTTACACTTCAATAATCTCGTTGAGGACAGAAAATAATTAAAAAATGCCCAAATCACTGTTTTTTACACTGTCTGCGTGAATATGAAATATTAGACACTACATCCAGTATTTCTGAACAAAGAGAAAGCTCTTTTCATCCGGAGACTGAGAATTAGAACTGGTGATAAACATGAGAAAAAAAGTGATATAGCTAGTTTCTATCATTCCACATGAAGAAATAAGATACCAAAAGGTTTCATTAAATATTTCCATTTCAACACAACTTAGAAATTAAACTAATTTATCAGAGAGAGGTTCTGTTGCAATGACATATTTTATTTTATAATTCCATCTAGACTAAAAATAAACTCAATACAATGTTTTAGAAGATTACTGTACCTTGAGGGCACCCAGAAAAACACACAAAGTGGATTTTAAAGATACTTGGTACTGTTTTAAAATATCACGTCCATACATTTGAGGATGCAAAATGAGAAATGACTGTGTAAAATGAGCAATGAAAAAAAATGGCTTTGTGGAAACAGCTTCAAGCACAAGGATCCAAACTCCTGCACGTGCAAGGATCAAAAACAGGCTTAGACAGGACTGATATTTCTGCTCAGTGTAAGAAAAGCAGAATCAGAAATCTCTAGTCTTCATTAATGCTAAGAAAAGTTATTTCCCTTGAAAAGTACAGCTGAGCTTGGGCAGCTTCAGGGCAGTACCTACCTTTAACGATACCATATTGAAGAGCAAGCAGATCACACACATATGCAGAACCCCTTCAGAACTAGTGCAAATGAAACCATACTGAAGGAGCCTACATGTAACTTGAATTAACCAAAACTTTTCAAGTAACAAAATTAGAAGTGAAGGCAAGCCCAACCCTTAGAAACTCTTTCTCAATTTACAAACGCCAGAAAACAACTCAAGTTCACTCAAAAAGATGGGAGCATTAGCAATAAATATGACATACTGTGGTTATTTACTGAATTTACTGTCTTCAAGAACAGTCTTCTGATTGTGTGATTGTGAAGGAGAAAACTTTTTCACTTATTAAACATTACGACGATTTAAAGTCCAAAGGAGATCATTTCGTTAACTGCTAACATAAATACGCCTGACTGTATAAACTTAAAACACTTCAATGTGAGTTTTTCCAAAGGTGCAATTACTTTGTTTTCGTTCCTAGTAGTCCGGAATGTTTGTGCAATAAGCAATCTAACTGCATTTAACAACTTACCCTTACTTGACCAACAAAAGCATTGGCTTCTTCTTCCTGTACAGACAAGTTTTTTGGCAGAAACATATCAAAAACTGGCCCATTGTCATTTACATCCGTCACCACGATATTAACTGTAGCAGTTGAAGTCTGCAGAGAAAGATAAAATTATGAATGAACTACCATCTGATTTACAGTTTCACATATGACGACTGATCAGCAATTTTATTGCTATGTATTAGATAAATCCAGTATAGAATCACAGGTGAACAGATGACCCATTTATTTCTGCATATTTTTGTGAAACAGGAGATGTTATTTATTTGAAGAGCTTATATTTGGCTTAAAAGAAAATAAAGGAAAAAAGCATATCAGATATGTTTTGCCTAATGTGGTATTTTAAGAGTTGCAGGATCTTTAATTTAAAAACCCAAATTCAAGCTTGGAGAGTGAAATAATTTGCACCTCAGTTTGAGCTTCATGAACTCAAACACTGTGGCACCAAAAAGCATGCCTTTGTTTTATATCCTGTGTATACAACTTCAGAAGAGCTGCAGCTAATAATACAGGTTTCTGTGGCCTGAGACACAGGTTGCAAACAGAAGGAATGAGAAGTTGTTGTCATCCATCAGGGAAAAGAGGAGCACTTACGGAAAGTAAAACACAATAAGATGGAAATCTTACACCAGGAAATCATTAATACTGCAAGAACAGAGAAACACTGGCATAGACAGTGCAAAGATGCTCTATCCTCAAGATCAGGACACATCAGCACTTGCCTTGCCCAGCAGAAGCCATGCTACTGTGATGGAGCACTGGATGGGGACATGTCACAACTGATGCTATTACTTCTGTCCACTGGGCTGCATCAGAATCTAAATACAATACAACCTAGAAAAAAAGCTACTCCTGAATGTTCTGGAAGTTTTTTGTACTTCTACTCTTAATCCAAAAATTCTGTTTCTTTTTCAAATCCTCATCTTGTGACTCGTTCCAACCTGAACCTCAGGTTTTCAGAGCAAGAGGGGCAGAACGATTGTTTCAACCTCATCGGCCTTAATTTTGCTATGACAGGCTAAAGGCACAACAAGAATGCTTACTGTTCATTTTGGTTTGCCACTGATGATACAAAACAATTTCCTTTTCCTAATCCAATCATCAGAGCTGGTTGTAGAACGAGCTTACAATGAAGTGAAAGCATTTTTTAAATATGGCATTATTTCAGGTAGCTGCTGTCCCCAGAGGAGACAAAACCTTTTCCTAAACCCAAATTACTAAGTCTGATGCTACCATTTTAACACTCTTTAAAGGCACACTGATAGCTCTAAAGCTCACTGACATCTCTGGATATTATCTGGAACATCTGCTGCTGTACCTCCTTCATGCTGAAGCTACGGCTTCACGGGTCCATAACAAAAACAGAATTTCACCTCATTTTTTAATACAGGGCATGCTCCTTGGTTTGCCACAGAGCAGCATGCACATTGGCACTTGCAAAGGACATCTAATGCACTCAAAACCTACTCACTGTCTTAATAGTATGTGGTCATGCTTTCATTGCTGTGTCACCAGTTCAATCTGATAACTTACTCTCTGCAGGAGTGATCCAGGAACAGGTCAATCTCCTTCACCTTCCAAATCCTCAGCGTTGGCAAGCAGCCTAGTTGCAGGAATTGGAGTCAGCTGTCTCGTTCACACAGCTACAAATCTGCCTGTTGCGTTTGCACGGTGCCCTGTGTGTTACACTGCAGTGCTACCTGTGCCAGCAGTCTGCGTTAGCAGACCTCAGTACCAGCACAGCAAAGCACAAACCCGACACAAACATAAGTGCACAACGCAGCCCTTCCAGAAAAAGAGTTGTTCTCTTAATTCCTTGTGCAATGGCAAATGCAGAAAACAGAGCTGTTCCACTCAGGCAACCACCAGTAGCATTAACAGTAACTAAGTGAGGACATTCTGAAATGAACAAACCAAAACAGATGCTTTCAGGCTAGCTTCTTATATTGTCTTACGTTCAGTTGTTTGCTAATTGTTTCTGAAACTGCCATTCCCACGTTCAAGGTATATAAGGAAAATGTGCTTTGCAATTCATGCATCACTGTCAACACAAAACACACTCCAGAACGTTTGCTCAGATGATGCACAATGTGCAGTGAAAGTAAATTAATCTTCCTAAGCTTACTCAATTCCACGGAATAGAGAGTAATAAAAACTCTTATATTTAATAAACTGAGACAAATATGGCATGGAAAATATTGGCTTAAGAAAGTACTTCTCATTTTGAAAAAATATTTCTTTTCCATTGCAGAGAATTTTAACAGCCTGTGTCTGATAATCTGTGGTATGTTCACTTCTGACAACACTGAATCAACCCACAGCAGCTCGCAGAACAGCTGCCAGAAGACACATTTGCATTTGATAGCTTCTGAAGCAAGTGCTGAAAGCAAAATTACTGTTGTGATTTACTTACAGGTCTCATTTTTGTACTTGAGTGCGTGCTGTGGGGGTGCTCACATACTTCAGATCAACACAGCAACTTGTTATGAGGAGCCCTTCTAAGCCCTTTTCCTAAAGGACCAAAATCCAAGCAACTCTCTGCTCTGGAAGCGTGCTATTAATAGCACACCCCTGCAGTATTACTTTGTCTTGAGGAAAAAAAAGGGCACTTTTATTCAAGTAATCTTGAAATCCAATCATGATAATATCAGACAGCTTACTGAAATGCGGCCTAAGTTCAGAAGGGGTCATTTGAATAAGCACCAAAGTAGACCTCAGATTTCACACAGGACAAGAGAATGGAGACAGCAGGGAAGGTTAAGCTCTGCTTAACACAACTTGGATTTTAAGCTGGAATGTAAGATTCTCTTCAATATCTTTGCCAATGACCTGGAGGAGCATGCAGAGTCTCAAGTGATGAAAGCACAACCAGCTTCAAGTTTGCAGGTGACACCAAAGACAAAAAGCTCTTGCTAGTCTTTGCAACTGTGAATCTGGTCAGAGCACTCCCTAGGTAAGAACAGGAAGAATCACACTTTTGATGCCTTCATATCCTTAGATAGAGTTTACCTGACAAACACAGAAAATGAAGCTACCGGCCTGACTTCAGCATATGGAGGGTGAAAACTTGGTTCCTTGAGTTATTCAGTAAGTTATTCTGTGATGTAGAGTATGGCATACTGAAGAAGAGGGATTCCAGGTCAGTCTTAACCCCCCAGGACAGAAAGAATTGGAAAGATGAAAGAGTTTAGCTCAGCTCTAGAAGAAAAAAAAAAGAAAGTCTGCAGCATTTAACAAGAAAGAAGAGAAGGAGATAGGAAGAGAGAGATTTGAAATAGTTCCCAACTCTTCTGTTATCCACAGGTTTGGTATTTTTCCAATGGATTGCTTTTCTTAAGCACCCTTCCTTACCTGCTTGCCAGCACTGCCATAGAGCATAGCTCCACTTACTGAGTCTCAAAGTTATACATAAATTTAAAAAAGCAGTATCATTGCAAAGGAGTACTTTTATATTGAGATGCAAATTGGGAAAATTATTTTAAAATACTAAATCTTGTGTTCACCCTAAGCGTCCACGGGAACTAAAATGAGATCTTGTAATAATAGCATTTCACATACATTCTATTTTTTGTATTGATCACAATTTAGTGAACTATCAGTGCAGTGGCAGGATCACCAAGAAAAGCATTCATGCTGAGATGCTTTAGTAGCAGCAATGCTCCTGTGCACACTGCTAACAACAAAACTGAAAATGAGGGAAAAAATGGGGAACACCCCACAAGTTTTCTACCTCATCCCACTGATAAAATAATGCCAACCTCTTAGGTGAAGCAACCTTCAGTTAATTATCTGTATTTCTTTGAGATGCACAGAGAAGCAGTTTTGCCATTAACATCAGAAGCTACAATAACCGGAGAATATACATTTTTATATCCCCATTAGATGGCTCCAAAGTTTTGCTTAAGTTCTCTGCAAGCAGAAGTGCTGGTGTGAAATAGACTTTATTAAACAAAATCAGTGTCTTATTTGAAACTGCAGCATGGAGCAGTATTGGTAACATCAGAATCATCTGTCCAATGTCAGACGTCACCAGTAACACTGAAATCACACTGACTAAATAATTACTGCCTTAAAGTTGTGTTTAGGGCTAGCTACAAGCTCTTTGTTGCTGGAGGAGAAAATAACAAGGCACGTACACTGTGGGTACCCTTTGCAACAGCAGTCAAGGTAACTTCCTTGCATGTCAGCCAGTGCAGGAGGGTGCCAGGGCACCGAATGCATGCTTTAGGGATAAGAAGTGTGCCACAGGGAGGATAAAAGTAAGCACACAGAGAAAAGGTCATTCACTGTATTTTGTGTGGAGCTCAGTTTCCTGTACTGATTCCTGTATTGTAATTTCTTGCCACTGTTCTCAGCTGCAAGTGGCTGTGTCTGCCTGAGATCACTCCCAGAGCCATGCAAACTGTGCTCCGTTCTCCACACATCCACAGTAACTTTTGCTGAGAGCAGCCTAAACCAGACAGAAATGAGGATGCTTCTCTCAAGTCATCACATTACTATTTTTAAGTCGGTAATTTAGAGCCTTTAATTTTGCAAAGCCAGCTTTCTTGTCTCATTAGTGGGGGGAAAAATATAGCTTTATGACACACCTCAGGATGCAAGAGAAAGAATCTTCATTTACCACTTCTAGTGGTAAATGCACTTCAGAAGTGCTGCAGCATATCCAGAACCTACATCTCAGCTCCCATTGCCTGCGTATGACAGACTAAACTTAAGGCAACACTCAGAATCACCAGCAGCATGAAGCAGGATTTCTCTTGCAAAGTCTGTGAAAAATTAACAGAAAACGTGAAGAAAAAATGTTTGAAAAAAATCTTCTGCAGCTAGAATTTTTTAACTTTCCCTCTTCATTCTCCCTCATGCTATACTATTGATTACAGTCTTCGTAATGAAAGCAAATAGTACCTCAAATTTCTTACAGAAAAGTTGCTGTGTTTTCCAGAGGATCCTAGAAGGGACAGTAGAACAGAAGCCTCTCGAGAAAGAAGAGTAGCCCCTCTAAACATCACAGCACATGTTTAATTGCCACTGAAAGTCTTTGCACAAACGTGGGTTATTCGCTGCAGTAACCATACAGAGATCTAACTCACAACTGGTTCTGCCACTGGGTGCTCCTCATGCAAGTACCAAGATAATGCAGTTAGAGATGCATAAAAAACCACCTTGATTCTTCTGCTAAATATTTGTTGGATGTGGCTTGGAAAGCAGCGTTGAAGTTATTACCAGAAGTTCATGCAGAGGAAAAAGTGCTACAGCTTCGTATCAGGCTCTTCCCATTTATTATTGAAGGCAAACGGTGCTTACTTCTCTTTCATATTAACTGTAAGTCAAACAAGAGACCAGTGGCTGCAATTTATAGCTTTCTTAGGGCCAAGAAAGTAGTCCCTACATATATCATTCTTCCCTAAGCAATAAATGCATCATTTACATAGCCGCCACAAATATCTCTCATGCTAAGTACACCAGACCCTGAGAAATGCTACAGATGATAGATTTGAAGATTTCACTTGGGACTTATTTGTATGCTGCCATTTAAATCAAGATTGGGAATTGCTGAGAACATTCTTTGCCTTGGAGAGGAAGTATTCTCAGCTCTGATGTCAAGCAAGTTTATTAACTTAGACAAACTCTAAGACAAATGCTACCATCTCTAGATATAACTAGTTTGCAAACATTAAGATCTGAGGTAAAGCCCAGGGCTTTATCTGATTAAAAAGAAGCTGTAAATAATGCTTCTGATCTACATAGTGGGACTTACCTATATTTTCCAGGAGAACAACACTTAGGATGTCTGAAATAATAGCTACTGTTTAGAAAGCAGGAGAAATGGCTGCTCAGATCTGAAGTTACTGGGAGCAAAAAGGACCAGCATAAAACACAGGTGAATGGTATACCATGAAAAATGTGGTGTCCTTGTGCAGTGCCCCGGGAGAGTGGCAGCCAGAAGGATGACACTGCTACCAGGAGTCCAAAAATCAATGGTAAAGGGGGGTGGAAAGCTAGAAAAAGGGATGGGTAAATACGCAGAAGTGTTAATGGCCTCATCTGCTGACCTGTTTGTGTGCACAGAAGTTGTGTAAACACAACAAACAACATCCACCAGGCCGTGAGGAAGGGGGACCATGTTTTGCAGTCTGCTCCTATCAGCAAGCTGCGAGCCCTGGTTATTTTCAGACCTTGTTTCCTTCCAGTGTACGGTATGAGAACTTTACAAGCAATATCTACTGACTCTCTACATGCCTCTCCAAGCTGTACAGAAGAAATGCCTAGCTGCACTGGAAGAAATTTAGGAGAGAGAATGAACTGAGGCTGCAAACGAGGCTGGAGCTTGTCAATAATAACAATGATGAAAAAAAGATCAGAAAAAGCCTGGGAAGAAGACAGAGAGAAATGTTTTATAACAGAAAAGAAAAAAAATCCCTAAAGCAAACCCCTCTAAACTCACATAGCCAAAGACAAACCACAGGGTGTGAGAACTTCTGTAGGCAAGGAAGAGAAACTCAGGTGCACTCAAGAAGCACCCTGACAAATGGATGGCACTGGTGGGACAGTCTCCAGCCACTGACAGTGGAGTCAGAGCCCCAACCCTCTGTGTCTATTTGCAGAGCAGCAAGAGTACTTTAGTTCTTCACAATGATGATTTAAATCGCCTCTTCCCTGCATTTGAAATAAAAGCCTTTATGGGGAATATAACCCCTGTAAGGGAAGCAGACAAGTGGTACAAACACTGGATGTTTGGGAGCCCTCCAAATCTCACTTTAATATATGAAAGCTGGTGTGAAAAAAGCAAGCTCACGGTCAGAAGAAACCCTTCTCTCCTAAAGAGAAAGTCTTGCTAGGCACCTTTCTCACTTTTAAATGGAAAAGTACACAACAGATAAAAAGCAAATTTAGGCTTTCTGATATGAAGCCCATAACTTTTCAGGAAAACAGTGATTTTTCTTTATCTACCATTTATACAGTTAACATGAACATCATTTCAAGGGGGGTTCTTTAGGCAAGGAAGCGCAATATTGTTTCCTTTCATGAATTTAAGAAATATTAATTTCCACTGCACCAAAAAATCTCACTAAATGTGCCACATCGAGGTAATTCTAAAGTTCTACAGTACAGAGTCTTTTTTTTTTTTTTTTTTTCCTGGTCCCACTTTACTGATTACAGAAAGGTCATCTAAGCAGAAACCGTTTAAAATACAAACCTTTGCATCTATAAAATCTTTTCAGTGAGTATTTGCTGTAAGACCTGTGCATCTTTTACTCTTAATGGTCAAGGGAACTGGTACAAAGCAGATACAGATAATATTTACAGCACTAACAGAAAATTTACTGTAATTAATTAACTCCCTGTATGCTACTCAAGTGGTAAATCCTTGCCTAAATTACCTTGATCTAATGCTACCTGTTGGTTCCAGGCAACGTAATTAATCCAAATGTCAAGGGAGATGGATGCTCTAAATAATTAGCGATCCTCTTCGATGACTGAAATATCAAAGTGTGGCTTTCATCAAACACACACTGCACTGAAATAAGACTATTTATGTTTCCCTCGGTGACTGAATGCCCACCTGAAATACTGCACTGCTCTGACCAAGGAAAAGAAGCTGAAAGGTAGAATAGTGCATGGTGTCTGTGCCAACACCGGAGCGCCCCGAGGCCCTGGCAGCACACTTTTAGGATAAGCTGCTCTACCACATCTTTGCCTAGCATCTAGGACACAACTTTTACTCCATTTTAGTTAACAACAGCCTGTTTTAATTAAAAACAGCCTGATTTAACTATACCACTAGATGTGCAAAGAGTTTGTAATGGTTGGTCTTTCAGATGGCACTGCTGTGGCAGAGACTGCCTTGACTGCCCAGGAGCACCATGCTTCTGCATGCTGTAGCCAGCAGCATGTTCTTTAAGCTTCTCAGTTCTAAGCCTCATCAATCTGATTTAAGCTCCTGGAAAGACTACAGTGCAAATCTTATGGATGTTTTAGCCACACCTGAAAGTTCAATATTGTGGCACTTCAGCCTTATTAATCAGCACCGGATACTCAGAACCACGTACACAAAACACAAAGACGACTTCCAAAACGTCTTCCAAAATGCCTATTCAACAACTTGGAAAGAAAACAGATGGACAACAGGTTTTTCTGGACTTCCAAAATAGGTTAGTGATCTGGTGGCAAAGATACACTGTGGGAAAACAAGCTGAGTCTTCTGTGACATACAGGAGAATCTGACCAATGAATGAATGGGATGCTATGTAAGCACACCATATTGTCAGCTCCCGACTGCCTCTGTGAACAAGGCACCCAGCTGCTCTGTTTTGCCAGGACTTGAGTAGTCAAAATCAAGCAGGGGGGTATAGTGGAGGGTATTTTCCTGACTGGCCATCTGTATTTGGAGGTTTCAAATCCACTCAAATCATACAGTACACAGTAAAACAACAGTGGAGCTTCCTGTATTATATATAAGCGAGTCAATACACATGCTCATCCAAGCCAAAAATAGAGCATGGAAAACTTTTTCTTTCTTCAACCTAAAGTCCCGTCCTACTTCCAGCTACTCCGTGAAATGTGAAGACATAAACTCTTGCCTTGAATTCCCATCCAAACGCACCACAGGTTGGTAAAATTGTTTGGGCTTAACACTCTTTTCATTCACCTGACATTCTCCTGCCCATCTACAGCTTTGCCCTCTTGCTAAGGAAAAAAAATATATATTTTTTCCTGACTACTCAGCTAATGCATCCTTAATTGTTCATCAGACTGTAGTGCTAACGGTGAGAGGTGGCAGGCTGTGTACTCCAAGGTCAGAGAAAAACCAGCCTGTTAATGCTCTAGGTTATCAATCAGAGCAACAATAACTTAGGAAGCACAGTCCAGCATTTTAAGCAATCCAGAGTGTTACAAGGTATGTAAAGTGATGAAATGGTGTCAGCCAGGCCACATAGCTAAATGGAAAGTCATCTGGCTTCGTGGAGGCATAAGTAATTCTGATGGAACAAGCAGTCCCTAAAAATCAAAGGTGGTGTGTGAGGACAGGAGTGTCACCAAACAGCACTGAACAGCTAAATAAATGTTGGGGCTTAGAATACAGAAACCTCAGCTACTTAGTGGTGTAACAACATAGTTAAAAGTCTCTTAGAACCTTTATTAATGAGATAGAAAAAGGATCATTGAAAAAAAAAACCAACAAAAAACCCCACCAACAATTAAAAAAGCAAAACTGTAAGGTGTGCAAAGCAGAGGCTTTTCCAGTGCAAAACTGCATTCAGACAGACTTCACAGATGGCAACAGGAAGAGTTAGTTAGGAGAATGTGGGGGTCAAACAGAAAACTGAAACCAGTTCTCTCAATTATCATTTTCTTGCAGGCATCAATTGAAATTTTCAATACAGAGGATCTTGATGACAAGCTGCAGGTGAATTAGTCTGGAGAGCATGAGTTGTGTAGTTATAGCAATCTTTCTCCTAAGGAAACACCATGGCTTTTATGCTTTAACCTAATTAAGAAGAAAAGGTCCTCCATGAAATTACACTGACATGTAAACAGGCATCAACACTGTTAATGAGAACAGTCTGCCATGCTATCAATTTGCAAATTTACATGAATGCCCTGACCTGGGGTGACCTGTCTAATAGGTGGAGAGTAAAAAGGCTGACTGGCAGAGCTCAGAGCTGGAGAGAATCCAGCAAGGAGCTATAAATATGATGTGGGAATGGAGCATCTCCCTTGTGAGGGAGGGCTGAGAGGCCTGGAGATGTTTAGCCTGGACAGGAGAAGACTGAGAGGGGATCTTATCAATGCTTATCAGTATCTGATGGGTGGGAGTCAAGTGAATGGGGACATGCTCTTCAGTGGTGTTCAGAAACAGGATTAGAAGCAAAGGATATAAACTGAACACAGGAAGTTCCATCTGAACATGAGGAAAAACTACTGTGAGGGTGACAGAGCCCTGGAACAGGTTGCCCAGAGAGGTTGTGGAGTCTCCTTCTCTGGAGATATTCAAAACCCACCTGGAAAATTTCCTGAGTAACCTACTGTAGGGAACCTGCTATGGTAGGGTATTGGACTAGATGCTGGAGACCAAACACTTGTGCAGAGACACAAGGAAACCTTGCAAATTAGTCAAACATGCTGCTGCCTGGTATGGAAAAAAGCATGGATTTAATTGGCTGAGCTGCACAATTTCAACTGTTTATTAATCAAGAACAGAGGGACTTTTACAGCTTTGTTTTTGGTGCTGGCGTGGTGGGTGGCAAATCCAGCTATCTGTTCATCCTTTTGTGTAGTGTCAGTAGAATTGCAGTATGCAAGAGAAATTAAGCCAGCTTGTAAAGTAAGCCATATTGCAGGACAATTTTAAGAGTATAATTGTCCCTGCCACCATCAGAAAGTATCTTAAAAAACAGAAATAGTTGGAGCTCAGATAAGAGACCCCAAACTAAGCAGCAGAAAAGAGAACACATGAGCTAAAAGAGTGAAACCACATTACACAGTAAGAGCAATTAACACAACACACACTGTGCAGATACAAAAGTAATAAAAACAAAACATAACAAAAAAAAACCAAACCCACATGGTATCAAGGGAGGAAAGCAGATAAAGAGGTGGCAGGGAAGTGAATACAATATAGCTCTGTGTGTCAAGAACACACAGTACCCAAGAGTTCAGTGACTGACTGCTGCTTTGCTCAGCCTCCTGCTTGTCAGATATGTCAGATCCTGCTATACTAGTTAAGAATTTATGCTTTCTGAGAAATGATGAGCTTCATGCTAGTACTGAGAAATCACTAATATCTTCCAGTGATGTCATAACACTTCTTTGGGTGGTAATTATTAGGGAACCTTAAACCCTGCCTTCTTTGGCCTTCAGTAGCCTTCCTAGGCATGGAATGTTATTTCAGCAGCATAACATAGTCCAAATCCAAAAGCAATTTCTTTATTTACATCGTCACATTTCACAGCTGGAAGTTTAAGATGAAAGCAAATGAACTCATAGCTATCAAGACCATTCTTGATAATAGTTCACAAGTAACAAAACTGAAAACGTTAAGATGAAGTACTGAGGAGAGCTGTAGCCAGCATTTTAATGGAAAAAGAGCAGGCTCTGTTATGGTTACGCCATATCACCATGAAAAAATATAATGGCTCTAACGACTTTATAAATACTTAGAGGAAAAAGAATCCGAGCATCTACTGAGCAGGAAGGCAAATCTTTGTAAATGGAATTAGCTGAAGTAGGGAGAAGCAGCACGACAGAGAAATAACACACAAGATTTTCCTTCTGCAGCAGTCAAGACAGGGTGAACAGGGGTCCAAATACAGGGGATTTCTTGATGGCTTCTGAACAAACTGGCAAAGATTTTTCTGTTTCAGTGTTAAAGCTGAACGCAGGCTTCTGGAATAGCCCAGGTAACACAGATGTACCATTTTACATCTTTCCTATAAAGAGTAATTTTACGGTCACATACTTAGAGACTTCTCAACCTATGCTATTATCCCATGGCATGAGTCCATAGCAGAATGGCTGCACTGCATTTATCTTGCATGACCTCACTACAGTACATCCCCCGCTCTGACAATGCTGAAGACTTCTAGATACTACAAGCAGACTATATGAAGTATCTGGCTACACATTGTAACAGCCCAATTCTTAATCTTTCAGAGGAAACTCACCCCATCTGGTCTGCCATCCGAGGCTGTAACGATCAGAATATAGCGATCAGTGCTTTCTCTGTCCAAGGGCTTTCCTAAGGCTAGCAGTCCAGAACTAGTAACAAAACAGAAACATGAAACATTATCAAAATGACAGTTTTTAAATTTCTATGAGCACTTTTGTTCCACTACTTTGCAATACACGACTTTTTCTCCTTGGGCAAGTTAATAAGCTGTAAAGGCTTTATTACAACTGAAAGCATGCTCTGTATAGGTAAAAGCTAATAAAAATGATGAGCAAATTTCTTTGCTTTCTGCTTCAATACATGTGTAATTCAGGACTAAAATAGCAACACAGCCATATGCAGGATCACAGATAGATAGTCCTACAAAGGGCTCAAATTTGTTAGGAGGCCGCGGTGCTATAATAAATGAGAGAGAATCACAACAGTCTATCAATCTCAGAGGAGTCCCAATAGCACTGACAGGATTACAGCACTAAACTTTGGGAATACGACACAGTGGTTATAAATATGAATCTCCTTAGAGTTTTATAGGAAAAGGCTACTTACTTGCATGTTGCATAACTGCAATAAAGTGCTGCTGTGAACTAGTGCTCTTTCAGTGCAAGCACAAGATTTACTATATTCCCTAATAATAAAGTATTAACACAGGCATGGATGTTGTGGAGAATAAATTGTGATATTGTTACTATTGATGCTCATTTATGAAGAGAAAATGATGAAGGGCTATTTGGAGGCCATCAACACAAGGGATAAAATAAGCAATGAATTAAAGCGCTGCTTCAAAAGTGGGGCAAATTCCTGTAAATTTGCATTAAGCAACACGGACTTCATCTCTAGGATGTATTGATTTCCTCCTGCAGAATTCTGAAAGCTATCTTTGAGGTTCCCTAGAGCAAGACAGGGACAGCATTCTATTGTGGACCCATGCGTTCTGAATTAGTAAAGATCAGAAATGCTTTGCTGAGTTGGCAGACCTGTCCAAGCAAGCTAACCTCAGCTCAGCCTTCCCGGCACAACTGATCCTCCCATCACCAGTGCTAAAGCCAGCCTTTTTGTTTACTGGCTTTTGGTGTTTACTGGAACACTGTCGATGAGGCAACAAATGGATGCCTCTCACCAACCCCACTCAATCCACAGTGCATTTGACAAATACGCAGTGACAAACATGGCTGCACCATGATATCTGTCCTCTTATTGCATGGGTGAGCAGCTTCACCTATGAAACTCCAGCAGACATGCCATGTGCAGTTTGAAACATTTTAAGAAAATCATAACATATGATTTTTCTGTCTTGGTATGCAGTGACCCAACATTATTCCATTTAACTTTATGGGCACGTCAGAAACACAAGTCCTTGCTGGGCACGACTGTAAATTTAACAGTCTACATTCATAACCTAACAACAACCACTTCCTTAAATGTCCCTATCTTTTCCTCATTTTCTAGAGCTGTGCATCTTTTCTTCCTTAATATGCTTTCTGAAACTATAAGATAGCTCTAATGGTGCTCCTCTGTGGGGATTCTGCTAGGTATGGGGCAGCACAGATGCGGCCTCTAGAGCAGGAGCTGAGGAACAGAATGACATGAGATGCCCTGGGTTACAAGCAATTCACTACACAGACCCAGGGGCTGCACAAAATCATCCTGGAGTCACAGAGAGAACAAGCAAGAATCCAAATATGTAAAACATGCCATATATATTAAGTTCACCTATTTAGCCAGGTTTACACAGAGAAGGGGAAGATGTGTGATACAGAGCATGCTATCAAACAAAAAAAATTATTATCCTAGAGTGAGTAGGAAGAAACCATGAACCTCCTTCTCTTCCTCCTCCCAGGGCAAGACTTCAGATGCTGAAAACTCAGCATATAACCTTGTTCCAAAAGGGTAAGCATAATTCCAGAGAAATGGACAGATACTGAAAGGTTGAGTATGTAAATATATAAAAAAAATTGTAAATATAAAAAAATATGTAAATATAAAAAAATATGTAAATAAACATATGTAAATATATAAAATATTATAGGAATATATGAGTGTGAAACACTAAACCTATCTTGTCAATTCTCTTATTTTCAGGTGTTTTTGCATATCTATTAGCCATAATAATAAACCTACCATATTTCAGTATTTTGTCAAGTAGGACCATAATAAAACATGAACAGAATATTCTTTCATAGGAAAGTAACAGTGAAAGAAAAAAACACATTACACACTTAGATGCAAAGTATTAATTCACAAAAGAACCAAAGATGAATTGGTAGTAAATTATGGACAACAAATAGTTCTTTACTAACACTGACCTATAACTTTACGCACCTGTATCAGTTTTTGCAATATTTTTGCACCATCCTATACTGCTTTACCAGTCTTCTCCTTTCTGCCACTTGGGCAGCAGCTGATTTACACAGACTCCTGAGTTTAAATCATGGATTCAGATGTACTTGCATTCATTTAACATTCTAGCTTTCAATCACCATTTTTTCTGTTACATAGCACTGAATCAGTACAGGTTGTGATAAAGCTGTTTTATCAATGGAAAAAACTAAACCATTACATGTTCCTCTGACTGATTTCTAGATAAAGGAGATATAGTAGATAGATGTACCACTGACAACATTCACTATCCATGCTGCTAGGTGGGCAACTACACAGCAAACAACTGAAATGTCCCATGATGCAAGAAAATAATCCAGATGAGAAAAAAGGAGAGGAGATAGAGTCACGTTCATGACCACTGCTTTGGCCTTGATGCACCGAAAAATGCGTCAATCTTTATGTAAAAACATCTCATGTAGCCTTCATAAGCCAATCACAAACTGCAAGCTTTAATATTAATCCTACTTTAAGCTTCCCTCCAGGCATTTCAGCATTTACAAGAAAATGTGTGAACTGCTGAAGAAAACTTTGTACAAATATTTTGCAGGACAAGACATGTAGGGATAACAGAAAGGAGAAAACACTTTGAAGAGCTCTGCTTTTTGCCAAAAGGCAACAAGAGATCAAAAGATGAGGAAACTGCTGAATTTGTGCTGAAACTCTCAAAGCACCATGATTTTCAGACACGCACACAGAGGGATGTGAAGCTGGGGGCTCTGAGGGCCAGATTGCTCATGAGAGGCTCTGGAGGCTGTGTGGCATTGAGCAGAAGTGCCACTGTCCTCCCTTACTGCCCCTGTAACGACAGGTGCCATGGGTTGAGGTGGAGAGGCCTAAGGGTGCCTACAGGGCCTGCACCTGCACCACTGACCACAGATGTGTGCTGTATCCATAGTCTTCAGAGAGCACACCAGTGTTTTCTTTCCTGTTTGCAGACTCAATTCACGGCTGTGAATTCACATACCATCTTTAACAGCTTGACTTCTGCCTATCTCCACACTGTTTACATCCAAAGCTGGACAATACAGGAGCTATCCAGGACTCAATCTCTAGACTGCTCTCAACAAAGTGGGTTTGGCAGGCCACTGAAAGATGCCCAGAACTTGTGCATTTCATTAAAGAAAAAAAATATCTCTTCGGTATGGAGAACTACTGGGATTTTAATGATGCAAAGCAAAAACTGCTGTGCTGAACATAAATTATACTGAACAGCTACCTGCTGAGTAACTGGCCCTTGGAGCTCCTCCACTGAAAGCAGATGCACTCTCCATTACTCGAATTGCAAAGGTGTCAGAGTATGACTAATCAGGTTTCTCCACTCAGAGAATGATTATTAGTGTTGCTAAAGCAGAAAAGCCTACAGACTTGTGTTGTGCTGAGCTGATGAACGAGGCACACTCTCTTTCCAGTTTGCACTGAAAACTCCATGAGTGAAGCCAGCAGCCCAACACTGCTTCCTTCTCTGATCATTTCAGTGAAAGTCTACTCTCTAGGCTGTCCAATTCCTTGTCTAACATATATTTATTGTTAGAGATCCCATTCATACCAGGGTTAATAGCATCTCTTGGTATCTTCAAGGCTTTTTTCTACACTGTTTCACAAGTTCTTTGATTCTCCACATGCAGGAGACACAGTAGTCAGTAATTTCATTGCTTACTCAGAGAATCACAGAATGTCTTGGGCTGAAAGAACCTCAAGGATCATCAAATTCCAACCCCCCTGCCAACATGCAGGGTCTCCAACCTCCAGATCTGGTACTAGACCAGACTGCCCAGGGCCCCAACCTACCTGGTCTTGAACACTTCTAGGGACAAAGCATCCACAACCTCTCCAGGCAGCCCGTTCCAGCACCTCGCCACTCCCTCTGTAAAGAACTTCCCCCTGACATCCATCCTAAACCTTCCCTCTTTGTGATTAAAACCATTCCACCTTGACTGACCTATCACTGTCTACCCTTGTAAAAAGTTGATTCCTTTCCTTTTTATCACCTTTTAAATACTGGAAGGCTGCAATGAGGTCTCTGAATTACTCAGAATATAAGGATCCCTGCGATCTCTCCCTTGCACCAAACTAGGAGAGTTTTTACTATTACACCCATGCTGCAAGCAAGTAAGCCTGTCCCACCAGCTAGCACAGGATGTCAGCTCACCATCCTCCATTCTTCCTGCAAATAAGACAGATACTCTAGAATATAAATAATAGTTGCCTGTGTAAAATCAAGGAGATGAGGCAGACATAGACCTACACGGTGCTTTGTTATGCCCTGAAGTCCTCTCTCTTCCCCACGCTAAATTGGTATTCAATTTAAGGGAAAAAAATGTTATGAAACAATGCTTAAAAGATTTTCCACCACAGACCCAAATTCTTGAAGGTGGGAATCTAGAGCAAAAAAACATACCTGTCATTAGTCAAGAGCTGACAACTGTAAAGGTTTTTAATTAATCCCTGGTCACTCTTTTAAATAGAAAATTTCCACCTCAATAGGCTTTACCTACTAAAGTGTTTAAAATAAATAAATGGTCCCCTGTGAAAAATTCCTGAGTACAGTAGCATTCACAGAGCTCTCATTAGTGTCCAAGGACACTAAAGAAAAGATGAATACGTCTGATTACAAGTCCTTTGTTTTGCTCTCAGCCCACATACTCATTTGACTGGAAAGTAACAGGTCTATATTCTAAGGCTTTTCCACTTACCTTTGAGAGAGATTAAAAACTTGTTGCGGATCTCCATTCTCAATGAGGTATCTTATAGGGTCACCCTCTCTATCGAAAGCCTTTAGGAAAAAAGAAGATAAAATGAAGTAAGTCACAAAGCTTTTCTTTCTTCCCTTCAGTTTATTAACTGGAAAATTAACCCCCAAAGTTCCACTGAAGTTCTCTACAGGAATGATGCTGATCTTTTTCTAAGGCAGTGCTGATAATACAGACGGGCCACTTACGATCAAGCTGTAGCACATCAGAATTCTTATCCTACAGATGAACAGTATCCTAAATAAAAACTTCCTCATCGTTACTACACGTGAGCACATAGCAGTGCAATACGAATCTCAAGCTTTATTCAGTTACATCTGTGCAAGTACAGAGCAATGAAATGGATGTTGTCTTCATTCCAACTTTTTGTTCCCATTCCTTATCCATATTAAGTTTACCAGAATCCCAGTCCTTTTGCTTATGTTGCACTGAGAAGTGTGGGTGTATCAGTAATCACCCTACACCTTGATTTCTTTCTTGGGAGATGATAATCAGGTAAGAACTTAGAAAAGAGCTATTAACAGCATCAAAGCAAGTCTGCTCCATTTAATAGATGGCAAAACAACATTTCCAAAGTTGAGTAAACTACTTGTGAAGATAAGCTTTGGCTAATCCGTTTCCAAAAATGACCATGAAGATTCCACATAACTGTTGGTTTTTTTGGGGCACGTTTACACATACCTTTTTTTCCCCAAAGACTATTAGGTGCTTTCCAGAGAAAGTACCATTTACTGAACTGCACCACAGTTACAAACATCCAGCATTCAAAATACAAAGTGACAGGAAAAAACAATAAAAATACTGCTATGAGTATTGCATGAAGGTCAACCAACAGGTTCAAAAAAGGGCATATAGGATTTATAGAAGACATGTCAAAAATAAAAAAGATAAGGAGATAAAGTATTTTGGTGTTTCTCATCTTCCAATAGCCATTTTCTTTCTTATCTAGTTTTCTTTAGGCATTTGCTGTAGACCACAGTCAAGGATTGTGTACCTTTGGGCCAACCACCAAAAAAATAGTTCTTAAGGTAAAAAAAAATACCATGAAAATAAACAAACAAACCAAACAGAATCAACAAAAATCTTCCAACGTAACCCCCCCATCCACACAGAATAATAAGCGATATTCAAGTTAGAGAAAATCTGAGAATTGTGGAATTATGTCACAGGAAGGATGATGCTGAGCAGGACCAAGAGCTAGCACTTTGCATCCCAGTTGCTATCATGCAGGTAACAAAATTAACTGTGGCAGCAAAGGGGTAAAATTTCAAATTAGAATAGGGGAAGAACAACACAGCGCATATGTACACGAACAGAGCTGCTTCTGCTGAAATTACAGCCTGATGAAATTCATCCTAGTGTATAAAAACATGGGCTGAAGCAATCTCAAAGCCATTAGTAGTTTTCTTTGAAAACTCACAGAGGACATACGTGCTGAAGGGCAAACACGAACTACATCTTTCACAAAGGAAAGAGGCAGGAAATCACACAGCAGACAGGTAGAGCTCAATTCCCAGAAAACAACAAATAATCAAATTATCTGTAAGTACCCAAGATGACAATATGGAGATGGATAATAGCAAGGCTAAATTTCTCAAGAACAAAAGATGTCAAAGCAATCTAATTTTCTTTTATAACGGGACAACAAGTCGTGTAAGTAGGAGGAAAACTAGGGATGTAAAAAATGCATCCTCGCCGGAGTAGGGCTTTTCACACTGCCTTATGTGACATTGTCAGAAACAAGTTATGAAAACATTGTGACCACATGGAAGTTGGGATTAAGCTGCAATTAAAGTGATTATAAATTAAGGTTCCGACAGCATTGGATAGCACTTAGCATTGCAAAGGTCTGCATACTTCTTTCAATACTGATCCATGATTTCATGAAAGCCATCAGTGGCAGTACAGGGAATTGGTTTATGAAATCCATTGACAGCACCACGATACAGGAGGTAGCAGTGCATAAGATGGTGTCAGCAGAATTCTGATCACCTTACAATGAAGCAGGAAGGGACAAGGCTTTGCTTAGTAAAAACAAGGAAAAAATGCTGTTAATCAGGAGTATGAAAGCTCGCAAAGATTAGATGCAGAAAATGTGATCAGAGAGCACTTATGAGGACAACAGTGGATCCTGAATCACTAAAACCACACCATTGCTTCTGCCTTTAGTCATCCTTTCCATACTTTCCTATTAGGGTATTCTCTTGACCTTATCTCAAAGGATCTGCCCTTAACACACGTAAGAATCTCTCAGAGGTTCCTTTGTGGTCTACACTCGTAACAAGACAGGAGTCACTCAGAAAGACACTCAGAAATAAAAGACTGCAAATAATAGCAAATTATTATGTATGTAAGAAAAAGTTTTAAAATCTGCTGTTCAGGAGAAAACAGCATCCTACATCTATTGTATACAGGGACTTATATATAAATATATATATATTTTTTATATATATATATATATATAAATCCTTACCTATATCCTATTATAATATTCTATTATATATCCTTTTATATATATATATATATATATATATATTTCATAGTATATGTCACCTCTTTGTTTGGCACCACACCTGGACCACAATAACCGTCCTACTTCTGTACTGCAGACTCTCAGAAAGACGAGATTTGCATATTTTAATTAATGTCTGGTAAAATGCAAAGCATTAAAGCCTCCCAGGCATGCAATAAACTCAGGTTTATTTACAAACTAATACAGAGAAGATCATTTAATACCACATTACTTAATCTCAACCGCTGTTAATTAAAGCACCAGTCACAATCAATGGGGTATATTATGAAATAAAAAATGTATATATCAGAAATAACACTAACCTTCCTTCATCAACATTCCCATATCAGTAAGACCACTCCTGAAATTAAAAGTCATCATGAAAATTAACACGTGACATCTATTAAACGTTTGGGAGCGGGTAGTATTACCCACTTAGAGCCAATATCCCAAGGTATTGTTAAAATTCCACAAAAAAATAAAGGATGACTAACAGATAGCCTCACCTGGAAAAGACAGCAGAAGATTTCGAAAGTTTAAATACAAAGTTTATGAATGTTTAAAATGTCCTGGCCAATTTTATACGGGAAATAAAAAAAGAGAAAGACAGAAATATACTCCACACAATAAAAGTCCTTTAATACAGATGAGCATATTAATGCAGAATGAGGAAGCTGAGTTAGCTCTATAAAGACAAAGCATCTGCTTTCCATGTTCAGGACCATCAGCCCTGCAAGAGAAACTGTCTCTGACAAATCCTGAAGAGATAAAGCTATACATAGTTGTCATTTAAAAATTAAGTATTTTTCATAAACAAAAAGCGTACAACTGAACTCAATTCAGGCACACTGCACTGGTACTAAGATAAATCTACACTGCAATAACCAAAAGACAGCATGTTCTGTGTAATTTCAAAGCTCTTAAAACTGATGTATCTCACTCTTTCCCAAAAGGGTAATTGGTCCCTTCTGGCCATCCTGGCTATGTAGCAAGAGAACAGCCACTGCTCTATCACCAGCATCCCAGCTGGGCCCTGGCCATCTCCCAGGCTTACTCAGCATACCTTACCCCAAGATACATTTGAAAACAGTACCTAGGCAGAACGTTTGGTGATAAGTTAAACATTAATGAAGATGGATTATTCCAACAACGCACTTCACTTTCTAACCACATCTGAATCACACAAAATCCTGAAACACTAAAAAGTGGAGAGGCTTTTCTGCCTCTGAAGACTACTCATGTCTTTGGCCACACATTCTAACACCCGCCAAGTAAACACAAGTGTTTCTGCTTATCGGTGTGCTCCTGATTCTCTTTTTTCTGTGGAGTTTCCAAAAGAGAGCAGCTCCCCACCAGTGTGGAGAAGGGTCCTGAGCAGCATGGATCTCTAATTCTGAATTCGCACTAAAGGTGTGCCAGCAGCTAAATGTATTGAGCTGAATGAGTTGCCGTCCCTCAGCACAGGTGGTATCAGCTTAGCCATCCATAGTCATCTTCCATCAGTTTTCAGCAGGCTAGTGAAACTTACCCAATCACCCTCACCAGTGACTCCTTTATCTCACACCCTTTGGGTCACATCTTTTATTTTCTGTGTATTTACCAAACGTGTGCAGTATACAGAGCCAAACCCCTTGGGTGATATGGACTGATTGTAATGCCATCAAGTTCAGCAGATTTCAGTAGAGCTACACTGACTTAATGTAGATACAGACTACTGCCCCATATGGTTCTGTTTAGCTCAGGTATCTCCAGTCATCCTCCTTTGACTGGCTTTATATATAGTCAGAATATGGAGAGAGGAAGAGAAAAAGCCAATCTCAGCAGAGCATGCTGCACTGAGTTTATTGCTTTAGACTTGAGACCATAATTATTTCATAACAATATTAACATCCTGATCCCCAAAAAACACACTGAAAGAATGGTAATTTATCTGTCTACTTTGCACAGCTGGCTTTCAAGACACAGCAGCACAAAGCACAAAAGCTTGGGGAACAGAAAATAAGCCAGCAGAAAACTGATGCATTAACTGTGCAGCACCACACAGAGAAACAATGTGGGTCTGTAAAACAGGTTAATGCAGCATTATTTATAAACAGTGCTGGATTAACGTGTTTTTACTGCTTCCAGCTGCAGAGCTACTTTGGGCGGGGTAGTTGCTCAGAATAGAGATATTTGCAGAATGGGGCAGTGAAACCTGCTTTTTGTCAGCCTGTAGCAGCAGTTGTTACACGCACTGAGGGGAGTAAGCACCTTTGGATGCTTTTCAAACTATGTCAGGCTAAAGAAGGCTGAGCGCCAAAAATCTTACTGAATTTCAATGGGAATGAGATGCAGAAGTCCCCAAGTTATTCTGATTTGAGAGGCACAAAAACACACAAGAAACACAGTTTTTTTCAAGTTTTAAGCCATTCATGACATTCTTTACCATAAATCTTATCCCACGCTCAGCCTATGGTGCCTTTTAGCACCTTCAGTGCCAGAAAAAAAAGAACTTTCAGAAACATCCAAATCAGTTTCCTATACGGTATGTGTAAAGGGGCAAATAGACATATTACAAATAGACATTCCCCCTAGGAACCATCCTTCCCCACTACATCCAAGGACTGAATTCCTCATGGCACGGACACAAACAGAAGGAACGTGGTGAAGGCTTACAGGGAAGCTTCTGTACCTGCAGGTTTAACAAAATGGCCCCAGTCCTCATGGCCTCACTGACTTCCAGGCTGTACATCAGCTGTGGAAAGCGGGGAGGGCTCTGGTTGTTGGGTGGAAGGACCTCAATATAAACAGTAGTAATAGAACTCCTGCAATGAGACAAAAAAAATACAAGTCGAAGTCAGTACATCAGCAAACACAAGGCAACCATCGTCTGTCTTATTCTTTGTGTGTTCTGCAAGTCTAACAATCTCCCTTTACTCCTTTAAAAGCTTCAGGACATATTTTTTCATTCCCCATCGATAGGAAACAGGGCTGTAACATTAATAGAGGAAAAGCTAAATAACGTCTTTTAAAAACAAAACCATAAAATGTTGCTGCAATCACCACTGTAATCCCTTGGTCCTCTAGAAGAGGATGACAAATCCTGTGATGATAACTCCTCCTGCTAAGCACAACATCTCCCTGTAGCATCCCTGTCATGGTACTGCTTGTTTCCTTTCTTTCTAAGAGAGGGAACTGAAAGCACTATTGGAGAGGTAGTGCTGGGAGAAGGCTGATGTACACAAGCAGGCTGCATCAGTGTGGTGGTTTATGTGGATAAATCAGGTAAGTTAGCCATGGCAATACAGGAGGCTTCAATGCCACTGAGGAGACATAGCAAAACCAGATTGCAATGAGCCACTAACGCCAATGTAACACAAAACACATCCCAGTTTGCAAGCTCAAAGCTCTCCTGGGAACCTTGGGAGCCGCTACAGACCTCACACAACCATGCTGCAGACACTCTTGATATTCAACTGCTCCAAAGTTAGAGATGGTGCTAGAAGTCTCCCATACATTGAAAGGAAGATTTGGCTCAAAGGGACCTTTCTTCTCCCCCGTCTTCCAGCAGCAGGATGACAGGTTGATGAGTGGGGTGTTCAGCTGGTAGCAGGGACTGAGGTGCTCTAAGGAGACCATGGGGCTGCACCGCTGCCCCAAGGGGGCCCTGAGAGGTTCTGGAAGGTTCCAGAAATGGCCATCCAGCAGCTGGACATGTCAACTGAGCACCTGCATCTGAACAACACACTGCATTGCAATAAGCCCTCAAGGATTAACGGCGCCATGCCATAATGCCTTCCCAAACTTCCAACAGTGCCAGCAGCCCTGTTAGCCATGGGCAATCCCAAGCTTCTCATGCACAGAGGTGCTGCAGTGCCTAACCACATCCAAGTTTTTCTGGAGCATGTGCTGGGTTCACCTGCTTCTACTAACACAGGGGATGAGAAATATTGCTGCCTTGATTCTAACAGCCAACCTTATTTGATGTAATCACACTCAAAACAAGTATGTAACCTGCTCTGAAATGCATCAGCAAATGACAAAGCCTTACCATCCATCTTACTAGGAAGGATTTAAGAAGCCAAATTTGCAGACTAGTGGCTCAGTGGATATAAAAATCCAGCATATTCAGGGGAAGACAGACACACACAACTGCAGCTGATTACTCAGTGTAGACTACCTCGTTACAAATGACAGTCACTATCTAAAATTGCCTACCTTCTTGTCTACGACACTTCATCATATCCCACTAGTCTGAGTAAACATTCCTCATTTACACTGTTGGAATAAAATAATATCATCACCAAATGATCAAAACCAGATACAGTGAATGAACAGACAATACCTGAGAAGCCAGACTGCATGTTTTCTTGAGATAGTTCATGACTTTGACATACACAACCAAATAGTTGAGTTTTAGTGTGCATTTTTCTTCCACTGCTGAACATCTAATAAAAAACGGCTGTTCTTTATCACTTCTAATCCTGCTACATTTCAATAATGCCCAAGCTGATTCATTGTCTATCAAGGTCCTTAAAAAATGGTTTCTGCTCACTACAATAGTAAGCAAATTTTCTTCAAATCTTTAAGATAAGCTGTCAGAAGTACAATATTAGCAGGCTGCAAGCGAAAAGCAGCATAGAACTAAATGGCTACTTTTTTTTTCTTGTTTTTCTCCAACTTCAGGTGGTTGGAAGAATCTACGCGGTTATGGAAAAAAGAAAAGGGACAGAGCTGACAACTAACAACAGCCATTAAACACTGCAAGAACAGGTGAGCACCCTAAAAAAGAACAGGGCAGAGGAATTGTAAGATGTTCACAAACTCACAGAATAACAAGGAAACAGAGGTTTTACGCTGCCCCAGTAATGCAAAGAAAGCACAGCCAACAAACACTGAGACTGCATCGCCAACTCTGCTTTAGCTCTGCATGCTTTCTACATACCGCTGTATGATACAGTGCCTAATGAATATACTTATATATACGTGGGCCAATTTCTGTTTGGCCACAGTACTCCACAGAAAACCTTGTTTTATGCACAGATACATGTCAAGAATTTAACATGCCCTGAGAAAGAGCTAGACATAAATAATTTTGATCTACGTTAGTGCTCAGAGAGGCTACAGAACTACTGCTCTTAGACCAGCTTTCATAGCTGGCCCTTGCTTTGTACAGAAGCAAAGGGATAGGTTCAACTCAAGTCAGTTTACACGTGACTGCAGACAACGTGGAACACTTTGTATTACAATGCAGAGTTGGGAAGAAATGCTCAATTATTTTAAGTTACATTAAAATCCTCAGCATATTTATTTATTTCCCAGGGAACAAGCCTTCCTACCTGCACACACACAATATCTGCCTAGACCTAGCCCATTCCTAGGAGTTTTAGCTTTTGGGTACTGCCTTACCAAGGCAATGGCAAGGCACCTAACACAATGTGACAGTTCTGTAGATGAATTTGCAAGAATTTCTTGCAACCCCTACTACAAGACTCCAAGCACTTCACAGCAAAAAAGAAGGAACTGAAATTTAAGTGATGGAAAAGGACAGGTTTAAAGAGCTCCAAATTGCAGCTCACATAAGCTCATCCTGACTCGTTACCTAAAATCATAGGAGGCTGCTGAAAGCCCTGTCAATTCAATTCTGGTTTTCCAATCTCAGAGAAAAAAAAGAGCAGGAAGGCAGCAATACCTTTTTGTCCAAATCTACTTTGCCAAACAGGATGAATTCTCCGCATAGTTTCTTCTACAGTACCTCGCTACAGCTCTGTGAATTTTTAACCTTCACAGACACACCATAAACAGCCTTGGGCTCAGAATACATCTCAGCTCAACAAGGCCAGGTTTGCCCTAAGGCTGCATGCCCCAACTACAGGAACACCGCCTAGATGCTGTGGTTTTTGGTACACAAATTGAAATCTATGAAGAAAGCTGTATGCTGTAATTCCATAAAAAGAGAAACAAGGAGAAGCGATAATAAAATAAAAGCTTTTCCACTTTCAAAGATTATTTCAAGGAAGATGTTGTCAGAGAAGGAAGCACTTCCTCCCAACACATCACCAGAAATATGTATTTTAGGACAGAAAGATTTCTCTAAATTAACCTGAGAGCAATCGACGTTGTACCACAGCAGCCAACACTGCTGGCTCGCCATGCTGCTGGCTTCTGAAGCTCTTCTGAAGTTGCATTATTGACTTTTGTACACCACTTAAATACTGTGTTAGCAGAGTACAGCACTAAGTGCATAACAGTCCACAATCTTCTCTTCAGCACTGCTAACAACCTACTATCAGCTCCCCTAAGAGATGGTTTATCAAGAAAGCGAGCAACAGAGGGAAAGGAGGAAAAAATTCAATCACAAAACAGTGCTATCAGATATTAGTGCTATGAATAGCCCAACAATCACAACACTTCAGTGGCTGGAAATGCTGCTGCAAAATATATGCAGAATAGAATGAGCTGTTTGTCTGAAGGTAGAAAAGAAGCAGCAGGTCCCAAAGAAAAAAACAACTCACACAACTGAACTTCTGCAATTACTTTCCTTCTTACTACCTCCCTGAGTAAGAGTGAAAACTGTGGGAAATTTAAACACTGGAAACTACAGCTCTCTGTCACACTTCTTTAGACAATGAGATTGATGCGTTATCAATACATGACACTAGACAAAGAACATGAGAGCCACTTCTATGCCATTCCCTCATGACATGACAACATTTGTGCACAGCTGACAGATGCAGAATGCAAAAATCAAAAGAAGCCCATCAGTGAGATTAAACATCTTCTGTTTTTTGAACATGGGAGGGCCCTGTTCTACCCACGGTAAATCTGCAGACTGCTTTCATCTATCAGCTAATGGAGAAGCAGAATAATTGTGCTAAGAATTAAGGCCTTGGTGGGGGTACATCACTGGCACAACTTGTCACGCACGCTGCAACACATCCTATATGTGGGAAGAATGTCTCCAGCTCAGCAAACAGACTGTTCCTGATCCCTTCTGCATCACAGCAAGCTGAATTCTCAACATAAAGCACCTCCTTTCTCACTTTTCTTCCTTATAACCCTTCATTTCAATTTCTCTTAACAAATGTGTGTGCACAACTACAGCATAATGCAGACTTAAAGAAAAAAAAACAACAACAACAAAAAACAACACCATTACAAGCAAATGAAGTAATGAAATCTATGTACTACGTGTAAAATATAAGTAACTAGAAGTAAACACATTAAACTGATTTCTAACACGACACTTGTCCAGAAAAAAAAAGCCTTAGACACCAAAAAGAACACATTGAATCTTATTCCAACTCAGAATTATAGGTGTACAGCCGCACCACACTTCTTATGCACTGCTAAGCACTGATTAAAAATTAGTTTCATGATAAGATGAATTACCTTCTCTGTGCAGGAGGAGCGCTATCAGACGCTTTGACAGTGAGAGCATAGGATCGCCCCACTGACAGTACAACTCCTGGAGCAATGGCGATAAGGCCTGTTCGGTCATTGATGATGAAGTCTCCCTGATCCCCAGCCAAAATTTCATACACTATCTGTCCATTGGGTCCCTCGTCCGCATCTACAGCAGTGAGCTGCAATTCAAAACCAGAATGTCAGCATGCGTGATTCAGTGTTGGGTTCTAAGAGTTGTTTGGTTTTCTTTTCGTTTTTTTTTTTTTTTATAATAAGGTTACTTGTTAGGGGTAAAGGAAGCAAAAACGAGAGAAAACTTGAACAGCTGCAACAGAATCTCTGATTTCTATAGTACAAGAAGGATTTAGTTTAAATGAAGAATAATAAGTGGAAGAACATCATGGAACAGAGAAAAACTGCTTACCTAAGATTGCAAGAAAATTATTTTAAGAAAGGAACTTTAAGAAAACTAATAGAGATCAAGTTTACTCTCTGTTAAGTGAAATCTGTAACACCCTGAAAAAAAAAAAATAAAAGAATTGGGGGATCCTTACTGAGTTGCAAATCTAACAAGAGGGTCATTTTCAATTACTGAAATTTTCCATCCCACTCTACACTGTTCAAAGCCTAATACCCAGGCCTTGCTTTACAAGTCCTCATCATGCGGAACTGGGGTACAGTGTTCATTTTACTCCTACCTGCACACCACAGAGGAAACCAAATGGAAGAGACATGATAGTTGTTCCCATATGGATACAGATGTAACAGATACAACTATGCACCTCATAGACATGCAAGGCTCCTTTGACAACATGACACCACCTATCTGGAGAGCTGTGCTTATGGGGGGCACACTTACAAACCCAAGTTTATAATTTATTTTATTATTATTTATTTTATTGCATACTTCTACACCATTGCCTCTACACCATCTCTCTACTGGAGTTAAGCCTTTCATACATAGTATTTCTGTGACAGACTTACGTAATTTTGATCCTCAGCATGAGAAAATTTTAAGGCCTAATGCTCTAGACACAAATCTTAATGATGAACATGAGTTTGTTACCCAGTGAAATGGGGAAGTTTTACTTTTGTCCATGGAAAATGCAACAGTTTTAGCCCTCTTTTGTAGCATGCCATGAATAATTATACATCTACAAACATGTGGCTGGAAAAAAATCTCAATATTCCTATTTGTTTGCTTCTTGTTGAAATACCAACACTTCTTCCCACCATAACACGAGCAACTAGCAATCTGAAATTTCTTATCAGACTTCTGCCATAACATATTCAGAAGTACAAAGCCCTGCATCAGTCATGCCAGTTTGCTGTCCAGGCTCTTTTTTTAGCTTTTTCACCTCTCTTGCTCCTTTACTCACGCTACGGTACATGTAAACTAATACAATTTATTCAACATACGACATAGCAAGCTGGTTACAATGCCTACCTCTTGAACTTTATTTTGCAACTTAAAATTACACATAATTACAACCTTCAGAAAACAAAAGGCTGCATAATTCTCAGTTAAATTTAGGGTTGAACTGCTGAAATTAACTTCAAGCTACACCTTATAGGCTTTCTAAGGTGACTGTCTTCTTCCAAAAAGTGTCACTTTGCTGATAGGTCTATCAGCAAATGCCATTTCCCATGTGGCTTTTAATTACCTCAGAAAGTGGTGAGGTTTGACACAGAGCTGTATGAATAGTACTTGAACCTCGAAGGAGGCCACAGCCACAGCGGGCAATGCCAGTGATGCTCATGTACACAGCTGGCCTGTACCAACAGCAGTGGAGTTGAAATGTCAGCAGCTGACAGCTCAACAGGCTCCCGCTGCTCCCAGCTGCAGCTGGGGATTTCAGTGTTGGGAACAAAAGGCACCAGCAGGTATAGTAGCAGAGCCCTCCTGGAGATGTACAAAGCAGTGAAAAATCTCAGCTTCAGAAATGATTCTCAAAGAATGCGAAAAGAAACCAAACCAATCTGCCCAGCTTCTTGAAAGGTCTCTATTGGCCTGTCCATGTTGGTTTTCTCAATGGAAACAGTCACGCCAGCAGGCTGACTTCAATGGGGATTTCAAGTCCAGGATTTAAGGATAACACACGATGACAAAGCTTTTGTGATGAGCATGAAGCCAACGATAGGATCAACAGACATCGCCTGAGCCTGGGGCAACCAACACAGCAAGCTAAATGTCTATCAGACACCCTTTTCTCATCCCTGTGATACTCTCAAAGCTGACAGCAGCGCAGACTGGTAAATAAATTGATTCATGTTTCTGCCATATTAGAATATATTGTCATTTATTAATCAATACAGCATCATGCTCACCTTCAATGGGGCACAGCCTTTTGGAGCACTTTCTACAACTTTCAAACCACCTTTGCCCATCACAGTCAAGAACTCAACAAGAAAGCAGGTAAACGAAGAATTAAACCCAAAGCTTTAATAGTCAAGTTAATAATATCTGCATATAAAACTAATCACAAATGGGAGAACACAGAAGTACTCAGGGATCTAGCTGCTTGATAGAATTATCTTGATTCTTTATTCAGGTGGGCTCAGTGAAATATGAAATTTTGTATGTGAAGTCAGAAACTTGCTAGAAAACAAGAACTAAGCCCATAACAGCTGAAAGAGATGAATGGATGTGCTGAAAGATAAATGACTTAGGTGTGTTAACAAGTGGGTTTTACCTTTTTTAATAGGAATGCAAACTATTACTGCTGTTGGGAATGGAGTTACTTAATGGAGGAGCAGCCATTTCTAACCTCGCACGGGTTGTATGCAGTATCCATCAACCGAAAAGTATGTTTAATTCCTTTTTTCCTGAAGTACTTCTTTCATACAGTGCATAGAGATCCAAAGCTAAATTTCCAATGAACAGAAGTACTTAAACTTTACCTACGCTGATTTCATTTGAATCTGTCATGGAGCCTCCCAACAATTCCACTATCATGGCTGAACTTGAACTAGCAAATCTTAATTCATCCTTGCATGCTGAAACATGCCAGAATTCATTGTACTTAAGATAAATAGTTGAAATATGTCAAAAATTATGAAAGGGACCAATTGTTCTCAGAAATTTAATGAATGAATATGCATGTGTTGTTTTTCAAGAACACCTTTCAGAAACACAGAATCACAGAATGGCCAGAGTTGGAAGAGGCCTCAAGGATCATGAATCTCCAACCCCCCTGCCACATGCAGGGTCATGCTCTCCTTCTCTATCTTCTCTCTCTCCTTCTCTATCTTCTTTTTAAATTCTGAAAAAGACATCTTACGAAGACTGCACTTTGGTAATGTGCTTTACATATCCTGACGTATCAATACGTTGACTTTCAACGGTCAGACAGAATCAAGACACCAGAGCTGCACCCTCTTACACTTTAGAGCTTAAATCCCTCTTTAAACTACTTCTTTGACAAACACATCTGAATGCATTCATTAACCTTGCAAAAGTAACCATCAAATGAAGTGACACAGTTAAGGGAGTGTAACAACATTCTTTACTTGGAGAGTAACAGACACAAAAAGACAAATAAAGGCTTTATGCAAAATACAAGCTCCTGAGCATTTAATCACAGGACTTGGAACAAGGCCAGTTTTTACAGTGATGACATGAAAAAGGAAAATTAATTGTCTACACAAGTACATAAATTAATAAGGTTAATTAAACTCACAAATACCTAATGCTTGAAAAGATAAGTGATTTGAATAATATTTTGGGGCAAAAGCATGAATAAAAATGAAGTTTTACAGCTACCATAATACATGATTCTATAAATTCATCTCCAGCTGTCCCAGAACGATACGGTTTCATAGTTAACACGATCTTAGAAACACGTCTAAAATATACGTGAAAGGAAATCCAAAACAGTATTTCTTTTACTTTTCTGAGAAACTTTTTACATCCAGCAGCATCAGTTCCATCGCATTAAAATGTAACGTACTACAAGTTTTGCAGAATAGGTGCATATTCTACTACAGCAAGAAGTAACATTCTTGAATGGACAATACAACTGGCTCACAGCTTACAAAAACACATTCCTTGTCACTGCATAAACTCTGTCCAGTCTTATTTGTACATGGAGGAAAATGGACTTGAACAGCTGATCTCCACACTTTCTGTAGTGACACCTTCAGTGAACCTTCCCTGTACAGACACAACAACTACCAACCTTTCTTGCAACCCTATGTGTTCTACACATCAAACGTTCAGCAAAATTGGGCTAACTCATACTGCCCACAGAAGCTGCATCATGCCACTACACCTCCCCAAAGCAGTTCTTTTCAATGAAGCATGTGCAAGGCTCCCAAGTCACATTTTATACACAACTGTCTTGTAAAAAGTCATCAAGGAAGGGTACACGTATAATCTGGAGCGATGCACCAGGGAAAATTGCTGGGCTTGGTCTCTTCCAGCTTAGAATATTCTATGGTTCTATTTATTACTTTGAGCGCACTGACTGAGAAATGCAATCATAATCCAGATATACCCCCTGTAATTACATGTTATTAAACATTTACTGTGTAGATAAAAAATAATATGCTAACTGACTGAAGGCAAAGGGTTGCAAATAACCATGTAAATAAAACGTCAAGTGTAACTCAGAGTCAACTTGTATAAAGATTTCCTCTAAATTATTCTGGGGGTTAAGTGCAAGGTGCATTTTTAAAGGCTGGAAACTACAGGCATGAGCCATGCTGCAAAAAATCAAACACATCTCTAACAAATACTTCAGTGTGCGTCTGTATATGAGGGTGGCTCAGGTCACATTTGAGTGACCTGGGAATGAAAGGAGACTTTCATTAAGAGACGAACTGATCCAGCACTGAGAATCCACACGTGAGGCAATGGAGCAGAACAGTCCCAGAGCAGGTATATATTTAACGGCCCTAAATAAAATTTGTCCCCATGTACAACTGGAACTACTGCTACTGTTCAAGACTAATTCTACTGTGAGCAAAAGACAGATGATTGATAGATTTACTGCCAGCAGCTTTTCCATCTTTTATCTTTCGCTTCTGACCTTCACCACAATGGCCATTTATGCTGAGCAGTGTGAAAGTTAACGCCCCGTTTAACCAACATCTGGGGCACCTACTTTAAATTAACTTGCATGGACAGTGTAAGAATTACTTCAACTCTCACAGGGTGGTCAGGCACTGCACTAATTCACTGCATATTTTACTATCTGTTTTTGGCCACAGTTATTTAACTGTCCCTATGGGAGTACCCCTGCAAGACCTATAAACATAGAATGTACCTCTGCAACAAGGAATCAGGCAGAAATTAAGACACAGATATAAAAGAAAATATCTTCTGGGGGTTTTTATGCTTCATAAATTTTAAGCCTGGGAAAACCAACGCATTCAACGACAGTTCAGAAGTTTTTCCTGTAAAGAGAAGATATAAAAAAAATAATAATCCACCGTAGTTCTCAAATGCTAAGGAAGCCTTTTAACCCTCAAGCAAACCTGCATAAAGATCCTAGTGGATTATGGTCTTTGCTGTCTTCTGTCCCTTCTCAGCACTATCCTTTCTTTCTTGCTTAATATTTGCTGTATCCTGCATAGTATACTTAGCAGACCCTGCATACTGCATACAGAAAGGAAATTGTCTAACAGAGTGAATTGAAAAGACTTATATGAAATGTTATTGCTTTATGGCTGCATACTCATCAACATGTAGCTGGCTTAAGCATCTGAATCTCTAGGAACACAAAGCACTAACAGAATCATGGAAAACAGGATAGAAAAACTGTAACAATATAAAAATGCTAGAATTAAGTACTTAAATAGGTTTAATATTAATCAGTCTTGCAAGTGATAATAGTTATTTACCACACATTTAACTGTTCTAAATGACAGATTTCTCAAACAGCTACGGTGTAAAAGGAAGTACAATGAAGTACCTGAAACAGACAGAACACACAGACTTTTAAACTTAACTGAGAAACTATTCACCTCAGCCAAGGTCTTCGGCAGCTGCTGCAAGCATTCAGAGTAGAGAAATGAAATACAAATTTCCCAAACCAACCCTATTGCTAATTCCCTGATGGTACGGCTGTAGTCACTGCCGGAGATGTCAGACAGCACATATTTCACACTCTGCTCCATAACATCAGAAGTGGAGAGTGGCCTCTCCTGTGAAGGAGACAAAGCCCTCTCCTGTGATATAATCCAGCTTTTCGCAGGCTGCACCTCAGCCTTGCAACCAGAGTGCCAAAGGCAAATTAACCACCCTGCCACCATGTTTGCAAGGAAAACCAATGCAACTCAGTAAGATGTAACTTCATTTCCTCTCCTTGGCTCTCTCCTACTAAAGGCAACAGGGAAAGAAGGGAAACTCCTTGAAAAAAAAAGTACGTAAAAAAACACTAACAATTTCACTCATAATGAAATTTTTCCCTTGCTATTTGCGGTTATTTTCAAGCACAGACAAAGGAACAGCATTATTTTTAAGAGTGTACTACGTAGCAAATACAGAATTTAATATTTTTCTCCAACCCCAGGAGTAAAATCAAAATAGTTTCCTACAAAATGGGATAACAAGCAAGTACCAGACTGGGGTTCTTTGAACTTACTCATAGTACTCCACTCAGCAAATAAATCTTAATTCTTCTGTAAGCTCACCATAATAAAATTGAAAAAGCAACCAACATGAGAGCAATTGCACTGGTATAGTAGAAATTAACTTTTTTGTTGGTTTGTTTGAAAGATGACATGCTTAGTACAGGAAATACTGTCTTGATCATCCTGAAAATACAGTCTGAGTGGGGAGTTAAGTGCAAGGCAGTGCTTACGTGTAAATGATTATGAGATTATAGAGATTCACTGAGGTCAGTGTTCTTTTTCTAACCTACTTTCTGAGGTTAGAGAAAGTGGTTTTTAAAGACTAATCACATCTGACCTGGGTAATTTTCCTTTGGGAACTATCATAGCTGATCATCACCTAATAGCTGCAAAACTCAACTGATTCTTAAACTGAAGACGAGTGAGGGTTACGAGATGTTTGTTCCACATATAGAGAACAAACCAAGTATATCATTAAAATCAGTGTACAGCACTTCAGAATAAGAAGCCTGTTTTCCATTTCAGAAGGTAGTTGTAAAACGGAAGCAAACACTGACAAGGCAGCACATGTCCATCTTCCTGGCCTAAGGAAACCCACAGGCAACCCTGGCTAACACAACTGGCCTTACAGAACACTCTTCTCGCTTCCTCCCAAAATGAATCATTTACTGAGGAACTTATACTTGCAGTTTTCCTGCTCTTTTTGCACATCTCCGAGGCTGACATAGCAGAGAGTCTGTCTAAGCCCTTCAAAGAGCACATTCCTTTTAAACGTGTAAGCACTTTAGCTGTTCTACTTCATCCTAAGTTTCAAAGAAAGGTCGGTCAGCTCGGAGCATCCTTATGGCCAGCCTCAGGTACTGCAACCATTTCCTTTTTACGCAGGCTGAAATCTCATTTAGCACCAACTTTCACCTTGTGTTTCCTGGTACGTGCCGCTCTGACCAAGAGGAAACATGGTTTAGACACTGAGATACCTTAAATCCATAGCACACTACTTTGCCTGATACCCTGCACAACAAAGGCCCCGACAACTCTCATGATTTCTTTCTGGACTAGTGTGCTTTAGGAAGAGCCATCAATGTAAAAAAAAAAAACAAAAACCAGACCTTTATTTCTGCACCTTACATATTCTCAATTGTAGACTTAGTTTATGAGATGCTGCAAAGGCAGCTCCTGATGTCAACCCTACACACAGTTCCTGAGCTCTGCCTGCCTTTGGCTCATTCAGGAGAGCACTATTTGATCTTTTTTAACCCATACAGCCACCAATTCTGGCAGAACTTGAAGCAACTTATTTTTTAAACTTACTTCCCCACAAATGTTACTGAAAATGTCCTCAGGGCTCTTGATGGTTTTTTACACGCTTGTAGCCCAGACTGATGAAAATATAAAAACAACACTACCAAAGATTGAATGATAACAAATACAGCAAGCCCATGAATTTCAAGTACGTCATGTGCCAAAATAAACAGTGAACTCTCCTAACCAGTTAAACCACTGCTGACTTCAAATGTATTATATTTATGAAAATAGTATTACCTCAATCCAATGATTAATTCTTTTTGAATACTCCTACTTTCCTTGAATGCCAACCTCTGCTAACATCATCACACAATCACAGAATCTTGTTTTCTCATCCATTAGGCTGGAAATCACTCAGGAAGATGGCTGAGAACTTAGAATAATCACCAGTCACCATTATTTCCATAAACTTCAGCACAACCGTGTTTCACATCCTTTCTAGATTCACACATAGTGCCAAAAGCATTCATTCCAGTGGCTACCCTGGCTCTTCTCCTTATGAAGGCTGGCATTCAGTACATTTCGCACTGCTCAATTGCTCCACGGACAATTTAAGACTGTCTAGAAACTGTGTTTTATGACATGGTAAGACACTTCTGGATATTTCCTACTGAATGGTTTGGTTCGCCTTCTTTCCTAACATGTCTCATTTCAGTAGCCCTCCAGCAATTTAAAATTTCCTTGAAGTTAGGAAGTTTGAGAAACCGGCTGTCCCTGTGACAGACCAGGTCTGATGAGAACTAATGAAGTACAGGAGAAGGTTTTTTTCCTCTTATAAGATTTTTTTTTTTTTTTACAGACACAAACACTTCATAAAACTTCGGGTGAATCAGTTGAAATGTAGCATTATGTCTGAGATGACTTCATTTTAGGAAATTCTTATTAGCTAAGTAATTAATGAGCCAGATAGAAACACACAAACTTAATTACTTAATTTCTATCTGTTTCCAGTGCGTGTTCGGTGTGTATCGACAAGACTGCCCACTGGTAGCAAAGAGTTAACAAAACAAATAAAAAACATAAACATTACCTTTATAACGCCTTCCCCAGGCCCCATATCTGTGTATATCTTGACGTTGTATGAAATATTGGAGAAGGTTGGGGAATTATCATTTGCATCAATCACCACGATATTGACTGTCACTGGGGTACTCTCCTGCACACCATCAGAAGCTATCATCTTCAGGGTAGAAAAAAGGCAGGCAAGAAACATAATTTAACCGTGTATTCTTAAGACAACTCCAACTAGGAGAAAGCACAGTATAACAAGTAAAAAGCAGTATTTAGCTTTACATTTGTTTTTTAACACATAGCAAATGAATTACAGGAGGCTTCAATTGAGCTCGAGTCAACAGTGTGCAAGAAACAGGGCAAAAGCACCTTGAAAAAGTACTGTGTCAGAAAAGCATAAGAAATGAGAGGGAGTAGCTGTGTTCCAGGGCTGGAATCTGGGTTGGCAAGACGTGCAGCAAGTCCCCAGCTATGCTGGATACCCTGAAGGAGCAGGACCTGGCCACAGCACACCGACCTGTTCAACAGTCCGTGTCTCAGGCACTGTAACACACAGGATCTGCTGTCCATCTATGTTGAATTTCAAAGACAGCGTTTTAGTATGGGCTGTGAAGAGCTAGAAGGTCGCTCCATGCCACAGACAAAAATCTGAATTCTCTTTTCAAATGCATTTTGCCTATATGCCCATTTGCAAACTAGCTTAGAACTGTTCCAGGGTTTCCTGACTGATTGCTAACTGCCTCTAAAAAAGCAGAAGTAGAAAGTAGAGACATCATGTTCCTAGCCCAAGGGCTAAGAAAAGGCAAAGTTGGCCTGAAGGCTAAGCATGAAAGAGTAAGGCTGGACTGTATCATGGTGGGTGGCAAAGAGCAGGATACAGGCCTGGAACTGCTGATATGATGCCAACACAGGGGGAATCTTAAATCTTGCTAGCAAGCTGAACACATGCCTTCTGGAAGAGAACACCATTGGGGAGTGCCACCACTTTGCCACTTCTTCATCTCTGCCATGTTGATAACATGCAATGGTGTTACAACTAATGATTTCTCAACCCATGCTCTGACTGATGTCTGGTACGCCTCCAGAAGGACTGAGCTTACCGAGAAGGTGTAGAGCTGCTGGGCTTCTCTGTCAACAGGCTGCAGCAGGGTGAGGTAGCGGGTGATGCCACTCTGGGTCACAGTGAAAAAGGTATTGTAGTCATTCAGGAAGAGATGGAGCTGTGGGTCCTTGGTCTTTAAAAAGAAACAAAACCATCACATTCTATTATTAATCCTATATGCCATTAAGTTTCCAGTTACTCAATGCATATGCTAGCTCTCATCAAAACCTAAATACTCAGAATGCAGAATATGGAGATAGACGAATCTATTAAACTGTTAAAAAAAAAATAAGAATAATTTAAAAAGACAAGAAAAAAAGCCCTTAACAAAATGATACACGCTGATCTGAAAAATCTTATCTGCTTGATGAAAGAGGTGTTAAAAATCTTTAATGTAATGGGTTTACCTACCTTATGGTCACATAAGGTGATCACAGAATCACCAACTTCAGCTTGGTAAGTAAACCCAACTATAAGCAAATAACTAGCTTCTTGTTTGAGATGACTTTTTCCTTTAAATAGATTTTTAAGCATAATACAACTAACTTAACAGTAGTGAGAAACCAGATCCAAGTATTTGTTTTCAGTCATACTGGAAACAAAACAAAACCTATCTGGATTAAGGAAGTAGTAACACAGGTGGGCTGGTGCAGTGAAAAAAGATAATGATATATGTTGAAACATACCACTAAATAAATGCTATTCAGGGATTCTCTTTGTCTTGGATAGAAATCAAAACACACTGATGCAAAATCACTGATTTCTCAGCTGATCAAATCAAAACCATACTAAAACAATTATGGTGCAATTTTCAGTTTGGAAGTAGGGTAGCAACAACAAAATAAAACCAAAAGGCGTCGTATTTTGTTCGTCAAGGCTTCTCTAGGCAGCCTGCTGGGAGGACATATTATGCACTGAGAAATTATACATTGCCCCCACAACTGGGCAAGCACCAAGAGAGGTAATATAATGCATTTGCAAGACCACAGACAGCAATCTATTGTTAGATACCCTGAGCAAGCAGAAATACCTTTTGGTGCAAACGGGATCTCAGCTAAGACAAAAGAGGAAGAAAATTCCTGCCATAGACAGAACCAGAAATTATTATTCAAAGGGAATGCAGCAGCTAATTGAGTCTGGAACCTCAAGCCAGTTCTGTCCTGATCTTGCTAATTGGCTAAGAAGAATGGACTTGCTATCCTGAGTCCTTACCCCTCAGTCACTGGATGCCAGCACAGAACAAACAAAAGGGATTTTTAGCACTGTGTTCCCTGGTGCTTTGAAAAGCCCTACAAACCAGCACACTTCACTTCTTTGATGAAAGGCTGCGGAAGCTGGGCTTCAGCTTGGAGAAAATGCTCTGAGGAGACCTTAGTGTATGCCTTCCTGTACTTAAAAGCGCTTATAAACAAGAGGAATGACTTCACATATAGACAGATAGTGACAATGCAAAGGGGGATGGTTTTAAACCAAAGGGGGAGATTTAAGTTAACTATTTGGGAGAAAATTTTCACTCGGTGGTGAGGTCCAGAGAAGCTGTGGATACCTCATCTCTGAAGGCATCCAAAGAAAGGGCCCTGGGCAGCCTGATCTAGTGGGGGGCAACCAGCCCATAACAGGGGGGTTGCAAATGGATGGGCATTAAGGTCCCTTTCAACCCAAGTCATTCACAGAATCACAGAATGGCCAGGGTTGGAAGGGGCCTCAAGGATCACGAATCTCCAACCCCCTGCCACATGCAGGGCCACCAACCTCCCCATTAAATACCAGCTGCCCAGGGCCCCATTCAACCTGGCCTTGAACACCTCCAGGGATGGACCAGGCATCCTCAGCCTCTTTGGGCAGCTGTTCCAGTACCTCAGCACACATTCTGTGATTTTTTTTGTTATTGAAATGACAAAAGTGCAATTTGTGACGAGGAGTAAGTATTTATGTTATCATCCTCCATCTCTTTAAAGATAATTTTGAGCTATTAACATGATTAGACTGCAGAGGTTATTCCAAATTACAATTAAATTTGAAAAAAAAAATCTCTCTTATTGCCTTCTGTATTCCCATAAGGGTGTCTATGCCCTTGTACGTTAAGTTAATCCTAACTCAATACTTTACTCTCCGTTACTCTTCAGTTTATTTCTGTTGAAATATGAGGTGAGATTATATAGAAAGAAAGAAAATGTGATTTGGAAAGCACAAAAGGCTATGGGACCAGTTCTGTAAAAATTGTATCAAACTGTCCCATATAATGTGGAGGTGAGGAATCAGGGCTACTACCAAGAACAACATTTAACAGAAAATCCAGTGGCTGCACAAAGCATGGCTTAATAAGCAGTTTTACCAGCTGCTTTTCACTGCAATGCTACAGGATGTGCCCATATAGAGTAAGGTTAGCTAAATTCAACAAATTATCCAAGAAAGTAGCATTATATTCTTCACTGAATGTTTTCTCAACCTGAATCTTCAGTGCTTCTAGAAAGTTAACACCTGCCTTGTTATTGTTGTCATTTTACACAAATGAAAAAAGAAAACAGACTACAGGAAAGTTTACCAGTCCCTACAACCCAGCAGGCAAAGACACTCCAACTAACTCTAACGTGCACTAAAAGTCATAATAGACAACTATGAGGGCAGACTGGGACAATGGAAGGAGAAAGCAATTTATTTTTAGCAATCCAAAATACTCTAAAGAACCTATTTTTGGAAGGCTAAGATTATAGTATTTAAATGTAAAACCATCTCACTTACTGAATGCTACTTGAAAGAAATATCAAAGCGTTCCAAATCAATGGTTTTCTACTGCCCAAAGCTTTGCTGTAACTAAGCCAACTCTCAGTAAAAATTAAAATGCATTTTACAACTAGCAATGCAAATAGTAATCTCTTTTTTTTTCCGTGCAAAAATTATGGAAGGTAACTGCCAATAATTGTTCACTTTGTAGACAGGATAAAGTCAGTCAAAAGTTTTATTTCCAAATGCTGGTTGTTCCAGTTCTTGCTTGTCATATCATTTTGAACACTAATACATAGTTTTTTGGTTTTTTTTTTCCCCTAATTTGTTATAAGAAAAAACAATAATGGAGATCCTATATACTCCAAGAAGTCATCTATCCTATTCCTTAGCCATTTTTGTCTTAAAAATTTTATCCCAGTGTCTTTGTTTAATCAATTTTAATGCAATCAATACATGTTTTTACTATTTCTATGCACGTTGGGCATACAAAGCAATTTATTTTCTTAATATTTGCAGTGGTTTGCCTTTACATTTTTAACACATTTCATGGTGAAAGAAAGTCTGCATGAGTGTGCACACATCACCTGGCAGATACTACAAATGAACACAATTATGAGAATCAACTCATTCATGCTGCCTACAACATTTCTCATGCTTTAGTGTCTTAAACCATTATTTCAGATGGGCTTGGATTGACCACTGATACCTAACCAAGCTACTGGTTGATGTGCATTTGTTTGTCTCTAATAAATTGTTTAGCACATGATTTTAAGCAGAAAACTATCAGAATCCACATGACAGAGTAAACATGTGACCTGCAGGGACCATTTCAAGCACACAGAGCAAACCTAAGATGGCTTATGTACTTCAGACCTCTTAGCAGACACTTCTTAAAGGAAAAAGAAAAACAAACAAACAAATCTTTCTGTAGTAGTGAAGATTTATATAAAAATATATAATAAAAATATAAAGAGCATAAAGGATTTATAATATAAGCATGGCACAGCTCTCCTGAATTGCACAGGTCTACATCCCAGATGAACTTGATCCAGTGTAAAGGGCTCTTTGCAAGCTTCAGGACAGAAGTGATAATCTCAGTCTCACAGAAATACTGACGGGGCAGAGAAAAATGAAGGACAAGGAAAACATATACATGAATATGTAAATCACACAATTCAAACCAAAAATGATTTTGCAAACATAATACCCATTACCTATGGAAATGGCACCTGATACAAGCTACAAAGCAAAAGCACCTATGTAAAATGAATACAAGGAAAGAAACATAAACCTACCAATGATGAACACTGTATAAAAGCAGTATATTTGGGGGAAAAATGGTTACAGATAAAAATACAATGAGATCCAAACAGTGCTCCCATGCACTACTGATAAACAAAGCCTGGGTTTAAGTTCCTTCTGCTTGAATTTTTCAGAAAAATAACCTTAAGTATGAAAACCTGTGCTGATATTAATGTTAACTTTCTTATTTTCTTTTCCACTCATCGGAGCTTACAGCTCCATCTAGAAGAAACAGTGTTCTACACTTTACTAAGATCAAAGCAAAATTACATGATATCGTTCAGAATGAAGCAACAGGCAACATGTTTCAACATTCCAAATGACTCAGCCGAAGGAATATATTTGGCTGTTAACTTCTCCAGGGAGCCAGAACAAGCCCCAGCTCCATGGAGCATTTCATGATTTGGGCATTTTTCCTGCTTCATATCATTACGTTCCCTTTTCAGATTTATGGAAAGACAGTCCAAAATCCAGCAGGGATTTGTGCATCAGAAAGCAAAAAGGAGTTTGCCTTGGTTACTAAATACTGGCTGTGCCAAGACTAACCACTGCCTAATCCCTTCAATGCTGTGAACAAGCACAAAAATGACAACCTTGGAGGAAAACAGGCAAGGAGTTCTGCAGGGCCTGACGAGCTGATCCTCCAGGTTCACAGTAGTCTTGGATCGAGCAGACAAGGTAGACGCAGTGTCTCGAGTGCTTCTCCTACACCTTCAACTTTACTATTAGATACTATGAGATTAAACCAAATCTCCTCATAAGTTCCAATTATCACAGAATCACTGAAGTTGGAAAAGACCTGCAAGATCATCCAGCCTAACCGGTCATCTATCATCAGCATTCCCTCCTAACCCATGTCCCTCAGCACCACATCTAAGTGTTTCTTGAACACCTCCAGGGACAGAAACTCCACCACCTCCCTGGGCAGCCCATTCCGGCACCTTTTGGAGAAGAAATTTTTCCTAACATTCAAACTGAATCTCCTCTGGTGCAACTTGAGGCTGACGACTTCAGCTGTACAACTGTTCAGGCAAACCAAACCCATGGAGTTGAACAATAAGTAAAAATCCTGAGTAAGCAGCAGAGATAAAAGCCAATCTGAGAAAATTTTGCCCAAGGTACATCATGAATTTTTTTTGTATTTCCTATTTAACTATTTTATTTCCTTCAAAGTGATCTTATTAAATGATACTTAATTGTACAACTTAAAACCAACAACAGCAAAGAAAGATCCACCATTTATGCCATCTTCACTTGGGAGGATATCATGCCAGAAGACTAATGGGAGAATCAAAGTTGATGCTGAATAATGCTTTATTTCCAATTTCTTTCAGTTACCACCAAAACCTCAGTGGTTACCGGGCAAAAGAAGAGCTGATGCACAAACGTGACTCTAAGGAGTGCTGCAGTGTTATTTAGACACTTTCCAAGTTGAGGCAGGAAAGGCCACACTCCTTCCTGAATGAAAAGAGGACAGAAAAAATTACCAAAAAAAAAAGATAATCATCTTCTGTTCTTCACACAGGTAAAGCACTCCTGGAAGAGGGCAGGAAACAAATGTCAGCATCTTTAGTGCTACCACTAATTAGCACTGCGTTGTTTTAACACAGGGCAGATATACGAAAGACTAATTCCTTGAGGACTCAAGGCAGAAAGAATAGCTTCAGAAGGCAGGGAACATTAGATATGCAAACTACACGAATAAAGATATCAAAGACTATGGTAAAAGTCAAGATTTTTTTTTTCTTCATAAATCAGGAAAAAAGGATTCAGAAAGGAAAGAAAACCTGTCTTTATAAATACTAAGAAAGAAAAGCAATATTCCTTTCTCTTTTGGTTGTTTTAATGGTGATATTAAGGGGCTGTTACATTCAGGAAGACTATTTCCTGAATTAATATTTTGTAATGTGACTGTTAGAATGTCACAGAAGTGCCATACAGGAACAGCAGTAGTTTGAAAATGCCCATCTAGGGAAAACACTGGCCGCAAAACAAGTTCAAACAACAACAGTGTAAGTAAGATACAAGCAGTCAGGCAAAAATCAGAGCAAAATGCTTTGGTATTTAAGATGTCTCAGTATTTCTGGCTTATGGTAGGAATCCATTGTTCCTCCTTATCTGCATATGTTCATGAAAATCCATAACCTGTCTTTTAAGTTACATTTCACACTTGCCCATTCACTCATCAGAAATCTATAATTACTAAGTGCATTCACCCATTCTTTGTTTTACCCTTTTGGTTCGGGATGGAGGCACCTTCGTGTACAATAATCTTTCCTCTACCTTTTCCACGTGTTCTCTAGAAGCATGAATGCTGAGCAACCACCAACCTAGTCTGACTTGAACTTCACAAACAATGAAGGATAAGGCAAGAACACAATCTGGTAGAAGAGGATCTGGTGAGGAACGGAGGAATTCCCCTCCTCAGGATCTGCAGAAGCATCAGGGTTACTGCACAGATGCTTTATGAATGCATGCTGGCACAGATTAATGCCTCTAAACATAAGCTGGTACACTTTATAAACATGCCACTGTTTTGTGTTTTAACGAGCAATGCACAAATTACCTTGCTCCTCGAGTTTATTCATCAAGACACTGTGTGTGGTATCAGGGAACAGCCTGGCAGTCAAGTAGCAGTAATAAATGTGAATGCTGATCAGTGTATTTTGACTTTGAAATTAAATCCTGTCTTTTAACGTTGTTTTATTTTTTTGTGTGTGTTTCTATGAGATTCTACAAGATTCAGCACAAGAGGCAGTGAGGCAGTTTCTGTACAGTGTTTTTCCTCCACCTTTTAAAAGGAAGTATCAGAAATTAGTATTCTCCTAAGGATGCAGAAGAGTGAGGAAGCAAGTGTCTTGAGAAGCCTTTTGTAAACATCAGTCAGACCATTCAGTGTATAATTCCTCATCTCACCTTCAGTTTACTTTGGTCTTAAGGTACTCATGTAGCTTAATTCAATTTATGCCATTTAAACAGACTACTTAATTATATCAGCACTTGGCAGCGCTGTTCTAGTTAAAGGTATGTTTGAAACATCACATGTATGAATTAATTTTCAGAAGGTTTACAGCAAGATCACATTATAATTCCTAGGAGGTTTACATTTAGAAGCTGAGTTGTGTTTGCCTAAGATATACAGTTAAGATGACCACCTTCGTACATTGATCTAAGGGCAGGGAGTTACTTCAGTAAGAAATATAATCTCGACTCGTTTGTCAATGAGAAGACTGAATATACTATATTTGGTCAGTGCCATTACTGGAAAATAACTTGCAAAGCACGTAGATAACTTATGTCAACTTCTCATCAGATATCCATCTTTACTAAGTGCATCAGTTTACAGTATGGGCTGCTGAGACAGAGCAACTCTTCCCTCCTCCTGCCATGTTTGGGAACTGAGCCCTGCCTCTGACCCCTATCCTTCCTTAAGGGAAGTGACCCAGTGGGTACAGAGCCATCCTAGCAGCAGGGAGAAGGGCAGACCACGAGGGTCACTGGGCAGGCTCTTGCATCCCTCCTGCCCTGGCACATGGCATCAAATCTCACCAGGGTCAGAGATTTTCATTATTTAGTCTTCACTTCTGGGGAGGAATGGGGCTGGAATCAAAACTACCAGCTTTGCATAGTGCTGGTCTGCTGTTTTGCATAGCTGCTGACTTGAGTATGGGTACAACACAAAGCAAAAATAGATGTCCCTGCTGCAGGGTGAGCAGCACAAGGATATTCCCTGCCCAGTCCTGCTCCCAAATGGAATCAAGGCACCAGAGCAGCACAATCCCAATGCCTGAAACTGTAGCAGAGGAGCAGAAGAGAAGCCCATGATAGAAGCAGATAGCTGTAGGGGTTTGGGAACTGCATGCCTGCTACTTACTGATGGAAGACTACTCCTAGGGTTTTGTCCAGAGGCACGGATCAGACCACCCAGCCATCTCAGCCCCCTGGGATCAATGCTTTTCAATGCTTTGCAGACAACTTACTTTCCTTTCTTCTCTTCTGTTCTTTAAGGAATGATGGCAGTTTGACTTAGAATTTTACTGTTATGATTTAAGATTTCATCTTTCAATACTGAGACTATGTTTCAGAAATCGCATCAAATCAGGTTTTCTTTTAGGGTGATTTACTCTTTTTTTTTTTTTTCTTCCTTTTTTCTTTTCAAACAAAAACAGGGAATTTGAGGAAAATTCTCCACAAAGCAGTACTGGTTAAGTAACTATGATTCAGACTGCGACGCTGAAACCTTTCCAGACAATTTCACTGCTATGGAGAAACACAGACACTTGAATGCTGCAGCGAAAGACCCTGCTCCCTTTTAAATTTCATCTGAAATTCAAGTTTCATTTGAAATATTTTAATAGATTAATGGACTTGCAATGAATCAACACAAAAGAGGAGAAGCAAGCATCTATTATGCAATACCTTTCACAAATTGTCCCAACTGTCCATCACACAGCAGGAGGCTGCATTACCACTTGGTGCCACATCATTTCATAGTCCAGAAAGCCCTGACAGTTATTCATCATGCAAAACTGAAATATTAACCTTTTTCAATAATATCCAAATATCACAAGCTGGGATACTTTTGGCTGTACTGCATTTTGAGTCATATAAATGAATGTTTGTCCTTAACTTACGGATATTAGGAAAAGGTTCTTCATCAGAGTGTGGTGAGCATGGAACAAGCAGGAGATGCAGAGCCCTGTGGTCAAACCTACTTGTAATATAGATGATTATGAGCTATCAAATGCTGAGTTTTCAGTCTCATGTATAATGTAGCATATAGCAACAACAGCAAAGAACCTTACATGATCAGATCTGCCTTTGACATCTTGTGGTTAGAAATCAGCAACCACCAGGGAAAGTGTAAGTTAAAAAGAGCACTGATAACTACTAATCTGAAAAAGCTCTGGAGGTTAATGAAGATGAAAGTCCTTCCTCCATTCCCTTGGAGAGTGCAAGAGTATCTGCTAGGAAACAGGAGACAGTCTGAATTATTTCAAGAACAACTGATGCAGCCCCTCCTCACCAGCCATGCCACAGGACTTCATTTACCCCTGCAGACCCTGAACACACAGTAGGATTTTCCTAGGCCACTGAAGATGTAAAAACCACAAGGACACATAGCTCTCAGGTGCCCAATCAGCAGTAGACTTGCAGATATGGAAACACCAGCAGCACACCGCTTAGTAATAGCCAGATTTACGTACTATTTTCAGCTGTCCACCTCTCAACCCAGCAGCAAGGCAACCGAGGCAGAAGTGGTTCTCAATCAGCTCTCCAGCTTGCAAAAATCCCTATTCTGGGTTTAGAATATGTCCACCTAACATACCAATCTATCAGTCTCACAGACAGATTTTCTTGGTTTCAGTCTTTCATTCTTCAGGTGATTTATCTTCTACATTTTTGTGAAGTCAGTGTATGGTCACAAAAGCGTGTTGTAATGGTGCCCTAGAATTCCAGATTTCTGCAACCAACAGCCCTTTGTGGAAATAACCAGAAGTGTCTCCACACCAAGGCAAATCTGAACCAAAGGGTTTTTCTAGTATTTTCATGGAGATATGGATAAGACAAAATATCAATATTTTAGGCAAAAGATAGCTAAAAACATGCCCATAATTTTTAATGCAAATACGAATCAAAGCCCGAAGAGAAGTTACCTTATTAGTAGCTCCAAAAGGACTTAGCCATGGGTACTAATTCTTATGAATCTTTTTGTTGTTGTTGCAGTCAGGAAAACGGAGCTTCACACATTATACAAGTACAAACCATATTAGATCAGTCTGCAGAAAGCCTGGTTCAGCCTGACCTTGAATGACCCATTTCCATGATCCAAGGATGGGGCATTCACCACATCTCTGGCCAATCTCTGCCGGTGCTTCACCAAGATTATTGTAATTGACTTTTTCCTTATATCCAGCCTAAATCTCCCTCCCCAAGAACACTTCCCCTTGTCCTACCACCACAGACCCTGCTAAAAAGTCTGTCCTTCCTTTCTTGTAGCTCCCCTTTAGGTATTGAAAGGCCGCTCTTAGGTCACCTCTCAAACTTCTCCAGGCTGCACAGCCCCAACTCTCTCAGCCTGTCCTCACAGGAGAGGTGTTCCATTCCTTGGATCATTTTTGTGGCCTTTCTCTTGCTGTACTCCAACAAGTCCATGTCTCTCCTGCACTGAGGACACCACATCTGGATGCAGCACTCCAGGTGAGACCTCATCAGCACAAAGTAAAGAGGCAGGATCACCTCCCTTGACCCGCTGGCCATGCTGCTTTGGATGCAGCCCAGGATATGGTTGGCTTTCTGGGCTGCAAAGGCATCCACCGATACCCTCAAGTCCTTTTTGGCAAGGCTGTGCTCCATCCTCACATTCCCTAGCTTGTACTCATAATGGCGGTTGCCATGACCCAGGTGCAAGACCTTGCACTTGGATTTGCTGAACCACACGAGGTTGTCCTGGGCCCATTGCTTGTGCCTGTCTAGGTCTCTCTGAACACACAGCTGAACACACAGCTAGGTGTCATCAGCGAACTGTTTATTTACCAAGTTGCGTGCATTGGTGCAGAAACACTTCAGCTGGGTAGTTGGTCTTGTCACCTTCTTGGAAAGTAACTCCTTAATTCCTTTGAAGCATTTAGCTTTAGCCTCTCTATTGCCTTCATCATAAGATGCAGCAGGTGGAGGGCCTCCACTAGCACCTCATCCCTCTAACTTAGCTCTGTCATCTCAGACCTTGTCATGTGCAGGCTCACCACCACTCCCTTCTCCCTTCAAAGCTAGTTTAAGCCCTATCAGTGAGTCTGGACAGATCCTGGGTCAGAATTCTTTTTCCCCCTATGACCAAGTTGGATCCCATCAGTTGCCATTGGGCCATGAGCTGAATTAACTGCCCAATGGTTGAAAAAAAAAAAAAATTTGGCCAGCGGTACCAGCCTCTTTACCATGTATTTATCAGATGGGTCCTCCTGGTCATCTCAGTATCCCTCCTTGGTACTGAAGGGATAGAGCGGAACATCACCTGTGCTCTCGTTCTGTCCACTACTTTACTATAAATATCTCTAGAAACCTTGAGCCTACAGCTCAGCTTCCCTTAGCTATCCACAGATAGTAACAGAACAGAACCAAGACAAAAAAGTAAAGATGACTGCTGGAGAGACAACAGTAAATAGAGCAAAAGAAACATCAACAAATAAAAGACATGATAGCATCAACGTTGACACGACCAGAAGAAAAGGTGGTCATACAGACTTTGCATGATTACTATCTGGTTTGCATGATTACTACTTTTTTGGGCGTATTCAATTATTACCATGAAAGATGATAGTATCAAAACCTGAGCTGAGGAAAGAACAAAATGAGCATTTAGCCTCCTTTTCTCTTGTTCCCCATCTTCTGAATTGTCCATGGAATTAGTAATTCCTTCCATTTTGAGTTTCTCATTTCCTCATACACTGTGGTAGATCTACCCTCCCCATAAAATGCATTTCTTCTCCTATTCACACTACGCGCCCATTTTTAACAGAAGGCAGTTAAGCACAGCTAGGCAAAAAAAAAAGGTTAGTTTCCCAGTTCATCACTTTAAAACCCATTTGAACTCAATGAAAAGAAATCCACGTAATAGTAAATACAAGTTTTTTTTAAAAAAACACTTTTAAGCTTTCAATAAAAACATGAAAAAAAAACCAAAAAACAACAGTAAACACTAGCATGAAAATATTTAAGTTTCTATTTAAGATTAGAAATTTCTTATAGGGACACATACCTCCTCAACATCATTGTCCAACACTGTGATTTGCAATGGAGAGGTCAGATTCCGGCTATCTGAGATGGTTGTTCCCACTGGGGAGGACTCAAGGATAAAGCCCTCGTATGTAGATTTTGTAAAGTAAGGCTTCTGATTGTTCTCATCAAGGACTTCAATATGCAAGTTGGCAAAGGCAGGAAGAGGATGGCCGTTGTCTTGTTCAGCCTAAAAAATAACAGAAAGCTCATATGTCAAACGGTCTCACAGACAGTGAAGTAAATTATGAACAATTACTAACCAGTGTTGGCTTGCTTTTATGAATTACAATCCAGTTGCACATCACATAGATAACTGTGTTATGAGATTTTGCATTGGGAAATAAAAAAGAAATGCCAATGACAATTTACATAGCCTGTAAGCGTGAGAACAGTTTCAGTTACAGTAACCTGTATAGTCAAAATAAAACTCAGAAGCTATACAATACACACATGGAATCTTTTGTCACAGTATCAAGAGTTTGGGAAAATCCAAAAAGGAAGAAAGAAAACTGGAAACTGCTGACTCAGCTGACGTAACTTGCACCTACAATGTCAGCAAGAGAATTAAAGCAGAATATAATAACAGTAGCTGTGGACATAGAATTCTTGTTATGGAATCCTTTGTACGACACTTTCTCTTCACACACCCATCTTTATAATGGTAAGAGGAATTTCAAGTTTATCTTTGTGTATCTAAAATGTCAAGCAAGATCACTCCTTTCTATTACTACTTGTCACCTTCCAACATCTATTGATCTATTGTTATTTTCAACCTTCCTACATACAAAAGCACTATTTTCTCCTTCCAGCATGCAAATCCACTATGTTTGGATGGATTTACATTTTTTAGTGATTACCTATGATCAATTAAAGCAAACACAAGCATGGAAGGCAGAAGACAAGTAATTTGTTCTTCAATTTATAAAACGCAAACCAATTTTAATTACAGTACTGCTTACAACTCCGCAAAAAGACAACAGCAGAGTACTGTCAGTCTCACACTCCTACGGCTTTATTTCCAACTTCTGTAGGTAGGCAGAATTCAACATTGCAGTAGTAGTGCTGTATCCTTCTGCAGACATCGGAAGTCTGTAGTATAGCAAAATGTTGAGGACTTAAATACTTCTAAAGAGAAAGTACCTTGATCCATTATTAACTGTACTTCCAGTTTGCAGAGATTTTATTTTCATTCTGGTACTGTTACAGGTAATTCCTTGTTTTTTCAAATCCTCATTTCTCATATGGTCCAACATCATAGGAGCCTCCTTATGGAAACCCACAGTCTGTATTCAAGCAACAATTTACTTTTTTTTTCCTTTTTAGTCTGTTCTGTTTCTTACATTATCTTTGGTCTAACAAATGTTAGTTCCATTCAGAACTCTGCTTTGTTTACATAGGAATTACAGCTGAAATAGTATGAATAACAGAAAAAAAAAAAAACAACACTGTTTATGATGAACACTGCAATTTGAAATTAAAGAAAAAAAAGTGTAAATATCAAAATTGTTATTTTGCTCAATTAATAATTGATTAAGTAATTAATAAGAAACTCATTCATAAGACTCAGTTCTTAGGAAGAACGCATTTTTCCACTTGGCAGAGATGAGTAACAATGAGACTGTTAGAAATTTAAAGCAACCCCCAACCTGCTTCTACATGGCTATTTTCTTACTGCCAAGGTGAGATCCGGCAAGTGGGTCATGCATAACCAGGCACTGCCATCTGAAATTAATGAATCTTTTCTGACAAGGTTATGTTTGGCTAAAGAAAGAAAACCCTACTGAAGAAATTGCAAGTTCTGCTGATTACTTCACTAATAGATCCAAATTTCAGTAATCAGGTGCAGGAGGTGACACACTGCTCTTCACATGTACTTCAGATGGTCCAAGTAGAGATGACCAGTAAGGTAACGTCAGAAGAGCTATGTTCTTCCCCAAAAGAACATGCTTCACTGACAAAATGACTCACCCTTCAAACCAACCAAAGGTAGATGTTATATGAACAAATAGGCTCGCATTTCTGCAATGAAGATGGTTTAGATTGATGATATACAATCATAAGGAGGCATTAATAGAGAAAAGAAGAATAAACATACTACGAAGCCTTGCTGATACTAATCCACACTGAGATGAAGACTTTAGACTTTCAAAGTCAGGTACCTTCACGCTACCATCAAGATACACAGAATTAAGACTCTGGCAACTTCTGCTTTAGACAGGTGAACAAAATAAGGAAAAAAAGAAGGGCAAAGCAATGCAAAAAGTGTTAAATTACTCCCAAATAAAAAATGTGTAGCTACATTTGTTACGTATTATGTATTTATTACCTATTATGTATGTTTTATACTGAAACACCATCAACCTCACTTATTAAAAGCACTGGACAAAGCAGTTCACTGAAAGAAAGAGGAAATGAAAGCAGTGCAGTAGACTCCCTGAATCTAATGGAACACCAAAATCATTCCTTCCATCAGACGTTCAAACCCTACCTACAAGGACAGTGGTAGCATGGAAGCAATGAAGTGCTGCCATACCTGTTCAGTCTCAGGCTGTGCTCACTTGTTCAGTACCCAAGGAAATTCATGGTATGCCAATCCAGATCAGAATTCTTTAAATGAGAATTTGGTCGCGCTCTGTGAGCTCAGACTGCCATCATGCTGAGGTTAGCAAATACCTGACATCAGGTACCAGCCCTGCCGCTCTTCGGACCAATCTGTTATCTAGAAACAATCTTACCATGTTCTGGATGAAGAAAAGCTTTGCTACAATTAAGAGCCACCAGTCTTTCCTTCTTTTCACAACCTGCACTTTTCTACCTGCACTTGAGTCCCCAAGTCATTTGCTTTTTACTATCACAATCTTCTTAAATTCCCTGAATGATTCAATACTGTTATGCAAGAAAACACTCAGGGTGTTTTCCTTATGCTACTCCAGCCTAAGCCTGTTATATCTGCACCGACCAGGTTAGCTTCTGGATATTGCTTCTTCAAAACTGTGATCAAATCACTGCATTATTGTTATTATTTTTTTCTGCAGGACATGGCACGGGAGATGCATGAATAATTTAAAATGATGTATTTGGACTCATGTTTGCTACTGGATATTCATCAAATATCCAGAAGCAGATATAAAACTTCTTTGATGGATAAATACAACTTCAAACTTCTATCCTCTATCAGATCATGGTTTACATGGAAATAACCGCATACAGTAACAATATATCTGTTATTTTTTTCTGATTCAGCAGTAATGACACCTGTTAATGCCAACATCCAGCTTTTTATGTTACAAATGACACGAAACTTGAAAAATATCTTCATCCTCATGCATACAATCCTATGCCAAAAGAGGATATCATAAAAATTGAATTCGGGCTTTTTGGAAAGATAAAAAAAAAGGTTCCTTTGCTATTATACATCAATACTGGTTTTAGATTTGATGCATCCATTTAGGCACACTGAAAATGAATGACACTGAACTTCACTATTAAACAACGCCAATATAAACAGCAGGCTGTCAGAGACACTAATGGAGACCAACAACAGGGGCACTGCCTGGCTGGCACCCACCTGTACACCATGTCAGCTGGTTCAGCTTCTTGGTGTGGGGTACAAGCATCTCAGTGAGAACCACAAACACATAATTCTGCTGCCATAATTGCCTTTAAACCTTGCTCTCATCTCCTTTTCATCAAAATGCTCTGAGCAGCCACTGGTTATACCCTAGCATTTTGCAAGGCACAGCAAAAGAAGGAAAAGCCTCTGGGAAACACGTGAGAGCCCACTGGAAAAGGTGTAATTTGGAGAAAAGTGGGCAGGCCATTTTCTGTTTATCACAAGAACAAGGGAAGAACTTCAGACATTCAAACTTTAACTTGACTTCCAGCCGTGAAGAAGATGGAAATATTACAAAACATTTAAACCAATATAACTGAAAAAGAGCAGTCAGCACAGGTTCAGAGAAGGAAGGTCAGGTCTGAAAAGCTTCATCTTAATTTGTATATTTAAAGTGCATGACTGAATTGGGAAATAAAGGTGAACCTTGGGACGTAATTTATCTAGATTTAGGGTAAGGACTGTATATCACACACTGGATTAACATACAAGGTCAGAAAGTACGGCATAAGGAACGAGCTACTGAAATGGATTAAAGATTGGCTTAAGGACAAGCAGAACCAAATATCTTTGGAACACAGAAGAAATTTGACTTTACTGTCAGTGAAGCTTGTCATGTGGCAGTGAAATGATATTGGCACAAAATGTGTCTAGACAGCCCACTTTAAAAATCCCAAAACACGCATTTTTATTTCACGTGTCAAGGGTAACAGACTTCAATGCCAGAATGCGACGATTTAAGTGAACAGTAACACTTCTAGCTGACCATCTTTCCACTAAATAAAACTTTCCTCCTCCCTAAATTTAACGAAAATGCCAGAAAACTCCAACTACGAAATTGTAAGTGACGGATGGATGGAATTCGAAACAGCAACCATCAAAGAAATCCTGTTTACAGCAGAGAGAAACCGCAGCTGTTTCTGCTAATGAAACACACTACAGAGTTCGCCATTTATGGATTTTAATATTTCTGTTGCTCTGTGCATAACGACATAGAATTTGTGGTCAATCTTAACTCACAGTCGCTGGTCTTGTCTAACATGTCTGTGATTAAACGCTCTAAATACAAGCAAACACACTCATCATGCTGAGATGCCGCTAAAAAGCTATTTTCAGTATGCAAGCATTAACTGTGGGGAAAGACTGGCTTCTCAATTACGATATTAATGTCTTGGAAAGGTTTTAAGAAGCATTTTCCTGCCCCTATGCTATCCACAAAAAAACTAACCCTGCAATCAGCTTTTCATTTCCACAGCTCTTGTCACTATATTACATACAAGACATAAAAAGCCCACCTCGAGGAGAACAGAAATTTCCAGATTACTGGGACTTGGTACACTTCTGCCACAGCGATAAGTCAGCAGAAGTAATTGAATACTGAGTTCACATAAGAGATGAACTTTTGAAAAGCCAATTTAAAACACAGTTATTGTACTTAATACCTAGAGGAGATGCACAGCAGTTCAGCCAAACTAACGACTCTGAAGATTTCATCATTGTCGGGAAGTGCACTGACCAACTTTTTAATAAAAAAAAACATTTCTTCCATTCTTTTTCTAATCCGTTGCTGAGAGCACAAAAACATTCTCATTCGTTCAGCTCAGGATCTATTTTGAGGCAGAGCAATCACCCTGCTTCCCATTATAGCTGATACATCTCTAATGTTGTGTGAGAATGGCAGAAGAGAATATCTTCAGCTGCATTTCAAAAGAGAGACAAAAACAAAGCATTTCCAGAGCAAGGGCAACACAATTTTGGAAGATCCTACTGGTCACGTGGGCTACATTTTATATTCTGCTTTGCACTCAAGAGGAACTTGAAAGAAAACAGCCAAAGTCACTGATCTCTAGGAAGACAAACATTTTAACATACGGGTTACTTTCTAGTGACCTCTTCAATAACAGACACTGTGAAGGTTTTTTTTGTTTCTGGCTTTTAAAGCTGTCATCTGTTGCAGCCCTCACACTTAGTTCAGACTGCTAAATCTTCATAATCACGTATAATTACGCTACAATCACACTGATTAAACCAAACAAGGGGAGCTTTATTCTTTCTGCCAAAATTCCTATCTGCCACCATACTATGATGCAGAAGAGCATACAACCTCTTAAGTGCAGGAAAACAAATTTTTCAAGATAGAATCATAGAATTGCTCAGGCTGGAAAAGACCTTAAAGATCACCAAGTCACACCTTAACTTAACCATACTACCCCAACTCTATCAACCCTCCACTAAATCACGTCCCTGAGCACCACAGCCAAAAGGTTTTGAAACACATTCAGGGATACACTGGAAGAGAGGGACAGCGACAGCTACTTTGAACAAAGTGGTGACTAAAAATCAGCAAATAAATGATGCCAAGAGATCAATATAGGACGAAAAGAATTGGAGGCTGATATTACAAAAACTACCAAACAGTGCAATATATATATATATATATATATTTAAAGCCCATTCAGGACTTAAATCACAAAATCTTACGTATCTCTTCAACAGCAGCCCAAGACTTTGCAGCTTAGTGAGGCTCAAGGGATGCTTGCTGTCTCTCTGTCTGCTACCAATGTGTTTTCTTCTGATGTTTTTTCAAATTCTTAATAAAAGAACATCAAAAGAACAACAAAACTTGATCAAATCAATAATCCATGCAGTGCAACATCACAGCTGCAAGCAGCAGCCAAAGAAGCCAAGAGAGAAACGAAAGCAGCTCCTGTTTTCTAAACTGGAAATTCTCTGAGTTTCTCTGAGGGCTGTTCTTCCACAAACCTGCCTGAGCTCCCTTTAAGCCCATGCCAACCTTCAGCCCCACACTGCTGCCTGTCAAAGCACTCTGCAGACAAACTGCATCAGATGAACAACCTCCTTCTGTTTTCAACTTGCAACCTGCTTGTGTCATTTGACAACTTCTCCCTCTTGCATCGAAGAAACAAGCTACTGAGTCCTCTTCACTCCCAGAATTACATTATATTTCACGCGTTTCTGCCTTCTTCCTTCCCTCCAATTTGAAGCTCCTTTAGTTCTGTCCCGTCCTTTCAGTGACAGAGACCAGAGCTGCACACTGCAGTCAAGACAGTCCCCACATCCTGGACCTATAGAGTGCTGCAGTGATTCTCCCTTGTTCTGTTCTCCATTTTTCCAAATAATAGCCAATTTGCTTTTTCTTGACAGCCACAGATCACTGAGCCAGCCTTCACTTTCAGTTATCAGTTACAGAGCCAGTATCTCATTCCCAAGCCAGAGGAGATTCCGTCACTTTGTGCATAAGGATCCTTTCTGACTTGTTTCACCCTATTTTTAGCTATGCAGAATTTTACCAGTCATTTTATCATCCGTTTATTTCTTCTCACACAAAGTCCACAGAAGTATCTTGGCAGGCTGAAGAAAGGAGCAGATGGGAATGCCATCATATCAAAAAAAAAAAAACCACCACCAAAGGAAATGCCAAATTCTGCACATGGGGAGGAACACCTCCACTACTTGTTAGGAGACAGCCAGCCAGAAAACAGCTTTACAGAGCAGTACCTGGGGGACCCCTGGATGAACTGAACAACACGTCCTCAGAAAAAATGTGCTGCATTAGGAGAAGTGCTGCCAACAGGCTGTAGGCTGCATGCTGCTTAGCACTGGTGAGGCATCTGGAGGTCACTTCTGTGCAAAAACTGACATACAGATTCCTGCACTTAAGCACAGGAAGAGACTCAAATATTGGGCCAGGTTGCCCTAAGGTTGTAGCATCTCCAGCCAGGTAGGTGTTGAGCCCCATCCGCATTGCAGGGGAGCTGCTATGGTCAGTCTCCAGAGATGCCTGCCAATCTTTCCTTTTCTAATGTTGTGTAGTAGCTCAAATTCATAATAAACACTGTTATTTCACCCTTAGAGATTATTCCCAAGGTTCCAAGCCCAGCACTGTCTTTGGTGACTTCATCCTTTGAAACTGCTCACTGCCTTGCCCTCCGCATCTCCTAGTGGGAGAAGCATCCTCTAAGCATCTCTCTCTGCTTTCAACTCTACTCTGAAAATAAGCCTTTGTTTAATGAGAACATCAAACAAAACACGGCATACATGCACACCCTGCCTTCAGAGTGCCCACGTCCACTTGAGATCACTGCTGAACATCCATCTCTTCTCATACAGTGCATGGACCTGCAACAGCCTCCACACACAACTAAGATGGAATTTGGTCTGGCTGATAGTGGGGTTCAGTCTCTACACACATACCCCAAGCAAGTACAACTTCTTTACACAAACTTCCTGTTCCCAGTTACAGCCTATATAAATGCTGCTGCCAACCAGGCAGGAAAAAAAAGAAAGCCTTCTAAAACTTGGAAATCACACTCCACCCAGAGATTCAATCCTGGCGAGCACACAGAGGAAATATAGCTGTTGCAAAGTTCAACATCACTGCTTGCAGAATAGGACCCCAAGCCAATCTCCTTGTAATGTTGGAATTTCTATGTCTGTTCAGCTCTGACATCTTGCATTGACCTTCTGCTACTGCTGAAAAAACAAGGAAACACAATCTCACTACAGAATTGTTTCTATGGCATTATCTGCAATGGGGTTAACGACAGTCTGACTGAAATGCCATCTGGGGAAAATGGATTTTTGAGGCAGGTATGCAAGATTTGGAAACGGTCAGTAGGGATATTCTTCAAGACAATCTGCACAGCTGCCACAGAGTGTTGAAGAGTATTTCTGACACTATGTCGAGAAGGTACCAAAAAACCCCCATGTGAATGACATAAAGCAATTCCTTTTCATAAGAGCCTGTTCCCTAAGAGCTATAAAATCTTCACAACCCAGAAAAAGCCCTGTTAAAAATTAGGCTACAAATGTTACTCGAGGCTGGGAACTTATTCCCCACTTCCCTTCTAAAAAAATGGTCTATAATTCTCTGGGTACGATCTCGCAACCAGCTCCTTGTCCAGCAAACAAGACACCCATCGAATCCAAATCTTCTCAATGCAAACAGAAGGATGTTGTGGGGGTACCATGTCAAAGGTCTTGCAGAAGTTCAGAGAGATGACATCAGTGGCTCCTCCCTTGTCCACTGATGCAGCTAGGCCATGGTACACGGTTGACTTTTTGCTCTGCAAGTTATGATGTTTTTAATGAATCACCAAAGACTTGTGCTGATCTGACAGTCCTTGTAATCTCACCACTTACCTTCATCCAGCTCTGAAAGCTACACAAGCCCCTAGGAACTAAATGACTGCTCACCATGAATGCACGTATCAAAATATGACCTCTTACAGGTGTGGCAAATTCCCCTGTAGGGTAGCATTTCTTCTTATTAGGATTTCATGGACTGTGTAAGCACACCTAGTCTTCAGCCACCCAATCATTTCGCAAGTTGATTTTAATGCTCTGCCAGGTTAGATTTTGTCTGATTGATAAATAACTGTTGTTCAAATAGGAAAGGAACAAAGTGCATCAACTTGGCTAGTTTTCCTGTTTGTTTCCTGATGTACACATGTAAAAATCAACAATAACATAAGTCAACCCTCCCCACTCCTACTTTTCCAAGCTCGTGACAACATGCATGTTGTTTCATCTCTACAGCACAACGGTCGTGTTCTTTCCAGAAAGATGATCATTCTTTCCAAGCAGCTATATCCCCTTCTAAAAGCAAATGCAAAGTTAAAAGAAGAAGTGAGGTTAACACTGCTTTGGAATAAGCTAATTACATATCTTCCTGTTACAATTTTTTTTGTCTTCCAGGAGAAAGAGCAGCTGTAGTGACAATGCTGAGGAAATGTACTTTTAATTGGTTTATTATTTTATTGAGGATCTCAGCAGATGCTTAAAGCAAGGCTGCATTCACAGGCTTACATATTTTGAGTTAAGGAGGTCTCACATACAGTATGTTTGCACTGGAAAGCCCTTTCAGGTTCAAAACACGAAATCCACCTGTTTCTTGTAACAGCCTTACAGTTGCCATATGGAAATGAAAATGGGAAAGACAAAGAGTGCATATTTAGAAAAAGTCCCCACTGCTCTGCAAGGAACAGAAGCAACAGGAATTTCCATGGGATAGCCAGAAAGTTTTCTACCTTGCTATAAAACACTTGGAGATAGCTAGAAGGCTGAAAACCAGCCTTAAACTTATTAAGAAATCCAGCTTTTTCACTTGTCTTCCTATTCGAGAATTAAACATTTATCAGCCATGCAGTTTTAATGTTAAGAAAAAAATATCAGCACACCAATTTCCTGTCCATCTTGCCTCACGCATTCTATAACCATGTATTGACTTAACTGTTTCTTTCTGCTTTTTTCCTTTTTATTTTGAAAGAAAAAAAAAAAAATCTCCTGATATCAGAGGGAATATTTTAAGGATTACATTGACATGCAAAACCAGTGTATTCTATCTTTAAAGAGAAGCCTAACTCGTGTATATTTACTGAGTCTTCTACACCTGCATTTTCTCATCCATCGCAGTGACAGCAGAACTACGCAGCAGAAAGTAAGGGCAAAAATGGATTAGAGAAGATTCAAACTGCAAATGATTTTTATGATACGCAAAAGCTTTGTGCTTGGATGCACAAATGCAATAATCAAGAATTAAAAATTTATTCAAAATGCCTTAGTGTTGCAATATTGCTTCTCTTCTGCCCCTATAATCACATGTTCCTCTGAATATACAGGAAGTACATTAATAAACAATCAATTAATGAATTTATTATCATCTTCTCAGAAAAACTGCTCTTTTGTGCTTAATAAATGCTCTGAGACAAGGAAAGAAACAATTCCTACAAGATGCAGATGTACCACACTGCAGTCTGGAAAGTCCACTCTTTGTTCTACATAAAATACAATGAAAAAACAGTGGTTTGCTTGAGTATTTATAAATCAATACTGCAGTTTTTACTCTCTTATTTGCTCCTCTGCTTACCAATAAACACAGCAAAAGCTACACAGTTTTCTGTGTTCTCAGACAACAGCTGTAAGGACAACCCAAGACTGTCTCCAAAAGAACCAAACATAATTCTGTTCTGTTGTCATTAGAAGACATCTGTACTGAACTGATTTTTAGAGTCCCTGCAGGACACTTGGTACCTCTACTTGAAGAGAAGTTAATTCTGCATTAAACAAGTTTAGCAATTAAATATTAATAACATCACCCCGATTCTTTTTCTCTCAATTGTCAAATTAGAACAGAAAGCATCTAATACTGAAATTATTCTACACTTGCAAAACTTGCAGTAAACAGATGAAGATTTGTCCCGAGATGTTCCGTAGGGACCCACTCTTCAAAACTGCTACACGCTTTCATTTGGGTCAGTCAAGAGCTGCCCTGTCGCTGAGTGAGACTATAAAAACGAGGAGAGTGGTATATACAAGAGAGGAGCCCAACTTCCCACATCCCATCAGCGTGTGGAGGTGCTCCCATGTTCAGTACTCAGACCATTATCTGTACCTATGAGATTCTCTAGCATGGGATGTGATCTGGAGAATACATGAAATACAAAATTTATGCATTCTCAAGACTTGTGATTTAATAAAGAGCCAACATACAGCTGGCACTTACTTGGCTTGTACGGCATCAACATAAAATTAAATGCAACAACTCTAACATGACTCAATCCCTTTAAAAAATGCTTCACAGCCTTTTTCCCTATGATGGCATCCATTGATAACAGTTTAAAAAAAAAAAAATCCAAGAAAGAAAAGCAGGACTCTCTTCCATTTTCTCTTTTTGTCACTAGGCAGTTCTCAAAAGCATATGGAACTAAGATGTAATTAAAATTACCTTAATAACCAAGTCAAACTTCTGGTGCAAATCCCTGTTTATTGGCTTCAGGAGAGTGAGTTCAGCTGTTGTGAGGTTCATATGGAAATACTGTGGATAATCCTCGGGAGTACCTGCCAAAAAACAACATTGGAATTTGAGCAAATCTTAAAGATACGGTTAAACAATATATCTTACTCATTAGTCACCAAAGGAACAAAATCCAACCTTGTTATTATAGGAGTAAAACATCTCATAATTTGTACATGTGGCTTTACAAGCAGTCCTACAAGCAGTATGCCTTTAATCGTATCACCATTTCTTTATTCCCTCTAGTAGTGAAGGTTCTTGCCAACTAGGAATGCCCCAGCAGCTAATAACAGCAGGACCCCAAATACAATGACAGTTCTGCTACTCAGCTTCCAGGAGATATGTCCGCATGCAATCAGCTAAGAGGACATACAGAGAAATGAGCCTGCAAATGAGCAAATATTCTTCCATTTGCCACACTCCTGAAACCTACCTTCGCTAAATGTGACAGAAGGATGTTACCACTAAGCCCAAGACAGCCATGCTACCCTTTGAGGACAGATGAGATGATGATTTTAGCCACAAGCGTATCAAAGAAAGCACAGCAAAATTTAGCAATCGTGGAGTATTAATTACCAGAGGTGGATGGTTCAGCAACAGTCTCTTGATTACCTGATAGTAAAGCCTATAGCACATTTTTCCTAGAAGATTAAGGTCTGTTCTGTCCTTTCTTTCTGTCTTCTTCTGTCCTTTCTATCAGCAGACCTTTTCCACCTACCGTAGTCATGTCCAGTGTCCCATTTCATTTGGGTTTAATGGCCCAGCTTTCCCCTCAGCTGGCCTGACTCCCAAAACTGGGAGGATGTGAGAGCCTAGATCTCACCAGAGCAGGGTTCCAAAAGCCACAGTGTAGTGCAGATGCCTCAGTAAGTCCCCTAAGCTCACGGGTCACTGTATCTTAAAGCAGCCCCAAGTGCAAGACAAATACTGTCACACCATACCCCCAGCACTGTGTAACAGGCTATAACATTCAACATAAAAAAGAACACTTCACTGATAAATGATGCTATTATTGTTCACTTTTGAAGTAGAATGATTAAAAACTGCTATTAGAAAGACTGTAGCTTTCCCAGGGGACAGATTACTGCCCAGATTCATGTGCAATCATTTAATTTGCACATCATGATATGATATCCATTTGCTGTATCATGTGTGGGCATATATATCATACAATCATATATAGGGAGACATCACAGAATCCTACACACACATCTCACAGAATCATATATATACGGAGGCACAGACATCCCACAAATATTCAGTGAATTGTGTGTATATATCAATACCAGACTGGAGAGCAGTAGCAGGAACAACAACATATCTAGAATCATAGAATGCCTTGGGTTGGAAGCATCCTCGAGGATCATCAAGCTCCAACCACCCTGCTGCAGGCAGGGACACCAGCCTCCACATTTAATTCTAGACCAGGCTGTCCAGCCTGGCCTGGAACACCTCCAGGGATGAGGCATCCACAAGCCCTCTGGACAGATAATTTTAATTTAAAACCACCAACAGAAGTGCGGGGTTTCTCAGTCCAGATCCTTTTTTTTCACTCCTTTCAATCTCAACTCCTAATTTACAAAACAGATTTTTTAAGAACATGGGACAGATAACAAATTACTGTAAGCTTAGGAGGCTTATCACGTGGGTTGATAGTGATGCTGAAAATCAAAAAACGAAAGAGTAGATCCAAAAAGCCACTAAGAAAGAAGAAAGTAAGGTTCCTAAAAAGACAACCAATAAACTGGGGAGGTTGGAGATGGCTTTAAGAAACACTAAGTGATCTACAGTGCAGAAGGAAAAGCTAATATTGTATAAGGATAATGGGAAATAATCTACAAGAAAAAAACCCACAACATTTAAAGGAGAGAGCAAGGATGATCAGAAAAGAACAGAGACGGTTCCACAGTGAAAAGTAGGAACTTATTATTTCAAGGTGTATGGGAGCTGCTGATCACAGCCTGAACCTTTGATTAGTTATCTGAGGCAAGCAATATGTCAGCCCTGGGAGCACAGGTGAAAGCAATTCACCTGTGCTGCAGGAAGGGGTGGAGCCAGGCTCCACCTCTCCAGACCCATTTAAAAGTGCTGACTGCCAGGGAGGAAGGATCTCTTCTGAGAGATCCACTCCTTTGGAGTCCTTTGCAGCGAGCCCTCTGCACGGGTAAGCGTTCCACCTATTTTCTCTTTGTTCCCCTTGTGCCTAACTCTTTATTGGTTTATTTTTGATTATACATCTATTTGACTGTGCTTTTCAATTATACTATTTTTTCCTTGATTGTACACAAGGAAAGTTGGTATTTCCCAAGGAACAGACCAGAGAAAAGAAAAATGTTGGGTAGGCTTTCAAACAGGGCTAAGTTGTGCAAAACAAGAGTAGCACTGGGTTGTGATTTAGGTCGCACTAGTGAAAAAAATGAGGCTAAATTGCAGATGAGTGTAAATGAGAGGATGGGCTGAGTCCTACCATGCTTTTACTTCACAATGCAGTCAAAGGGAAGGAACTTGCATGCCAGGCAAAAGAGGTGGGTTGCCTGCACTGACTTGTAAAATAAAATTCCTTACGGTCAATGAGTGTCAAAAATTATGCGTGAAAAACAAAAAGGCAAACGTTAGGTTTTCAAGAGATCAAGCTTATGAGGTGAACTACTACATTATGGTTCTCTTATCCGAAGCACTTCTTTCATCATGCCCATTAGGCAATACTTTAAACAGAAGACAACAATCTCAGTAGCACTTGGTTGTAACTTGTTCTCTATTTTAATGTGATCCTTTAAGAATACTGAAGACCTGTTTTTCTATCGTTTCATCAGTATCAGCTCCTAACTACTTAACAAGTACATTCAGACATCATGATACACCCTCTGAGAGGACTGCACTCAGGTTAGAATGAAAAAGCAAGCAGAAAATAATGGGATTGAGCTGTTTCTTCATTTCCTAAGCGCTTTACCCTCAAGCTACTGTTGTCTTCAGTGGTGTTATGCTCACATCAATGTAACAAGACTTCCACAGCATTTATGTCATTGAGAAAGTCTCAATTCCTTTTCAGTGGATTGCTGGGGAACCTGCTGTTCTCCAAACTGGAGAGGTTCACTTGCAACCTCTGCATTTGTTGCAAGCAGCACCGAAGCATGTATCTGAATACTTGAAAGGCCAGTTATCTTGAAAGCATGACAGCCAGAGATTTTTAGCAGCATTTAAGGACGAAGTTAGAAGGCCGCATCATGTGGAAATGAGCTCTCACTGCAGGGATGCAGGGTTTTGTTAACAGAAAGGCTTCTTGACAGCACATCCTTAAGATACTGAGAAAGATGCACAGACTTCAAATATTACATGCAGTGCCTAAAGAACGCACTGAGACTTGACTTATACTGGAATGCAGGAGGAGAAAGCAAGCAGTGGAAAAGAACCACCAAATTAGAACACAGAAGAATCAAACAGAATTCCAAATCAGTCTCATATTCAGTAAGTAGCTTATTTTCTCATTCTGTGTGCACAGTTCAGACCTCTAGGTGTTTAAATATATATATATCTATTAAAGAAGAGCTACATTTAGATCTAAAGCAAGGGAAAATCCATATAACAAGAAATATCTGCAAGGCCCATTTCTTGAAGCTACTTAAAATTTTCTGCAGCAAAGTCTACAATATAAATAGCACTACATACTTACAAAGATGAAAATGGACTTAAAATCTAAAAAGAAATACTTTTGAAGACCATGGCTCAGAAAGGGGGAAAAAAAAGTTAAGTGATAGCACTTCCAATGAATGAGCAAAAGCAAAAAAAAAGAAACTTCTGTAATACATCTTTCTTATTTCTCTCAGGTCACAACAATTATTCAAACATTAAAAACATCACAGGTTAGTGAAGCACAATTTTTAAATTAAATCCTGAAGAACTTTGCAAGTGACTTTTAGAACTTTAAACAAATGGACTAAATGCTGCCCTTGAACGTAACTGTCAATAGTTAAACTTACAAATAAACTAAGAAAGAATTCAAGTATGAAAGTACCTTTTGTATTTACTCTGCAAATATTTACAAATTTCCTCACAAAATAAGTTTGCTGGAAAAGGAATAATTGAGGTGGTCCTTGGACTTCTAGTCTTGAATCCAGATACAGCCTGAAGGAAATGAGTTGCTTTAATGGGTATCCAAACAAAACCTGCTGAAGTCTGCTGTGTTAAGGCTGATTTGATATCTCTCTGGCCTCTTTGTGCTGGGAGTAGAGCACTGATAAAGCCTCAAGATCAGCCTGATGACAGCAGGATGGTCATGCTCCTGCACTGGCTCACAGACCTTGGGACCTGCATGCTCACTGCAGGGCAGCTGGAAGTTTGGAAGTAATGGTCCCAAGTGGCTGCATGACCTAGCTCTGAGATGTGCAACCAACTTAGCCAGTGATCTCCTAAAACCTGAAAATCCTGTGCAGGGCTACAGGATTTAGGACTTTGGGAGCCAGTGGGAAAAGGAGGTGGTGTGAGTGGGTATCTTCCCACTGTGGATCATCCCCAGAGCCTAGGAGCCAGGGAGTATTGCCAGCTTGAAGCAACGGGAACCCTGGGATCAATGCTGAGAAGGAAAACACGGAGGATCCACAGGCAGCTGCTCATTTTGGAGAAAAAAGACCAATATATCATAATTACCTAGAAATGTGTTGCTATTCATAGTCATGATGGACTTAAACATTAACAACTTCCTATGACCCTAAGCACTGACCAGCTCTAACTTGGAATGGTAGCCACGCATTTGTTTTCTCTTAAGATCTGAAAATGTCAGACACATCAAATCATCATACTTACTTTTCCCCTTTCACAACAGAATTCTGGTACATAAAAACTTTTCTTTTTTTGATTGACAAGGAAAAACTATGCAATAACCTCATTAAAACATGTACTTCCATAGCAAGAAATCCACATAGCTGTGGTTTAAAGCAGCGAACAGGAAAAAACGCTTTTATACAAACCAAACCATTTCCCAATTCTTATGGTAGTTGCAGGGTAACAAAAATATTACTGTTTCTCTGCTGTGCGAAGAATGGGGCAGGTGGAGGATTGGAACTGCAAATCACAGCCTTAGGCCTCTCTGTTAGCAAATCATACAAGTTAAAGAACTGGAAACAAATTCTGAACAGAAGAAAATAGCAGGAGAAAAACAAACAGTAGAATGCCAAACATCCTCCAGTGAAGTATCTATCTCTGAACTCTTTCTATAACCACACAGGCAGCAAAACTAATGTTGGATGCAGTGAGATCCTTTAAGCTGCTCTGTGTCAGAAGACTTTTGGGAGAGACCTGTTCTCATTGCCTTTCTCTAGCATCTCTTACTGCACCTCTGCACCTGCGAATGAAAAAAATGCACTGAAGAACAGCTGTGAGCTCAAACAAGTCTTTCTCCTTTTGCTTGCTGTGTTGCCCTGTTGGCTAAAACAGACAAATATGAATCTAATCTGAATAAATAATAAATAACGTAGCCATTTGAATAAGCTGCTAAATAGCAATTAAATGTAAATAGGTAGAGCAATGATTTCAAACATCCCACTAACCACAAAATGAACTTTTATTAGGCTTCCACACTCCCAGCCAATCTTTCTCTGGTCACAATAAAGTGATTATGAGTGACAGCAAGAGTAGCAGACACCAACCAACTAGGATGGAATAGAGGATGCCCGGTCGATCAGAAGGAGGCTGGATGTTTCGGTCTTGATCTATGGCTTGTATGGGTGGAGTGACACTGATAGGGTTCACGTGTGCCTGAAATGAAAAATCAGACAGATTTCAAACAAATTAGAAAGCCAATAGGCAGGTCTTTAGCTTTAGTACAAAAACATCCCACTGAAATTGATATTTGCTGAAACTGTAGGAGAAAAAGTACTCTTATTTAAGAGAATACTTACAGCACAGGTCCTAGTAAAATAAAAATTAAGTAGATAGTGATCTTTTATGTTTTGATACATTTTGCACTATAAATAAATTTTCAGAGAAAGGCTCTAAGTCATAAAAGTCCAAGCAAATGCTTAACTAAACTGCCACAGACAGTCCCTCGAATCAGGTATTTCAGACATAATCACAGAAGTGAAATACAACAAATACTTTAAAAATGGAAACAAAAATCAAATTTGTTGTAAGAATATATAGTAGAACATAAATTCAAGTCAAAATACGGACATTGCAAGGACAGGAATGTTTGAAAAGTTTGGCTGGACACTGCAGTAACTCACACTGCAATAACTGCCAACATTGCAGATAAGTGGAATGGTCTCACATGCTGAACACAGAAACAGGAAGCAAGAAAACCAGACTTTCCTATCCTTATTCATAGGCTTTCATCTTGTGCAGTATTTGTGGGCAGCCCACTCTCTGCCCCAAGTCATCATGGCATCATGACTTCCACCCACCGAGTGGCCCAGGGTGGCTCAGCAACAACCAAACATTAGCATGCTATTAATGTTGTCTAGTTGAAACCATGGCATGAAGAAGGAACGGTGCAGTGCCAATTCAAGCTACGGCAAATTTGCACAACTGTACACATTTTGATACACTGGTTAAACACAATCCTGTCAACAGCAGAAAAAATATGCACAACATGCTTTTCCCCTGGGGGACACCACTTGTCACTGATCTCCATCCAAACATGGAACCGCTGACCACCACTCTCTGAACTCAATCCTGAAGGCAGTTCCTCATCCACTGAACAGTCCACTCATCAAATCCCTATCTTTCCAATTTGGAGAGAAGGATGTTGTGGGGTATTGTGTCAGAGGCCTTACTGGAGTCTAGATAGATTACATCAGTGGCTCTTCCCTTGTCCACTGGATGCATTGACACCATCATAAAAAGCCACCAGGTTGGTCAGACAGGATTTGCTGTTGATGAAGCCATTGCTGGCTCACCTGTATCACTTCCCACTCTTGTGGGATGTGCCTCAGCATAGCTTCCAGGATCATCTATTCCGTGCTCTTTTGCAGCATAGAGATAAGACTGTAAGGACGGTAGTTTCCAGGATCACCCTTTTTACCCTTCTTAAAAATGGGCATGATGTTGCCTTTTTTCAGTCAGCAGGGACTTCACCTGATTGCCACGGCTTTTCAAATTTGAGAGTGGCTTGGCAACTACATCAGCTATTTTCCTCAGGACTCTGGGATGCATCTCATCGGGACTCATAGACTTGTGGATGCTCAGGTTCCTCAAGTGGTCATGGACCTGATCTTCATTTACAGTAGGAGGGATGTTGCTTCCCCAGTCCCCTCCTGCAAACCAAACATTTGGGGGCTGTCTGGCAAACAGTTCTCAGAAAAAAACGAGGTAAAAAAAGTTGTTAAATAGGCTTGGACAGGTACACTGTTTGCTGGGTAAAGAACTGGCTGGAGGGCCAGGCCCAGAGACTGGCAGTGAAGGGAGTTGAACCCAGCTGGCAACCGGACACACGAGTGTTCCCCAGGGGTCAACACTGGAGTTCGTCTTGTTTAATACCTTTATCAATTACCTGGAGGAGGGGATTGAGTGCACCCTCAGTAAGTTTGCACATGACACCAAATTGGGAGGAACTGTTGATCTGCCTATGGCTACGAAGACCCTTCAGAGGGATCTAGACAGGCTGGATCACTGGGCTGAGGTCAGTGGGATGAAGTTCAACAAGACCAAGTGCTGGGTCCTGCATTTTGGTCGCAACAACGTCGGGCAACACTGCAGGCTTGGGGCAGAGTGGCTGGAAGACTGGGTAGAAGAAATGGACTTGGGCTGCTGGTCAATGCTCGGCTGAACATGAGCCTGCAGTGTGCCCATGTGGCCAAGAAGACCAACGGCATCCTGGTTTTATCAGACCAAGTGCATACAGCAGGAGCAGGAAGATGGTTGTCTTCCTGTACAGAGCTCTAGTGAGGCTGCACCTTGAGTGCGGTGTTCAGTTGTTGGTCCCTCACTAGAAGACAGACTTTGAGGCCGTGGAGCATCCTTGAGGTCCCTTTCAATACAAGCCATTCTATGACTCTGTGATAAAGCAGGTGGTGAGGGGTCTGGAGCACAAGTCTTATGAAGAGTGGCTGAGGTAACTGGTATTATTTAGTCTAGAGAAGAGCAGGCTCAAGAAAAAATTCAATGTTTTCTACAGCTCCCTGAAAGGAGGTTGCAGCAAGGTGGGAGTCAGCCTCTTCTCCCACATAACTAACAACAGAACTAAATGGCAATAGCCTCAAGTTGCACCAGAAGAGGTTCAGATTGGATATTAGGAAAAATTTCTTCTCCGAAAGAGTGGTCAGGCACTGGAATTGCTGCCCAGGGAAGTGGTTGAGTCACTGGTGTTCGAAGGTAGTGAGGTGTTCAAAGGAATGCTTAGATGTAATACTAAGGGATGTGGTTTGGGGGGCTGAAATACTGGTGGTAGGTGGATAGTTGAAATAGGTAATCTTAGAGATCTTCTCCAATGTTGGTGATTCTGCGATTTTGTGATTCTGTCATTATCTGCAAATTTTCAAGCAGAATGTGTAGAGTTGCAATCAGATATTCAACTCAAAAATCTGATCATGTCTCTTTACCAGGCTTCCATAAGATCTCTCTTACCAGAAAGAAATATCCCTTGCTTCACAGTCACACTTTACTCATGTCATCTCTTTTGGTGGTACGCACATTTGTGAACAATTATTGCAAGGACGAAGCATAGGAATAGCAAACTTACATCAAAAATCTCTTGAGAACTCACCAAGAATTGAAATCACTTTTATCAAACCAGATTCACACATTAGTTTCACAATAACAAGGTCAAATATCCCACCAGCTCTATGCTATTTCTGCTCATTTTTAAACATTTTAATAAAAATATTAAAAGTTTAAGTAATGTAAGTGACATGACTTAACTATTTGATGTGTTTTATGATGGTTGATCCAAAAGCAATGCCTCCTGCTTTACTACATTGGCCCATGATGTCAGAGGTGGATGACGGTGGTATGGCAATAGAGGCTGAACATTCCCACCAATATCCCAACTACATTTTGTTGCCATGTGGCAGATGGAAGCAGATGGGCAGCCTGACTGAATGGCGTCTGACAGAATGGCATCTGACATGGAAGAGCAGATGAAGCAAAGGTGTGCCACTGAATTCCTCCATGCAGAAAAAATGGCACTCACAGATATTCATCAATGAAAGTAAGGCGGCGGTGCACACCAGCAGTAGTGACAGTGACTGTGGATCACAGCAGCATGCCCAAAACTATTCCTTTTCACTCTGTGAGGCCTAGGCAAGCTAAAGGATTGGACACCCATGACTTACGGCTTTTTCTGCAGTTCTCAGCTAGCAAAAAGAGGTCTTTTGTTTCCACTTTCGACTCTTTAAAAAATTAAACTCTTAAAAGTGTAATGAGAAAGACTGGCTCAAAATAGGCATAAAGAAAGAGAGAAGATGATCTATTTGACATATGTTTGAATTTTTTAAATGGTTTCGGACTGCACAGAAGTTACATGCTGAGAGACAAGATCACGGAGAATTGTTCAAGACAAAAAAAAAAGTTATTTTAAAAGTACAAATCAGCTGAAGCACCCACAGACAAATGCAGATTATGGATAGAGACATACCTGCAACAAAACCAATCTCATTCGCTAAGACAGGCTGAGTTTTAAAGCCGCGACTGCAATACTGCAGGTCACGCAGAAGTGTTTGGCTGGAGAAGCAGTGAGCTATCTAACCTTGCTAACAACAAGCTGTCAGCTGCACCTGACCCCGAAACTAGGCTGCAGCAATGCTTAGTGGATATGCAACTCTAGAGAGCAGGGACACTGGCTCTGCTTTACCTTCCAGTTCAAGGAGAAGCTGAAGATTAGCATTCAGAAAAAAAACACATTTGAAATACAGCAGATTTTACTTGAACTGCCACCATCACACTGACTATTCCAAACCAAAGCAATCAATAGAATAGAACCAAGTTGCAGAAGGAAACAAAGAATGAAAGATGAAATCCATCACCTTTTCCTTCTATGCAACATGCAATTTGATTTTCTAAGTACTGCACACTCTCTGAATGGGATGCTCATAGAGTAGAAGATATTATGCAACAAGATCAATCACAATCAGTTCCAACGTTTGGTGATAATTTGAAGGGGTTTTGAATGAAGTAGACTGATGTGCCTTGAAGCAAAACTAAAGGTATTTTCATATTATTTTAATAATCAGTGGATAATGCAAGTATCTTTTTCACTTAAACTTGAATTAGGACTGTGAAAACAAAACTGCACCAATGACGGCATCATTAAGTATGTTAATGAATTTGTAAACTCACTTTAAAGATCTCTCCAGAAGTTGTACATAAACTTGATTATAATTACCAGAAAATTGTGTAGTCAAAACATGCTTTGCTCAATAGACTACAGTCACTACCTACGCTATTTCTTGCTTATGTGAGCACTTGAAAATGGAATTGTCTTCAACGGGTGCTTGCAGCATCTCCCAGGTTCCACTGGTGTGGTCCCACTGGGTAGCCAACCTACTGGAGCTGAGGGAGCCCAGCTAGGGCCCATCCTGCTCCTCAGGATGTCACAGTCAGAGAAAAGCTCTGGCACTGCTCAGCCCTTGAGGAGAAAAGGCCATCTACAGACGCACAGGAGGTGGCTCCTGACTACAGCTCTGCAGAGGGAGCCACAACCCAGTGCAAATAGGACAGAGTGAGGGCTGTGACAGCCATCAGGGCAACTCAGATCCCATCACCCTTCAAAAAGACACACAGTGGAAACATCACTTTCATACTCCGCCTCCAAGGGCAGCTCCATGGTGAAAACTAATTAAAAAGAAAACAGGCTGGTTGAGGATGTAAAACCTGAAGGTCTTTTTCAACCTCAGCAATTCTATATGTAAGAGGCAAAAGCACTTGAACTGTGTACCTATAGCCTCACTCAGGCACCTCCCACAACACAGTGACTTCATGTACTACTAAACAGCAGCTCTGAAGTGAGCCCCCTCAGATCAATAGCTCATTTCTACTTGTACCTAACACTGCTCTCCCACTACTTTCTGTTACTAAATAATTACCTGTTGGCGTCAGAAAGTACCTGATCCTAACTGCAAGACCACACAACAGTAGAGGATACCCAGTCAAGCGACCCACGCTGTATTGCATGTGATGCCATGCTGAATTAATACTGCCAGTTCTGCTCGAGGCAATGCTTCCATCACATGCTATGAAATCCACGAAACCGAACAACAGCTAACTGTAATGAATTTGGATGCCGCTGGCTTTAAGCAAGTAGTTTATTAGTTAATTAACTCTTTATGTGATGGACTTTAGCGGCCCACAGCAAAGGCAGGTGAGGGCCCACGACCCAGACTCAATCTGGGCATCACAGATACCCCAGCTCCCATCTGAAACTTCTCCCTGTGCAATTTACCTTACAAGAACACACATTCAATTGAGAAAAGAGCATACCTACTATATTCAAATCTTGCACGTCATAATATTCATGAAAATCAGGGGGGAAGTTAAAAACAATTTAGAAAAAACTATAGCAGTGAATATGTATTTGGATTAGTATCAGTTCAAATGACAGCACTGCTACAGGGATCGCTTCCAGCTCTGGAAGACTGATGGCATAGATAGTGACACTCAGTTGTGACAGATGACTAAAAGTCACCTTTTTCCATGTATTTCCAAACAAACACTGTGCTAGCTTTGTGTCAAGTGGCATGCACTGACACCTGCAATGAGCACCAGTGTTTTCAATGACTGCTAGCACCAAGTGCAGGCCAACTGCAAACATTTACACTGGGGAAGTACTTACTTGAGTACACCCTCTCTTTCCCCAAGCTGTGGGATGAATTGAGACAATCCTCAATGGCATTTTTAGCCAAGGAAACCAGGAACTGAATTCTGCACCAACCATGTGGTGCATAGGCTTTCAAGAGAAGTCATAACAGGGCACCCTGCCCTACTGTTGTTGGACAAAATGCTCCAAAGGAATTGGGTGAACTGGTACATGCAGGCTACTTCCTACGTTTGACAATTTATAGTCTCTATTGCTTGGACAAAGCTAGGGAAGATACACAGAATGCTTTGCAATGCCTGAACTGTACGCATAAACAGATGTAGCTCTTTTGTTCCTCATGTGTGTATTCTGCAATTCCAGGAAGCACAGTATTTCACAATGGCGAGTTTCACTGGCAGCCTGAAATATTCCAAAATAAAACGATATATCGCATTTAGCAATCACTTTTTTTTTTCTTTTTGTCCCCTGGAGTTTCTCTCCCTGTGTAAAGCAACAGAGATGCCCGTGTTTTATCAGAACAGGTTGTCAGTATCAGCACGACCAGCTAGCACATGACAGCTCACTCTGTCACTCTAAGCCCTGGAAAATCCTGTGCCACAGGCCTGTCAGTCAGGGAGCTGTCGCTGTACCCAGTGCGCTCCCAGTGAAGCCTGGGGCCTTCAGCACACATCACACGTACAGCCAGGCTGCCGAACCAACTGAACCAGCAAGACCCCTGTGCAGAAGAGAGCGAGAAGCTTTTTGCCAGCTACAAAATATTAGTAAAGCAATGTGCATCACCCTGTGCCGAAACCCATGACTCCTTCAAACCGACCCCTACAGCATTAAACCAGAAAAGTTGCAGATGAGCTGATGGATTATTAGTTACACCGGTTCTCCACGTGCTTTGCTGAAGAAGATGTGAGGCTGGAGAACAAGCTGTGAACCAGAAATTAGCAAAGCGATTCCCATGCTGTGCAGGAGTGCATACAGTACTGCCAACACACAGTACTAAAACAGCAGGAAGAACCACAAAACCATTCCAGCATTGTTTCTTGCTGCTCCTTCGGATGCTCTGCCAATACAAGGAGGGCTGTGACAGCGAACACACATAAATTTGACGGCAAGTACTCCTATGCCATTACAAGAAAACACTTTGTGGAGCTATCCAACCACAAGCGATGTAAATGAAAAAAAATAAGACTGAAAAAGCATATTCAGCTGGGATACTACCAAAAATGCCTCATTAGTCAGATTGATTATGTCACATCAAAGCCTGTACTTGCAGGGTCTCATCCTTCCCCTCTCTTCTTGACTCCTAAGGTCAGACACAGGACAAATACATCAACGCAGGGTGGATGTGCTATCTTGATCCCCTCTGACACAGTTCAGAACAGTAAACTTTTGGACTACCTGTGGGAAATATCACTTTTCTAACAAAGATTTCCCATTTTAAGAGTTACAGTGCAAAAATGGCATTTAGCTGATATTCCAAAACTCAACCTGTAAAAATACAGTATAATTCAGGTAATGTACCAGACACAAAACAGTTTGCTCTGGAAAACCACCCCCCAAGAAAGGAGGCAGCCACACGAGGAAAAACACTCCCTTAAAACCCCAGTTCCTCCCCTAGAGATGTGCAGTCCATTCCCAAGCATACTTCTTGCCTGAAACTTCTTAAACTGGAAGGCTCGTGCTCTGCTCTAGCAGTTATTATCTCACTATACAATAGCAGTTGTTATCTCACAGTGCTACAGAGTCCAACCATGCCATACGGAAAGTCCACATCGGTGATGAAAATCAAATCTGAACAGTATTCCTGCAATTCCTGCTTTGCTCTGCAGCACCTTGGTGAAAGAACACTGTGCAATAACACAAGTAGAATGGGTACTATGTTAATCCAGTTTGCCCTGGGGAATCTTTATAGTATATGAGTATTATGAAACATCTTTAAAACTGTCCACTTCAAACATCTGTATAAGCAGCAAGCAACAATGATGAAGGTCGGTCTGCAGATTTAATCATTTAAAATAAATATAAATGCTCTGTTTACTTTTAAGAAGTTCATCTTCATTCCTAGAAGCCATGGGCTAAAAGCAGTTACGCAGCTGCCATGCCTGAACTCATCTCTCAGATCTTCCCTTGGAGGTACAAAAGGTGCCTTATTGACTGATGGGAAGAAGTAAGACATGAGATAGGCCATTCACAGTAAACTGCTTTCTCAGTTAAGCACTGCAATTGTCAGGTAGCTTTTAGCAGCTTCCTTGACCACTCACATGACGGATGGTAGCTGTGTTCTTGGCTTTCTGTTGTGTCCAGCATTTATGCAGATTACTAACATGGAACGGGTAGAATTCCAATATCCAGACAGATCAAGTTGTTAAAGTACACTGTCAAAGAACACAATTCCTTTCATTTATTGTTAAAAAAAAAACAAAACAAAACAACAAGCCATCTTAAAGGGGGAAAAATATTTTGAAGCAACAGAGATAACATAATGAATCAGAACAAAGAGGAAAATAGAGACTATTTTTATCAATGATGTCTTCTAGAAACAGCAGGCCCAAAAAAGAATTGCATCAGGATCCAATCGCAGTGCTTACTAAATTGCTTTTTCTGTGTCTGACACTCTTTATAAGAAATGTCTCCAACAGAGAACCTGTGCTGGAGACTAAACGAAATGCATTATGCAATGAGCCTCATGCCTCAGTGTGCACATATAATCTCCTGTGCAATTCAGGCAGAAGTGGGAATTCAATTTGGAGGTTGTGCTTGTTACAATGTGATGACTGCGGTTACAGAACAATAAACGTTTCCTTTTGACATCCTGTTTTTTTTTTTTTTCATACAAACCACAAAGCCTGTTTTGTTGGCCATTATTTCTGCTCAGGATTCAGAACGAGGCACAGAAGAGCCGCAGGAAAGCAAGTTATAAAATCCAAGCCAAACCTGCAAAGACTCACCAAAAATAAAAGATAAAGATCAGCACTACACTAACGTAATGACTTAAAGTTTCTTAAATTTATCACAATAAGAAAGTCTATGAAACATCATCCCCATTTTGTTTTCTGTTAAGCACGTTCATCTCAGATGGGGAAAAAATAGAGTTTTAAACTGTGCCAACAGTTGCTACTTTCAGCTGAGTTTGCACACATTTAATCTTACTTGCTGCTATTAAGGAGAAGAAGCTGACAGCTTCTCTATGCCATTAGAAGAATTGTCTATAATATAATACAGTAGAGGATGCACAAAGAGATGCAATCAATGGTGCGACCAAAAGCTTGGAATTGCCTGAGTGCTAGTAGACCCTGCCTTGGCAAGGATCTTTCAGCCTAGAAAAAATGACAAGGAGTATGCAAAGGGTCTGTAAAACTGTGAGCATGAATAGGATCAACTGCTTATAGACACTTCCGAGCCAGAAACTTGAAGTGTCTCACCAAATTAGCTGGTGGCAGGCTGCAAACAGGCAGAACAACCAAGTCCTTTATCCAAACAGAGTGCACCTTGCTACAGGCATGATAGGAGCTAGAAGTTCTGCACTGGTCAAGTATCAGGCACGTTCACAGAACAAAAGAAAGCAACAAATCTCCAGCGTGAGTTTTTAAAAGCTTCTAATTGTGCCACAGGAGAACCCCCTGAGGAACCAGACCAGTGCCACTGATTGGACCCTTTCATCTGTAGGACTGCATGCAAAAGCGTCCCACAGCAATTCACTTAAAATGCAAAAACGGTGCCAACACTACAGAACTTTACTATAAGCTTTGAGAAGAAACATTTACATCAACTTCACTAAGTATTTATCCTATTTTTCCAAATAAATGGGTATTTCTCTCATTCAGGCACAGGAATGCCAGCTGCAATTGCTTATCATCTTACTTATTCAAGCTCTGCCCACCACTGTTCTTTTCTCATTCACATTTGTTGCTCTGTCAAAAGAAAAATTTGGGCAAAGATTTAATGCATACATTGAGATACAAATTTGATTGCCACCATAATCATGACCACTTTAGCATGTTTGTTTAATGGTAGCGTTAACAGTGGCATTACTGCCCCTTTAAAAGGGAAAGTTATATAGAAAAACTAGTTTCCCAAATGCATTTCAATTATTTTTCTTCAGTAATTTAAATAAAATTTAATAACAATTTTTAGTAAGTCTGTACATTTGCAAAGATACATTGTGGGTGCATATGCATGCAACTTACTACGCCAACATACTTGATATTTGGAAGAAAACATCTGCTTTACTAAGAGAAGCAATTCCGCCTCTCCATGAACAGATACACCTGTATTAAGCTTCTATTCTTCTGAATGAGATAAAGTTCATCATCACATCTTTTTCAAATGTAGTGAAATTCTACTCTAATATTTGAAAGCTCATCTCAAATCCCACTACTATTCCTGAAGGAAAAGCTGCTGCCCCCTTTCCCAGAGCAGCCACTGGACCTGGTGATGATGGCAAGCTCCTTAGGGAAGATGTGTGCACCCCAGAGAGAAAGCCTTTGCTCTTTTATCTCCAGTTCTCTAAGGATGTGTACCTGCCCCTGTCTACAGAACCTTAATTGCTGCACTAATATTTGATCATCTGAACAGCCGCTATAGCCTGCAGCCTGTATATCGCGACAACAAAATGGCAAGGGAAGCATTTTCCCCACCAAACTCTTAATGAACAGCTAGTTTACAGTTGAATAGGGTAAGCTAGCTATGGAAATTATAATTAACTTTACGAGAAACGATGTTACGACATCGATGAGATTTTTTTCTGAAGTGAAGTTCACTGATAAGGCACCACTGTAAAAGTACTTTGTCTAAATGTCAACATCTAAAACTTTTAAATGTTTCTAAATGACATTTGAGGATCAAGTGAATTAATAATACACACAGTTCCTCTTTGACAATAGCTGCTCTTCATGCTGTAACAAACATTGTTTTATGAAACAGAAAACAGAAGAGCATACTGTCAAAGCGGCTCTTTCTTTTTTTTTTTGTCATGGCAAACATCCAGGGCAGCAGTTAATTCACACTAGTAGCTGATTGTACATTCAAGATAGAGTGTGAGCTTGGAATGAGACAGAGATGATGGTTTCTGAGGCACTCTTTTCTCTCTTGAAGTGAAGGTTTAGAGGAGAGAAAGGCACAATTACTTCCTCTCTGAAATTCCCTTCACGGCTTCACAAAGAGCAAGACAGTCCCAAACACCATCTTGTGGGATATCTTGAAGAAGCAAGGAACCACACTTTCCTATCGTAATTATTTTTGTAAGCCACAAAGCCTAGTACATTATGCTGAAGCCTTATTTATTTCAAGGCAATTTGTTGTTCCCCCCCCCCCCAACTTTATAATGAAAATTCAAGAGTGAATAAAGAACATGATAGGATAAAATAAGCAAGACATTTTAATTAAGACTAGAGTGTTTGGTCATTTTTCTAATTCATTAATTCCACAGGTCTGTGGCATTAGTTCTGCCATAAAAAGAGAAGTGGGCTTATACCAGCAGACCTGTGCTATTGCACACATCAAACCCATCCAGGAACTCTGGAGATCTGTCTTCAACATTTATGTATTTGGCTTACTTGGCTGATCTGTCAGTCCGAAGCTTGAATCAAAGAAGATTATTTTCATTTCTAAAAGGAAATGACTTCTAATTACAGCTCCACAGTTACTTTTCCAAGCAAAAAATCAAAGCCCTTTTTCTTCAGAGCTTCTGACAAAGCTACAAGAATTCAATATGCTCTATTAGCATTCCCATTAAGCTCCTAAAGAAAATTACAAACAACAGAATTCTTCTGAATATGGAGATGATTCCATTAAAGTTATGCATATTATCAAATCGGTCATTTTTACTATTTTATTCTCCTTTGCTTTCAATTATTAAAATATTGAAGGAAACTCTTCAAAACTTCACTTTCTCCCTTGATAAATACCTAGAATATTTGCCTATCCTCACCAGCAGCCAAATACACAGTCTAGACTAGATCTCTAGGGATGCACTGGAGTTCTTGCTCTTCCTGAGCCCATCAGGGGGCTCCCATCCATAACCACTGTGTATCATAGGCTGCTTGATAACCCAGATATCCTGGAAACAAACGTGTTTATCTCCTCCCAAGCACATGCTCAAATATCATCTGCAATTATATATTTATAGAAGGATTAGAATTATTGTAAAGCCAAAGCTTGAAAAGCATAGAATCATGGAATCACAAGGTTGGAAAGGATCTACGAGATCACCTAGTCCAACCATCTTCACATTAGCAATGCTACCACAAGCACTAAACCAGATCTCACAGCTCCTCATCCAGACACCTCTTGAACATTGCAGGGACGGTGACTCCACTACCTCCCTGGGCAGCCATTTCAGTGCCTGACCGCTCTCTGAGAGAAAAAGCTCTTCCTTAAGTCTAACCTGAACCTCCTCTGGTACAACCTGCGGCCATTTCCCCAGGTCCTGTTTGTTGCCTGGGAGAAGAGGCATATTTAACCAATTCTTTGTGCACATCATGAAAAACCATGTCCATGTGTGCTCCTGTTCTATCTTTCAATGAAAATTACTACTCATGTCCTTCGTCCAGGTGCCTCACTCCTCTACCACAAAACAAAACAAATGAGAGGGAATCTCCACCCTAATAATTCCACATTTAAATGCATTACTGAAGTTAAAAAGAGATAAGTTTACCTGTCCTCTAACTGAAGTGCATCTATATTTAAAATCACTAGTTAATCTTCAGTATGAGACAGTGACTCAAGCAGGTGAAATGCATGCCTACCTAGGAGAGAACAATTCTCAGCTCGTGTGATCCTACATTAAAGTTACTGTCAATTTTACTGATAATTCTTTTTAATTAGTCATACTGTTTTGGTATATTCCCAAATACATATCAATTAATTACCTGTGTCTTCACATCCTTACTGTTTTAACCTTTTCATGCTTCACTAGTTTTCAGTTAAAAAAAAGAAGTCTCTACTTATCAAGAGACTGCATATGGAAGACAGGCAATCAATCGTAACAGAAGACTTAAAACTCCTTTTATGACTACTTATCACGCACTAGCAGATAATCAATAGCTTACCAAAGCCATCCATTTTGATTTGCTGAAAGAGCCATAAGTAATAGTTAATTCAAATCATTGGCATCAAGTTATTTGAAAAAAAATATTAAGCTAGTAAATCCACTGTGAACTCTACTGTGTATTTAACATCGTCCATTACCTTGAACTTATTATCAGATAACCTCTGATATTGCTGTAATTATAGTGAAAAGAGTGAAAAAAAATGCAAATGGAAAGTTTATCCATAAATGTCAGAAGGGAAACTGCACCCAAGAGAGGATTTTATCATCAGATTTGAATTGCTTTCCAACTTTCAAAGTAATTCAAGATTGCCTATCAGTTCATCACGCATCTCTGCTTAAATTTAATTAGAAAAATTGCTACCCGCTGCTCAGATATACCGAAAACAACTTGGCCATAACAATTGGCCTTTCTCAATAAATTGAACTGACAAATACATACCTGTCACAGAAATCAATCTTCATTTTCTCTTTCCTAATCTGAGCCTCAGGTTTTACCTAGACTGCTAATGAAAGATTAATACCTGGAAAATGGGTCAATTTGCTCATTTTTCAGCCAGTGGCAAAGGGCCACAGGCACTAGGAAGATTCCTTTCTCATTTACTGAATAAGAAACAACCCAAGAACGTATAGATACAGCTCACTTTTTTAATGCATTTCTCTAGATTGCTCTTGTAGCACGGCTGAAATGACAGATGCCATTGCTGATAACCAACTAATTTTTGGCTTTTGAATACACAGGAACTCATTTATCTTATATATAAACAGTTGAAAGCACATGCTGCCTGTCTTCAGAAAATTCAGCCTAAGATGCACCAAGAATTGCTCTGCTTTTCAATAGATAAATATTTTAATGCACAGACAGGAAATTACACAAACCCTTCACATAGGAAATAAAGATTTCCCAGTATTATTGGGTCTAATACCCAGAAACGGGAGCAGTTACGAACATAGTGCAAAACGATTATGGTATTGTATACTGTGAACTTACACGGAAATGTGGACAACATACATATAGTGAAACCAAACATTGAGCAGCCTATCCTATAACATGAGGCCTGATTTCCCATGATCTGGAGCTCTTACATTTACTAGGGAACAGCTGCAGAAACCTTTAACTTTCACCTTCGATCATTTGTCACACTGATTATATAGGAACTTTGAAATAATGGCTGATTGAAGTTATTCTTCCAAACTAAACACTTATTTAAAAACTAAGCATGCTGACTTCTCATTCCTACAAAGCCCTTAAGCCATGAGATACGAAGAACACAGGCATTTGTTATTCTAAAGGCAAGAGAGATCCTCGGGCAATGGGAAGCTAGTTAAGTCACAGATGAACACAACACATTTAATAAGAAATTTGCTGTTTCCCATGTATTGATTACTGAGAAATGCACATCAATATGCAAAACTAAGATTGAATGAATGAAAGATGAAGAAAAAAACCCCAAACTTCTAAGAAAGTGTAACACTAATGACCAGGCTAGGCAGCAAGACACGTCTCTACAAACAACCTGGCTCTCCTAGAGTTTCCTGACATACTGCCAACTTCAGCTAAGTCTAAATGCCAGATGTTATTGCACAGATTATTCAAAATGCTAGGTCACTTCTGGGTCTGTTCAGCTTGGAAGAAAGAAGACTGAGGGGGAAGGATCTGATTAGTGTTTATAACTTTGTAAAGGGATGTAGGAGGCAAATGGGTGAGGCCAGGCTCTTCTTGGTGGTGTGTAGCGATAGGACAAGGAATAATGACCTAAAACTTGAACACTGGACGTTCTGTGCTAACGTGGAAAAACTGCTTCATGGTAATGTTGACAGAGCACTGGAACAGGCTGCCCAGAGAGGTGTTGGAGTCTTCTTCTATGGAGATACTCAAGACCCATCTGGATGCCTACTTGTGTGACCTGCTGTAGGGCGCCTGCTTTAGCAGGGGGGTGGACTCAATGATCTCTTGAGCTCCCTTTCAACCCCTGCAATTCTGTGATTCTTTCCTTGCCAAACATGTTAAGAGAAAGAGAAACGCATAATTCTACTACTGATAAAAGTCAAAAAAAAAGTGACACCCTGTCTCAACTGTGCTCAATTATGAACTCATTCTAGAATGAAGTATAAATATCATCCCTGACAACTAGAGCACGGACACTCCACTGTACACTATGTGGGTTTTAGGTGTCTAAATACACCAAGACTGTTATCCTTAGAATCATGTTATAGTGCTTCACACAGCAAGCAAAGAAACTTCAGTGCATTTACTAACAGTCCCCAAACCTTGAGAGCATTTATTCTGTGAGAAAGGAATAATTAGAAACCAATTAAATCTCACCTGATGCTCGCTGAAACTAAATCATAAGCACAGCATGTAGTCTACACACACAACAAAAAGTTGGCTTATCTCTTTCCATTTTTAAATAAAAGATTCCAAGTCTCTGTATGTGTGTGTGTGTGATAAAGAAGAAAAAGGCATGCTGAGATACAACTGCTTCAGAACCAACCAACTTGCTCAATTAGCCATGAGCACCTGCAGAACCAGTGGCTCTGGGCAGCCTGGCCTGGTGGTCCTTGCACATCGCAGGGGGGTTGACACTAGATGATCATTGTGGTCCTTTTCAACCCAGGACGTTCTATGATTTGAATGTGGCAACAACTGAATTGGCAAGAAAAACCCAGTGACTGCACAATCAGATAGCAAGGAACTGTCCTGAAATCCTTTTAGAAACGATTGTGATGCGGTTGCCATATACTCAAAGGTACTAAAAAGCAGCACAACCTTTGCAGTGCTTATTACTTATAAACAGTAAGTGTAACTGCTATTTGGGCAGAACCAATTGGGCCTGGCTTCTTGCAGAGGTGTCCTGTGTTCCCTACAGCATCATGGGACTGACTTCAGAATTTGAGCAAGTAATGAAAATATAAAAGGCGACTTTTAGAAAGCAGCTCTCAAGTGATGTAATATTCGTTGGTCTGATGCAGAACACACCCTTATCACTACCATGGAATTCTGCAAAAGATGCACAATCTTTTTTTTTTTTTTTTGAACAAAAATTTGTTCGTTTCGTCAAGATACACTGAAGTTTTGTTGTATTGACGGTACATTTTAAATTTGGAACACTATGAATCAACAAGGCATGCAAATGTTAGCGGCTTTTATGCCTTGCATATAGGAAAGTAAATGATTTTTTTCCCCCTTCTATTGTGTATTCAAAACTCAAGACCCAATTTTCTGATGAAAAAAGAAAAAAAAAATCACAAAACTCAATTTTTGTAGATTTCACCTTACCATCAGAAGTCAGTTTTCATAGTTTCCAAACTGTTTGTTTGAAGGAGCTTTTTGTCATTGGCTTTAAGCTGGTGGGTCCTATGCTCAGACCCATCTCCTTGAGCCCCAGTGCTCCACAGGGCTGCTAGGCCCACAGACTGTGAAGTTCCTGCTGACAATTCCTAAGGACTCCAGGACAATTAGCACAAAAATAAATACTTTCTGTATAGAAAGATTCATCAGTTGTGCATTAATAAGCAGTGTTCCATAATGCAGCTAGTTGTTTAAAGTGCTGAATCTTGAATCAGCACAAAGAAAGCCACGTAGGTGTCATAGAGTACATGAGTTCTCATGTGGACTGATAATTATCTGATGGAACCTGATAATGAATCAGTTTGTTGCAAAACCAGCCCGGCAGCTGATTAAATCAGCCTAATCTATGTTTAACTGCTAATTGCCTTTCAGCCTTTTGCACGACGATCAAAAATAACTGAGCACAGAAAAAGACAAAACCTTCACAGAATAAGTACATCAAGAATTGACTAACGAAGGAAGAAGAAGGAGAAAGTATCCTTCCAATGCTGAGACACGCAAGGGTGTTTGCTGTTGTTTTTTTTTTATTTAATTTAATGACTTGAGCATACTGGTAATAAAATATTATTTACTAAAGATTTTCTGAGACAAAGAAAAAATATTACTAGATTTGATCAGACACAGAAAACATAGAGGCAAATATAAAATGATGCAAAAAAGCAAGGTTTTCTCAAAAACCGAAATACAGCTAACAGTAAATTAATTCCTAGAGATAAACTAGGACAGTAACAATTAGGAAAAACAGACAAGTACTTGGACTAAGTAAGTGTTCATACATGTAACCTTACATCTGTCAGAGGCAGACGCTGCTTTTCTTTTTGTTGTAAGGCAATATACTCAGCTTGAGGAACTTTAATTCTTTGAGAAGTTTATGCTAGCTCATTTTAAAACATCACTGAAGCTGTAGCTTACACTCTCCTAAAGGAAATTAAGATTTGCATCTGTACTATAAGACAGAACTTTAAATAATGACTTTGAATGTTGTTTTGTCATGGGCTTTGGTGTCTTTTCTGCAAGATAATTTTTGCAATGTATTTCAGAAGAGTTTTAGCTTCATTTTCCCCTCCCTGAGAACTTCTGAATCAGACACAACAGGTGGGACTTCACGAGCAAATTAAAGCCCAGGGAAGCCATAAATAATGTAGGTGTGAATTACAGGCTGTTAATTTAGCTCTGTGTTTGAGCTTCGGCAGCAATAAAACAGTTGAACTCCCAGTGCTCACCTTACACAGGATAAAGCATTCAGAATAGCTAATGTGCTCTCCACAGGTGAAAACTTTGTTTACTCCAGAGGATGAGATTCTGCCAACTCTAAGAAGTTTTAACAGTACAACCATTTCACAACAGTAACTAGTGCTTATGTTATCTTAGCTGTAATCATAGAGAGAACTGAACAAAGAGGAACCTTAGAAGATTCAAGAAGGGCAACTCTTGCACCTGGGGAGGAACAACCACATCCATCTGAACAGACTAGAGGATAACCTGTTGGAAAAGTGCTCTGTAGAGAAGGACCTGGGTGTCCTGGTAGACAACAGGTAGGCTGTGAACCAGCAGTGTGCCCTTGTGGCCAAGAAGGCCAATGGTAACCTGGGGTGCACTGAGAACATGGCCAGCAGGTCAAGGGAGGTGATTCTCCCCTCTGCTCTGCCCTGGTGAGGCCACATCTGGAGCACCGTGCCCAGTTCTGGGCTCCTTAGTTCAAGAAAGACAGGGATGTTCTAGAGACAGTCCAGCAGAGGGCCACAAAAACAGCTTGGGCATGGAGCATCTCCCATATCAGAAAAGGCTGAAAGACAAGGCTGTTCAGTCTGGAGAGGAGAAGATAGAGGGAATTTTATAAATGCTTATAAACATCTAATGAGTGAGAGTAAAGCAGATAAGGCCAGGTTCTTCTCAGTGGTGTGCAACAACAGGACAAGAAGGAACAGGCACTGGAACTTCTATCTGAACATGAGGAAGATCATCTTTACTGTGAATGTGACAATGCAGCTGCTCAGAGAGGTCACAAAGTTTCCTCTTCTGGAGATACTGAAGACTCACCTGGATGCTTTCATGTACAACCTGATGTAGGGAACCTGCTTCAGCAAGGGCTGGACTACGTGATCTCCAGAGGTCCCTTCCAATTGCTGAAGTTATGTAATAGCCCTAATGAGACTGTGATGGCAATTAATTACAGTGGGTCATTGGTAATGAGCTGCAGAAGGAATAGTCACAAAGTGAGGCAACCATCGATGAAGTCCTACCTTCTGGCCATGCTCAGTTAACATGCTGACTTAGAAATACCACTATCACATATTATTCTATATGCTTACCAGATGGGACCATCAGATAACCTCTGGCTCTGCCTGGAAGATGTGCAGCTTTGGGACAATTTGCACCATCAGTGCAAACAGCAGAAATGGAAAATGTTTTTTTTGTTGGTTTTTTTTGTTGTTGTTGTTGTTTTTACAAGTGTATAAACACAAATCATATAGCATTCCGCACAGCTTGGAGCAGATTTAATAGAATTATTAATACTGCCACAAGGCAGACATCAGACCAGCTCTCAGAAGGCATAATGTAAGTACTGGTACTGTTTTTGAGGGAAAATTGTTTCTCTGGTAATGAAGAGATGCATTAACTTTGCTGGTCTCTTTCATTTCACCTGCAAAGACCAGAAACAAAGCCCAAGCTGTATGGATGCTTCATTGCTAATGCATCAAACTGCTTTGGAACTTGTAAAGGAAAGAATCTTGGGAACAAAACAGTCTGTTTACCTGAGCAAACTCATGGGTAGAGGCCAATTAAAGACAACTAATCTTGTAAGACCAAAAAAACCCAGAACCTTTTATTTCCAGTTACGTTTAATGTTTTACTTATAAATGCTCCATGTTAGGGGTCAGTTGAGCAGACATACTGTAAAGCAAGACTTAAGCTTTACAGTACTTAAGCTGCTGCTTTTGAATACTCTTGACATTCTTTGTTAAAGATTCATTAACATTCCTCCTTTATGTTTGTTGTAAAAAAAATACAAAAAGTACTTAAAAAGTAAATAATGATGCTGGACTAATATTACTCCTTTAGCCTATGTAGTGGTTACCATTAGGGAAAGAAAAGAGAAGCCTGAAAAAAACCCAAACAGTATATTCTGTTCTATTTGCTGCTCTTGCTGAAAGATTCACATCTCACAGAGTAGTAAATTTTGATTTTCAAAAAAGCAACAAAAACTAATTAGTGCAAGTAACTGGCCATTAATCATTCTGGGGAGAACAATGGCCACCATCAGCTTCTGTACAACCTGACACCGGGGATAGGGTCTTGCATCGTTATAGATTCTTGCCTACATGGTGTAATGCAAACTTTTTTATATTATGCAGCCGTCTCCAAAATAATTCTGACTGAGTTTCTCTGCCCAGGCTGCTTCATCAGATCGGAGGATCCCGTTACTTCACTGCCAGAGGACTTTCTGCACCTCTATCATAATGCTGTTTGAAGAACAAATGCGTGTTTTATTAATTGAGGGATTTTTCTTAATTATTATTTTATATATATAAAATTGTCCTATATTCTAACTGCATTATAATTTACAAGCCAGGAAAATATCTCAAGTACCAAGGTAAAAGCTGTGGTAGAAACATCCTTCTTCCACTTATGTTTATCAAAACAGCTGCATCACTGCAAAAAGATAAACAGCAAATAGCAGCTATTTTTATCAAGAGAACCAGTTTCTCATGTCACAGATCAGACCTCTCAAGGTGCAATTTGACACAAAACAGCCAAAAAGAAAACAAAAAAAGCTGACACCTGAACAGCTTTCAATGTCAAATGAATGCATTTTGCAACTCAGAAATAATCACTAGTCCGATTTCTGCTGGCCTTCCTGGCAGGCATCATTTTGCCTTGCAGCGCCCAGCACATGCCTGTCCACAGCAAGGGCAAAAATGGAGACAGAGCTGAGTTCCTTCCATCTGTGAGAGCTGCCTGTAGATGACTTCTGTCCTGCCTTTTGGTAGCTAGATTAAAAATAAATAAATAGATAAATGTAACAACCAAGCACTGATCTTTCTTAATTACTGCCTTACCTGCCTCTGTACTGTGAACGCCACTTGATCTGTGTGGATAAAATGGGGTCACAATCTGTTATTCTCTGCCTAGCTTGGGTACCCCACTAACCCTGATGAGGCCACATACTGAGCTGAGGAATAACATGCAGTTTCCTTCAAATGATGTCACATGCAAGCCACATTCATCCAACGCATGTATTCACAAAGTCAAATTCAGCCACTGCAATTAGAAATACCAAGGTGTAGAAGTGAAAGAAGAGTAGCATAGATCAGACTAATAAGATTAAATATGGAATATCCCTTCTCTTCCCTCCTGATTTTCTGCTGTTACAAGCTTAGTATCAAGGCTCCAGTCTTGCTATCACTCAAAAATAAGGATGCAGTTGTGAGGAAGACCATCTTGGCACAGAGAAATGATCTCTTTTTGAGGTGCATGAGGCTTGTAAGATCCAATCTCCCTTCAGTTTGCCATCAGGTCCAGTATGACTTGCATAAACTCTCTGAAACTTGTCCCAGACCCTTCTTATACAAAAAGCATAATAACTGAACATCATGACTGCTATAAAGCTTCCTCTCATCTCCTAGAGACTGTACTGGCTATTTAACCAGAGCCTGTACTGTTGGCTTGTACAGAAGGAACTGATGAACTCCTGCATACATTATTGAAATTTTCAGCTGGTTCTAGATTGGATGAAACAACTGTGAGACATTTTGAAACTTGCTAAGGATGTCATCCCTGTGTCAAAGAAGCAGGGCAGCTGCCCTGCAACAGGGCCCAAGTCCAGACAAAGCTGGAAGCCTAACTTGTGGGATGGCAAAAGTCTACAAGGAACAGGACAGCAAGGCAAATAAGACAGACAATACCAAGAACCCCCACATTTACAGCCTCATCCTCCACATCTCTTGGTCAGAGGATGCAGGACAACGATAGTGTCCTGAGATTCAAAAGGGAAGTCATGGTCTCAATGTCAATAGTCAAAGTTAACCTAATGTCAGAGTTGACTGGGTGGGGATAAGCCCAATGATTTAACTGGTTCTGCTTTTTTGGTTTTTCGTTTTTGTTTTTTAAATATGTGAATCAAAAGACATTTACCAGCATTGCTTAAGAAACTCAGATAAATCTAATTAGCCAACTGCAGAGCATTTCTCCTGCTCCAAAGATGCACACTTCCAGCCTACCAAGCAGCCTTCTTCCCCCGTAGGGAAGACGACTTAGCATCATCTTGCATCAGGATTTTGTAGACCTCTCATCTCTTCTTTTTGTGATCCACTGTGCATATCCAAGGGCGAAATGACTGATTTTTATACTAATCCTAACTGATGTATTAACCAGTGTACGCACTATAAGCAGCTACATGGGATAATCACTAGTTGCTCTTTAGTGCCTCTTGACTGAAAACAGATACAATGGCAAAGAAACTTTTCAGGGACAAACAACTAAGGCCTCCTTCCCTAAAAATCTTCCCCCTGAAGTCTCTAATAATCCTGAAGAGAAGGACACATCAAGTCCCCTCCTCCAAGTGGTCTTTCAGAATATTTCAAGATTACATTGAATACAGATCTAAGAAAGCAATTGCACAATCTCACCAAACTTCAGCAAGACTCAGCCCCTGTAGCAAGCAATATACCACTGTATCAAAGCTAGAATTTCATCTATTCATACAAGTATTTTAGCTCAATTTTAATCTGTGTAGCACATAAAGCCTGACACAAAGCATGCATAGTCCTTCTAGTTACAGCTCTCCATTCTGTCCACAGAGAAAGACGATAATGTTACAAAACAAACATACAAAAAAAATCAAGAGGACTTACAGGATCAGTCAGTTCTGGCAAGCTTGCTTGGTAGGTGAGAGGTCTACAGTCACGAGTATTATTCACCAAGACACAAGGAAGAAACATTGGTCCCAGGTCATCCCCATCCAGCACATCCACTGTGAGGGTGGTTGTACTTGTTCTTCTCTCATGAAGATTTTGGGCTCGGTCCTGGGGAGCAAATGGGCAACATTTTGTGAGAAGTCAGAATCTACAGAAAGATGTAAAGTTAAGGGTAAGGGCAAAGGTGTATAACCTTCCCAATTGTGCAGATTCCACACGATACAGAATTAGGAAAACTTCAACCTCAGAGCTACAGCCTTCAATTTTCTGAACATTCAGAAGCACAGTGAAGAGCACAGAGGCACACCCTTAAAGCCCATCTTCTATTAGGGAAAAGCTGAACATACCACAAAACATATAGGAAAGCAAGTTTACATTACTTTAAAACTATCTTAAAGTTGTTTCAGGGGATCCTCCTTTTCCCCATAAATGAAACAGTACCACAACAGTGGTAAACAACAGAGAAAAAGTTTTCATTTCAGCCATTATCCAAAAAAAAACCCCAAAAAACTAAAAAAAATCTTTCACAGCCCTCAAAGACACAAAAAAATTCTCTGATGACAGATATATAAGGTACAGTTTAAACATCACTCTTCTCTCAGGTATGCATTATCTACTGCTAGCCACAGTGTAAAAACCTCCATATAACCATGTAATATCACTCGAAAGAAAAATCACCTCTTTAAAGAAAACTGCTTTTCAAACATGAAGGATACAACCAAATGGTATCCATTAAACTCACTTGACATCAAATTAGCATTGCTAGATGTGTTAGAAGATGAACACTTAGTGACACTAGAATGCACTTTTCTGCATGGGCTGTACTTCAAATATGCAACTTGTTCGCTGCGCCAGAAGGTTGCTTTTTTCTATGCATCTTGAGTAAGCTTTTTTAACCAGCAATAATAGGTCTAGTCTTTCAATCACAGAAAGCACCTAGATACATCCTAAATAGGGTCTTCAGAATAAGAGCGTATCAGACCTGGTATTTAAGAGATGTTCTTCCTCTCCTAGGAAAAAATCCATATCCAGGAACTTAAAGGCCACCTGAATTAGAACTATACATGGCTATTATGAGATCTATACTTACATTTGCTTGAACAATCACAAAGTAACGAGTCTTTTCCTCATAATTTAGTCTCTCCCGTAGAACTACTGCTCCAGATAAAGTGAGAGGAATATCAAAAGTCCTGTTGGAAGTCTGCAAAAATTAAAGCAGTAAGATGAAATTGAACGTGCGTCGAAGTTAAAGGACATTAAAGACTGGCCACAATGAGATGGCCTGCTGAATATCAAAACTGCATGACTTTCAGATAGAGGTTTTGAGCAGTTTCCTGTTCTCTACCTGCCCGACATACTTGATGAGAATTGCACAGTAAGTATTCTGTATGTAACAGAATTCTCTCTGGCTGTTTGCAACTAACTTGTTACTGCTAATCAAAAACTGAAGCCTAACATCTCCTGTTTCTTATTGATTCGCCGTGCTGAAAGTATGCTGATGTTCACAAAGCTTTTCACACCTTTGGTCACACAAAATCTTTCCATGCTTAAGACTACCAGTGTAGAACACATTTTACAATGAAGTATGGTGCGTGGGCAATAGCTGTGGAGCAGTACAAAAACCTCTCAAATGGAAACACTACAGAAGTACAAAGTACTATTCTTGCCTTAGGTAACACAAAAAGGCCCTTCCCCATCCCCATAAAATTTCAGACATTTGCATAAAAAGCACTATTTTCAGCAATTACATGATAATGACTGTTATACTTGCCATGTTGATGCAGAAAAATATTACTGGAAGGCCCATCACAGAGACTCTGCCAATAATATGAGCCACAATTTGCTCACAACTGAGCTTGACAAGTTTGTTTGTTTGTTTGGATAAACAACTCTGGATATATAAAAAGTACCCAGTGGTACTGTGTACAGATATGTATATATGTATACATACACATAAAGGGGAGAAGGAAGATCAACACAAAACATTTACACCGAGGAAGCTAGAACAGAAGGAACAGAAGGAAGAACCACGTAGGGTTCACTGCTTTTGTCTCCCTCTCGGGATGGGAACGATGCAAGTAACAGGTAATGTTTTTTACTATCGTAATGAAATGATGCTGTTCTTGTGTATGCACACTCATGCACTTGCATGGGAACTCCAGCTCACAAGTAAGATCCTTCTGGCTGCTTTAGCCCATTTATCCCTGGTTAAAAAGGAAAGAACCAACTGGAAAAGGCTCTGCGGCAAAGGATCAGCCAACGCACTCCCAAAATAGTGCCCTCTTTCTGGCACTCCTTGGCAAAAAGAAAAATGCATTAAAGAGGAACACTACAATCCAAACTGTTGGGCAGCATCAGTGGAATTTCAGCAAAAAACCCTTTAACTTCTTCCCAAAGTGCCTGTATTGGGGGTCCCCTCTTGCTCCAGTAGAGTAGCGAATTGTAGTAGCAGCTCCTTGGTGATGTGAAGTTTAACTTCCAGGCGTGAATTTGTGTCACAGCTCTGAAAAATATCACATCAGATTCACCCCACACGTATCCCTGTGAGTGCTCTGCAAAATTTACTTCTTGCTGCAATACAAACCACAACCAAGTTCCAAGGCAACTAAGAGATACACAAAGCACAAGCACAGTTCAGCTGCACCTCCATCCAATACTGAAATGAACCAGCATATGCAGGAAGTCAGGGACATTGAAACCTCCTTTATGCTCCCTGGCAAAGTGACACTGCTTTGTTGCCTGCACACTCCAAGAGAACAGAACTGATTCTCCCTTGAAAAGTTTCAAAAAAGAAATACTAAAATGCTTTCATACAGCAGTCCTTATAACACAGCATGCTCACCAAATTCAAAGCAGTGAAGCAGGCTGGAGGCCGCAGGATGGCAAGGATCACTTCCTGATGCCAGACCCAAAATTGGCCATTTTGGGAAAATGAGAAAGTCACTACCAGATTGTTCATCTCCATTCCCTCAGTAGTAGAAAGATGGTGTTTCACATTATTGTCACTACCCGCCGGACTGTAAGCAGCACAAAGCCATTTGAAGAACGACACTTTTGAAATTCAGAGAATCTGGAGTGATTTACAGGGCTTTCTAAAAGATGATCTAAACACAGATGATAACACATCTGACAAAAATAGAGAAATCCCTTCTATATCAAAGGCAGGTTTTAGAGTTCAATTGAATCAGAGAATAAGGGAGGCTGTCAGAGAACATGGGAGCTCACAAGGGCTGCTCTGTGCCTCCGCCAGTTGGAGGCCGAATATTTTCAAGGACAGACACTGTAAAACTCCTCTGGGCTCCTGCTCCACTCCTGCATCACTGCCACTGGGGAAAAGAGTATGACCTAGAGCTTTTAGTTGCTATTTGCCACATGGCATCTTGCACCTGTTACCATTTGCTCTTTCACAGCGTATCTCTGAAAGAAGTCTGCTTTCGTCATCTCCACAACATGCAGGATGCAAGAGACAGAGATAAGATTTCACAGAATGGCCCGGGTTGGAAGAAACCTCAAGGATCACGAATCTCCAGCCCCCTGCCCCAGGCAGGGCCACCAACCTCCCTATTTAATACCAGCCCAGGCTGCCCAGGGCCCCATCCAACCTGGCCTTGAACACCTCCAGGGATGGACGGGGCATCCACAGCCTCTCTGGGCAGCTGTTCCAGCACCTCACCACTCTCTCTGTAAAGAACTTAATTTCCCACACATTGCTGCTTCAGACTGATTATCACATAGAACTTGGAGCTCTGTTGAACAGACAGTTGATGTAACAACCTCTGATGCTCAGACATTGCTCCTTCAGATTTGGCAAATCTACCCAAATCATAATCACACACTATCATTTTACTGACCCATGTTTCCAATTAGTTTTGATGTTAAATGTGCAAGTTTTATGACCACTCCTTTGTTCATGCTAGCTTCTTGTAATATAAGCTGCCCTAAGTCTCTGGCCAGTGCTCTATAATGCAGCAAGATAATCCCCACACCCATCCCGAGCCACAGTCTTTCCTACCTATAATAAACTGGCTTAAAAGGAAGTGCTGGTGGCGCTCTGGGCTGTCCTCCCAAGTTCTAGCCTGGGAGGCAGTAGCTCAGACAAGAGAGTAAAAATAACTCCTGCAATTTCGCTATTCACTCATGCAGGTGCACAAGAGAGGTGGCAATCTACCTTTTGTAGCAAGGCTGCATGCTCTGGAGAGCCTGGTAGACTACACAACACTGAACTAAAACCAAAGAAATATAAAGCACTATGTAATTACTACACAGAGGAGAAATGTTTTATCTCCTCCCACAGATAGGATCTACTGAAAAAAATAAGAACACTGATTCATCTGTGGTAATGATGTACACACCGAAGAAGAGCAAAGCTTTGTATTTTTTCCCCTCTGGAGCTTCAGCTTACACGAATCTGGTATGCCCATGCTCTCAGGTACCCAGACACACATTTAATGCATGTATCTGCAAGCAGCACCAATGAAGCATAACAAAACAGGAGTATTGCTCGTCTCTTTATTACAACAGAGTCTGAAATTCCAACAGATTCCTACTGGCACAGGAATTAGTTTTAACTTGCAACTTCATAACGAGAGAAAATGTCACCAGGAGCATTAAATCCAGTCCAGTCGTGTTTCCTTTGCATTCATGAGAGAGATCCAGAGCTGTGAGGACTGTACAGTAGCTACCTGCCATGCCATCCATCTGCAGTTTTGGTATGTCATCTGGGCTTCCATGGAAGCTTTGTGACATAAACCACGAGTCTGAAACATCGCACAGACAACATGCCGTAAGTTGCAGTGTAGGTGTGGCAAAACACCACGACGCAAACTATCTCAGACAGGGAAAGTCATCAGGAATCAACTTACTCTGCAGATGTGGACGGTGTGTTACAACTCAGCACAGCAAAAGCATTATGCAGACCTCTAATTTCACAGCAACTCAAAAAGAGTGATTGTTATCCTCACCAAACAATACAGAGAATCACAGCAAAATTAGCTCACAAGGATCAAGTCCAGAACTTTCTGGTGGATGCATCTGTCTCAACCTTCAGGTTGAACCAGAGTCCTCAGAGATCTAAAATTGACTCTGCATTTCAAGATTCCTTTGCAAGCATCCATCTTTTGATTCTAAGAGCCAAGGGTTATGGCATCAATCTGAACAACAGCTAAAGGGACCAGAAAAACATCCAATATGCTTTGTATTCATTTTTTTCTTCTTGACTTTTATATACATTCCCATTAAACAACAAAGTATTTAAGCTAAATTGAATTCTAGATAAACCTCTTTTTTTTTTAATATATACTTTTTTTTTTTTTTAATTCTTAATTGGTCTCTAACAGAAATTATCAGCATTACAGCTTTTTCAAAAGCAGCAGTCTGTCACTGGTGCTGAACTACACTGGGCATCTTCAACACACAGCATGGGAGGACCCTACAAGTAGAGAAGCAAAAATATTTCTCACTATCCTGTATACCTCATTTTTGAGCGTGGTAACACTTTTCCAGGTTAAGGAAGACAGTTCACTTGTAGCAGATGTTTTGGGGTATCTTCACAAGAAGAGAGCGGCAGCAAGGCAGCTTTACTAGTGATTTCTGTCAAGCATGCTCTATTACATGCATAAAGGCTCTCAACAGGTGAAAGAAGGAGGTTTCATTAACCAGGCACACAACAGAAATTAGGCAAACATTTATCGAGGTGACTGACTGCACCAAAGTTGCTCCAAACAGGGGAGTCCCTCATTATTCTACATGACCTCTACGTCTATACTTAAACTGAGAATCAGATTGCTGTTTTCCCACAAAAACATTTCTACTCAAGTTACCCTTAAGGAACAGCAGAGATTTTGAATGAGAGATTGATAAATCTATTTCCTACTGCCGAAATAATTTTGATGTTTCAAGAAAATGAATATAGATGCTTCAAATAGATCACACATGCAAAACAGCATTGCGATCGAGAAATTCACAAATCCGAGCCTAAAGAACGTGTATTTTAATACCTCAAACTTTTTGTCTCTAAAATGACACGCTTGTACAGACCACAGACATAGAACATTACTGTTTCATTTTAGTAATACGTATTTCTTTTTCCAAGTGGCTTTATTAAAAGCAAAACAAAAAAACAAACCCACAAAACTCGGCCTTTCTCTCTCTCTCTCACTCTCTCTCTATATATAAGCAGCTCCATATAGGAAGACAGAACGTCTCTCGTGAGAAACTTAGCAGTGACTATGAATACATCTTAGCTATGAATCCATTACTGCAAGTGTGGAGGAATGAACACAACTATCTGTCACAGACAGAAAACACATGCCAAAAAAGAGAAGGTGTGTGAACAACACTAGAAAAGATGGGATGATTGATGCTTCAGTGTTATAGCTGATAGTAGCATGGCATTGAAGAGAAAGATAAATTTGGGTGAGCTTATGGGACAAGCAAGGTGGAGAGAATGATCTACACTGGAAGTAAGTTTTCAAGTTCAGAATTTATGATGTCCAATAGTAGCCACTTACTTGTTCATTGTTTCAGAATCACTATATATATTGCATACGCAAATACAAATAAATTTATTTATATACACACAGATATATATGTTTTTATATTAAAATATATATGCAGAAAGGAAAAAAAGTAAAGGCACATACTTTGTCATTAGGATTGTACTGGATGACATACTCTATCTGGCCATTTGGACCGTCATCGATGTCAGTAGCACCATTGTTTCCAGAAAATCCTGTAAAGATGGTTGTTCCAACTGGAGTCAACTGCAAGAGCAGAGGAAGAAAAATGCATGTTAAAACTCTGCAGCATAGAAGAAATGATTAAGGACTCATGTGTGAAAGGCACTCATTTTTTTCCCATTGTCCTAGTATGTATGTCACGGCCACTGTTCTCCCCTTTATTCACTCTGGAAAGCCTTGAATGAGCAAGCATTTAGACACAATATACTCAGACCCTGCCTTAACTGATGCCAAGGGTCACATAGAGCGAAAGAAATTTCCATTTTTATTACACAGATCCTATGCATCAGGGCAGCTCCGTGTGTTTTAGAAAAGGTGAAGATGAAAATAAAAAAAAGTATTCATTAAATAAACATAAATAGATAAAAGTAACTAAAAGCTACCTTTTGAGACCCGGGAAGGAAAATTAAAATGACCTGCAAGGCAAACAGAACTTACTCAACACTCATGAGAGAACTGACAACACCAAATAACACCTGCACACACAAAAGCTTTAAACATAGGCAAGAATATTTCTCCAATACTTTGTTGACAGAAACCGAATACTCACAAAATTACATTTTGAAACTTCATCAATTTCTAACTATCCTAGGGTAGACAAGCTGCATGAAATTGAGACCTAGTGACATCAAAGATGTGAGAAATTTATTATTTTTTTTCTCCAGGGAGGTGGTGGAGTCATTGTCCTTGGAGATGTTCAAGAAATGTGTAGATGTGGTACTACAGGACATGGGTTAGTGGGAAATACTGGTGATAGGTGGACGGTTGGACTGGTTGACCTCGAACACCTTTTACAACCTTGGTGATTCTATGATTCTGTATTCTAAAGACAAACACCCAGCCCTTTCAGAAGCTGACATTTTTCTTATTTTTTAATATTCAGAAAGCTTTGTGAGTAATCCACCTGAGAACCAAACGAACGAACAGCCCTGGATCTGACGCAGACATCATTCACGGCTGTACCCCCTGCTGCTGTCCTCTCACCATGCCAGAACGCCTGGCCCCTGCCTGCATACACAGGTCCAGTCCAGTTTACTTCCTCGCCACGAGTTGCTGCACATCTTAAAAGCTGCGAGGTATGAAGAATTTCAAGTGCTGTATGAAGAGAAGGTGGCAGAGGATAATGGCTCATTCGGACATTTGTTGCAAACGTGGACTGCTATTTAATTTTCACACTTAATGGTTCATAACTTGAAGCAAGTATAGGAGGCAATAGGTAGCTGTCAGACATTCATAGCTCCCAGTCTGTTGTCAATTTATAAACCTGCTAATTACTTAAAGCCGTTTAATAGCTGACAGTGTCCTCTGAGAAATATTTTCACAGCTCCAAATACTGAAGCTTTGAAGTAAAAAACATCAATCCAAAAGCTTTAAGTTAAAACTGGCACGGGGCTTAACTTCTGCACCATCCACACTTAGGGCACGGTAATCATCTGTAGCTCTCTGGCTACAAACTGGCCTACTGCTGGCAATGGATGCACCACACACACAGGCTGTAAGCTGGCTCCATGGGGCTACTAACTGCTCCTAACGCAGTGAGCTGACCCTCAGTGCTGTGCAACTCTTTGCTTTGCACTTTGCCTGGGTGCAGCAGCCTGTAGGGAAAAGGGGGAGGCAATACATGCACTGAATGATGGTAGGAAACGAGACCCCTCTGCTGTGTTTATGGCATCCTGACAGGGCACAGATAACTGGCTGTGGATACCCCATTTCTGGAGGCTTCAAAGCCAGGCTGGATGTGGCTCTGGGCAGCCTGGTCTGGTGGTTGGTGATCCTGCACATAGCAGGGGGGCTGAAATCAGATGAGCACTGTGGTCCTTTTCAACCCAGGCCATTCTGTGATGCTGTGATTCTATGATAATGAGAGACAGCTGTAAAAACGAAAGAGTGGTATACATCAGAATTACAGTTGTGCGTCCTTACAGCACAGTCAAAAGATGCTGCATCCAAAGTTGTTGGCTACAGACATGCAGGCCTTCACAAACCTGACAAGCAGAGATCCAGTTTCCCTATGTTTTCTTTTGTGCACTGCAAATATTAGAATTGAGACTGAATAAAATCCCATATCACTCACTATTCCTGAAAGCTGGAGAAAGCTAACACATCTACTCAGTTTTCCAGCCTGTCTGTGATGTTATGGCAAAGAGCAGCTCAGCCTCTGAAACATTTAGAGACCTACTTGCCCCAGATTCAATATGTAATCATTTCACAGGCACTCTGCCCGTAAAGCTACACTATGCCTGTAACCCAAGGTCTCTCATACTGGGACAATTTACTCTAGCAGCACCACAACACACCTCAGCCACCCGAAAAGCAGTGAGGGGCCCTCCCAGGGCAGAGCAAAATAAAATAAATGTGACGAGCTTACAAACAGCTTTAGGAAAGCACACTCAACAATGAATATAAACATTGCCAGGAAAGCTAGGGAGAAATCTCCCAATACACTCCAGTTTAACACCTCAACTTCTGAGCTTGTCTTGGAGGATGAAGCAAACCACAAACTTGCTCTATGTTTCATTTTGGGCTGTGGGGGGCACAGTTGAGAACTCAGTTAATTGTAATACACTGTGACCATATCAACTGTCTTTGGATGCATGCATTCAACTGGCTGTTCTTTATCAACATAAATAAGAGTCCCACAATTCTTGTTTTAAAAAGGATTATTTGCATTTAAAGCCCTTTAAAAACTGCATTCTTAAGAATAAAGACATACCATGGGAACAAAAGGCATATTTTTCCTCTGAATATTATAGAGGTGCCTATAAAACACACAAAAAAGCTTCAAACACTAAAACAGGCACAGGAATTTTAACCCCAATGTCTCTCCTTTATTTCAGTGAGAATTTCACCCCTAGAGATCTTCCCACAGACACCTCTACTAGCAAAACCTGCACAAACTTCAACAATCCAACATTAAATTGTCCAATCTTCAGTAAAGCCTGCATCTGCCAAAAACAACTATACTGAATTACAATAATTAAATCACAAGAAATTAAGAGACAGACTGCAAATTTCTCAAGTTCTACAGAACCACCACATCTATAATTCTGCGCATCTGAATCAGACCCACATCAAAACTGAATTAATTAACTGATAATCTAATCAAGCAGTAAATCCTACACCCCTGACCCTGCCAAGCAGGCCCGCAAGAGGAAGCAACCAAGCCTACATGTTCAGCATGAAAAGAATTTTGTTCCTGTTCTAAAATCGCTAATTTGAGATTATATTTACACAAAAAACAGACAGAAGCAAGTTTCAGTCACCAGTCAAGGCTTGCACTTGAACACCACGCTTCCTTTGGCAACAGAATTTCTTCACAGGTTGAAAATGACAGATTGGGTGGAAAAATCTTCTGACATCAAGTATTCTGGGACACTGGGGAGGAGGATCTTTGCCTCCTTTGGTTTGCTTCTCCTTTCCAGCAGGTTCCAAAAACAGCTCCAAAAAGTGCCACTTGAGCCTCCAGGGCCCCACTTGTCCCACCTCCCATTAGACGTAACTACCTCGAGAAATACTCCGGTCATGATTTTCTTCTCTGTGTTAAATGTAAGCATCTCCTACAGAAAGGAATGCAGTAAACTAATGTTTGAGCGCTGCGAGTTCCTGAGCTTATTCAAGATGGAATCATAAAGAAAAACACGTATTACCATTAGCATCAATGTAAGGATCATCTCAGTGAGACTTCAGTGTGTTGAAAAGGGACTGTGATGACAAGAAACAAGGAAGATTTCAAAAGAATGCAATTAAAACACAGAGAGGAGAAGTATACGATAAATCTTACTCTTCCACAGCCAGCAACATTAATGCTTATAAATTTCCTTCCATGTGATTTATGTCTTTTAGAAATCTAGATGCAGACAGGAACGTTGAACATTTCCATAAAACATCCTGAAAATAAATTTTCTTATTATTGCCTATTTACAAAGCTAAAAATGAGTAATTTTTCACCCTGGCCCTAAAGAACAGAGCGCAGAATTACAGTTGATCATTCTGAGCTAATATTCTTTTCATTATGTCTACCTGCCAAGATTAATTGTTTCAACACCATATGGAAAAGGTGTGAATAATCACACCAGAAGCAAAGAAAATTGAGGACGAGTTCAAATTTTCATCAGGACAAAGCCAGACTTTTAAGACAGCTGAAGTTACGCTTATTTTGCAAGGACTTACTAACTCTGCCAACTTGCAGGAAAAAGAATTAAGCTTAAAATAATGGTTTATAAGTGAAAAATTACCCATAAGTGTGAAATGCGTACGTACGTGTATTAAAGCAACACTGACTTCAAAGAGCACTCTGCTAACTTCACTAACGTTTCCCAATAAAACCTGATAGCACTACTGAGATTAACAAAACATCAGAAACACTCGAGTAAGGACCATGTGAAAAATGTGTATTTTCTAAGAACACAGGGAATGCAGTTGTATATTTAGATGAAACAAATTTGCTCGGATCCATTCAGTTGAACACAAAACAGCCAACATGAACTCTGTCTCAGCATTACGAGATTTTTGTTTCTAGTCCCCATATCAGGCTACACTTTTTTAAAACCCTTGGGGCAATACCTTTGCCTATACAGTGTTAGTTGAGCTGCACAATTCTTCCCCATTTCAAAAAAAACTGCATGCTTTTCAACCTGTCAGAATGTTATTTGGGTATACTGCAATAACAAACATCTTTAGGTCACCCGTACACATGGTCGAATGCAGCCCTGGGCGAATGTCATCTTGTCAGGAATTTTTTCTAAATAATGATGTGACATTTTCATATGAATAAATATACGTACGAAAATACAAAGAAAATGACCTTTTAGAGTATTTCTAATGGTTGGAAAATATTTAGCATGAACCCTAAATAACTAGTTTCTGCTTTTACGAGGAGATTCATGAGGCTGTGGATAGCAGTTAGATTTGGTATTGGCTGACATTTTTTCTGTCTTGATAAAGTTGATGAAAGGGCTAAGCTTAGCTCCTAGATAATAACAGTTCTGTTTGTGCTTTGCTAAGCTATCTAAATTATTTCCAATTCAGTTTCATAACCCAGAAGATTACTAATTGTCAATAGTTTAATTACAACTTAATTTTCTTGTTAGCAAAATATCAATTAATTTCAAGCAGATTGATCTTTTGTGTCTGCATTAGATCCCTACTATGACTATCAGGACCAGAGACGATGGAGATTTTAAATTTGTATACATAAATATAAAAAAAAAAAACAAAAAAAACCCAAACACACATGGGTATATGCACACATGTACACGCGCAAATCAGAATAGCTGCATCTACATGTCTACATACACACAAATAAAAGTAAACTGCTTCCTTTGCTTGACTTTGAGATGCCAGGAAATAGGTAATAATCATGTCATATGCTATTCCTGATGCTGTGAAAGATGTCTACAACAATATGGAAAAGTCCAATACATCCAATGATGCTTCTTGTACTATTAATTTTAAAATGCATGCATTCAAAAGAAAATGGGGAAGGAAACCTGGCTAAGAGCCATTACACACACTGCTTTCATTCTACCACATTTCATAGCTACAAGTTAGAAGGAGCTTGGCCGAGTGAACACGGTGCATGCTTCCCCGTGCTTACACCTGAGCATCTGTAAGGGCCACTGACAGAAAATTCAATGGATCTGCAAAGTCTTCTCTCTGTCTGGATACAGACAACCTCCTTTTCTAACCAACTGAGTATAAAAAACAGACACACTCAACTATAAACCAAGACAAATATTGCCCTACCAAATCTAGGTATCCAAATAAGCTCTCCATCTCAGAAAAAGATAAACTTAATTTCAAACAATATCTTCATGAAAAGTCATGTGAAAGTAGGATTTACGATGGAATTAAAATAACCCCGACCTTCCTTTACAAATGTTTTTCAGTATGTTGTGGGCAGATCAATATTTGACAGAAGCAGCACTCCATTTATCCAAAATATGATTTACCAACTGACATTTCTGATACCGAAAAGACACCCAATAAAGTAAAACCCAGTATTTACAGGCATTATCTGGCATTACAGCTACCAGTAATTATTAAAATAGCTTTGACTATCTTTGGAAATCTAAAACCAAAGAAAACTGAAAACCACCACTTGCCCCCTCTCCAGTGTAGTTAAATCCAGTAGTGGCAGTGCCAATTTCTAGCAGGATAACCTAACATTGAACACACAGTCATTCGCTGAAACCTTCAAGGAAGCCTGAGATGCTTTGTGAAGTCATTTTTTTTCTTCGTTAATTAATGAGAACATTAACCCAGGGGGTAATCCTGAATGGCACAGTGGTGCCACGACAGAAGATAGAAGCCTAACAGTGATAAAATGAAACAAAGAAGCTAATTATATTGAGACTGCAGCTGGTGGAAAGAGTAAGATTGCATTTCACTCCATAGTAATGCAAATAAATGAGCGCAGATATTTGAAACATATAAAGCCACTAAATATAAACTATTCTAAATGGCACATTTTTCTCTCTGCCTTTTCGACTTCTAATTATGGAAAGTCCTCGCTTCCTTCATCATGGAATCACAGAATAGCAGGGGTTGGAAGCAACCTCCGGAGATCATCTCATCCAACGCCCCTGCTAAAGCAGGCTCCCTACAGCAGGTCACATAGGTAGGCTTCCAGACCACTCTTGAATACCCCCAGTTAAGGAAATGCTGGGTTTTCCTTAATTTTTAATCTTAATACTTTGAGCTTAATTAGTTCAGAACTGATAAAAAAATTTCCCCACTCCTTTCCCTGGAGAATATTGGATTTCCTGAATGCCACCTGCTTGCATGCTTGGTCACTTAAAGCAATGTAGTGATCGTAACAGAACATACGATCAGTGAAAAACCAAAACTCCCTAACACACTGAATAATCACTATGATACGTAACTGGTTTAATTTCTTAACTAATGCAAGTGAAGATGGAAGAAAAACCTGTCTTTCCCTTCTCTTAGTTTCAGTCTGGACACTTCCACTTAATAGAATCACAGAATGGTTCGGGTTGGAAGGGACCTTGAAGTTCACCTAGTTCCAACTCCCTGCTATAGGCAGGATATACCTTCCTCTAGCCCTGGTTGCTCACAGCACCATTCAGCCTGGCCTTGAGTGCCTCCGGGGATGGGGCATCCACAGGTTCTCTGGGCAACCAGTTCCAGTGTCTCTTCACCCTCACAGTAAAGAACTTCTTCCTAACATCTAGTTTAAATATACCCTCTTACAGCTTAAAACCACTTCCCATCATCCTGTCACTACCTGCCCTTACGCTTTGTGAACTCATTTCACAAATGTGTCCCTCCCCAGCTTTCCTGTATGCCCCTTCAGGTACTGGAAGACCACAAAGTCTTGTGTTCCTGCTACTCATTACTGTAGCTCGCAAATACTAATTTACTGCAAACACACATCCTTTGTGTTGTTTACTAACTGATTATTTAATACCTAAGAGAATAAGAAATGCAATTTTAAAGTGAAATGAAATATTATTTGCTCAAGAGGAAAAAAAAACACAAAAAACCTTCAAATAATATGGACAAGTCCAATCCATAGATTTCTACTGCATTAGAATAAGAGAACAAAATACTTCAATTCACAGTTACCATTTAATAAACAGCAGTAGTCTGAACTTTACCAGGCTACAAGGTTCTTAATAAAAACTTGTGACCTACACTTATTTTTCATAAATAAATTTGCTTTACTTTCAGTCATGCTGATAAAGCTGCAAAATGCAGTAGAACATTTTGTAAATGTAACAGAAACCGGTGCCTTAGTCATTGAGACACAGCTTCACAAAATTCCATCTATTATATGCATTCAGGTGAAAAGCATATTGATCTTTGTAACAGTTAGGAATCAGGAAGAGTAGCTCTCATGCTAAAAACTTAAGGATGTTGGTTGTGCTGTGTTTCTCCAAATTGACACAAATGAAGGGATTTAAAAGCTACTGCATTTATTGGGTTTTCAAACGAGAAGAGAAAGAAGTTGGCTTCTCACAACAAACAATATATAAGAAAAAGGAAAGAAAGAAAGAAGAAAAGGAATCAATTCTGACCTCATTTACTGCCACGTAATATCGCTGCTGCTGGAACTGAGGTGAGTTATCATTCCTGTCTCTCACCACGATCCGTACCTCATGGTTGATAACGGTGCCAACCTTTTTGTTAACGCACTGGACTTGCACCACAATGGACTGGATGGACATTGGAGGCTGTAATCGAAAATACACGTTGTTAATATAGGCAAATATGAACCAAATGAAGAGTTAAATGTCACACCAGTGCTAATACTGCTCAGGATCCTCTGTAGCCCATCAGTCTGCGTTATGCTTGATGCTGCACTTTGTCATTCTAGATTCAGAAAGCTTCTCCAAAAGCGTCCTGACTACAGCTCATGCTGGAAGTGTATCACACAGACCTCCATGTCTCACAGCTGTACTGTGCAGACTGAGCTCTGCCAACTGAACGTGATAATACAAAGATAAAAAGAGCACCTAAAAATCCTCAGCAAGATTAGCTTTTTACATCTCTCTCAGGAATTAAAAAAACCCACACATTTTGACTGAATAACTGCTAGGTTCTTCAATAATCAATTCCATTTCAATAATCATTTGATACCTAGAAAATGTCACGCATTTTAACTTGTGATTGGTTAATACGTGAACTGAACGGTCAAGTCAGAAATAAATTAAATATTCTACCACTTGCATTCATCAAGTAATTTAAAAACAACTTAGTCACCTCTAAGTGAAGACCATCCCAAACCCTCTTGTTTTTATTACAGTGAATGCCACAATATTCAAGTAAAAAGAACTTCCTTTTTGATTTAGTATCTGATGCGCAGCAGAAAGCAAGAATTCATTGGAAGGGACAAAACCAAAAAACTCTCTATTTATTAACCTCAAAGCCTTCGAAAGAATAAACAACTCAAAAGCATAATTTAAAAATGCCTATGTACTCGACAGCACAATGAACACAAACAGGTTTTTGTATTGAGATCCCGAGACTTACAATTATACCATAATTATATATCTGCATAATTACGCTTTCAATCATTCTAAATGCAACAATTTCTCTGAGTGATTGATTTTTTCCAGTTTTACTACAATGGATTTTAGAACCATATGGTTTCTTTACCCTTTAGACTGTGGTACTGATCAGTTTTTAAAGAGTCAGTAGACATGGGAAAAGAAGGGGGGGTTGTGCTGTTGCTGAGGTCTTGCATGAAAATCTACTCTTCCCTCATCTCCTTAGACTCAGCTTTCTCAGCAATTAGGTACCCTAACCCTAATTTATCTGGGAGTTGGTTCCCTTTGCTGTAAAGATCTGCAGCCAATTGCAAGGTGGTTCTACTTTCAACAGAAATAGGAACATGTCAAATATAACCACTAACTTAAAAATTAAGATTTGAGCATTATAATTTTTATTTTTCAAGCTGGCATTCTTTGCAAGCTTGCAGAACAGAATTTTTAACCCATTTTAATATATTTAAAACACAACTGAGGTTATCTGCTGCTTTTAGTAACACCTACAAAAAACCACAGCTGTTCGTAGCAATATATAAGCAAATACACGAAGTTTTGGATTTGCAACCATCACTTGGTCTTTTTGATAAAGACGAGGGAAAAAAACCCACAAGTTTTTTGCCTCTGCTGAGATATGGCCAGTGTAGGGCTATTTTCACATGTAATTTCGGCTTGGTCAGTGCCTAGCTGTAAGATCAGATCTTTAAATCAACACATGTTGTTTTCATGATTTACAAGCAATGAATGTAAATACCTCAAAGCACAATATATATTTAATCACACTGGGGACAAATTATTCTAACACACTGCAGCAGCTCGCTTCCTCTCCAGTTCTGACTCATCTCTATTCATTCTTCCTAAGCACTTAAAGCTTTGGTAAAAAAGTCTGGAATTGTCTTCCTAGCTGATTCTGTTTGGAAAATATATTGTCATTCTTGGTGAAAATCAATCAATGGAATCTAATAAATTTCTTTCAAGAAAAGTAATAAAAAAAAATGAGACCAGGTTATCTGGTTCAGCAGAGAGATGACAGGCAGGGTTACAGGAGAAAAATGGGAAGAGAATGCAGATGTATTGCATGCAATCACATATGCTCCATTTCTGACTGAGACTCCAATTTCTGCTCCGTAATCAAAACTTGAATTGTAAGGATTGAATTAATGAAAAACCCAAATTCCATTGGCACTACTAGGATTCACGTAATTTTCACCTGAGAAATGAGAAGAAACAGCTTTTTCTGTTAAACAAGCAAAGGAAAGACAAAAACTGCACACGCCAGTGGGAGTTCTGTATAGGTCTGCTGGAAACAACCTTTAGATAGGAGCCGTATCAATCAAGTCCATGGTATAAGGTTCACATATTCAACTGACCACTGGGCTGAGTTTCCATGGGTTGCTTTCATTTTCTTTAACACACAACTTGATTGAGATTGAGACCCCAGAAGTTAAATATTGTAGGGATCACACCCAAAATATCAGTTATCCTAAATTACATTTCTTCTTTTCATATTCTAACACACTGAGACAAGCACAGTAATTTTACTCAGCTTTGCAGTACCAGGGATCAAAATGTGTACATTCCTCTTTCTACGGATACTAGGCTTTTCTCAATTTTGGTTCATTGTAAAAATGATGAAATAATCCCTTAAAAACAAATGGAAAACCAATATTAACTTTACATAAATTAAGCAAATGTATACTGTCCATTAATTTCCTTGCAATCTGAGTCTACATCTTGCAAAGAACAACACTCTGAAGTGTCTTTATTCATGATGATATACAGCACTTATGAGTTTAGCTAGACTGTTAGCGAACTAGTGCTGCTACAAAGGCAGCTGGGTGTTTGGCACGTGATGCACTGGGATTTCCTTGTCCATTCTGCCATGTTTTGTGCTGCATACCTTTCACGTATTACAAGTTTGTGAATGAAAGCTATTTTAAGCCCAGCTCAATTCAATTAGTTTCAAATAAAATGAAATAAAATGGAAAGGACAATACATTTGCATGTTGTTTTTGAGAACACCTCAGAATAAATGGAGAAGACAAACCAATTATCAAGCTAATGTAAAACAAACTGATGCACTCCAAGGAGAACTTCACATGGTCTTTGAATCACTCTTCCCATGTTGATTACAGTTATCTGTGAGTTAGTTTCTCTTGCAGCTTCTGCTAAATTGTAGTATACGCTGCAGCTAACAGTAAAACAATATCTGCATTTTTAAAAAGCATTTCCCTCAAACACAACTGGTACAGATGACAACATTCCTTCTCATTTCATGTTTTTAGAAAGAAAAAAAAAAATGTGGCCTGACAACATTCACCTAATGCTAATAGGAAAAAGTGTACCACACTGATTTAATGCTGCCTTCAAAACAAATACACAAACAACCCCCCCTTAAACTAGCAGATTCTTATTTGAGCACATCAAGCTTTAGATGTGAATCGTAGTGTATATAGCTCCATTGCTTTTTCTCCCATCTCATAAGCTAGTGTACACAGCTAGAGCAAGCTTTTGCTAAAAGACACTAAGTGTAAAAGGGTCATGGAGTGAGCAGCACTTCTCGGAAAGGGTGGTCAGGCACTGGAATGCACTGCCCAAGGAGGTGGTGGAGTCACCGAACATGGAGGTGTTCAAGAGACGTTTGGATGTTGTGTTGAGGGATAGGATTTAGCTGGGGAGTATTGGTGATGGTTGGACTGGATGATCTTTTAGGTCTTTTCCAACCTTGATAATTCTGTGATTCTGTGATTCTGTGAAAAGCAGCAGAGCAAAAATTCTCCTAATTCAATAAACAATCGAGTTTGGTTCCGTATCTGTTTCTGCCAATACATGGTCATTTGTTCTTGTCTTTACTCCCGTCTTTGCCCACGTGTAATTTTCATGACCAAGTTTCATCATGCTCCTAAGTGAGTTCTAAACAAACAATCGATTCTGTTTGCAGTCACCTGGGGACAACACATTATATTACAGCAATTCTGTTCACGATCATCCTGTAAGTATACACAGATTCAGAAAATGAAGTCTACAGGGAGAAAAGAAAACAAACCACATGCTCCAGACTTACATCTCTGTCCAGAACTCGGCCAGTGCTGTTTAAATACAACCTCTGGCTGATGGGATCAAGGATCACCCAGTAATCAACGTTGTCCTTTAAGGAGAGCTCAATGGTGGGGTCTGGCCCTGCTGCTGTCCCTTTGATCAGCATATTGTCAACCAGGATAGTGCCTGCAAAAACAAAAGGCACACAGGGAGGAATTTTACGTATGCATTAACATTTTTATGTATTTTGATAACAATAGCAACACTAAAAAAATACCAGAAACCTCAGTTAGGAAGCCGTGTTTTATGACCTGAGTGATGTTTAAGTCTGAGCCTTTTTATCTGTAACAAAAAACTGCCTCTGACACTGACGTTTTTTCATACAGTACTACAAGAAAACACAAGTTGCAATAACTTATGTTGAAGAAGTGATCCACCAGGAGTACCTATTTAAAATGATGAGTTTTTTCTTCATCGATTAATCATTAACCAATCTTAACTCAAAGGAATGCACTTTTCCATAGCAAGAGTGATACACCAAGGAGAAGGAGAAAAGGTACAATTACAGAAAAACAGTGGGATACTAAATAAGGCCAAACATCTTTTCAGCATATGTAACGTGCTTTTTCTTTTCTCTTGTCCCATCATGCCAGCTAGATGCCTTGCCCAACAGCTTGTCTAACCAGTTCACAGTATCCATGACACACATGATTTCCTCTGTGAAAATCCAACTTCCTTTCTAAATGTTAAGCATTACCGACTACCAGAAACGTTCCACTGCGGAGCCTTAGATGGTGATGACTTAGAAGTATTTATATAAAAAGTAACATTAATTATTGGTCTTATTGTTTTTCAGTTTTATTAAGGAGAACACAACTGTAAGGGTTCCTCAATTATTTCGAAATTCCTGTTTTAGAGATGACAGTAAGAACACCACCAAACATCAGCAACTTCAGAACAAGCACGGTCTTCAAGTCAGAAGAAAAATACCATTAGTCACGTGAGAAAAAACAGTTTTAGGATGTGACCTGTTGTGCAATAGGTTCTGTACAATTTTACCCCAAGCTAGTGGAACTGAAGCAGCGTGCAGCTTACCGTAGATCACTACCTTTTTTTTTTTTTTTTTTTAACAGAAAGAGAATTTCACCACAAAAACCAAGCTGACTGCCAGCGCTGCAATGGTACTAAGCATTTATGTTTGATTACAAATAAAATCCACCAGCCTGTATGTTGCCCTCAATGATGATGCAAAGAAAGGTCAGCAATGAAAACCAGAGATTATCTGAATAAAACGTGCCCCAAAAACAGCCTTTCCCCACAAAAAAAGTCAAGATAATGAGTACTACTGTCATCATGATTGGAGCGCTTCCATTTCTTGCAGTCTTTATGTTCAAACCTAAATGTTAAGTCTAAGTTCTGGCCACATCTTTGGACTGTAATGTCTCAAAATGGAGGAAAGCGTTGCAAAACAGTAGTATATAGCAAACATTCTACATGCCATTTGTATGTAGGTCACTCAAAAAATGATGCCTTCTCTTTATTTGCATGCAAACAACAACAGACACAAAGAACATAGCAACACTATTTGATAAAGCAAATTCTCAGCTACAAAACACTATATTTCAACACAGTCACCACCATCAGTCTGTTCACACAGATCAGCTCATCAAGATATGCTTCATTTCATGGTGTGATAATTGTGCTTGGCCTTCTGGAACATGGTTTGACTTTCACATTGCTGTTGTCACTGCTAAACATACCACCCGCCACCTCACTGTGCACACAACCACTGTTTGGTCTCCGTGAACGTTCAAGCAAGCATTGATGAACATCAGTGGGTGCCATTTTTTCTGCATGGAGGAATTCAGTGACACCTTTGCTTCTTATGCATTTCCACATCAGACAACACTCTGTCAGATCATCCCTCTACTGACATCTGTCTCACATGGCGACAAAAATGGAATATTGATGAGAAGGTCCAACCTCTACTTCCATAGCACTACCATTCACCTACGATGTCATGGGCCAAAATAATGAAATAGACAGCACTACTTTCAGAGCAGCCCTTGTAGGTAGCTTTTGTACAGTATTGACTTGTTGCTCCAAGGAGGTTTCATTCTCCTTTGTAGAGTTTCTAGAAAAGCGGCTTATGTCAAACTCAATCTTAAGGAACGGTTACAATAATCAAACAATGACTCAAATGTTCAGCATGGCTCATAAAAGCTATTCCAATTACAGAATTTCTTTTTAATACTTAATCAACTTAGAATCTTGATGTAATGATGAATTTTGTATAGTCTCCAGTAAGATATTGCTACTTAACTGACCTCACTGCTTTGAATTCTGCATTCAATTTGTCTCTCCCCTTTTACCCTCCATAAAAGCTATGTGCTCAATTTAACAAAATACTTCTGTTTGGTTTTCATACAGCAATTCTTTTGTTCTTCAAAACAGACTGGGCTTTCTTCAGGTATTCATAAGGCACTCACACTCTCTCATCACGAGACAGTAGTGTGCCAGTAAGTCTTTTTAAACTGATTTTTTAAGTATTAGTTCTATAATGTACAATCCAACATTGCTGTGTTTTTTGTGTTTTCCTTCAATTAACTTGTTTCAGTTCTTACATCCTGCCTCTGTCCTTGGCTAAAATGCCAGGGGGCTAAACTACTAGGAAAGAATCTGATTACGTGCAGACTCTGTGATGACTGTACAGACAACTTGCCCATACACTCACTGTACATGCAAAAGCAAACACATATCTTAATATCTGCAATGCACTAACACAATAGCTTTCATAATCCTTTTGCAAAAAGCCTCAATGATGTCCTAGATGAAATCAAGTTTTTACCTCGTTAGAAAAACAGTGTATCTTCTTCTGGAACTAAATTGGAATTTCCATTTTACTCTACCTGGGGCATGGTTGTTCAAAGTCCACAGAGAGCACCGGAGTAAGGATCCTGCATACCACACTGAGGATGGAGGGGGTCCATACAAATGCCCATTCCACATATCTCATTTACACTCCAGATAAGCAAACGTTTAATAACTTTCAGCACAATTCCCTTCCCTTCGGTCTTGTGTGTAGAGGTCATTGATAAGGACAGCTGAAGCTATAGTTAGTGGTTTTTCTTTTTTCTTTTTTTGTTTTTGACAATTAAGAAAACACTGACGTGAAAGTTAAGATTTCACATCAACACAAGCAGAGCAATATGTAGAACAGCTTTTCATCTTCTGGAGACCAGAACTGGACTGCTTCTTCACCTCCACTGACACCGGATCATCACTGAGGTGTCATGTGGGAAGATTTTACAAATTGGCAGTGGATTAGAATGGGATTAGTCTCAAGGGATCAAAGTCAAGTGAGTTGCTAGCTAAAAGCAACAATAAAAACACCACCACCACCAACACAGAAACAAACAATCTACCAAAAAAAGAACAATGTTTTCAGGTATAAAATGATTCTTTTGAAATAATGATGTTTACTCACGAATGCTATCTGAACTTGTTAGGAATTACTTGACAGGTAGTTACAAAAGAAAACAGCAACAACAACAAAATCATGAAGCATTGCTGTTTTACTTGTAAATATTATGACAATAGTTCTACACCACACTATTCCTCTGAGAGGAATCAGAAAAGCTAAAAATCTTCATTAGACTGAAATAATAGTGTTCTGTCTTTACACATTAATCTTGACAGAAGGTGATCTTTCCATGGGAATGGCATTACAAGAGACTCAGATGCAGAAGTCATGGAACACAATTTGCTGTTTACACTCTACTGAAAAGAGCAGACCCTTAGTGCTCGTGCAGAACTTACTTATTAAATTATTTAGACACATCTTGGGATTTTTGTAGTTGAACGTTCCAGCAAAGCTCTTTTTATAAAGAGCCAGTGAATTATGACTGTCCTGGGAATAAGCCTCATGCCAGCACATGAATCAGAAGAGAGGAGCTAGCTGAATAAAACCTGTGGAGCTTAGCTTTCAGTAGTTACATTTGTGTCAGTTTCCAAAATTCAAACACTACCAAAAAAAAAAAAAAAAAAAAAAAAAATTATTTACTTGCAGTGGAATTATTTCAAATTTACAAATTAAACACTGAAGTGGCCCCCCCCAGAATGGAGCCTTGCAAATCCCACCAGTGACTGGCCATCAGCCTGATGGAACCCCATTTACTATGTATTTTTATCCTTCAGTTTGACCCAGCAGCCAGTTGTTCACCCATCAGAGTGTGTATTTGTCCAGAAGGATACCATGACAGCCAGTAAGAAAAGCTTTGCTGAAATTCAAAAGCATTACACAGAATCAGTCACTGGCTTCCCTGACTTCAACAGGACTTTCCCTTCATGAACCTGTGACCAATGACTATTTCATCTTTCAGTTTTTTTTCCAAGAATTGTTTCATCTTTCCCCTACCTGAAGCGATGATAAAAAAGATGTAATAGAACCATAGGAGCAGGGTTTCAATTTCCTCAGCCACCGACCTCAAGGCACGTGGAGCACATCACACTGCCACACTGATGCTACCAAAGGAGTGCAGCACTGCAGCATGCAAAGGCCTGACTTCGTGCCTGCAAGTGGGACTGAGGATTTTCATATCCTAGATGATTAGACTAGGTGACCAAGAGTTGCATTTCACAGTGACAGATTTGGCAAGCTGTGTTTTTGCAAAAATATGAAATCTAAACTAAACAAATCTTATCGTTGTTGAAGACAAAAGCACAGAGCCTTCCACAAGGTCCATATTGGATGGGCCTCCACATACAAGTTGGAAAACTGACAGAAAGGCAAAAAGACTGAGTGCTTGCAAGCTACACAGCTGAAGCTTGAAGAGAAGTGTCTGAGGCTGAGACAGAAGTACAGCCTCAGGTTTCTACCATCCAAATGTATTTTTCCTTCCTTCAAGAAAAGTCTGAAACTTGTTATTTTTTAAGCTGACAGAAAGATAAAACCTCTAGCAACAGCATGATTAACCTCTGATATCACCGAATTACATTAGCAGCTACTTCAACTGATTGATGTATGAAAAGGTTACACAATCAAAAATAGTATTTTGCTGTTCACACAGAACATATTTTTCATTTCAGCATATTAATCAAGTCTATATAACAAGTCCAATAACATGTTGGGGAATTTACATCAAAAAAAACAACCAACAGGATGTTTTCTATAGAATGGAACAAAAGTTGTGAATTTTTCAGCCTGCAGTATTTAGCCTGGGAGAATTATGCATGTTATATTCATATGGAAGAAGTGACTTTAGGGAAGAGTCAGCTATCCTACGCGCTGAACCCACACAACGGCACAAGTATATTAAACGAGAAACATAACATACCACGTATTGACTTGTGGGAAAGGAGATCAGGTTACAAAAGACAAATGATAAAAAGATATCAGTTCAAAGGCATATACACACACATACTCAGTTCTTTGAGCTACAGTAAGGTCAAGCACCAAGAACAGTCAACAGATGGAAGATAACTCGTTTCTAATTTCTAAAACAGTCTTGTTTTTTTCCCCACACGTAGTGCATTCAACAGTTTTATTCAAAGAAATAAAACCAACCAAGGAAGAATAATAAGAATTGGAAGCCCTGTAGAAATAAGGAATTCCGGAGACAGCTGCTGTGGAGAGCAAGCTTAGACTTGATAGCTTGATATTCTACATAGTTTTCATAGCAAAATCTGGGTTATGAACTTATTTTTCTACATTTCCAGATGCATGTCTATAGATAAGGATGATAATTGTGATAAATTAGAAGTCAGAGGAAGAAGAAAACCGTATTGCAGAACTAAGTTCTGAACACTGCCCTCAGCTTACTTAGATCTATGCTGTAGATTAATGGACAAAAATCTAAGATGACTCTGCAAAGCCACATTTGGGATCACAGAACTCCAGTTCTTTCACCTTACATCACCAGCAGACATCTCTGAAGTCTCCAAGGTTGTTTCAAGATTATTTCTGTGCTTTTCTGGCCCATTTCCTCCCTTCCAGGCTCTATATGCAGCCACAGCCTCTGAACAATTACAGAGCATAGCTAAAAGTAGTCCATTACTTTGGCCATTCCGATTTTAGACTTTTACTCCTAGTCATCCCAATAAAGCCTTACAATTCCCCACCTCAAGTAACTGCAATAGTCTGAGTACTACAAGGAAAAGGTCTATCCTTGTGACTTCACACAGCACCTGTTCGGGTCCACAACAGGCTAAGGTGATCCATGGTTTTGGTTTAATTCTTCCTAGACAGCATGGTGACATAGGTCTAGCACTAACTCCTGCCTCGGGATGAAAGGATGCGGCAAGACGACGGATGGCGCTTCCTCATGGGGAAAAGGCAGTAATGCTGGGATCACAGCTACTTCAGATCATACACACGCCTATCCTGTGGGACATTCGGAATCACGCTGCTTCTTCTGTGCTTCCCCTCTGCTTCACCAATGTGACCAGGGCCACAAAAGATGCTCATTACTTCATGACTCATATGTGATCTGGAAACACCCAATCCACAGCATTCACCCTGTACACAATAGCATAACAAGAATGAAAAGTAACATGTATAAAAGAAAAGGTAAATGAGAACTCACTAAATATTCACACACGTAATTCCTTGCCTTTCTAGTTGTGCAAAGCTAAATCAACTTGTTTCCTTTTTCTGCCCCCCTTTTGAGAGGATGCACAAGAGGTACACACGTAAACAGTGAGCCTGGAAAGAGAAATGGAAGTCCAGAAGAAGGCACAGCAAAGAGGAAAGAGTGGAGTGGAGAGTTTGGGTCACACAACAGCACTGAGAGCCATGGTGAGAAAAGCAAGCGAAGGATGGAGCTGGGACAGAGAGGAAAAGAATACGGGCTGTAGAGATGATACTGCCCTGTCACAAACGGTGCTGAGGACTGGGGGAGCCGGGGGTTGGGCTGGGCCCAAAGCTCACAAGTTGCAAACAAACTTCATGTAAAATCCTACGCAATTTGCTCAAGGCTGCATATTGAACAATTATGGCAACGAAGAAGCATTTCAGACAAAAACAAGTGCCTCACCGTTCCTCACACAGACGTGGGAAAGACGTGAGCACAATGAATTCTGGAAGCTTAAAAAAGGGAAACATGAAAGAAGTTGTTCAGAAATCTTTTTTCAAAACCTTTTTTTTTTTTTTTCTTTTTTTTTCCCCCTCTTTTTTTAAATGCTTGGGGTTGCAGCAGCAGGATTGCTGCTTGGTTCAGAGGGGGTCCTCTTGCTCCTCCTTTAATGTTTTTCTGGGGGAAGGCCACCACAGGGCCCCATGCTGAGGCTGCTGATGTTGATCTTCTATTCCCTTTCTTCAAGTGCATCTGACAGAAGGCCTCTTAGTACTGTGAAACTTAAATTATGTAGGTAAAGCATGCTGGTATCCAAGGACTGACTCAAGTTTGTAGATTTTTAACACAGCAATATATTATTTTTCCAACAGAATTCATTACTTCTGTCTATCGATTGGTTGTACATGTTGCTTCTGAACAGAGCATTCCTGCACAGTACTGCCATGGACTCACAGAACCTTTTGGGTTGGAAAGAACCTTAAAGCCCATCCAGCACCAACCCCTGCCATGGACAGGAATACCTTACTCTAAGTCAGGTTATCCAGGGCTCCAACCAGCCTGGACCTGAACTCTACTCAGAGTGCTACTCCTAGATATTACAGTACCAACCTAAAGTAAATGGGAAAAAGAAATAGCACTCTGCCCAGAGCACGTGAACAAGCACTGGCTCCTTCCCACCTCCTGCTACAGTGGCCACACCAGTTTCCAACATTTCATTTCTCTCCTGTAACCAGCTCAGTACACTGCTGTGCATGTCCACCCATATCACTGACAGCTGAGCACCTCCACTGCTGCCCCAGCTTCAAAGCTCTCTGTTACACACATTCTGTTCAGTCAGTGCTGCCACCGAACAGAGCCTCTAAATGACACTGAAGGCTTTTTTTCTACATTTAGCAAAATTCTTGCAACGTGGAACCAGAGGAATGTCTTCCTCGGATGAGACCATGGTCTGAGAAGTCCTCTGCTATGATGACACTCTACTGCACCTGGCAAAGCAAAACAAGGAGAGAAAGGAAGGTTTTTCCACTACAGATCAATCTTTCTTTTACTGAAGTAAACTTCTAAAACTTCTTCTGAAGTCATTTCTATTTTCCTTAGTATTTGTAATCCTGGGAGATTGATCCAACAACCTTTACATCTCTAAGAACCCTGGATGGACTTTGATTTCAAGATGTAAAATAAATAAGTCCATCAAACCCTGACTTTTTGAAAGGTGTTCTACAGATAAACTCAACATTCTGTTTCTTTTATTTGTTCTGAACTTGCAATCTGGTATCTTTGATATCCTCCAGTATCTCCAGTGCATGCTAGTCAATAAAACTATACATCTCTAACCTCTTTTCAGAGAGGACAAAGGATCCCAGCCCACAAGTCTGTTCCTTGAAGATGGCTGTCCTTCATCTCTCATCATTCTTGCCTCATTTCTCTGGGTCTCCACCAGCTTTCTTTCTTTTGTCCTCGTTGAAAAGATCTGACTGTACCCATACAGTGTTCAGGAGATACATTTATCTAGTGGCAAAATGACTCTCTGAAAGACAAAGTGATCGTTTCCTAATAATTTTTAGCATTTTATTCAGAGTGGTAACAGTCACCTCAACAGCCACCTTCACATATGAAACTGTGAACAACTTTTTGCATGATAGACACCACTTCTCATTTTTGTGCATCACCACTTTATATCTGCCATTGCATCTCCCATTCACTCAATCATCAAGTTCTCTGCATTCTCCACTCTCTCTCTTTTTTAAAAAAAATTTTTTTAATTATTATTATTAAAAAATTTCTCTGGACACCCTACCCAGACAACCCAATCCCCCTGCTTCTAGAAAATTTATAAATATGCTGAATAATCAGGTCTTGGCACGCAGCTTTACAGGAATTCACTAGTGGCTGTCCTCTGCTGTGAGCATCAGCCACTTTGCTCTTTTTTTTGGTTGTTGTTAATGTTTTTCATCTATTCATGCAAGAATAGTTCCTCTCACTACACAACATAGGTTTTGCTAAGCACAACTGCAATTGCAATTTGACGAATCAAGGTGAATTGTAACTCCCTCATCCACATGCTCCTTGGCTCCAGATCTCCCTTGTCCAAAGGCTTAATGGCTTTGCAGCTATAAAAGAGACATTTGAGACATTTACAAATCACACAAACTCTACTTCAAAAGCTTTTTAGAAGCCTACGACTGCATAGAATGATTAAAGTGATTAGTGATTATTTTTTTCATGGGAATATTCCCAGAAAGCTAACTGCACACGTTCAAAGTGCACTCATGTGCTAACTGAAGACCAGCTGACAAACACTCTGCTCTCCAGACCAGCGGCTGTGGCTCTGCAGAGCAGCAGATTGATCAAAGGGGAGTTCAGGGCTATGGGACAGCCTGGTCCCCACAGCCAGGGGCTGCTGGTGGCTCCAGGACCCCCAGACCCATCTCGTCTTCCAGGAAGGCTGCTGAGGCTCTGACAACCACGTGGGTAAAATGTCTACTGCAGCACAATTTCCAAGAGTTTAAATCTGGATGTTTCATCTGTGCTTTATTTTTAGTTTAGTGAATGGGACTAAAACCAGATTACAAGTTTCTCCATTACCTGCACAAAAGCTTCCAACCTTGAAAAAATATTCACAGACCATCACTCACATGTGGGACATCATGTACAGACAGACAGACATTTACTATTAACAAGAAATGTTACCCTACAGAGTATCCATACATACAATGGAAAGGCAGTCAATACAAAAAAATACACAGGCTACAATGCCTGGGAAACTTAAAAATAATACAAAAATATTCTTCTTACAAGACAGCTCAGAAATAATATAAATGCACATATGACAGTCAGCAGTTAGACAGAAAGTCCTGGGGCAATTCCAGCACATGCTTTGCTACTTGTCTCACTTCCCAGAAGTGAGGACCTTGGCAATGGCAAATTATTGAAGGCAATTTCTATTTTAAGACATATTGAACAACAATGAGGATATGTATGCATGCAAACATTTGAAGGATTTTGTTATTTGGAACCTGAGTGAGTCACTCATCCTTTGAGAAAGAAAGTGCATCAGTACCACTACCCTCTTTGTGGATGAGCCCTTCAAAGGGCTCATTCAATTATCCTGACATACCAGCTGGTATACTTCGGTTGCTGCTACCCCTAGTTTGGAGATGGCAGTCCTGGAGCCAGGGACTGAAAGAAAACCCAGATGTATGAGCTTCCCATCCTTAAGCTCTGGAAAGATCATAATGCTTCTTGGAAGAGTCCAACAGCACTGGGTGTCTTTAGGAAGACGTTAGATGAATTCCATCAGGAAAATATCCCTACAGCTGGAGGAAATCACTGCCAACTCTGGGTTACCTTGGTAACTGGAGAGACTCAGCAGAAGCACTGGCCAGTGTTGCTTCCATTTGCACACAGGGCCTGTTCCCGTTTGGTCAAGTTAATGTATGTCACAATTGGAAAGGTAATCTTTTCCTTACTGAGCAGTCAGAGATAACGGAGAACAGCTACAGGGAAACCCTGGAGCAGAAGGCACCCACGGGTAAGGAAACCTTCACAGAATTCCAACTGTGCTCTGCCATGTGTTGTGACACAGAAATTACCCGAAGGTAAGGAATTTTGGAAGCTTCTTGCCACAGTGCTATCTATAACCAGCAAATTAGCTTTTGCACTGAAAGAAAAAGTCAATACTTCAGAAAATAAGCTTACCGCACCTTTACATGTTGCAAACTCCTGGCTTTATTTTGTTTACTACTTTTTTTGGGGAAAAAAATGTGTATATTTGTAAAGTTCATGTATACCCGAGCTAAAACTGAGCTCCTGGGAATACAAAATCTCTGATTATGTACATAGTTTATTATGTTAGGAACCTGCAAACAAAATGATTTGCATTTAAAAGAGAAGCGATGTTCCCAAGGGTATCCAAGCCTTCCCATTTAAATATATTATCACAATACCAATCTCATTCCTATTTCAAATCCTTCTTTTTTCATGGACGCCATTTTAATAAACATTAGTATATACTGCATTACACCTGCCAAACAGGTGCCAAGCCAGGACAAAGCAGAATCGAGGCTCAGCTGTGTGATCACAGAGCCAGGACACACGTACTATTTTCTAGCACCACACACTTCAGATTTAAATGTACTTCAAATTTAAATCTGTTGCACCTGTGCAATATGGTCAAGCTCCTCAGAAGTGAGAATGTCCCACACATCCCAGACACAGCAAAGCCCATGTGCATGCCCCTGCGTCCTGATTCTGACACATCCATCTGGAAAGTCCCAGCACGCAGAAATCCAGCCACAGTCCCTACCTGAACGTATTTGGGTTCAGAACAAAATGTTTATATCGGCAGTCCTTTCATTTCCTTGAAAAGGATGTGAGTATCATTTTCTGAGAACACAACTTTTAAGGTCCTGGACACATTCTCAGTCTACTCTGACAAATGCTAATGCAATACAAACAGGTTTTCAGCAGAGACCTGCCTTACTTTTCTTGGACTTTCCTGGTGGCTGGAAACACATGACAAGACTCTCAATGCATACACACATCAGGCATGCAGAAAAGAAGGAGTCAGCACTGTGGCTTCCTTGGCCAACTTTAAACACACTCAAAAAATCCACAAAATACCCCAAAGAGAATGTGGATCTCCAAAGAGTGAGTCCACGGCTCTTGAGCTCCTAGAGCTTTGGGGCAGGGAGGGCTGCAGTTAGGGCCCCTTGAGGCTTTTTGGTTCCTCCTGCCAAATGCCAAAACCTACATGTCCCCAAACTTCAACTTAGGAAGAATCAGCCAGCTTGGAATAATGAGGGGTTCCCAGTACTCTCAAGTGAGAAAAGCTTCAGAATGTTAGAAGATAGCCAGAAAGCAAAAATCCTTCACTTCCCACTCCTTGACTTGGCTCTCACTCCTGAGGATCACACTTGCATCCTACGTATCCCAAATGTATCCCATAGGGTACACATTTGAGTCAGAGAGCCTGTTCATTTCATTTCCATTTATGGCTTTTTTTTCTGAAATAATACCATATTTCTATTACTGTAAGGCAGAAAATGTAGAAACATCCAATTTCCACTTAGATTTTGGCAGACATACTTGGTAAATGCAGACTTTTGTCGCTAAGGAGAAGCCAGGCTCTGGCTAGCTTTGCCTCTCAAAATAAGACATCCATCTCCCAAAACTAAACATCTCTGGTACGGTGCAAATACGGTTGGACTTGAGATCTCAAGACGGGCAAGCAAGATTGATAAACAGGAAGCAGGCATGTGCATGAAGTTGGTATTTGACCGGTGAAATTGCTGGATCAAAATGAGGGTTTCAGCACACAACTGCAAAGATGGAAAGCAGGGCAGCTGTTCATTCATCACATCTCCTTGGGAGAACTGAGCATTCAAGCAACCTGTTTTAGAGGTCTCAGGCACATTTCACAACTTGTCAGATCACAAATACATATTAAACGCTGCTTTTGCAAATTTTGTTTACTTTCCAATTCCTTCAACCATTACTCAAGCAAATTAACACTAAGGTTTATTGGTTTTCTGTTTAGAAAAGTCTAATTTACACTTTAAACACTCAAGAACTCATAAATAATGAAACAGATAAAGCATTCTGCTGGGAACACCATGATCAGGCAATGGCCACTGAAGGTGTGAATTACACGACTTGAATGTTTTCAGTTTAATTTGGAGCCATCCGAGGGCCTGTTTGCCTACCATTCAGACAGGAGCAGCAGGTGCCTGTATCACCATACTCTGAAGTTGGATTATTAAAATTACAAAAGGCCCACCTAAACGTTGCTTATAGCTATTTGCATAATTCATTATTCATTATTTCCTAGGCATCTACTGTGCGCTGTAATAACCACATGCATCTGTTTTGTCCTTACTGAGAAGGGGAAAAAAAGCACAACTTACTGATGCTTACTCATCCTCTCTTACAGCAAAGAAGCACCTGGACAAAAACACAAACGACACTGCCAGTGAACCTGGATTTTCTTTATGCACCCCATGCAATAAGGAAAGCACAGCAACTAATGTATTTTCCGAACTCTTCAAACCTGACTGCTTAGCCTGGACTTGGCTTTAGTTGCAAACTGAGTGTGTGTGAAGAAGAGCAATGAATCACCATCCAGAAAGAAAAAAAAAAAGGAGCAATCCAATAACTATGTTCAGACCTATGCCAGGATTTGGACACAACTCTTGTTCATTTTTCAGTCCAACCGTATTCTATTGCTATGATACATCCCCAATTTCATGTGTCGTTTTGGAAGTGGCAATGAAGGAGAAGTTACCCCAACTGGCCAACGACAGAAAAGTCCGAAAGCAGAACAAAAAAAGGAGCCTCTATCTTTGAAATCTGTTTTTCTGCTGATATGAAAGAGTGTGCTTTCAGAGGAAAAGTAACTTTTTCTTTTTTTTTTCTTAAATGTTTAAGCTTTCTATGTAATACTGCCCAGCATTCCCTTCACAGGGATAGGAAACCATTATTTCCCTGAGAATTTATAGATAGATAAGAAAACCATTTCACAGAAGTCTACAAGAACATTTATAACCTATAGCTGTGCATAAACTTTGACGAGTTGAGTTCATGTCAAGTAATGAAAATTCCAAAAACAGTTTAAAAAACCCCACACCTATGGCTTTACAACAGAACACAGAATTCAGGCTGAATAGGTGATGAATTACAAGGGGCAGATAAATGCAAGTATTCATCTCATGTCTTTTTATTCTACTCTAGTCTCATTACAATCTAGAACACAAAATCTGGATGATCTATACCACTGGTACCAACTTACAGTTCTTTGCAGACGTAGCTACCAACTAACTATAAAAACCAGAAATACTTCCAGGCACATAGATTGGGAAAGCCAAAGTTGAACCTAATGAGGTTCACCAAGGCCAAATGCAAGGTACTGTGCTTGGATCTGTGCAATCCCAAATACGTGTACAGACTGGGAGAAGAACTCCTTGAAAGCAGCCCTGCGGAGAAGGACTTGGATGTCCTGCAGGACAAAAAGCTGGATGTGAGCCAGGCAGCATGTGATTGCTGCCCCAAAGGTCACTTCATTCTCAGCTGCATCAGTAGAAGACTGGTAGCTTGGTGAAGGAGATGATTGCCCCTCTCTACTTTGCCCTCATGAGGCCCCACGTGGAATGCTGAGCCCAGGCCTGTGGCTTCCTGCACAAGAAAGACGTGGAGCTGTTGAAGTGGGACAAGAGGAGGCCACGAAGATGATGGGAAGGCTTGGGTACTCCAAAGAAAGGCTGAGGAAGCCAGGCTAGTTCAGCCTGGAATGGAGGAGGCTCCAGAGAGACCTCACTGCAGCCTTCCAGTACTTGAAGGCAGCTTATAGTCAGCTGGCAGATAGTGACAGGACAGAGAATGGCTTTAAACCAAAAGAGAGCAGATTCAGGTTAGGTGGAACTTCTTTACCTAAAGAGCAGTGAGGCCCTGGCACAGATTTCCCAGTGAAGTTGTGGACACTCCATCCCTGCAGGTGCTCAAAGCCAGAAACCATTTCATGGCAGGGCGGTTGAAACTGAAAGATCTTTAAGATCTTTTCCAATTCTATTCATTCTGTGATTCTTTATCCTTGCTGGAAGCATTCTCTTGAGGATATTCAACTAAGTTAGACACTGTTTCGCTTGTTGACCTTACAGTCTTCAGTACAGACTTCCTTAATACCTTAAATTGCAACTCCTTAATGCTACTCATTCTAGAGTTCCATTCTATGAACAAGAGTTCCATTCTATAAACAATTTCAGGCAGCAGGCCATCAGGAAAAAAGCCAAAGCTATAGTTAAAGCTCCACTCTTCCCAGAGACAGGTAACTACTTTAGATTTCCCCAAAACCCAAGCAGAAGGTAACCAGCCAAAAAGTGTAATATGAGGTTTTTAACCTTTTCATCACTTACCTTGCAAATAACGATTGATTTTTCAGACAGATTTACTCTTTCCTTCCTAAGGGAAATCACACTTAAATAAAAGGCTGTCTGGAACAAATCTTTGCATAAAGAAAATATCATTGAGCGGACTGCAAGCAAACAATTGGAGGAGGCTGGTAAGAGAATTTACAGCATCTGATTTTGTACGCAAACTGAAGATCTCAAAGTATAAAAGCCAAGTCAGAATATATTAATAGACGAGATTAGCTAAGTTTCTGCTGTTCAACTGAATGCTCTATGGAAATGGAAACTTCAGGCATTTGCTTTATCAAGCTGTTGCAGCAAAATCCAAGAGCACCAGAAGAGACTTTGGTGTGTAATGATGTAAAAATCACTGAAACAATAAAACGTACCCATGACTCTATGTGCACAATTTGTTCCATCTGGCTCAAGCTGCAGCCAAACATCGTACCATAACATTTCATAACTTTAACCAGCTGAGCTTACTTCTTAATAAAACAAGGATTTTGTCTTGAGACAGTTATTTTTAATGACAAAAAACAGCTGAAGGTGAATCTCTTTGCATCTTTAAAGAATCCTGCATGTTGTTATAGTTTCATCTTATCTCTTTAGAGCAGGATTTTGAAATGAAACAAAGTGTAGACCCACATCAGGGACACCCCTTTCACCTTATGAAAATCTGCTCAAATGCAAGCTACTGGATAAAGCACACTTCACACATTCGAAACACAAGCAGGAATTCAACAACTCTATTATTAAAAAACTTCATCTCAGCCTACCAGTACCCTGCTCACAGCCAGCCCCAACATGGAGGCATGTCACCCACTTCCCACATCACCTGCTCAAGGTTGCAGCTAGAAACCTCCAGGGTGAAATCTGGGATTAGGGAAATCATCCTGAGTACAGAACCTCTCAAGGGACTACAAACAGACAGAAATAGGACATGCAGGGCAACAAAAAGGATGTTTGAACCAGTTAGCGCACAAAATCCTTCTAGGGGAAAGAAAAGAGCAGGATTCCCACAGCTCACTGTTTCTCTGGTGCCAGGATGTGCCTGTGAAGCTCAGCAGCAAAATACTCATCACTGTGCTACTGCTGGCCCACATTCAGGATGCATCAGTTCTGCAATTGCTGACTTACACAGCAGATCTATATGTTCCACGCGGATGATAGGCAATTATGCTGTGCAAACTCTGCTTCATTGATCTGCAGAAAAAGAGGCTCAGGGGAGACCTTACATAGCTCTCTCCAGTCCATGAAAAGAGATTGTAGCAAGATGGGGTTGGCCTCTTCTCCCACTTAACGACAGGACTAGAAGGAATGGCCTCAGGTTGCAGCAGGGGAGGTTCAGGTTTCATGGCAAGAAATAATCTCTTCTCCAAGAGTGGCCAGGCACTGGAATGGGCTGCGCAGGGAGGTGGTGGAGTCACCATCCCTGGAGGTGTTCAAGAAACGTGCAGATTTTGTACTAAGGGACATGGGTTAATGGGGAAATATTGGTGGGAGGTGGATGGTTGGACTGGATGATCTTGGAGGTCTTTTCCAACCTTGGTGATTCTATGATTCATGATGCGACTTCTGGTAATACCCTCTATGAAGAAAACACACCTGATAAAATCTTTTTATTTTGAATGCTCTAAAGGTTCAGCTAAGAAGTCAGCCAAAGCAATCAACTTTACTCAACGCACCTTTGACAGCTGTTTTGACAAGCAATGCTCAAGGTCATGGTGTTATTTAATTTTTTGGTGGCAGCTTATGCATATGATGGTATTTAAAAACAGATTTGATAGCACTGACTTCTTTTAGAATGTATAAATGCACAAAACAATTCAGACTTCCTCATCAAAACTTTCAGTCCCTCATTTTGATTTTAATTTCTGCTAGGCAGTAGGTTACATAGTAGGTTACATAGGTAGTAAGCACTTGGGGCATGGGACTAATGGGGATTTTAGCTGCTCTTTGGCAATACTTCACAACAGAAGGGAAGTTACAGAAGTTTGAATTGTAGAACTGTATTTTACTCTGCATTTCTTCCAGTAAGACTTGCAATGGAGGATACCTTGAGCAGCTCCGATAGAGTTCAAATTATTTCTGCATTATTTTCACTTATTCAATGGCAAACTTACAAGGAAAAATCATCACCTGAATACATGCAACTCCCAGAAGTGTAAAAACACATTTTATGCTTCTTAAAAAAACAAACAAACAAAAAAAAAAACCAGCAACAAGAAACAAAGTCTGCCCAAAGTCAGTTGAGGTGCACTACCTTACTCACTGCAAGGCAATTTGCAGGAAAGGCCAACTTCTTTAAACCATTTTATTTGACAGCTTGCCATCTTGCATACATATCCTAATCCTGTGTAGGGTCAGTGTGACTTGGCTAGACGCTGCTCTGATTGTTTTTTTTAATTGGCATCTCAGGGGAGTTGGACAGCTGTTTGCACCCTAAAATCCCAAATACCCATCTTTTTCAGATTCACGTGTGCTGTCCAACCCAGGATTACATGTGCACTATATATGTATGGTAACTGCCACACTTAGCCACGCAGATATGGGCCAGCTTTCATTGCAAAACCCTTAAGTGTGCACAACTGACTTTTCTGATCTTGCTCTTTTGATGCATCTTTGAAACAATCTTACTGTAACATCTAACTTCCCTTATCCAAAGAAATAACTGCAGCTCTTTAGTCCCCTCGCTTCACTCAGGTAATACAAGGCTCTGCAGAGCTAGTGGGCCACCTCTTCCAGAGTCTGTCAGCCCTATGCTCTCCCTAGGGGCTAATGGTCATGAGAAATCCTTAATTAAAAACATCATTAACAGATTAGCCACCATTTTGTGGATATATTTAAAGAATTTCTGCTTACACAGATACTGAAATTTTAAGTTTGTTTGTTTGTTTTTAATATTAAGCAAACACACAGCTCAGAAAGATAGTCAAGTTGGCAGGAAACATATAGCTCAGAAGGACAGGTTAGCAGTTTTGGATTATCTACTTAGACCTCTACACAAGTGATTTAAACATCTTCTGGTCTCATCCCCACGTGATTCTGTATCATTTGTGTCATACATGGTTGAACTCAGTGATTTTAGAGGTCTTCTCCAACCTTAATGATTCTATGAGTGAGCATGCTGGTCATGGGTTGATGGTTGCACTTGGTGGTCTTAGAGCTCTTTTCTAACCTTAATGATTTTATGATCATACAATTATGTATCTGCCAAATTAAGAAGAAAGCATATTAACAAATCTTCCTTGAAGTAAAGACTTTCCATTATGCCTTGACAGATGTACTGGAGAAATATGTGTACTTAAATGCCAAGATCCCTCCTTTTGGTGGAGAGTACATGGACGCACCAAACAAAGGCTCTACTCCAACATTAACATGGGAAAATATACATTTAATATGACTTTGCAGAAGGCCTACATAAAAAGAGACAACAGGTATAGATTTAATGCTTTTTGAAGGGAAAAAATCAAAGGCAAAAGAAAGCATCCATACAAGCTACCACACTTGCAAAACACTGACCCTATTTGGCAACTGCAAAGGATGTGATTGTTGTTCTGCATCCAATTTAATTATGATCCCATGCTGTCAGATGTTTGCTGAAGAGTCCTGCCCATCATCACAGGGATAAAAGTTGGTTTTGGCACCCTTTAAAATCTATTAGCACTTTATGCACAGGAAAATCTGACTTTCAGTGGGATCTTCTTTATGTTCTTATTTCTATCATGTCCTCATGATATTCATTCTGAACCATGAAACAAAAGCATTTACACTTTAGGACTTAAATAAAAAAATATTTAAAAAAGGAACAAGCCAAAACATAGAGTTTCCTTTGATAAAGGTCTCAGAAGACTAATGATATTTTCTGTTGCTTTCTCAAACACAGCATGCTTTTATCTACACCAAGCAATTCCAGCAACAACACACGGTAGGAGCAAATTATTTCAGCAGCTGAATGTTTCTTTCAGTGGTATTTCTTGGTTTGTGTCTTCTGAACACTAGCTGCAATCTTTTTTTTTTCTTTTTTTTTTTTTGACAGAAATACTGAACAACAGCAGTATGTGAGCAGAGTTCAAAGCTAATTGAAAACAGGAACAGAGCTAACAATGTTAAATCAAAACCCCTGTCAAGTTTAACAACAGATCATTTCCATCTCCTTTATTTTGACGTACAAGCTCTTTGTTTGCATAGAAAAAGAGAAACAAAAATAGATGTCTACTTGCTTTGTAAACGGCTGGTATCCAATAAAGGTTGAAAATAAGGATCTCACATTTTCATGGAGTGACAGCACTGCTATTCTGCTAAGCAAATCACCGCAGGGCAGACCCGAAACAGGGGGAGGAGAGGCAATAAGCCCTCACCCACTATGTAAGCTTTGCATCTTCTTCCTGTATGAACCAGTGCCACAGCACACACTGGAGCACTGAGACCAATGCTGAGTGCTGGCCCATGGCTATTAGGGTCTCCAGGATGCTTTTGACCATAGTCAGACAGCTCTTGCCTAAACAACAGCTGGACACAGCTGAGGAGCTGCCACTGCCCAGGTCAGGGTGCGTTCGAGGCTGGGAGGCCAAGAAATGTGACAATGCAGACATGGTCCAACCATGCCAGATGGCTTCGGGGCTGCAGGGAATGTCCTTGCAGCACTCATTTACCAGTACAGATGAGAGCACACAGGCTCAGAACTAGTATCACTTCAAATGTAAGCAACTAATTAAATTTTGGCTTCATCACTCATGTTGCTTCCAGGTCCCATCGCTCACTCGCTGATGACCCAAATGCAAACCTGGCAACTTTGTGCACTGGAAGCTTCATTTCTTCTCCCTACTTTCTCCAGCTTTCAAAGGCAAGGCTTGAAGCAACATGAGAGAAAAGCTGAAGATATTTAAATAAAAGCTCAAGCTTCACATTATTCTCAGATCCAGATCCAACCATAATTGCATTAGTATGTATAAACCAAACACAAGAGAAAGACAGAAATGAGAGGACACTTCTGTCCCACACAACTCCTATAAGCAGCCCTTGTACAGCCCAAATATACCCAGCAATCTACTAATTAATGTAGAAATTACTATGTATTGTGAGAGGGAAGCTGCTCTGCCTGAGCAACTGCAAACATCACCACAGAACCAAACCACCACGTGCCTATGTTCTCTAAACAAAACGGCATTCCAGCATCAAGTTTTCTAGTCAAATCCGCTCCTAACCACTGCTGTTTTATACCTGACAACACCAAGAATGCCTTTTCTGGCATTTGGAGTTCCTAGCTCAGTACGTTTTTACAGCAATAATTTATTTTGTCTCTTGAAGTATACCTCTGTTCATCTACACAAGAGGAACATCAGAATTTATGAAGTAACCAACTTGCTAAAGCAAAGCACATCTCCAAGAACACATTTCTACTGTATTCTCATATGCAGTAACACAAGTTACGAAATTCAATAAGTGGTTTTAAAGAGAAAATTAGCTAAGTAGTCACAAACTCACGTGGGATACTTTGGTTACCTCAAATATCAAACTTGCTGATTTTTCACAGGAAGCAATCATGAAGCATTCAAAGGCTATTTAATATAAATGAAAATTACCTAAAAACAGGAGATGTGGTCCATAGACCTGAAATGAGATGCTCACTGAAATGCAGAAATCATCTAAAGAAGATCTACAAACGGTTGTGGATAAACCATTCTACCTGCCCTCTCAAAGTATTAAATCAAGACCCTGTTGTCCTTAGACACTTTACTAAGAGAAGAGAACCAGAGATGCCATTTTAGTTCTGTATGTGACACTGGTTAGCCTCGAACTGCAGAACAGACCGTAGCTATCATGCCTGCAAGCTAAGAAAAACTGAGAAGTGGGAAATAATTCAGTAAAAGCTGGAAAAACCAACTTTGTACTGCATAAGTAATATTGAACAAGAAACGCTGAAAGACCTGTACAGGTCCCAGTCAGCTGGACTGTACAAAAGAGGAACAAGAACTTATTTGATCCCTGTATAGGAGAGCTGCCAAGGAAGAGTGCCAACCAGGCGAGGTAGAGCTACTGGGGGAAAGGATAATGACAACCGTGTCCAAATGCTAACACAGAAAATTAGGGAACTGAAAAAGATGGTGAAACTAAACACTGAAATTACGCAACAAGGTTAATTAAACACAAGCATAATGTAAGTAATGTAAGTAAATGTAGTGTACTTAAATGTAAATGTGATATAATAACAGTCACCATTCTTTAAAGCACATTATTTTTTCAGATGACATGCTTATTACTGTATTATAATATCACCTCTGCAATACAGAGGTGGCTGACTTTAACTGTGACCCTGAAAGCCATGACTTCAAAAGGGAAACATATACAGCTTATTACCTAACCTTGTAGCAGTGTTAACCAAGATCTTCTTCACTGGGTCACTTAAACTACCTCTGATCATCACGGAAGTTGAGAAAAGTCACATTGTACCAGGAAACTTCTGTACTAACATGCAGAAGAACTTTTTTATGGTAATGGTGACAGAGAACTGGAACAGGCTGCCGAGAGAGGTGGTGGAATCTCCTTCTGTGGAGATACTCAAGACCTGTATGGACCCCCTAGCTGTGCGACCTGCTGCTTTAGCAGGGGGTTGGACTCGATGACCTCTTGAGATCCCTTCTGATTCTGTGTATGGTGGCAGGGATCCGGGCTCGCCTCTTGCTGAAAGTGACACTGTGCTGGAGCACTGCATTCATGGCATTTACTACAGGAACAGTATCATAAATCTGTAACCCGTTCTCTCCATAAACTATACTGCTGCACAGCATATTAAACTCTCTAATAGACTGTACTACTTCCCCTCTTACCTCCCCAGTACATAAAATAACAAACAACTACGAATGCAAATAACCTGTAAAATGAAACGACAATATTTTTACTAAGAGGGAAAGTCTACACTCGGGCATAAATTATTTTCTCACATGACGTCCCCTAACTGCCTTAATTTCTTATATCTTGGGCCATTGTTATCGGGCCAACTAAACACTGCCAGCTGCTTCTGAGCACTGACTGATCAGTGCCAGTTTACACTTGAATGCACTGGTACCAAAGATGGTGTTTTCTTTTCTCGTCTGCACGAGACCATCCTTGAAAAGGTGAGAGCACCCAAAGAAACACCACTCTCAGCTGGGAAGCACAGAACAGCCGAAAGGAAAGGCAAATAATGATGGAAGTAATTCTGCATGGTCACTCCAGCATTTTCCTCCCCACCCTGCCCTCCTATGATGAAGATTAAGGCCATTTCCAGTATACTCTTACAGTGAAATAGGCTTAGAAGCTAACTGGTATTTTGCTAAGGTGAATATAAGTGTAGGAGATCTAATTGTTTTGTGGCCCTAGGATCTGATACCTGAGGGAGCAAGCAATGTTGTACTCAGTATGAAGGTCAATTTGCTCCAACCTTTCCTGGAAAGCTTCTAAGCCCACTATATTTTGAAATCTATATTTAACCCCAAAACTATTTCTACTCAATAGTCCAAAAACATTAAGCTAGGCAACACCCCAGTAGCGCTTCTGTTCACACCAGGTCTCTGCTTTGCTGACTGCTGCTCTACAGTCTGTGTGCAACACACGCCATTTTCTGAGGCAAAGAGCAGTTACACCTCTTCTAGCTCTCTGATGAAGGCACGAGGTTTACCTGGTTGTATCACTCATGCCTTTGCAGCTGTTCACCCTAATGCCAATCCTTACCATTTCCTTCCTTACCTTCCCTAGCTTAGACACGATACAGCTCTCTTGCCTCTATTCTGTCTTCCTCAGCATCCCTTGGTTATGGCTAAAGTCAGTGGGATTTGAGCAGGGTTAAGAACCAAGGAAAGCTGAGCAAAAGACAAGCAAGAAGGTTCTTACAGGGTGCAGGACTGACCAGGCAAAAGCACACATCCCTTGCTTTCCTGGACACTTCAAAGGCTCACAGCCCAGCTGTCAGCCCTACTGCACCTCCCCTTCTCACATCAGTGGCTATTTCAGATTCGTTACAGCATTCACAACCCTTGGCTATTCACCTCTGTATTTTATTTCTTTTTCCCACGTAAATTTAATGCTGCAAACTGTTCTAACAGAAGTTCATATAAAACCAAACCATAACAATCAAAACTGAACATCTAAATGCCCCAAACCATTTGGTCGTGTGCCTGTAACAACTCTTTAATGACAACACTGCCCATTCAGCTCATAACTGAACTGAGTAGTTTTGCTGCAACTAAAAATGTGTTTCAGTTTAAACATGCACAAGCCCTGTTGCTTCTGCCAGATGCCTGTCCTACTCCGAATGGGGCTAGAAACAAATTATATTCCACACATTATATACCAACATCTCAGTTCATTTTTGTAGTAACAGAAAGCAGCCATGCATCCAGCTTGGAGGGAAAGGTATAAAGACATCATCTAGAACAGTACAATCAACTCATTTTCAGAAAAGAGCAACAGGGTGATATAAAAGGAAGAAAAAAAATGAGTTCTCGGAACAGAATACACTAGATGCAATACAAAAAAATATCTTGACAACTTAGTAGAACTCAATATGTGCCATGCAAAGCTATTCACCTATTGCACAGCGGAAGAATTGGGCAGAAAATTGATCCAACAATCAGAAGTCTGGCAGGAAAACTTTACGAAGCAGAGAGCTTTGCTCAAGCTGGAACTGACCTGTAAAGTGTATCAGGAAAAAGATGACAAATCTTCATTTGTATAAATCAGTTTACATGACCTGGTTTGACTTAATGGCAGACAGACAGTAACAGTATAGTTTACTGATGACCACTGCATTGCTATGTAGGTCTGTTAGAGTGAACTGGAGGAAGGAGAATGCCTCAACATACACTAACTTGCAGGAAGAATCACAGAAAACAATGTTTATCTCATGGGCAAAAAATGGGCCATGAAAATTGCACAAATAAAAACTTAGGCTGAAGAAGACCCGGTCAAATGACTGCAGATCATTTCTTAGTAAGGCTGCAAAGAAACGTACAGCAGAAGAACGAAGGAGATGGAGTGGCCAACACAGCTCCTGGAGAAATCCCACAAGACTTGTGGCTAGATGGTCTCTCTATAGTGGCAATTAGGTTTTTCTTATATTAGGAATACTTGAAAAGATAATAAATCTTATCGAGGATTTTTTCATCTGTCTACCCAGATCCAATGGATCAGCTGCCACTGTCCAGAACTGTACAGAATAAACAAAATGCAATTTCCAGTTTGCATGGAAAACAGTGAGAATTTTAAACAGAGGTGCACAACAGCTTGATTCCAATTTGAACACCGATGACACACAAATCAACCAAAAGCCATTACACTGAGTCATTCTTCAAGCCAAGAAATGGCTCAATTCAAACTCTGAGTTACCGTTGCCTGGCAACTGCTTAAGGGTCATTTGCAGAACGAAGATAAATACCCAGAAGAGAAATGAAAATATCTTTAGACACCAGAAGACTCAGAATTGCATAGCATGGCTAGGCATCAGATGACGGTATGACTGTCACTTGGGCTGTGTCTGCTGCAATGATGCTACGAAATGACATCCAAGTGAGATTTGTCAGCTTTTAAATACATATGTATTTATGTATATATGCAATCATGTATATTTAAAAGCTGATAAATGCCACTTGGATGTCATTTTGTAGCATCACATTTATATATATATACATATATATATATATATAATTATTATTATTTTGACCAAATGAAGTATAAAGGATATTGGAAATAATTTAATTGGAGATGACTGTTTGGGGAAATGACAGGACTGAAAGTCTAAACAAGTGCAAGATAAGCATGTCATAGCTGTCATTGGTACAGAAAGAACTTCCCTGCTGACAAACCATAATTCTTCACCTGCTGAAAGATGCTGCTTGAGCAAGCTGCAGTAACTCAAGTCAGAGCTGCAGATAAATCTGCCTTCTGTTTCACAAGAAAAGTGATTGGGAATTACAAACAATATGTTGAATACCACAGCATCAAAACTATGTTTGAGCAGACCCTACTTAACCTCTACAGGAAGTTTTGTTCAAAACTTCTGAGTAGTTATTCTCAAATCAACATAAGAAAAGTGTTGGGTAGCCTCAAGCACTAACTGTCCCATGCAGGTTTCTGATGAGCTGCATCAGTGCTTCATAATCATTAGCTACAGCTGGGAACTATTTTTTCCTTAGATCAAAGGAGGGGCAGATTTCAGATCTCTCATCTGGTGGTTTTACTACCCACAAAGGAGTTTATCCAGTCACTGCTGTATCAGAGGTGCCACTCATGAGCACGAGCAGTGTTAGTGCTCAGTAACTTATCTACACAGAATTACAACTGTAATAGCATTCTTTTTCCCCTTTTGTTTTCATTTCAAGTTTGGTGGCAGCCAAACCAAATCCATCAGATGGCCAAAACCAACCATGCCCTCCAGTTCTTCCAAAAAACACATCCATGGCAAGGAGGGAGCCAGAAACTCACGTTTAAACCTCAAATTGAGAACATTTCATCCTGGATGTTGAAAGTCTGCTTTGGTTTGTGGTTTCTTTTTAATTTCCTATGTACAATGGCCAAACAAACAAACAAAAAAACAAAAACACAAGAAAACAGTAGTTAGTTCCAGATTTAGCCTTATTTCCAGTAGAGAAGTTGGAGGAATTTTTTCAATAATGTAAAAGATTGATTATTTATTTCTTTGGACAAAGCACTGTCAGATTCTACCCACGCACATCAAAAAATATTATTTGCAGGAAAACAATCTAATTCTCCCTGTCACTCTTAATCTCTCTCTGTCTATGAGAGGGCTTGCAAACAGATCTTTGCAACTGCCTGTCACAGGCTCCCAAGGGAAACTTTTCTCCCTTCCACCTGCTTTACACTGCTCTAGGTCTTTTGCTTACATACAGTCATTTCCAGCAGGAATAACTTGCCCTGCCTATTTTGAAACGTTCTGTCTCATTTGCTGCAGTGTTAAGTGGCCTGTTTACTTGAAGCTGCCAAATCATACAGATCCTGTCAAAGGTTAAAGAGTTTCCTATATCAGCAGTCGCTGCAGTAGTCACCAAAATGCTCCACAATAAATTGGAGAGGATATGGCTCCATTCTCAGCTGCAGGGAATGTGGAAAGAAAATGTGATCACAGGGAGCAGCTTTTTCAGTGATTTCTTGGTCCAACTTAAAGCAAGTAATTCCACCAGCAATTCAGCAAGCGAAGTCTGCTTTCTCTGCAGATGGTTTTCTTCTGACTCATTTTAACAACAACAACAAAAAATATATAGAAAACCTGCAAAGAAGTGCGTGTAGCTCTTTTCCCATGAATCCCTTTGTCAGCAGCAGCTTGGCATACAGATGTGGTTATGTGTACTTGTATCATATTGGATGAAACAGTCTTATGATGACAATGACCTGAATGCAACTGAAACACACCACAGCTTTCCAAGTCCTTATTACGACCCATGGCAGCCACACTGTGAAGTGTGTGGATGCACAAAAGCATCAGCCAGCAGCTTTTCTGTGCTGTTTGTGACTTTTTACACTAAGGAGAAGCAATACATTTTTTTACTCACTTGCACCTTCCTTTTCACCCTGCCAGACCCCCCCCCCCCCAACCCTGCTCCTTCCACAACTTTCACAAACATCCATGTACAATCTTGCTCAATTACAGGTCTGACTGCTCTTTTGAATGCATCTTTTAGTAGAAGAGCAGTTCAGAGAGAATAACTTAGTTGATGTTGTCTTTTAACTATTTCCTCAAAGCATATGATTCTTCTGATTTGACAGTGTTTTGCAGATGAATTTCTTTCTCTCCTTGCTCCAAGTAAAATTCCCCTGTCTTATGAGACAGGACAAGAGGTATTGTACATATCTATGTCTGTATCTATTTTTTCCCGTCACTGCCCATTCTTCTCAAAGAGAAGTTATGAAAACAGTAACATGCTCAAATACTCACGTAGAAGCAAAGAGGGATGACAAAGCTTTCAAATTCAGAATGCCTCTTAGAGACAGTGGCCTTTTGTGTGGACCATCACTTTGCACAGGCCACTGACGGTCATCCAGAGCCCATGGGGGTGGAGGTGAGCACAGAGTCACGGCCAGCCAGTGTTAGTGCCTCTCCTCACAAGTACTAACCCACTTTTAAAGCTGTGCCAACCGATGAATAAGTTTCTGCTTAAGGAGCCAACGTAACAAAATAGGAGGCACTACTTCTGGAGCAGCCCTCGTATTAACCGTAAATTGAAATTCACACACTGTGAAGTTAAACTATACTGTTTGTAGTTACCTAGTTTATACATTCAGCGAGCAACTAACAGCCAATTGCTCGTTGTCTATTCACAGCTTAAAATTAAGTGCCCAGCTGTGTCCATTAACCACATTTTCCATTAACATAGAGGGTGGTTGTTCGTATTCAACAAACAGTTTATTTTCATCATAAGGGGAAGGGATAAAGGAAGCGTGCCAGAGGCACGAATCTCCCCAGTGTAAGGAAGTGCCTCGCAGGTGGTTCTGGGGCACAAAAAGTGCAGGGGAAGCCTTTGGCCAATTATGTTGGATTTACACATTTATCTCGGAATAACCCTGAGTCCTGGCTACAGCAGCCCCGATTATGTGGGTTCATAATGTTACTGCCTGAAGCTTTGGGACGTACCCATTCACTTCCAGCATAAGATTATCAAGCAGGCTTTGACACAGTAAAACCCACCTACCTACTTCTTTATTTCAGCATGTTTTTTTATCCTCTGTGAGTTGGCATTTAAGCTCCCTCTTGCAAATACAAGAAAAGTCATTCCATAACTGTTAAGCCCATGACATTTTTTTTGTTCCAGCGGTGTAGCATCCACCCCTTTTTCCTTTCTGCAATTCTTCCTTCTCACCTCCTTCAGAGAATGTGCGGAGGTTTTGGTTGGACGATGCAATAGATAGAAGTAGTTAGATAGGCAGCATCTACTTATTCCAGAGCTTCCCCTGTATCCAGAAAAGTCCTGACGCTGGCTCAGTGTCCCACATACATACCAGCTTAGAAGACTTCTCAGCATAGTCAAGTTATGGCCAGGTCAATCATACATGTCCCACTGGCTTTCCTGCAACACTAGTTAGTAGGGAAGCTGAGGAAAATACCTGATCCACTCACTAGGTGCAAGTGAAAATTTCTGTTTTACTTTTAAGGTTCCTTCAATCAGGTGCTCAGGAAAACCCAGAGCCAGCAGCCATAGCTGGGTGTACAGATTGAACCGATCCCCAAAGGAGCCTAGGTAGATCTTCTTCAATAACCAATTCCTTTCTTGTGCTCACTTCTTTTTTCAGCTGTTTCTGGTACTGGTTGTCCCAGTTTCATGAGCCACAACAATAAAATTCTGCTTGCTTAATCACACAACCTGTCAGAAAAACTGTTTTTCCTGCTGTTTCTTACCCTATAGATCTACATTACTGTTGAATTCTATGACAACACCATAGGTGAGTGAATTCAAGCCACTAATACAATGCAGCATGCTGACAGTTGCCAAGCCTTGCTCAGGAGGCCAATGGGATGACTTCCTAGTCTCATGCTTTTACCATTCAGGAATGGAGCTATCATCTACAGAGACACTACTTCATCTGTAGTTTAATTTACCTTTCATAAATCTGTGTGTTCTTCAGGGCTCCAACATACCTTGTTACTCCTGCCGTTTGCTCTTGGCTGCTGGAAGCCCACCAATTCTCTACTTCCCAGCAGGTTTCTGATGCATATGCTGCAACAGTAACCTCAAGTATTCAAAGCCCACAGACTTCAGTGAGCCATGGTAGTTTTTAAGATTTCAAACATTAATACAAAAATTTGCCTATTTAGTCTTGGTCTGGTTGGTTTAATCAGAATGAAATCATACTTCCTAAGTCACTTCTTCATTATTTCCTACCTGAAGTTAATCACATTCTTCCCCGTCCCTGTCTAAGGAAGTAGGCTTTCAGTGATTTCCACCACAGAAGATGAATTCCCTCAAACTGCCTGTTTGTCAAAACCATTTATTCCTCAAATTTCTCATGGGTTTCCACCTTCAGACAGCATTTTAGCTTAAATTAAATCTGACTTAAAAGACAACAGTTCAAAGGAGCCATGAATAGCCATGAAATTCTGGAGGCATTGCTAAGCACATTATCTGCCTCCTGGATATCTACCTTGTCTTAATAAGAAAATAACAAAAACGTGAGTTTATCCACCTGTATCCCCTGCATCAGCCCAAAGCACCTAAGATGTGTAGAGAACAGCCTGCTCAATTTCATCACTTCCTTCACTATCTTTTTCCAGTACGCGGGTAATGGCAATGAGATGGAGAGCCTGGAAGCCACTCATGTGATGTGATGCTGGGTGCCTCATCTCCTCTTATCATGATTCCACTTGGATTAGGCAACTCAGACAGGGTGCCAAAAGGAATATTACACACAGCTTTCCCATCCATTTTGGATTCTGTTATCTTTTACAAGTCTGATCAGTGAATACACTTGGGAAATGTGAGTCTTCCAATCACAGCCTCCTTGCTGATTTTTTGAGAGTTCACATTGCAGGCAGTTTGGCAGATCACACACACAACAGCTCGTTCTGGCATGCTGTGCGCCCAACGGTAACAGCAGAATCTTTATTTGATGGAAGCACATTCGCCAGACAAACCCTGGAGAATGTTTAAGTATCACTACAGGAAACAGTTTCAGCCTTCTCTTTCAACGTTCCCGTGCTCCTAACAGGAAACAGATCCAGTTGAGATGCAATCAATTTCAACTGAATGTTATCTGAGCAGCCATAAATATTCCTCACAAAATAAGTTAGTAAATTTGATTCACATAGATTCATATGAAGAAGTTGAATTACCAGCAGCTGCAAAATCAACCATGTCCTTCCAAGCATCAGGTACTATAAGGCCTTTTGGTCTTCAAGAAGAAAGAAATCACTGATAAGGAGGAGTTTTCAAATGGGATAAAGAGATCCAGCTGGCAGAGCAGCACATTAAGTGCTGGTATAAATGTTTGCTATAATTCTGTACTCATGACCTGTTCCCTTTGAGTTTTGAAACACAGCTCTTGATCAAGTTCAAGTATGTCCTAGTCTTTGTTTATGCCTTTGTTCTACATTTCACTCCAAGTTCTCTGTCTGGTTGCTTTACGGAATCTGAACCCTTCTGCTACTTAATATTTCTGTGCATTAGAAAGCACTAGAAAGAGAAGTAGGAAACATTTACATGTTAAGCATGTAGCTTAACACAGAGTTATGGAAAACACCGAGTAACCAACTTCATGATATTTTTAACAAAATTACAGGGCTGGCTGACAAAAGGAGTGCAATTTACCTTGATTACACTACCCATGGCCTGGTATCACATATGTTGACTACCAAACTAGGAAAACAAACAAGACAGAAGCTATGGAACGAAATGGATGAAGACCTAACTAACCCCAGTTGTTGAGTTAGCCACATGTAAACACCCTGTCCAGGTCTGGAAACTTTCTGGCCCACAGCAGGAATGGTCAGGCCATCACCAACCTGTCAGCTGCAAGGTCCTTTGAGCACCCTTTCCTTTTGAGGTACAAGCAGTTGCAAGCTTGAATTATGCTTAGGGCCAATACTGCTTAGGCTCATCCTATGGCCATTTTTCCTTTTCAAGCATTTACCAGCAGCTGTTCCTAGAGACAGGATACGGTCTGCAAAGGCTGCTGCAGCCCAGAGCCGAACCAGAGGGGTACCAGCAATGACAGCAGGATTCTGGCTTCTGTTGCAGTTGGCATCAGCACATCCAACCAGAACACTGGATTCCTAGTCCTGCAGTTCGAAACTACTATGTTGAAATTAATGCATATTATTTAAGAGGAATGAGAGAAAAGAACAGACAATTGACCAAAGCATAGAATACTTGATACCATGGCAAGTGCTTTAAAACTCCATCTCCTTGAGCAGCAACTGAGGAATGATCAGATCTGCACTGCCTTCAAGCACCAGGGCAAAGATTGCTTTCCCTGCACACAGCGACAGCTCAGCAAGACCAACAGTAAGGTTGATATTTTGACTTGAGCTGGAAGAGCATCCACTCTCCTTAGCTAATATCCTTATGTCTTTGATGGGATGAAGCAGGAAAGGGAGAGAGGCTTATCTTGACTCGTGATTTTTTCTCCCTTCCTCTCCATTTCTGTAGGTTTAACCTAATGGACAGCAATCACTTACAAAAATTGGACTGACACGAAATGAATAAAATTCACAAAGCACTTCCAGGGCTGTCACGTTACTCAGACAGCTGAGGTGCTCATTAGAGCTAACACAAACAGCACAAGCACTTCAGGGCTTGGCCCAGCTGCTGCATGAAGAGCACTGCTAAAGTCAGCATCCAATTGGAAGCAACCAGTTGCTTTCAATGCATGCTACTGCTGACCTACCCAGCCTATATCAGGGCAGATGAAACATCACACGGGAGGAAGACAAAAACAGCGACAGCAGCTAAAATTCAGGCATGGGATAACTGACCTCTGGCAGCACGGCTGTATGCGTTGCTGGCTACTAGGGGCTGAACAGGGCTTTTGGAAACCACTGGCAGGCCACACAAGTCACATGCTGTTCTGCCTTTCCTCGGACAAAGAGACCATTATTCCATAGGCACACCAAAGACCTTCGCTTACCCAGACTAACTGGATCAGTAGTATTTTAATAAGAAATTGAATAAGAAAGTCAAATATAAGAGTGAAGTGCTTTAATTACATCAATGCCAGTTTCATTTATATAACTGCAAGTTATAAAGGGCAACAACTAGTTATGAAGAATGGTGATTTTGCTAACTACAGTGTGCTATAGAATCCTCTTCTGATTAGCCACCAATTAATAAGGATTCTTACAACTCAGCAGAATTCCTCAACAATAAATTCTCTTTAACGTCTTAATTTTTGATAGATTTACGTCTTCCAAGCAAGCAAATAATACTATCCCAGTGTTGGTTTACCCTAAGAGGCTTGCACCATACTGTTTGTTATTCTTTTCTCCTAATAGTACAGAAGAAAAGATTCTCATTCTTCATTAACATTTCTTTTCTGTTCCATCAGCTCAGAAATGTAACAGCATATAGAGAGATTTTTTTTTTCCCCTGCTGCTGTTTAGTTGAATAACACTTAATTTTCAGGCTGACAAGCTGCGACCTTAAATAGCTATTTCCTCATGACAAAAACTGACAGGAACAGCTCTTTGAAGGTAGGAGAAGAGTAATTTGTTTCTTCAGATATGCTGGCAGTATGGATAGCCAGAGTAATTGTCCTCCTGTGATGCTAGGCATGACTTGAGTAGACGTGCAACAAAACGCAGCCCTGTTCCTGGTGCACTGCATTAGTCCAGATCCCAAAGTCATCCTAGCTAAATGTTTCAGTTTCCCAACAATGGCTTAATTTTTAAAAACCCTTTGAAAATATGTTTTTACTATTATGGACCGTCTCTTGATGCTTGCATGAGATCCATACCCATCTGAATGGGATTTCCATCCTGTTGGAGGGCACGTATGGCCCATCACAGTTCAACACAACAAAGGGAACTGGCTGACAAATTTTTCCACTAGCAATTCCATCTAGCTGAATTTCAGAATATACATCAGAAATAACTACATGCATCTGTGTTCAATTCATAGTATGTACTTACTCTTTCTACAAGCAGTTCCACCTTTGCATTCTCACAACAGACTTCAGCATTCTTTTCCCAATGCATGAGAAAACGTAAGCTGATTTGAATGCTAATTTAAGCTAACAAAGCATAATATTATCACATTTCTCACCAAAATATCACTCTAGAATCAGATGCAGCCATCTTATTTTACACACACAAAAAAGCTACCCTGTAAAATGTATGCATTGCACAATGCAAGCTTTGTACAGTCTAATACATGTGGTGCTTGGACTGCAAACCTATTGTGTTTGCATTCATCTCTCAAATCCAGAAAGCATAGTTTGACTGTACCACACTATTTTCAATAATAATAGTGAATAAACCCTAAAACAATACCTAATATTCAGTGTGCTGGTTGGGTGAAATTTCTCTTGAGAGGAAATGGCCTTACGTTGCTCCAGAGAGATTCAGGATGGATGTTAGGTAATACTTCTCTGAAAGAGTGGTCAGGCACTGGAATGGGCTTGCCAAGGGAGGTGGTGGAGTCACCAACCCTGGAGGTGTTCAAAAAATGTTCAGATGTTGTAATGAGGAACATGGCTTAGTGGGAAGTATTGCTGATAGGTGGACACTTCGACTGGATGATCTTGGAGGTCTTTTCCAACCTTGGTGATTCTGTGATTAACATACAACAACTCCAATTGCACTGCACATTACAGATATTTAAAATCCTCAGGTGCTACAGATGAACTGTTACATAAAGATCTGGATTTCAAGGGAACCCAGAACTGCACAAAGCATAGTGAGAATGCTGCCTTTAACCTTATACCCTCTCACTGAAACATTGGCACTTGATTGATACTTGGATGAGTACTGTGAAAACAGCAGGCAGAACCTCCCCAGACTGTATGTTTCTATCATCTCTTTTCTCTCTGCCCCTCCATGTTGACTCACTGTAGCTGAATAAAGCATACATGCTTTAAATTAACTGTAAAAAACACATCCTGGTAATACACCTCCCATGCTGACATTTACTGGTGCTGAGAGGAACTGTTTGTAATCCTGCGCTCTAACTGCTATCAATTACCATAAAACAGTTAAAATCGCCACCTACTGCTTTATAAATAATGCATCAGAGTGTTCAAAACAGGCAAGAAATATCCTTTCAAGATCTTTAATGCTTAATGTATGAGAAGTAGCAGGGATCTGAACAAAGCCTGCTCCCCAGGTTGCAGTATGGTGCAAGGTGCTCTTCTTGTGCCTTTTACAGAGCTGGTCATTATTCCAAATGTGGCTGCAAAAATCTACCGTTTAACACTAGATGTTACTGATCAAAAAACAACTGAATGATTAGGATAGTTAGAACTGGTATGAAGTGGTATTTCAATGGAAAAACAACAGTGAGATCAAACTGACAGCTGAGCAAGGATGGTTACTCTACCCAACAGCACCACCTGGAGATTAGGTAAGTCCCTGGAGGGGCACCTGAGAATCGAGAGGGTGGAAGGCCTGTGCTTCCAAAAGCAGCATCACTCCATGGTTCTCCAGTACGAGCTCTATAAGGGTCCTGTAAAGAACTCAATCTGCAGCTATCGGGTGAGAAACACACGAAAGACTCAGTATCTTTTGTGCAGGTTTGCAGAAAAATGAAAAATGCCAATTCTGTTGTGTTCAGCCTAGCAAAAATGCAAGCACAGCATCCACAAAATGCTGTGGAAAAGCCAGAAGTTTTCCTTCTTAAATATATATGGACCACTCTGCAAGAGCAGTAGGAGGAATTAATTGCACAGTGCTGTTAATTGCACATGCTGGTTGAATTAGGTGATCACAGAGATCTCTTCCAACCTTAATAATTCTATGATTGTATACATAGAATCACAGAATGGCTTGGGTTGGAAGGGTCACCAAAGATCGTCAAGCTCCAATACCCTGCTGAAGGCAGGGCTGCCAACTTCCTTATCTAATGCCAGACCAGGCTGCCCAGGGCCCCGTCCAACCTGGCCTTGAACACCTCCAGGGACAGGACGTACAACACACATCGCAAGCTATTCAGCACCAGTGCTGGGAAAAAACAAGCTCTGATGGTGGATTTTATCCTTGCAGACTGCTCAATAACACATCAGCAACATATTTCAGGACTCAGAAGAAGATTAACATATTCCACTGGATCTTGAGAAATGAAATTGCATGAAACATCCAATAAAGTGATGCAAAATACAGCAGGGTGCACCCCCAGAAAACAAACCCATTCTCTCAGATCACTCATCTGTGTAGGTAAAGCTCCCCCGTTTGCTCATTGCTGTAAACCATGCCAGTTAGCACCCACAGAAGCTGCCAGGCAATAGAGAAGAAATGCACACCAAGCATAACTGCCTGTCTCTAGTAGAAATATAACGACACGGCAACTACCTGCTTCTGGAGATAAGCAAGTCACAGCATTCAGAACTCAGTGCAGAGCATGTGGAATTAAGTAAAGCAGCGTTGTAAAAACCTGACACAGGTTCTCCAGTAGCACTTCTCAGATCTTAGCCACGGACAGAACTCTGCACGGCCCCAACTCTATGCAATGCAAGTCATCTGGAAAGAGGGGAAATCCCACAGATATATACCTTCCTCCTCCTGAGAACATGATGGCACGTGGTGCAGACAAGCAGTCCCAGCCTGGCCATGTCATGGCAAACCCAGCAGCACAGGAATCTGAGCATACACCTTCTCTTGTCATTAACAAAAAGGAATCCTAAGTTCTTACCCATTCAAGAAAGAGGCTGATAGCTTCTGCAAAGCAACCTCAGAACCAGAAGCAAGCAGGCAGGGTTGCAGCGGTCACATTATAAGGATCAAGCTTGTCTGATGGCTGTTGAAGCCAGATCATTCTTTGCCATCAGGGCATTGGATTCTCTTAAAATTTTGTATCAAAAGACCACAGAAGACAAAGTTCTGTCATTTCCAATTGCACCACTTTAATAAAGCTCTTTGGTATTCCGAATTGCACAGCAGTGTGCAGAGACTGTCAGTGCACAGCTGGTGTAAACTAAAGGCTCTATTTCAACCAATAATTTCTTACAGAAACCAACAGATGCAGTTCTGTGTCTCACAGCAAGAAGAAGCAAGACGTGTGGGCTTTTCCTATCAAAGACCTGGATGGCCCTCAAGCAGATATCAGAGCAGCTTTGCTTGATCCTTCCCTTTCAAACACTAGCTTGGGTCCTCCAACACTGCTTGTTGATTTGGCAGAAAGTTTCTCATTTGTTTGTGATTGCGCACACAACCTGCTTTTTTTTAAGCTGTAATTTGGGTTCTAGACAGTCATATAAGGATGTTGCAGCTGGTGTGGAGCTGTAAATTCATTTTGCCTGGCATGCTTTTACTTGTTTTAACATATGATTAAAGCCAAAGCATGGAAAACTTCTGTTCTTTAAAATAGCATATTATATTTGTCACTCTTTGGTCAACACACAGGGAATATATTTTTCTATCATTTATGATTTAAAATCCTCCTAATCTCCTCTGATTTCATCCATCAGCTCATTCTCTACTGTGGGAGGACAATCCTGCTTTCCTTTGTCCTCATCCCGATCCTATTTCGAGGCACACTGATTCTCATTCCACGTAAACACGGTCACTTCCACTGCTTCCCCACTCTTCCATCAGCTCTCTGGACCGCAGTCTCAGTCTCACCATGAGGCTCTTTCACTGTAACCCAGACAAAGGGTTTATTTAGGTTGGTGGCAATGTCTAGGCCATTCTCAACCCTTCCTCTCTCCCAAATGCAGCCACTCCACTCCATATCCCCTTTTAATTCTCTTAGTTGATTTTTTTATTTCATGTTTGTTTACAGTGTCTTGTTCAACTAGATTTAGATAGTTGTTTTTTTCCTAATGTTTTTGAGAAAGCTCTCTAACTCCTTTGTCCATTTCCTATCTCTGTTTACCTAACTGCTTCATTTTAAGCATCCTAATTAAATATATATATACACAAATATCCTATTTATATTCCAGTATAGCTTTACCTGAACTGAAAAGCTGAAGATCATCATACTGATCAAATATTGACTTACAAACTTAAAACTAGTAGAAGAGCCATAGAGATACTCCTCATCCTGAACCCCTTCAAATGCCAGTTTTTCCTCCATAAGATGCAACCATAAATCACTTAGGGTTGAGAGTTAAAAGAGAGACAGAGAGTTCCTTCTTTCCCATTAATCACTCACTTGCACGGCTCCCAGTCCATCAGAATCATCATTAACAACGGAACATCCTCAACAACGCTTTAAGTGAGAACCTAGCATTTACATTCAAAGTGAGTTAAGAACAGCTGAACTTAATGGTTTGGATTTTGGGCAGTCCTCTCCCAACTACTTTTACTCACATTCTCAGAACTTCTAAGGGCATAATTCCTAATGAGGTAAAATATCTAAATCAGAAGGTTCAAGCGGATCGTACAAATCAGATTAAACCAATCCAAGACCCAACGTAAAGTCAATTGCACCTCTTTAATTCCACCTGAAGCGTCAGGCTGGCAAACCAACAGGCCACTGCTAAACTGCCTCAGACCCCAAGCAAGCACCTCATCCCACAGAGAGCACACTTAACCCTTCCACAGCCCAGAGAGGGGGCTGTATGGAAGTTCCACCACAGAACCGCTGCGATCCTTAATGAGGATTACTTCTGTGATACTGACTTGGCTCTTTGTCTTCCTGATTTTGTGCTTTCTTGATTCTAGCCTAACTCAGGAGTGGAAGAACTCTGTATTCTTGTTTGTAATGGCTGGAGTGTTGAGATTTTTTTTTTTTCTTCCTCCTTTGTCCTTCACAAAGAAATAGAGAAACTTAACTGGCAGCAAGTGTTTAATTTTCAAAGCTGCTCCACGGAACACCAAAGCAAAGTTCTGCTGGGACATCCCCGGTCGCTGACATTCCAGAAGTTTGTCTGTCTAAATAGGATCCTGAGCTTTTCAAAAGAAACTTACAAAAGACAGGAACTAACCTGTCCAGCGACATTTACAGAAACTGAAACTGGATGTATGTTGACATTATATCAATTTAATATTAACAGCTCAGGAACAGTGATGCAGAAGATAAGGAATATGAATGTCTTCCTCTCATCTCTACTCAGGAGAGTATACTGCCTTCAGACAATAAGCATATTCACCTCCTTTGTTCTTCCCCTAATGATCAAAACAGGAGATTCTGGAACATTACGTCCCTGAAAGATGCAAACAATCCATGTAGATTACAAACAAATCGTCCTACTCTACTTGCTAACAGGTCTGTACGCACAGACCAAGAAAGCTGCAAAGACACTGCTGGTGACCACCTAATTCAAGCACAAGCTCCAAGCAGGGCCAACTCCAGAAAGTAGGAGTTATCTTTATTTCAGCTTCAGTACTTCATAGTTTTTGTGTGATCTCAAAGCAAATGATTGATAAAGCTGCAAGTCCAATAATAATAATACTAATAACTTAACTACAATCCAGTAGAGATCAGCAACGACAAATCTGATCCTAAAAGCTAGTTCCCAAAAGCACATGTGAAGGGCTCACATCCTATCCATCCACATACTATTGGAAATGTTTCCAAATCTCATACTCAAGAATTTAGTTCCAGTGAGGACAACAGTCCGAATGTAAAAAAAAAACACAACACTAAAGCCACTAAGAACTTAATCAATACCTAAGAAAACAGATAATGTCCTTCTGGAGTAACTGTCCCACAGATAAGCCCTTCTAAAAAGCATCAGAGGGTCACCACAGTCTTTAGTATTTAAATTGCCAAAATGGCTGAAGAGTGACAAACGCACCACAGCGTACAGCCACAAACATCAAGGCTCTGCAAAATGAGCCATTTCTCAGAAAACCCACTCAACAGGGGCACAGCCTTGGTTTATGCTACCTAGAATTTGTCACCAATACTCTTCAAAACCTGAAAGCAACCCGACATAAAACAGCAACTGTCCATCTGGCTTGTATGTTTGAAAAGTGAATGAATCCCAAGCAGGCCAGTGTGCAGGGCATACATGATGTGAGTTCAGCAGTTTCTCTTCCATGCTTCCAGACTCGTGGCTGTTTTGCTATGAAGGGAAATGTGGACTTATGGCATAAATGTATCATTGTAGTAGGATGCACTGAAGAACGAATCCATAAAGGAAAAAAATAAAGGTAGAAATCGCTGTATGGAGGGAATCCAAAGTACTAATACCTATCCACTTTCATTTTTCTAACAATATTTCAATTCTTACTATTTTTTTTTGGTAGAAATGCTATTTATTGAAGAACAAAAACACTGAGCTTCAAAGAATTATGAACCACATGACAACCGTACTCAGTGTACCATTTCACAGACACCTGGCTGCAAGTGTGCTTCCCTAAATGTCTCCTGCTTTCACATGTACACAAACGGCATTTCTGCAAAACTCTTATGAAGAGAACAGTGTGCAGCATTAAAGTAGCTGAAGCCATCTAGGGGAAAAAAAGAAAAGGAAACAATCCTGAATGAAAGCATTAAGAGCAACAGCTCAGCAAAAAGGAAAATAAAGCTCAGCAAGAGTATAAGGTATAAAAAAGAAAGCCTGGATTTCATCTTTTGTTTTTATTTGTGGAGCTTTGTTGTATTTTTTTAAGTAAAGTTGGCTGAAACTCACTAAACATTTCCTTAAGAAAATAAAGGCAAATTTCATCTTTGACATTCCTATCACTTCAAAGCAATAAAATAAAACCACAGGATAGGTAGAAAAAGAAAAGGGGGGGGGAGGGGGGAACAACCACTGGAAGTTGTGTCAGCATGAAAAGAAAAGAAACAATGACTGAATGGCCACCTCTTGCCAACTGGATAGAGGTGAGATCAAGGCAAAGCTAGAAGTGAACTGCTCTCTCTGTGGTGAAGCAGAGCTAATTCTGGAAACACAAACTGACTTCTGAAGGCAGAAAGTGACTTTAGACAGATACGGGGAGCAACGTACAAGTTCCAAGTCTTAACCACCCCTAATGTTTTGGACACGTCTTAGTGCAAAAGTCTGCCTTCAGCTTTGAGCCCTGACTGAGTTGGACCAGCAACTGATCTCCATCTCAGGCTGGGCGAAACTCCAGGCATACCTGAACGCATAAACATGAGGGTGGGGGAACTATGAGGGTGGGGGAACTATGAGGGTAACAGGATGAGTAATCACCAAAGGAAAAAAAAAAACAACCACCACCAAACCCAGAGAAAAACTACCAAAACACAGACACCCGCTGCAGAAGTTCAGCCGCCTTCTCAGATGCTGCTTTCCTCAGGGATGCCCTTTTCAAAACTATTAATTTCTTGTGAGGAAGATAATTTATCACTGAATTGCTCTTTTAAACTTCACCTTGTTATGACAGTGACAAAATAATAGGTCCAACACAAATGCTCAGCAGTGCCTCTCAGAAGCAATATTTGCCAGATTTTTCATTGGTCTCATAAACCATCCAGAAAAATAAAACTTAATGCCTGGCGGCAGTCACGTATAATTATTCTTCTGAAAAGAACTAATATACATTTGGGCTGATTTAGGGCTTGGCATGAAATAATTAAGCTACAAGAAGAATTTATGCCCAACAAGCCTCACGCTTTGTACAAGTTGAGTTCAATTTTTATTCTGAAAGCATTCAGTACTGCAGCCACGGCACCTCCTACACGCACCCCAAACAATAATAAAACACTTGCATGGTACACAAGAGCTCTGCCCTGAGGGGCTGCGAATCAAGCTGGGTCTTAAAACAACACCAGCTCCTGATGAACACCGGCAAGGTCATGTGGAACTCCCAGTTAATTACAGCTTTAGTCACTCTGCAGGTACGGACACCAAGATATTTCTTTCTCTTGAGACCAAAGTATTGACCACTGTTTCCCTGACTGCAGCTCTAGAAGACAGGATGGGTATATCAAAGGGAAATTATCAGTAGGAACACGTTAATAAAATACAGGCAGGTACGTGGAAGGTTGAGACTTGGTCGTTTATTTTAATCAAGTTACGTCCTAAAACCATTAGGTCAGAAGGACTAAATGCAAAACACCATTAATTGATGATGAAATTGAATTGATGATGGCAAAGGAATGAAGAAGAATAAGAAAAAAAAACAGAGATGAGGAGGATAGTATTTGGTTTGATTAATGCGACATCAGAAATCTACTAAAAGGATACATGAGTTTTCACATGAGACTACATAAAATAAAACATACAGTTTATGCTTCAGCTTTGAAATCCATCATTTGCTGAATTATAATACTCTTACAAGCACTCTGCTGTTCAACATAAGCAGTAACGTGTTATTCTTTTCAGTGTTTTAAAGTTCAGAGAAAGCTGAAACTACTGCTTTCAGAGTAACCTGCTGCTTAAACGCACAAGGAATCTGATAGAGAAAAATACATCCTGAATTATCTGCCATTCTAAGATCTAAGCGAACCAAACAGAATTAAAGCAGTAAAAGACAAAGAATAAAAGAAGTTAGGAGCTCACCACCAACTGCTTTTTTCTCTAAAAAAATAATAAAAAAAAAATTATCAATGCTTATGAAATTATCAACAACTACTCATTACTCTCCAGATCAAGTTCTATACTACGAGCAGCACCTTCAGGCACATGTTGGAGAATGAGTGATACAAAGCTGTACCTTTTCATTCAGATGTGAAAAAGTATAGCAATTGCATTGCAATTTTAGATGAAAACTGAGTTGATGGTTCCAGAAGCAGGTATATTTTCAGAACTGTCTCAGCAAAGGAACAGAATTTTTGCACTGAGGGAACAGATCTTCAAAGGTTCTTAGGCACGTCATAAGGCTGTTGCAACAGCTCAATTTCTCACCATATTTTCTATGATTCCATACATAATGATTTACCGAAGAGTGAGCAACAGAGTAAGAAGGGTGTCTTGACCTTGTACTGGACACCGTCCCCTAGGTCAAACTGTTTTCCACAGGGTCTGCATGCCAAAACAGCAGGGAAATTGAGGCATGCCAGGGAAGGTGGAGGAACATGCTAGCAGGCACAGGCACTGTAACATCAAGTCCTACATAAAATAACAAGACTTCCAGCATGGTTCAGAAAGGCCTGAGTGGATCTTCTTTCCTCCCTCCAATCTGAGATGTTTGAAAACTAAAGCTACAGAGAAGGACATAAATGGGAAGGACTACAACAGGATTTGCTCACAAATTTTTCTTCCCTCTTCTTCTCACAGTCTTCTCACTTAGCTGCTATCTAGTTTTTGCATGTTTTCATAAAAAATAATTCCTTTTCAAACAAAGTGAGGAATCCTTTTGGGACAGGAGAGAAAAGAAAGCCAATTTAGGATCCCATCACACTATTCAGCATATTAACAGGTGTCTAATCGGACTTTGAAGAGTACTGAAGTGGCTCAGACCCTCGACCATCGTCTAAACCAAGTAGGCTTAAAAACCTATTATCTTTAATCTCTCAAAAAAGCTCATTGGATACCCATCCACAAATGCAGCTTCTGCAAATGAAACTGACCCTCCATACCCATGTCCTCTGGGATGCAACCAAGTTACACTACTAAAGAGATCCCCAAGCTAAGATTAATCCCAACGGGCTGTAAATCTACCTGCCTGCTCACTGCATAAGTCCAACCAAGCACAGCAGGTTTCTCTGCAGGCTTTCATCAACAGCTTACTGGTCAGAATGAGTGGCAATGCTGCTTCAAGCCCTATGCTGCAGGTGCTATTTTCTTGTGTCAGGCTCCAAATTAATTCAGGTATAAAACCAGAAAAACTAGATGACCTTAAAGGTCCCTTCCAACCCAAACAATTCTACCTGCCCTGCAACGAGATTTTCTTACGGATGAGCATGCCAAATGTAAATCATGTTTTCACACAAAGAAAGCTTTCAGAACAAGAGAACCTGGCAAAAATTAGATTAGTCATGGGCACCAGTAAAAGCAGTGCTGCTTGGTGAAAATAAGGAAAATAAGTAAGTGCATTATCCAGCTCATCAAGCTGATCTATACACGCTACTCTTGCCTCTAACAGCAGTTTTGCAATGCCCACCTTCCCCCATGACAAAAGAAAGTGCAAGATGCAGCCCTGCACACAGGTTGTGGAAAGCAGTATTCTCTGTTCAAAATCTTGTCAACCAAAGAAATCCTGCTTTGGGGAGTTTTGGAATATGCTGTGAACAAAGATTTCAATATAAGTTTCCTGACTCCTTTCCCGGACTTGTGCAAGGCTTCTGACATGATCCCCCACCACATCCTTACCTCCAAGTTGGAGGGATGTGGATTTGATGGGTGGACCACTCGATGGATAAGAAACTGGTTGAAAGGCTGCAGACAGAGTCATCAATGGCTCTATGTCCAGGTGGAGGCCAGTAACGAGTGACGTCCCCCAGGGGTCTGTCTTGGGACCGGTGCTCTTTATCATCTTTATCAATGACACTGATGACAGAATCGAGTGCACCCTCAGCAAGTTTGATGACGACACCAAGCTGAGTGGTGCGGTTGACACAGTTGAAGGAAGGGATGCCATTCAGAGGGACCTCAACAGACGTAAAAGGTGGGCCTGGGTCAACCTGATGAGATTCAACACAGCCAAGTGCAAGGTTTTGCACTTGGACCAGAGAAATCCCAGGCATCCATACAGACTGGAAGGAGTGGTCCTTGAGAGCAGCCCTGTGGAGAAGGACCTGGGGGTCCCGGTGGATGAAAAACTGAACATGAGCCAGCAGTGTGCTTTTGCAGCTGAGAAAGCAAGTAGTATCCTGGGCTCCATCAAAGGAGGGGTGGCCAGCAGGAACAGGGAGGTGATTGTCCCTCTCTACTCTGCTCTTGTGAGGCTTCATCTGCAGTACTGTGTCCAGGTCTGGAGCCCCAGTACAAGAAAGACAGGGAGCTGTTGGAGAGGGTCCAGAGGAGAGCAATGAAGATGATCAGGGGACTGGAGCACCTCCCTACAAAGACAGGCTGAGGGAGCTGGGCTTGTTCAGCCTGGAGAAAAGAAGGCTGCAGGGTGACCTCATTGCAGCCTTCCAGTACCTAAAGGGAGCCTACAAACAGGAGGGGAGTCAACTCTTTGAAAGGGTAGATAACAGCAAGACAAGGGGAAATGGTTTGAAGTTGAGGGAGGGAAGATTTAGGTTGGATGTCGGGAGGAAGTTCTTTCCTATGGGAGTGGTGAGGTGCTGGAACAGCTGCCAAGAGAGGCTGTGGATGCCCCGTCCATCCCTGGAGGTGTTCAAGGCCAGACTGGATGGGGCCCTAGGCAGGTATTAAATGTGGAGGCTGGTGGCCCTGCCCGTGGCAGGGGGGTTGGAGATTCATGATCCTTGAGGTCCCTTCCAACCCTGGCCACTCTGCAATTCTCTGATTCTCTCAGATTTTTCCTGTTGACTCCTTTTGACTAGCTTTATAACATGAAAGCAGAGCTTTCCAGTTGTGGTCTACTGTGGGCATACATGTCAAAACAAAAGGTAAAACCATACATCACACAGTGCAACCCAGCATGTCCAGAAATTACCATGGGAGGATTGCTCATACAATCATCACCCAATCCCCAGAACAAAAAGGATTTTAAGCAGGCTTAAAATACATTAAATACTCCTATCCTTGCACAGCTTTTCTTGTAACTGTAAGGGAAAAGGGATATTGCTAGTAAAATTACATTCAATGTTTCAAAATCATGTGAAAGAAATAAATTGTTGAAATATGCAGTTCTTCATTTACTAAGGTAAACTGACAATCTGAGAATATGTACATATTAAGAATCACAATTTAGTATAAATAATTTATTCTGACTACTCAGACTATCAAAGAGGAGCTGTTCAGAAAATTTAAATCATTTGGATGAGAATTTCCACTAAAAAAATATATATCTCAAATGCATTTTGAAAAGGCCTCAGCATTACACAGCATAACCATTTTTCAAAATAACTTATATCTACTACAGAATAGAGTTAAATTCCAAATCTTGGCCATTTTCATTGTCAGGGCTGGGAAAAGCATGTGGATCTTGCCTGATCTGCTCATTACTAATACAGTGATTCAATACTTAGTGAGCAAAGCTCAGTAGCTCACAGCTGAATGAGTGCCTGTGGGTGCACTAAGATGGCTCCCAGTCATGAACGAGAGAGATTCACACTGCTACAAACTGAGCCTAGAAGTGGCACCCATGTGTGCGCCCAGACAACAAAATGCTAAACAAAATGACTCTGATCAGTCCAAAGAACCTAAAGAAGTAGACAGAAAGTTCATTATGAAAGCAAGGGGGAAAAAAAAAACCTCATCCCTGAAGACAATTTAAAGCTAATTCACCTCCCCAAAAGAGCATCAACACCACATTAGAATACATTATTCCATACAGCCGACAGCACAAAAACATTTTACTAATTCCAACTTTCTAACTGTATTTACTACCCATAGGAAAAAGTTAATCAATTTCTAAAAGACACGTTCCTTCCTCTCCAGCTCCCACCCCAAATTACATTCTGCTTTTTGACACTGTTTTTTTTTCTTACAATGTACCATTAAAAAAACATGAAAGAATGGAATCATTGGTATTTTTCACAAACACTCTTTGTAAATATTGGCCATTGTTGATGACTGTGCTCATGAGAAAAAAAAAAGAAGCAGCAACTAATTTGTTTTACAGCTAATTCAAGTCTTCGCACATTTGTTCTCCATGAAAAATCCAGAAATGTGAATTCACATTTGTGGCATAAAAATAGCTCTAGACACCAAATTGATTCATGGCTTTTCTACAAAATTGTTAATTTTGAAAGCTTAAAAATACATGATTTCAAAAAGGAATAGAACAACCATGAATGAAACTAAATTATACTCACAAATTTAGATCTCTTTCCCCCACGTCATGAATTCACACACTAAATCAAAGATGTTAGCTAAAAAGTGATACCCTCGTTGACAATTTGAACAACTCAAACGTAGCAGTTGGAGCAGCCACATGTCCGAGCCAGCTGCTGACATGACGAGCAAGAGGAAAACTAATGAAAGTTGTACAAAATGCTCCATATTCAATCTTGTTGAAAATATTTATTACGTGAGTATAAAAAAACCCTCAACTTCTAGTTCTTGCACTTGGTTTTTGTCTGTTTCATTCCAAGTCTTCTTACCTAGTAAGAACAGCTACATTCATTTAGGATATTTAACCTACCTTGAAAATAGAAATTTGTTATGCCTCAGTAAGAGAACTAATGCTGCCAGTAATTTGATTCGTTGGACAGTTGATTAAGAACAAATAAGCCTTAGTCTTAATTAGATGCATCTCCAAATACAGAAGGTAATTTCTGTATCTGGCAATCAAGTACACAAGTCATGAAAGAAAAAGGCGTTTCTTAAAAGGAAATTATTAAACCATAGAATATCTGCTGATTTTCCTCCATTATGAAAAATTTTGAGGTTAAAGCATTCAAAAAATCATTTTAACTCTAAAAGAAAGCTTTGCCTGAACAGCAAAGAGCCAGCCACAACTGGCTTCCCATTACAGTCCACTGCATACTTTCCCACATCAAAGCCAAGGTGCACAGCAAAAGTCAGCAAGTCCCCTTTTCTGCAGCTTTTGCTGCACTTTTCCTGACTATATATTGTTCACCATGGATTTCTATGACCCAAACTCCTAAATGCCAAGGAAACATCCAGAACACTCCAGAGCTGGAGACAGTATTCGCCAATGCTGCGCACACAAGCAGCAGGCTTTCTTTGGCTAGACTGACCATCTGACCCTAACCCTCCAGGTGCAGTTGAGTCTGGATCTGAACCAGCATGTGTACCTGCCATTAATCTGGACTTTGGGAGGCTTCAACAACAACACCTGTACTCCACAATCAGCCTAGAGGGGCTAAATCAGGGCCAAATAGCGCTTCAGCACTGGTCTTAGCACCATGCAGCTACATGGCACATCCAACTCAAAACAAGTCCACTTATCTTGCTAGAATTTGCTCACAACATTGTGCAAGGGTCAACTCCAACAGGCAGACTGGATTACATTTAATGTATAATTTTTCTTCCTATATGAAAATAAAGCCAGAATAAACTCTGTACTGCAAGCTCTAATTTAACGAAATGTTATTATGTGCCTGGGCCTGATCCAGATCAAATGCTGGATAGTCAAATACACACCAAGTATTAATGAAGCAATAATGTCAAAGACATTTCCATAGGATGGATGTATTGGAAGATATTAACATGCCGAACAACCTCCTCATCCTTCAACTTGTTAACTCATGATTTTTTTCTGAAACAGAAAGGAAAGGCAGGAAAAGACCACAACGTCACATTTGTTAAGAAATGCTATTCTCAACGCACTTGTATTAAACCACAGCAACTATCTAATGAGAAGCCAGTGAGACTCACTGCACTTACCTGTGTTTGTACAAATGCCAAATAGCCCCAAAGAGATTTGCACAGACTCTTCAGAGACTACAGGATTTAGTAATGATTAGACTCTATATGCTGAGAAGAAACAGTCAGTGCAGTGAAACTGAAGACAGACTCTATTAAAATAGCATTGCTAACAGTGTTAGGTTATATTTTTGCAACACTGAAATGACATGGCTAGACGTGGCATGCAAGTATAATGCAAAGCACATAAACACGACCAAGAATGGAGGTAAAAACAGACTGGTGCAGTTCCATGTAGAAAACATAACAGAAGACAACATGACTCCATCAGTTACTCTGTCATACTCTTATCACAACAGTCTCCGACTCTCTGATACACAGAAGTGTGCATTTAAGCAATTACGTTGCAGTATCCACTGCTTAGCGGGGCACCACATGGATTTTAGCAAGCTAAAGCATTTCCACTGAACCAGAAGACCTCGGGAAGGGTGAACACAGTGCCAGGAAAGCAGATGCTGCCAGCTGCAAAGCATCCTTTGCTATACTTATTTTAGTTAAAATACCTACGACCAGCTTAAGCATATTGAGTCTTTTTTTTTTTTTTTTCCATAGATCTTGAAGTCAATGAGTAAAAGCCCTGATCTAACTGCTCAGCTGCAGGCTCTGGATTCAGCCTCCATTACCTTCAGTCACACACAGCAGTGGGGAGGATGCAACCTACCGCTTCAATGAAGACAGTTGAGCATCTGAGGACATTTCAATCCTAGAGCTGGCTTCCCAGGAGATCCATTAATTTAATGCATATTCTGGCTTACAGATGAGGTGTGTCGTTTCCATTATCAACAACGTCAATTCAGGTTTCTGCTTCCCATGTGACTTATTTAATGGGGAATTAATGGTTCATAGGAATTCACAGTGAGATAGATACATTAAATCTTTGCAGACACGTGTAAAGCTTTGAGGAAAAAACACACCTCTTCCCACCATTCAACAGCCTTTCTTGTAGGGAAGAAATTTTCAATATTTAATAAGCATTGACTTAAACATCAAAAAACTAAGAAACCATATCCAACTACCAACCACAGGCATGCAAAATTCTTATTGCTCCTTATTTTTGTTTATGCTTCAGATGACTATGATCAACTTCTGGCTTTTTTTTTTTTCCCTCCAATTTCTTTAGCACTATTCTTCACACCATGTTCTTCAGATACAAAATTCAATTGCTGTGAGTACGTAAGAAAAAGAGCTACACAAGCATCAGTACCAGCAACATGTAAATCAAGGGCTTTTGCCACTCAAGAGCATCTGACACCTTCCCAGAAGGGTGACACACACATAAGCATCAAATTTCACGACTGAGTAGTCATGCCACAGGGGTATCCATAGCTAATGCTCATACCAAAGAACAACAACAAACAAGGAGCCTTCTGAAGGCTGCACGGGAGACCCAACTTACAACATTAACACTCTAATCAAACTTCAGAGAAAGAAGCTTTCAAGTCACCTTACCACAGTAAAAATCTAAACAAATAGATCGAACGGATTGATGTCCTTAGAATAAGAACTCAGTGGGTAACAGTAAGTGTACACAGAAGCAAACAGGTAGTTAACTCACTCATTTATCACAAATAACTGTGGTCTAAGTGCTTTGTAAAAGAAGAAATGTTCTCATGTGAGCAACCCAAGGTGAAAGAGCCAAGTCACTAAGATGTATAATTGTCAGTAAGAAGCAGCACAGCTCTCACAACATTGGATCCTTTTGCCTTTCCCACCACTACAGGTCACTGTCAGAGGTTTTCCACAGACCAGTTCTCAGAGCAGAGCATAGGGTTCCCAGCTGCCAGGCCAGACACAGGCATCTCATTCCCTCCGTGCCCCAGCCAGAGACCGCAGTTGTGTGTCGAGAACAAAGGGCACTCACCGTTCCGACTCTCTTCATCAATGGGAACTATTGTGGCTGGAGGACCTGTTCTGGCCAACTTGCAATCTATAAAGACAAAAAGAGAAGTTACTTCTGACTCCAGAGAAAGGATTTTCTGTTTCTTTTGGTCTGTTTTGTGATTTTGCATATTCAGCATACCGAAGACAAGCATCTCTGAAATATGACATGTATGAGCTACAACAGTTCACAGCTCATTTACACTCAGAAAATCAAAATCTGAGCTCTTCATTTATCTTTTCCTCAACTAAACTCTGTGAAGCAAAGGAGAATTCCATGACCGAGAATTTAAAATCTCAGATGCTGATCCATTTTTTAAAACTAACAGTTACAGAGCATGAACTACATGGATAACTACATCCTCTCTTAGGGGAGCTTGCCTTCCCACGTCACAACTACACACACCAAATCCTCATCACATACCACACTACAGCATTGATGGCTACACTATGAACATCGCCTTGCAGGGACCACAATGAAGCAGAGTCTTTCAGGACAGGTATAATATGATGGTAATTTATCCCAAAGAAAGAAAAACAAACAAGGGAATGGTTAAAAGGTATAAATCATAATTAAAGCTTCAAAACAGAAACAAATAATTTGAATTAATTGCAACAAAAAGGGTTTAATAAGAGGGAGTGGAAAGAGTTTTAATAATGTTCAAAGGAAAATAAAAATTAAAGACAGACAAGCAATGTTCAGGAAGTTTCATTTTGCCATCTTACCCTCATATTGCCAGTCTGGAGTCAAAAGTTTAGAGGCATCAATGGAAGCAGAGCAGAATAACGAAAGAAAATAAGTAAGATTTTGTTGCTTTACAGAAATGATAGCTTCAAAGATAAAAGCAGTACATGCAGAGCTAGCAAACGCATAGGCGTAATCCTAAAAAATATAAAAACAGGTATACTACTCGTAATGAACATTTTGTGAACAATTTCGTTTTCCATATTAAACAGAAGAAAAATATTACCACTCCAAACCACACAGAAGAAAAATAAAAAGTTAATTAAGAAATACTTTTCACTTTTAAAGAGCCTCACAGTGCCACTAGAACGGTGTGTTACGAGAAAAGATTTCTCCTTCCCCTTTCAACACAAACTGCATACAGAACTTGCATGGGCCCAGCCAGGAGGATGGCACTGGATATTACACATAGAGGTTAGATGTCAGGAAAGATTTCTTCTCTGAAAGAGAGGACAGGCACTAGAATGGGCTGCCCAGGGAGGTGGTGGAGTCACTACCCCTGGAGGTGTTCAAGGAACATGTAGATGTTGTACTGAGGGACACAGGTTAGTGGGAGATACTTGTGGCAGGTGGATGGTTGGACTGGATCATCTTGGAGGTCTTTTCCAACCTTGGTGATTCTACGATTCCACAGCTACAGCTGGCTTTGACCCAAAGGGATACAGTTTCTGTATGGTTTCTACCCAAGCGCTGGAGCATCACTGTATCTTTTGAGAAGTCTAAATACTTGAGGCAAAATCCCAATACAAAATCGTCTGTAAACTAAAAGCAACGGCAAGGAGGGAGAAAATGCAACTCCCCAGCCTACAGTAAAAATGACACACTCACTGACTTCAACAGAAGTGCAGCAGCTAATTGCATGCTGTAAAATTCCCTCCGCACGGACCACATCTACAAAGGAAGATGAAAGCAGCAAAGCATTTATCCAGATGCCCACTCAGGTGAGACCTCCAAAGGGCGACTCCGTGGCATGATGATTTCCTCCAGTGACAGCTTTGCTATTGAGCTGGTGAGTGCAGCTGAATGGCACGGGTATCACATCTGACAGCAAGAGTCTTGGAGGTTGCTTGGATTTATGAACATCCCAAATGCCATCTGAATTGTCACTAATGATACCACAGTCCCATCACTTATCTATTTACTTATTTATTTTTAAAAGCCATGTGGGCAAACCTTACTCAGAAGATAAAATGAAGGAAGCTGGTGTGGGCACACACATACTCCTATTCATTTAGAGGTAGTTTCATGTACCTGCTTCATTTGCTATCCTCCTAAGAAGTTTATGCAAGTTTGTCGGTGAGCAAATGCTCAGCTCTTCTTTATATTCTCACATGCTCTAGTTGGATACATAAACACTGCATACCTTTTGCTTACAGTACTTCTTGTTATTACTTTTAGGCATTAACAGAGTAAACAGACCACTTGAAAAATCACACCTTCCATTCCACTGCTGTTTTCATTGCTAGGAGCAATCTCTGGAAAGATAAGTAGTATTTGCTTATCTACCTGAAACACAGATATATTTTTTTCATGCTCTTATTCTATTCACTGGTTGCTATAAAAATAACAGGATCATAACTACTACGGCCCCAACCTCTTCCACAGACATTTCTTAGAGTTTTCAAGAAGTTTACAAGCTGCAAACTGAACAACCCTTCGACATGCTCTTTGTGAGTGCAATGAAGCTCCAACAATATAAATGTGCTGAGTGTTTTCACGAGCCGTCTGTTGTTTGTCACCAAGCAGCAATCGCTGCACACATCACCACCAAAACAAAATCCAAACCAGGAAGAAATTTTAATCCCCCAGAATGAACACACCTTACTAAAAAGGTAGTCATGACTCTGAATACCAAGGAATAAGCTTAGGATTGATTGGCTTCCCACCAAACACATCAGGATTTTTAAAATTAGAATCAAACCATTAGGAAATATGTTTAAAACAAATGCTCAGCACTGAACTCTGGATTAATAAAACCTGACAAAAGGTACAGCAAATCTGGAAGTCTGGTCACTTGCAAAGCGAGCGTGGGCAGGTGAAGCAATGATTTTTTTCATGAGCTAGATGGTAATCAAAAGATCAGAGCAATAGCAAAACCTGATTCTACAGCTACAGTAAAAGAAGTCTAACGGGACATATACATAAGTAGCTGGGGATCGTCTTCACGGTGCCAACTAAAAAGAACTGTGACCACTTGCAGTTTTATTGCACGGGTTATCATTTCATACGATTTTAACTACTCCAGTACTAGCCAAATACCAGATACAAACGTGTTTTAGGATGTCTGTCATCCCTCCATACCCTTCTGAAAGACAGCTTAAAAATGCCACAGCCTTCTCTAGTTTCATGCTCACCAACGTACACTGAATATTTAAGTTTCAAACTGTGGGGTTATACAGATTTCCAATTCCAGGGGAGATGATTGAAATTGAAACCTTTCAAGATGAGTCATGTGTCATAAATACCAGGAAGACCTTGAGGGAAACACTGGGTACGTGAAAAGCATCTTCTAAGGAAAAGAGGTGCATGGAAAGCTTACTCCCACCATCAGCTGGACAGAGAGACCATCCTACAAAGATGACAGAGGCTTGAATGACTTAGCCTAGGGAAAGGAAATCTTTCTAAAAACATACATGGGTAAATATCGAGAGGAAACACCACATAGTTAAACAAAAGAGCACGACCTGAGCACGCACACACATGAAAAAACAGAGCACCCTACTGTGAGCGCAAAGGAGAAACGGCAGTCCACAGAAAAGAAGTGGATCTCCAGCCTGAACTACTTTTTATTTTAGACTGGAAGATAAAGCAGATCCCGGAACACCCCTTCCACAGGGAAAGCAGCAAAACCCAAGTTCTTCATTTTCAAAAACTACCCTAATTTGCTTACGAGATTACACAGAAATGGTTCTAAGCATTATTACAAATTTCAGTTTTTTTCTGAAGTTTTATGAAAATGTTCCTAAAGAGAAATTACTTCACAGTAATAAATGGCTTTATTCGACAGAAACAAGCACAGATAATTGCAGCAGCAAAGCTGACTTATGAAGGAAGTATTAACATATCTTTTTTTTCAGTTTTGTTTTGAAATACCTTCTCTTTGACTATAATCCTCCATATAAATCTTATGGAGATTTTCAACTCTTCCAGTTCGGTGCTGCAGATCATCATACCAGAACACTGATGCTCACCCAGCTAACAACTGTTGTTTTTAATAAGACCTATGCAGTTCCTAGGATGGGATGTTTTACTTCCATCACATGGTTCCTTTCACAAGAGGTCTCTTGCCCTCGTGAAATTCCTGGGCCTCATGGAGTGGTCTCGGAAGTCCTATCGTGCTTGACTGAACTCACTTGAAGAAAGGCCATATATAAACGAGCTTCCCTAGCTACAGTTGTCACAGTGTAATCCTATTTTATGTTTGAGCAGCAGCACTGGTAAATGTACTCGTGATGCAGCAAGGTCCCCCCAACACAAGCATCTCCCAGAAAAGGCAGTAGTCATCAGGCAAACAAAGCAAGAGGCTACAAAGGATTTCCTAAGAGCCTGCATTTTTGTTCCTGTCATTAACTCCGGCTTCCTCTACCTAATGCTTTTGCTTTACAATTACTTGATCAAAGCCAAGGCTGACAAAGTGCCTGTCTCCTTGTGAGTCTAGTGAAAACCTATTTAATAAACTCTTCATGGAACAGTTACATGGCTTAGATCCACTTGCTTTCTGACAGCTAATTTTCATTATTTTAATTTCTAATTATTTTTAATGAGATAGCTCAGAAGAAACCCTCCATCACTGCTCTAAGGAAGATGTTCAGCCAAGGTCACACGGTGTGAGCCGACAACCTGAATGATCCCGTATTTTGGCACTGCCTCATCATCACCTCGTTCTTCCCATCCTCACCCCCTCAGTGCCACCTCCCGCCCACCCTCTGCAATACCTGGGGCATTTCTCTCCATGCCAAACACTTCACAGCCAAAGAAAGCCAGCGTGGCACAGGGCTTTGCCATGGATGAGCTGCCTTCTCCTCCCTCCTACCACTCACAGCCCCTCTCTGTCATATCTGTAACACTTCACAGATCTCTAAATTCAAGCTAAATACAACACTTGAATTAGCTGGGAGGAGTGTCTGCAGTTGACTGTTGTGATCATTAAATCATGACTGCAAGGCATGCAATCACATTAGCTGTTTAAAAGTTCAATAATGAAAATGGCTTGCCCCATACAGCCTTACAATTTTAAGCGACTGTAACCCAAATCTGGTCTCCCACGTCATTCACAAGAAGGGTTGGGTGCTCCCAGTAACACAGCGATCTTAAAAATTTTATTTATGTAGTCCTGCCCCTGTGTCAAAGACACAAAGAGCCACACTGACACCAACGGCCCTGCAGGGGAATGAGCAGCTCAATGGAACCCTCCCAGGACCACTATCCGGTGCAATGCCAGCTCCTCCTGAGTGCTCCTGAAATTATAACAACAAAAAAAAATCCACTACAGCTTGTTAATCATCAGCTCTTCCTCCAGCTGTTTCAAAAATACCCAATTAGTACCCTACATTATTTTACATTTCATTCTGCATTTAATTTTGCTTTCAGATATTCAAATGTAACTAAACAGTTGTTTGGTTGGTGTTTTTTTATTTATTTTTTTATTTTAACAAACATTTGTGGGCTGTAGAGTGACAGGCAGCCCCCAAAAGACTGACTCAGTCTTAAAAGATATGCAGCTGGATCTGAGAGACTTCAATAAAATTCCAGTCTGTACTTAAGGAAGGAAATTACTTCCTTTGGAGGCAGGTAGATTTTCATCCCCTAATTCATCACTGGAACCAAGATCAGATTCTAAATGCCATCGGTGGTTGAAGATGGGTCTCCTCCTTCTCAGCATCCATCCATTGCTGACCTAGGATTTCTGCCACAGTCGGGAAATCACACCATACAATTACTGCGTTTAGGCTACAGCCACTTCTGTAGCACTAATGAGGTTTGGATTGTTAAATTGAACAGTTCGCCAATATTCACATGCACATGAAAACCACATGGAAAACACTTTGAAAGGTGATGTGCATCACACAGCAGCTTTCCTACAAACCTACGGACTCCACAACCAAAATTGAAGCCCAGGCATAAACACATGTTGGGCAACGTGTGGATCGAGAGCAGCCCTGCGGAGATGGATTTCAGGGTCCCGATGGACAAAAAGCTGGATGTGAGCCAGCAGTGTGCTCCTGCAGCCCAGGAGGCAAATGGTATCGTGGGCTGAACCCAGAGAGGGGTCTGCTCATTCAGCAGCAGATGCTCAGTGGGAACAAAGCCATGAAAGGGTCTCTCTAAACACCTCGACTTATAGAAGACTGATCCTAATAAAGAGCTACACAGGGCCATACATTTAAGCTATCCGTGTAACTAAGCAACTCAGATTCAGGGGAAAATGTCCTGGCTTGTTTCCCGCGTTGCTGAATTCAGAACTACAGCTGTGCCATTTAGGATAAGCTTGGCATAACCTTTACATTAGCAGGCTTGTGCAGCAATTGCTCTGCATTGAAAATAGCATAAGAAGGGCTTTCACAGACTATTTTGAGTTCTTCCTGAAAGACATCTCTAATTGTTGAAACTGGAAAGGAACAACAGCAAACTTGAGCTTGATTCCAGCACGCTTGGGACTCTTCTTAGAACTACACTGAGTTTCTGTGCTTTGATTCAGGCTGAAAATTAATGGCTCAGTTAAGCACTACTGTACAATTCATCGCTTGGATCCAACAACGCCACTCCAATTTAATCTAGCTGTTTACATCTGACTGCATCTCTCCTTTGGGTTTGGCTTCTAACAGAAGAAAAGGCAATGCTGATAGATAACACAGCACAAGAAGGACAAAAAACGAGGCAGAGTGCTATTCTAAGTTCTGCTCGCATAGCCTCAGACAATATGCTTTCATCCAGAATACACAGCCCGAACAGCTGACTTCTTCTGATGTTTTATGTCTCCATTCTTCAAGCATCTTCATAGAGATATAATATCTATAAAGGGTCTGCTACGTGGAAATTGCCCTGCAAGTGTATTGCTATTTTATTTTTACTGCTATAGAAAAATGCAGTACCATCTATCTTTGGAGCAATATTCCTTTAGACTGCAACAACTTCCATTTTACAAGCAGTTTTGGAGTTGGCAGAGCCTTTTAAAAGTCATACTTCTGCCCCAAAACACAAAGAATGATACCGTGCCAAGAAACCCCCCCAAGTGCTATTAACCAGAAGTAATTTTTTTAAGACCATGCAAATGCGTTGGATGACTTCAGAACAGCTGTAATATCTTCAAATGAGATAAAATTTTAGAAGCTGACTACAGCTGCTTTTAACCACAGCTATGCACTGAGCACGAAAGATTCATACAGTTTTCAGTATTTGTGAAATTCCTTATTTCCTATCACACGTCTAATGCATTCCTGTCTTCCTAAATGGTCTATATATGACTTCTAGACTTCAGGCTCAGTACCAACAAGGCCACTGCCACTGAAATCTTGTTTACTTATCAGGGCTCTCATTTCCCTGAATGGTTTTTCCACCTTTCAGAGTAGCATTCTTTCTGTACACATCAGACATAGACATCTTAATTTGGTGTTTTCAAGACTGCTTACCAGGATTAGCTGGGAGAAAGGAAGGAAGAATTAATAGAAAACCTCAAAGGGAACATTCAGAAACAAACACCATGAAGTGTGAACACCAGAAAGAATATTTTTTCGTTTTTAAAGACCAAGTAAAATTTTTGAGTACTGCCATCTGCAAATACCAGCGAGCATATTCTTACAAGATTATGATCTCCAAAAACATTTCTCAGAAAGCAACACTTGATAAAACACACTAGAAAAGATGTACAGGTCGAAAATCCAAGGGGCACGCATGGGGAACGAGGGGCCTTCTTGCCCCAAGGCACCTTGCTCCTTCAGATCCTCCTGCACTCACCTAGTGCTGCTACCAGCAGCCAGCTAAAGCAGACCTCAGTAGCTGCACCTGATAAACAGTTCACAGTTTAAACCGTCTCCTTTCTGCACTAAATGGTGGCCAATGCAGCCCAACGCCGAGGGGACGAGTTGCTGCATCCCATGGTTTTGGTGCTCTGTAGGATTTTCTTGCTCATATACCAGCACAAGCCCTATATCTTGCCTGCAGAAACAACCCTCTGCACTACTGACCTGGAGGTGTCCATGTTTAAAATACAGATCGATGTGTGTCTTAGAATGACTCAGTTACCAGCGAACAGCATTTTGAAGATGTTCTGCTTTGGTCTTGAAACCAGAAAGCTGTAGACAAGTCAAACAAAAGACTTCGTACCAAACTTGAACAACAAAGAAAACCAACCAGACAAAAAAAAGTACTGAGACCTGGAGGCTTTTTAAGCCTATTTCCAAGCAGGGGTATAGCAGCAGAATGTAGAATGAGGGAAATAACATGTGATAACTGTTTACCTGCAGTCGACCTCCTGTGGCTTCATCAAGTTCCCTTACTTTGTGTGGGCAACGCTGAGACCTGTCTGATGGCCACAGCCATCTGCACCTTCCTCAGCTGTGAAAACTGCCAAGCAATGAGACTTCACAGAAAAAGTCCTCTGAAGTGTCTGCCTAATAAACGATGGTCTGACGAATTTGGTAATTCAAGCCTGAGTTGCTCTCTGCCCAGCACAGACCCAGTGCAAGTCTAAGCAGCCTGAACCTTAGATAATTATAAAGGCAAGGACTGGAGCAATAAATAGCTATGAAATACTACTTGTTTTTCTTCTTTCTAAATCCACACTTCTGATACCTATCCTGTGGAGCAAGAAATGATGAAATCTCAATTTTATAACTCACATTCTTCCCACATACAACGGTAATCCTACCTTCTCAAGAACACACATCTACAGCAGCGTCTGTTCCTCTTGCCAGGATTTCCTTATGCTTTTGTACAAAAAGAAAAAGCTTGGTCTTAGAAATTATTATTATTTTTTAATACATTTTAAACCTCTCTCCTGTAACATAACAGTGATGAAAGAAGTATGGGATGAGCCTCGTGGCTGGTGTGACTCCCCACCCTACATCAGATGGTGCTTTCCAGCACCCACTGGGAGAGGATCCCCAGAACATCCCAAGCACCCCCAAAACCTGGCTCTGCTGCAAAGCGGCCGATGCCAATGCACAAGGTCTCCAAGCTCAGAGCACCAGAAGATCTCTTCCCAAAGCTTATACACTTCAGATAGTAAGATTTCTTAATATTTTTTTTTCAATAATACTAGTGACAATAAAGGGATATCAACTGTCAGAAGCATTTATCATCAAAAAACAGCTAACATGCAAGAAGGCAGAGTCAGTATATATCTGCTATATTGGAGAAGCCATTTCATATCACTTGCAATAAGACTGCAAGACCTCAAAATATTTCCTTTTGAATTTGTACCTACTTAGAATATCATTTTAAAATAAGTATCTTATAGGACAAACAATTACCCTCAAAATCTCCACCTTCCACTACCTCAGATAAGTGAAGAGACTGGAAAAAATACCTTTTGCTATCTTCCTATGATGCCAAAGATTACCATAGAGGTAGCATAACAACAGTTAACAAATCAACTACTAGAAGTGCTAATGACTATTTAAAATAAAATGCAGAAATTCAATTTTGTACTACGAAGACTGTTAAAAATTGAAGGGAAAACGTGTTCAACAAGAAGATGATGTTTTATGGCAGAAATTCAGACTGATCCGATATTCTTGCAAGGTCTTCTCAGTGTTTCAGCTTCTGTGAAAAACTAGAGGTGCTAAAAGGGTACCAGCTTCATCCCCTTAGCAATTCCTCTTCCCCTCCAAATCAATACATTCACCCAAGCAGATTTCAAAATGGCATTTAACCAGTTAGGGCAAACATCAGTGGGTCTACGCGTTCAGTCAATCCCATCTAAATGTGTATTAAGACAAGTTCTATGTCACCAAGACAAGAGGGTTCATTTTTTTCTTAAACTACAAAACCGTAGCAATGTGAAAACAAAGAATACATGAAGGCCATCAGCAGCAAAACAGTAGTGATGCCTGCAAGCTGGACTGGGTTTCACCTTTTTAAGTGGGAATATGAAGAGACAGGAGGCTTTCAAATTCTTCCCAATAGGTTTCCATCCAAGAGATAGCACTTCAAATAACCCTGCAGATGATACAGCAATTACAGATATTTCTGTAGGTTTCAAATGCTTTCTTAGCACTCAGTAGTGTCCAAGACAACTTTTCTCCCCCACTGCATTTCAATCCCCCCCCCCCCCTTTTTTTGTGCTAACAAACTGATGCTGATAAAATACTGTGACCAACACAAATGCTCTCAGCTTCTACTCTGTACCCAGGCTGTCTGTAACGGAGAGTTTGACTAATTTTGTATTAGGTAGATGCACAACTGAAAATAAATCCTGAGCCATTGGTCGTACTGAAAGAACAAGCAGTTAAGACGCTTTTCTCATATCTCTTGTACTTACTCACCCAAAGGTTGTACCCACAAGGACTTTCAGAAAAAAAAAAAAGAAAAAACAGAAAAACACACAGCTGTGTTGGACACATTTTATTACCAAGTACGACTTTTTATGTAAACTATAATATGGCTTACCTGGTAGAGGGTAAGAATGCAGTTTACTGTAAGTCTGCAATTAAGAAAACAGTTGTTCATCTGAAGCCATTCACACTGTTTATCCTTCCTTAGCAATGTGCTCTTAACTACTTGAATTATCAGACAACAACGGGTTCAGAGATTCTATGGAACTGGGTAGGGACTGTACCTATCAGCACCTGGCTACATTGGTGCTTTGCTGACCAGAGCAATTGAAAGACACTAAAAATAGAGCAGCCTTCCTCTCTGAGCACCCAGAACATTAAGAACCAAGCAGAGACTCTCATCACCTGTTAATCACTACCTCTTTAGCAGAGTAGAAGGCCCACAGCATGAAAATGAAGCAAAACTGCTAAGCGCCTGAGCTGTGAAATCAGTAGCCCATGCTGCTATACCCATTGGTGCTATTAACTAAAGAGATAAAAGTGTAGATACGAGGAGCAATTGCCTTCAGCAGCATCCCAGAGGCAAGCTTCCATGTCTTCCTGATTAGGTTCATTCAATTATGTCGTCTTAATTGCTCATGTGCTCAAGCTCATTAAAGAAAAAATAATATTGCTTTCCTGCAGGTTGTGCATTTGAGATTAAGAAAATGGATGCTATGGGTACACCTTAGAGATACTGCCCAACAGAATGAAAGAGCAGCTACAGCCCATCTGTGGCAGCAGGATTCTCCATCTCACTGCAATCTCAGTGCCAGTATTGCCCATTTTCTTCTCAATCCCCAGTCAATTTTCACCTGAAAAACCACTCAGCCTTCTCCCTCAAGAGAAACAAAATGTTGTAGTTTAAACAAAACAGTTCAATTTAACAGCACCACGAAGCAGGTCTTTAGACATGCCTTTACCTTTACACTGTGAATCTGTAACTAACGCAGCCCAGAAAGGGGCTTTGCTCATCCAGAAAGGATTCCAGAGCTCTGAACAAAAGCCCTCTATCATGCCAACGTCACACTGCACGTATAGAAGCAGTCTGACTTTTGCAGAACAATACCATATTGTGATCCTGAGGAGCAAAACACAACCACTTTGCAACAGGAAACAATAACTACCAGTGCTAACCCCATCTTGGCCAAGTGAAAACTACTTCTTCCCAGAATGTATCAATATCCTTAACAGAGATTGCAGGTGCATAATTTAATTGAAAGTGCAAGATTTTCCAAGGAAAAGCATTATTTGTGAACTTCAGGTAAGAAACAGAGTGTGGCATTTTAGAGGAGAAAATGTGAAACAAAATCTGTTCTGTACAAGGAAACTGAAGGCCGTACAACAGCTCACCCTTGAGTGATTAATGTCTGCTACTGAACAAAATCTAAGTCAGTAAAAACTTGCTACGACTGCATCTGTTATTAGTTTGTTTAGGTACAAATGACATAAACACATTTTTTCTCTCAAAAGCACACGAGAAAACAGTAAAAGGTCATGGGAACAGATGGCTCACAAGATGTACCTGCAAACATAAAAAAAAGCAAAAAAACTTGAAAATCTTCTCCTATCACACACAAAACAATCCTCATCAAATGGATTTGGTGAGGCCAGGCCATAACACAGCTTTGCAGAACTTTTTTTGAAAGTTAGTTTTTTCCCCACATAGAAACTCCCGTGCTGTTTTCAGATAAGAAAAAAAGACGACTCAAGTAAGCCTTTGAATGCTTCTAAAAAGCAAAGCATCGTAAATAACCCTTCAGGCTTCCTCTCAGGGAATTCTCCATCTGCACTGATAAATACTACTTCTGTTTTGAATTTAGCATTAAATGCACACTCACAGAATTGTGGTGATTGGAAGGACCTCTAGAGCTTCCACAATAAATAAGTTTCTCCTCATGTTCAGATGGAATTTCCTGCGTTCCAGTTTGCGCCCGCTGCCCTTGTCCTGGCTGCCACTGGGCACCACCAAAAAGCATCTGGCCCCATCTTCTTGAGTATATAAGCCTTGTTAAGACCTCAGTCTTTCTCTCTCCAGGCTGAACAGCCTCAGATCTCTCAGCCTTTCCTCAGAAGGGAGATGCTTCAGACCACCCCATCCTCTTTGTGGCCCCGTGTAGGACTTTCTCAAGAAGATCCTAGTCCTTTTTGTACTAAAGAGTCCAGAATGAGACACAGTGCTCCAGGTATGGCCTCACCAGGGCAGAGCAGAGAGGAGAATCACCTCCCTTGACCTGCTGGCCACATTCTTTTTAATGCACCCCAGGCCTTCTTGACCACAAGGGCACACTGATGGGTCACGGCCAACCTCTTGTCCACCAGGACACTCAGGTCATACTCTGCAGAGCTATTCCAGAAGGTCAGCCCCTAACCTGTACTGATGCATGCAGTTATTCCACCCCAGGTGCGGGACTCTGTACTTGTTCTTGTTGAATCTCAGACTCTTCTCTGCCCAGCACTCCAGTTTGTCCAGGTCCGTCTTGAACAGCTGTGCTGACATACAAATTTGTACCATGAACCAACTTAGCCAATAGCCAGAGCCTCCTCATATGCTCAATCCTTCTGCCTACATCAGTGAAGATGTTGAAGAGCACCAGTCCCAAGACAGACCCCTGGGATACACCACTTGTCATTGGCTGCCAGCTAGACTTTGAACTGTACAACACAATCCTCTGGCTGCAAACACCCAACCAATTATTTATCCACTGAACAGTCCACCATTCAAACCCATGTGTCCAATTTAGAGACAAGGATGTAGTGGGGGACCACATCAAAGGTTTCAAGGTAGATAACATCAACTGCCCTTCCTCTGTCCACCAATACTGTCACTCCATCGTTGAAAGCCACATTTGTCTTTCTCCCTTTTTAAAAATTGGGGTGATATGTTTCCCTTTTTCTCTTTTTCTGCCACCAGGGACTTCACTTGATAGTTATGACCGCTCAAAGAAGATGGAGAGTGGCTTGGCACCCAACCAGCTCCTTCAGAATCGTAGGACATGTCATCTGGCCCCACAGACTTGTACATATTCAGCATCATGTGAGGTGGCCTCAGACTTGCTCTGCTCTTACAGTAAGAGAGATCTTGCTCCCCGAGACCTGACCTAGAAGTTCAGGGACACAAAAGACATGCGAAGCCTAACTGCCAGTAAAGACTGAAACAAAGAACTCACTGAGAACCTCGGCCTCATCCATGTCTGTTATAGCCAGTTCTCCTTTCTTACTTATCAGACAGGGTACACTCTCCATCACCTGTTTCTTCTGACTAATATAGTTGTAGAATCCCTTCTTATTTTTCACATCCCTCAGTGAGTGCAGTTCTACATGCCTTTGGCTTTTCTGATCCTTCTGATCCCATCTTTGCATGTCTGGACTGCTTCCTTTTATTATTCCCAGACCGCACATACCTGCTTTTACTGCTTCTACTACATGATCTTCTTATCCCTCAGTTTGACCAAGTTTTCTGTCACTGCTCAGCCATACTGCTTCCCTGACTCCTCTGCTTTATTTCTTATGCAGGAGGAAAAGAGAGCCCTTGTGCTTTCAGAAAGATATCCTTAAAGAGCTGCTCACTCTGGTCCACTCCTATGTCCCTAAGGACAGTCTCTCAGAGGATCTCATCCAACACAATTCCTTAAACTGCCTTTTAAGGAGTTTGCTCTCCTCAAGTTTGAAGTCCTGACTCCAGTCTTTGCCAGGTCCATGATTTCAAGGTCATGAACTTGATCAGGGCATGGTCACTGCAGCCCACACTACCTCCAATCTCAACCTCTTTACTACAATCTCCTCTGCACTGGTGGGCAACAGGTCCAGCAGTGCTTCATCTCTGCTCAGTTCCCCCCATACCCAGACCAGGAATTTATCATCAGTGGACTCCAGGAGTCTCTCCTAGATTGGTTTTAGCTCACAGCGTTGTTTTCCCAGCAGATATTGAGAAGTCCTTTTTTCCTCGTAAGAATAAGGTGCAGCAACACACCTCTCCTCATGGGCTCCTCTATTACCTCTGTCAAAAAGTTTACTTAAACTCTCTGCAGGATTTCCAGGACTGTGCTTGCTTGACAGTGTTGCTTTTTCAGCAAATATCAGGGTGCTTGAAGTCCTCCAAGAGAAGCAAGGCCTGAAATCAAGAGGCTACTAAATACTTTATAAGAACTTGAATTTTTCATAAATGTAGTAAAGAAGAGCATCCAAATATTTTCTTCCAGTGAATTTTGAAATGTATAATAGAAAGGGTAACTTAGAAGGAGAACAAAAAAAGGTGCTGAAGAAAGGAAAGCAGAGCTGAAACTACACATCTGAAAATCTGCATATGGAACAAACCTGTTTAAATATTCTGTCTCAAAAATCCACTTAGCATCTTTAAGTGGGATTCTGAAAAATAGCTTAGGACTCATTTCTGCACCATTTAAGGCTTTCCAGGCCTCAGTGCGCTCAGTGCTTTAATATATGCTACACCAGAGAATGTTTATTAACAAACAAACAATAAAACAACAACAAAAAACAACAGTAAAACACTCTTTTTTCTCTTTCAAATAACCAAAACTGCCACCTTCAGTTTTCACATCAGGGTTCATTTTGCCAAACACAAAACATTTCTAATCTTTCAACAGCGATTCCCCAGAAAAGCAGAGAGGGGCTATTCGCCTGGGGGAAACCCAGTGACCATACCCATGCATGCAGGCTGAAGTTCTCAAGGCAGAAGTCCTTCCAAGTCCATCCTGTTTGCTCTGTTGGTAAGTTCACGTTACATACGTGAAGTCTTACCCATTGGAAAGTGTTCACCAGGCACTACAGGACACAACTAGAAACTGCAGTCTCTCCAAAACCAGCAATAATATTAGCAGAAAAAGTAGTTGCTCCTTTGTGTTGTTACCCAACCCCCAGCAAAGAACTACTGATCTTTATTCTTTAATAATTAAAATGAGTATTTATTGCTGCTGTAACTGCAAGTGTCCTCGCAATATCATGCTGCTCAATCAGCTGCCTTTGCCACATAATAAAACAGAACTATCTATCCCCCTTACTGATGCAGTTAGAAGCATCACTCCTGATACGTGAGTTAATTGAACCGAAGCAGAACTGCTTCCCTACTGATCCATATCATAAGATCCTAATTTATATTTCTTTGAAGCTAGTGTGATGTACTGACCAAGAAACAACTACAGAACCACAAAGTCAGAAGATAACAGACCTTGGCCTAGCTCTGGCCTTCAGTTAAGCATAGCACAAAGCAGGTGAAGTGTTTGACCAGCCATACTGGCTCTGGGGGAGGATCCTCAATGACAACAGTGAACACTTCCAGAAAAGCTGCAAATCCGCTCGCTGCTCTGAAACTCTCAAAGTGAACGCTCTGATGCAGCAGCCTTCATTTCAGAGGAAAGCAGAACAAATGCATGTGATCTCTGCTCCCCAAGCAATCTGGATAACAAACACATTAGTCACTGTCAATTACACTTGTTAATTACAATGGGCACCATCTCAAGGAAGCAAACTAAGCAACACAGGTCTCTGATTATCTCTGCGCAATAGCTGAGAAAGATTAACTACTGGATTTCTTAAAAAAAAACACCACAGGTTTTGGTGGTTTATTTAACTTTCATTTTCAAGTAGTTGTTATCAAGACACGTAATGATAAGCAGTTAAATGGTCTTATTCATTGTGAAATTAGCTACAACCATTTCTCCACTCCATCAGAAGCATGGTACCCCAACAGGGATAGGTAATGTCTTACCCAGATTGGGTGTTTTAAGTGCTTCAAAGCCAGACCCATAATTTGTAATGCACATAACTTGTGCTCTCAAGGACACAGGTATCACTATGAGTTGGTTCTGGCTTGATTTTATTATTCTCTAATTTTCATAAGGTTATTATCAAGCAGAATTCCCTGTGCCTTGTTTAAACCAAATACATCTCATCAAAAAGGGATTAAATTGAGACAGGGAAGTGGCGGCATATACAGTTTATTTGTCAGCTAGTGACTGTCTCGTATTAGCATGCAGAAAGTAATTCTTGTTGGGCTAAGTAAGAAGAAGGAAAATGAGATGGGAGGTTGGAAAGTAGTTGTATGGGGGAGGGACAGTGACACCTATGGGAGCACACAGCGTGCTTAGCTAGCAATAAAGCTGAAGGGTTGGGCCAGGAACTCTACAGATAAAAGTTTCATGCACAGAATTGGGTTTTTAGGAAGACTGAGTACTGTGGACTCTGGACACTGAGGACTGTGGCAGCTAAATCAAGCCTAGAGAGAAAGATGGCATCAAGACTACAGCAAGTCTTGCGCACTGAAGGTGGCTGCCTTAAACGTCTTCAGAACAGAGATGCCAAAAATTCTGTTAATGTGTACTTTGCATTTTAATGCATATGTTTGCAAGGTTTTGAATATTTATGACTGAAGAGCTTTACTATTGAATAAACACACTAAGAGCATTTACAACATAATCCCTACCCAGCAACACAAGAGTCCTACCTCATCCTCCTAACCCAGGGTGAAATCTCCCATACCTGAGAAAGCTCTGTCTCACTCACACTGCCTTGTTCCGTTAAAAGGAATTAGTTCCAGTGAAATTGCTAAATCTCTTCTGCGAGTTCTGGACACAGGATGGAGATCACAGATATCATAATATTCTCAAAAAACAAGCTTTTCCTCAGTCTTATTCTTTTAATGTAATGAAACACTAATCCATCCAATGATTTTACACAGACACATATCTCCCTCTCAAAGGCCCTTTCAAATATAACTATTAAAGCACAAGAAGAACCGGTGCAAGAGTCAGCTCTGCTCAACATGCATGCTCTATGTCAACCAACACACCACAGATGGACACAACTGTTCCTGTTTTTAAGAGCTCAGCTCACTATCACTGGAGTTATCCTCTCTTCTACAAAACCCCTAAGACAAATCACTCTCATAGAGGGGACACAAGCTGTGCCAGTGCCATCGCACACAGACTTGCTTCCCCTGCACCAGGCCTCCCCCTCCTCAATGAGAACTTGAACCCTTCAGGAAGGGCTACCTTCCTTCGGAAGGAAGTGCTGGCTCAATAATCGTGTTCAGGTCAGTTAAGTCACAGGACACCTGAAGTGCTTCCAGTTACACATCCTAGGCAATACAATCTGAATCTGGCACACAGCACCTCGTAGGCTGAAGAATAAGGCTTGAGCAAAGAGAGCAAGGCAGGTCAGCACCTCGACAAGGTTCCTTCCAAGCTAGACCTCATCACATGGGTGTCCCACAGTGGGATCTGGGCTTTGTCTTTTCCTGACAAGCAGCTTCTTGCCTCATCCCATCACAGGGAACACGCAGGGGCTTTAGTCCCTTCTATCAGGGGTACAAAGAAACGGAACACGTACACAGTAAGGAAGATTAAGCTTGCTTCTCAAACCTTTATTTCACATCTTTAACCTGCCTCCTGCCAAAAAGAAGTAGGTCTCCTGCAGACCCAAAGTGTAGCTTGTGACAGGTCAGATTTCCTATCAGTGGCACTGAAAAACTAAACTCTTCAAAGGAACAAGCTGAGCTTCAGACATCAACAGCAGCTCCTTCCCTTTATGACCACTACAGAACCAAGCAACCAAGCTCCCAGTCAAAAGCACTGAGCTTTCACAAAGCAAACAAATGGCTTCTGTTCCAACAAAAAGCAGACGTTTTCTCAGGCAGCCTGTAGGCAAGCACCTGTTTGCATCTTTCTCTTCTACTGTACGCGTACAGTATAGGGCACAGGAAATGATAAGTGGGCTACTTGTATTCAAATATGCATTTTCCTGAATTAATTTCCTGCCTGACAGTCATACATCGAGATCTGAAACCATTTCATTTTTAAAGCAGCCTCTTAACTTGATTTGTGAGGCCCCGTAGTTACTCAATTTTTGTAGCATAAAACTGTGCTAGACTAAATTAAAGACAGAAACTAATAGATGGGCGCCACGCAGAAGTAAAACTGCCCAAAGAACTTACGCCTGCACAATCCTGGTGACAAAGTGTATTGCAGTTGTGCTTTTCACAGGAAAATCCTCACTTAAACTGCAATCTTCCATCCTGGATAATGACAAAGACTCTTTAATTGAGTAAGGTCATTCTTTATATATCTTCGCAGAACAAGCGATCAGTCCTTATGAAGTGAAAAACATATCTGGGTTCCTTTTGATTAGGTTTATTCTGATTAGACTCAGTATTATTTCATTTCAGATGTCAGCGATACCTATGAATGCACAACTTTTCAATCAGATCTATATCTTGTAAATACAGAAGATCATAGGAGGTGCATTCCTTCCTGCCTTGCTCAAGTGCTTCGAGAAGTCCAATTTTCAGCATGAGAATTGAGTGATGTATTCTTATGTTCTGCCCAACCTGGCAGATGCTATCAAGCCCCTCCTGTTTTACCATAGCGATCCTTTGCTGTAGATCCAGTGTTATGGAGCTACAGGGTGAGACAGCTGAACTTCACTTGCTATGAATCTGCTAATCCGTGCAAGTAAATGAATAACTGCATGAATCAATTTGAATTTCTTACCTGTTTTGAAATATTACTGAGTAAATCTGCATCTCTAATCTGTATCCTAAATCTCAGAATTATTTAAATATTTGTAGAGTAGATCGCTACAACTGATTATATTTCTGACGACCCTAGGAGTTTAATCAAAAGATTAATTAAGTCATTACTTCTACCAGCATCTCTTTTCAGGGCAGAAAACAGGCACACTGCAGAAAAGCCTCCATCCATTTTGGCAATTGCTCCAGCACTTCTGCCTGTGGCAATCATTTCACCTGCTAAGAGCAAACAGTTTCTGAGCAGTTCCCACTGAAGTCAGTTATTTCCTCGATTTCTCTCAGGCAAGCCTATACTTCTACACATGGAGAAGCATTGATAGAGCCCTTCAAGGGTCTTCATTAGCTTAAGAAAAAAAAGCAGCATGTATTATCTTACATTTCAACCAAAATGAGAATATTTTCCCTCTGTCTATGTGGTAAGTTAGACTGCAACAGAAAAGCTAACGATACATGCCTCCAGGTTGCCCAAGAATGACATCTCCACCCCGCAGAGGCATTCCTGCTAGTGCTTCTCATACCTCAAGAAAAGCTCCAGCAAGCAGATTAGAATTCTACACAACCCGCTGAGTCATCAGTGACACATTTGCCATGGGGCAGCTGTCAATGGCACCTCTCCTGTTCGGAGGTCTACCGCAGCCAAAAGTAAGGAATAAAAAACTGTAACCAGAGGCTTATTGGAGCACAAGAGTATACTGCTTTTGTGTCAAGTCGAAATCTACCCATACTACTGAAAAACATTCTAAAAAACAGAGTAGATCCTTACCACTTAATATATATTAAGATATGAGTACTGGTTCAGCACCAAACAAGGGTACAAAAGGTCCCAACTATCAACTATCATCAGAAGTCTTTCAGATGCCACTGTATTAAACAGACCACAGAGGTTTCACACTTCCATTAAACACTTCTATAAGCATAATTAATGAACTCATTACAACTGATGCCTTTTGTTTGTTTATTGTTAAGGCTTGCTTTGTGGCTTTTGCATTCCTTTGTTTTCAGAAAGTGGTCAGATTCACTTCCACCTTCCTTTCAGCTTCTAAGAGCAAAGAGTGAGTTACCAGGACCCCCAGTCCACAGCTGTCCCCTTTATGACAGGTATACTCATTTTCAGCATTTAGACTTAAAAGTAAACCAGCTATTTGTCAAATACCCACTTCTGCTCTACTGGTTTGTGGCATCAGTGCATGTACAGACGGCATTTCCATGCAGCAGCCCTCTCTACTGACCAAAAGATCCCTGCTAATACGTGCTTATCAAATACACTACGACTACTCCATTGGCACTCCCATATCAGATGCTATTTTGTCAAACTTCCTCTCTGTTGCCTTATGTCACACAGCAACAAAATGGAACAGAATATCAGAGGGAAGGTTCAGCCTCTACACAACATCCACCTCTGATGTTGTGGGACAACGTAATAAAACAGGAGGCATTACTTTTTAAGTATTTCCATTGGCCTCATTTCACATACTACAAACTTGTCTGACAGTTTTACTTTAAAGGTAATGTATGACTGAAGGAAAAAAAACAAAACTATTTGTAGCCTTTTCTGCTGCTTGGAAAAGAGCAAACTAGAGGCAGCAGAAATACCAGATACCTTTCTTTACAAGGACAAGTACAAAGCTGTAAGAGATGGATGACTATGAGGAACCTGAGTAGCACCCAAGGAGAGCTGAGCAGGGCGAGCAGGCGGGCAGCCTTTGCTCCAATGGATGCTCTGTCCTGGAAGGTGATCCCGTCCCTACAAATGCATGACACCACATGACTGATGTTTCAGCTCTGTGAAAACTCAGAGCAAGACAGGCCAGGCAGAACTGTTACTAGAACAAATGGAAGCAAAACGAGTCCAAATCTGAGATTGTCCTGCACGCCTCAGACAAATATCTTGTTATCAAAGGTCTCTGCAGCCTTGTGCTTGTCTGTTACAAATCACAACTGGAGGAGAGAGCACTGAATTACATTACAGCATAACCAGCAGACACCACAATGCACAAAACACATATTAGTAGGTGAAGTGTACAGACATCATCAACTACAGCAGAACTGCAGGCGGGAGGGAACAGGAGGGGAAGCAGTACCCAGCCTGCAAGGACAGCCCCACAAATGCCCTCACATTGAGTTTAGCAAGCACCAACCAAAAGGAGGAACTGCTGTTCTCTCACGTTCATTCAGCTGAAGAGTAGAAACACCATGGATGTAAGCACGTTATCTGAACTGAAAGACTATGCAGGTGTTATGAGCTGGCCATGAATAAAGTCAAGGCAGAAATGAGACAAATGCACTGAGCCAAATGAACAAATGAGATTTTGGGACAGTTTTCTTGACAGTACAGGAAGTACAAGAAGCCTCAGCTATTTCCAAGACAGTCAGTGATGAAGTTTTTAAGGTCGCTTAGTAACACCATCAATTGCTGTGGCTGGAGAAAGATGCGACAACACAGGAGGTCAAGCAAAAGCATTTGAAATAGCAAACGTACAAGGTAATGGTGCTAGATGCAGGAATACAGACATGCAACTAACCAAATACGCACAGCTACAGCCACAAAAGAAGATCAGTTGCATGCTAGATGCAAAGAAACACCTTATAATTTATGTTATAATTCATTTGTATTCTTGATTGTTGCGCTGTGAAAATAATTACTCTATTTTTAAATTTTAATTGCTAGAAGAGAGCATCTGCTATTTTTACTGTAAGTTAGATTACAAAATTTTATTGTAGCAAATGAAAGCAACTCTACCAGTCCCAAGTCATGCCAAAGTACTTTTCTGCAATCACATAAGTATGGAACACAGCTCCAATTTTGCTTCTGGAGATACATCCAAAGTTAAGTTTTTACATTCCTTGTCTCATTAGAGAGGTGAAAGTTGTTGAGTAACCAGTATCCCACCTGGACTCTAATTAATTACCATGCATTTTTTCACACTATTAGAGCATACGGATGTTCACACCAAGTACATCAAAGATAAAAGAAGCGCTTTTAGCTAAATTCACACTTCCCTGAGCACAGGAAGAAAAGCAAACCCATTCCTGAGTTGGTATCAGGAGTGGTTCAGCTGCATATTCCTCTAGAAAAGGCATTTCTGAACTTCTTCCCCAGTAAATTTACAATACTCTTGGCTTTATGAATCAAACGTACACTCACTGAACATCAGGGCACCCTCTGTACAAGAAGAAAACCTCCTCGGTAAACACAAACCTGACTTCTGAGCTAAACAGAATGAATCAAGCCAAAACAGACTTAGAAAACAGCAACCCAGGAGGAATATCACTAGGTGGTCACACTAGCAGGGATCACTGTAGGTCTGTCTGAAGCAGTGGCTTAAACAGAAAATGCAATTTCAAGAACCTAGGTTAAAGCACTGAAAGGAAGCCTGCAAAACCCTGACAGAGACTGAATACAGCCTTCAAAGCGGTGGATAGCTGAGTAGATAGACTACTATCTGTAAGACATCCAAAAAAATTTAGACATGACTTAAAGATATTCTGTATTTTCGAGTCTTCTCCATTTTCTGGTGACAGGAGTAAAAGTTTTACTGGCCCGTGTTCACAGAATTACTGCAAACACAAACACAAGAAGCAGACAGGTCAAAACAGTGAAAGGCAATCTAAGAAATAAGAACAAACAAAAAGCCATATTCACTGAATTTCTGCTGCCATTACTATATGTCAGTGACACCACTTTCATTACTCCTGAACAGAACCAGGAAGCTGCAGGGCTTCTCTCCCACCCTGCAATGCCATCAGGTAGCACAGCCATGTGAGCAACAGATGAGTAACTGCTAGGTGCAGGCTTGGCAGCTGCTCTAAGTAAGGAAGCCTCTAAGCATTTTCAAGCACGTAATCATTAACGAACAATAGCTTGACATACAGCCATGGACAAATATATTTCCCTTCCTCTGAAGAAACCTTAATAAAAAGGTAGGAAGATGGAAGTTTGTCAGATAACAAGGAGAAACTAACAAGGACTGATACCTGGGGAACCTGTTTTCCTATTTTGAAAGGTGCTGCAGGCTAATACCATGATTTCTGGGGCATCTTTGCCACACGGTTTGCACGCATCAGCATCATTCATGAATCATTAGGAATTAGTACTCAAGTGAAATTCACAGCCAACCTTATTTTCATCCGAGACATCCTTTTGGATGCCTATTATCACATTACCTGCTTGGCTACAAAGAACACTGCAGTGGACAGCATTGCTTTGTATTTTCAGCCTGCCCTGACCGTCTTTTCCGTAACCCAGAAGGGATACAGCACCGTGCCATCCCATCATCCTGCTTTCCTCCCCACTGCTCTCCACCACCTGCTCCTCTCACACTGCTGAACATGCTGGGGGACATCCCGGTGCCAGGCAGCCTCTCCTCCCTCAGTTCTACAGTTTTGCTGCTCTAAGAGCACTTGGCAACCATTGCTGAGATTAACGTAAGGCCTAACGGCTCACTATAATACATTATGAGCAAACAAGCTAATTGTATCCAAGCAGAGATCAAGCATCTAAAACATGAGCAGCTCATACACTTCAGCATCAAGAATAAGAGCTGTAATGACATAAAAATGGCCAAGATAAAGTTAGCTTTCCACTGTATCATCATAATCAAGCACAATACGGGGTTGGTCTGGGGGATGGAAAGGAATGAAAAACACGTGGAGAATGATCAGTACTACTAGCAAGAAAAAGTACTACTTAATGCAAAAAAAAAAAAAAACAAAAAAACCAACAAGTCATAAAAGCAAAATCACTCTACTTTTTAACAGTATGTTCCTGTCTACCAGAAGAGTTTTCTGAAACAAAATCCAGCTGTAAGAATGTCTAGTACTGACCAACACCAACTAACTATTCCCTTAATCTTACCTGATAAATCAACACCTCTGTTAAGAAAAAGACCAAGAAGATTCAAATGCTAACACGTCAAAACCTTCCTTTATTGCAGAGCCTCTTTACTAGCAAGCATCACACCACTTGTTCACGTAATGACACCAGGATTACCAAACAATTCACAGAATCGTCCCACCCCTCCCACAGCTACATTCCCACAGCAGAAGGCTTACCTTCATCATTTTGGGCCGAAGAACTTGCTAAGATAATAGCCACAGCAATCCCTACAGCTAACCACTTCCAGAGACAAAACCGCTGTAGCATTTTCTGTCAAACTTCACTCAAGCCAGATCTGGAAAAGAAAGATTGGATACAGAATTAGTCGACCAGCTTAGATAAAGGTGGCTATAAACTATTCCACTGCTAAGCATGCATATACAGCATATACAGCCTGTAATAGTGCAACTCTGCCTCTGTTAAACATAGTTCATCTCATTCATATGTACAAGTGTACATTAGATAATCTTGCATCCAAAGAAGTAATCTTGAGTTTGCTTTACTGAGTCCAGATTTCCATAAAACAAAGCCTTTATTTTATTCTTCCAGCTTCAGCCTTGTGCTTTGCAGCACTGAGGGGAAGTGATGCTATCAGAGGGGTTCTGCTTATTACAATTACGTTCAATTGCATGAGTGAGCCAAGACAGCATTCAAACACACTGCCCAGCAGAACCTCTCCTAACAAAAGCATGTCTGAATCCAGTTCATGACCTTCTCTAATCCTGCTTTAAATTTGTGAGCAGCAAAGGAGGAAAAACAACAAGAAAACACCAAATTCCACATGTATAATAAAAAGAAACACAACAGAGGAATGCCAGGACAAATCTGGATGAATCTCAGATTGTATTTGGAGTGATTAACATTCAGAAGTTTTATAAAACTTGGTGTTATTGCTCCATTAAAGAGAATTAACATATTTCTGTAGCCTAGAACTGAATTATTTAAAAATATTCCTTCACATTAAAAAACATTGTGACAAATACAATGAACTTCCCAGCAACAGAAGCATGAAATGGGGAGGGAGTTATAGCATCGTAAGAGCAAGCTGTTGTATAAAAAGGGTTTAAGCGCTGTCAATTTTCCCAAGCAAAACACTTGACTCAGATCTCATTGCCAGTTTCTGCTTATAGCTTCCTACCGTGGTTACAGAACTGCTGCATTTTATTCCAAGTCAAACAAACAGACTATTCCCCCACTTACAGCTTTGGCGTTAACACAGCCTGATCCACCTTGCTGATACGTTTCTGAAGTTGTGCTATCATACCTTCCACAATCGGAGCTTACGGAATAACACAAATGTACAGACGCGGTCTCGTTTGCACCACAAACACATTCCTTCTGGATGGTGCTCAGCATTACACACACCAAAGGGAAGCAGAGTTTCCACTAACAGGTAAGTTCCATTAAGTACTGAAAAAAAATTAGAATTTCTCTAAGATCTGAATGGTCAATACTCTATCAACATAGACAACATTTTGGTTAATACGAAGGGCACTACAATGATAGAAACATGTTCCTCTCCAAAAAAAAAAAAAAAAGAAAAAAACACATCCAAAAAGATTCAAGGAAGAATGTGTCAGTGTTCTGGAGGAAAAAAAAAAAAAACTAGATTTATGAAAAAGGAGAGGAAGCAAGCCATGATGTTCAACTAACTCAATTCAGACAGCCATATCACTGGAATATATTAGCCCCCCGCGTGTCTGACACCTCCCCAACAGGAGGTGGGGATGCACTGGGCTCCTCTACACAGCACAAGGGGATACACTGCGCTCCTCTACACAGCAAACAGAGCTCCTTTTAATTTCAGCAAAGACTCTGGAGATTAGAATCATAGAATGGTTTGGGTTGGAAGGGATCTTCAAGTTCATCTAATTCCAAACCTCTGCCATAGGCAGGGACACCTCCCTTCAGACCAGGTTGCTCACACACCATCCAGGCTGGCCTTGAATGCTTCCAGGGATGGGGCATCCACAACCTGGCTGAGCAACCTATTCCAGTGTCTCACCACCCCCATATAGAGAATTTCTTCCTAATAGCTCATCTAAATCTACCTGGTTAGCTGAGATCCCACTCTCCATTTGGTTTTCCTCATATTCAAAAACTTGTTATGCAAGGAAATTGAAGCTTTAGGCTCATAAGTACATTACCAGTAACTCAGTAAGTACGGAACCGCTGGAGGAAAAGAACAACAAATTCTCCAAGGGAAAAGAAAAACAGGGAAACAAGGAAATTAATTCCCTGAGGAGCCCGCTCAGGAGGTTTGCTCCAAACATTTTATTTTCCCAATTTTCTCATCAAAATCACAAAAACGCTCATAGGCAAGAAAACCTTACATACTCAACCAGAAAAATACCAAAGTGAAAAAAAAAAGAAACAAAAAGAAACATTTTGGGGGGGAATTCCAATTTCTGGCATGTGTGCATTTAGAAAAGACCAAAAAAAAGCTTCAATAAAGCTCTCTCTGGAGCGCTTGGTGCCGGATGGTGCACAGGCACTGAGAAACACACCTACCCCAATGTACTGAGACACAACAGCACGCACACGTGCCCCCCATAGGGCTGCTGGCAGGAGCTGATCACTAGGTTTTTGCAGCTCAACTGCAGCAGACTGATAATAGCACTCCAAGGAGCAATCGCGTCTCATCTCGCTTCTGCTTTTTAAAAAACTATTATTTCTCACCAATGTAACTACTGAAACAGTCAGAGCTCCAACTGGCCCTCAAGTCGTCTATATCCCACATCTCAACAAATTTTAAGGGGAAATGAAGATGAATTGAAAAGAAAAAAAAACCTCAAAATATTAAACATCAGTTACCACATCCAAGCATCTGGAATATATTTAAGACCCAGTGATATTACAGTAACCTTATATGCCTAAGAATTTAAGCTAAGAACAAATGTTATTACAGTACTTTAAAAAAAAAAAAAAACACGTTCATTTCAAGCTGAAACAAGAAACATTGTTTTAATTAGAATAAACAGTCTTGGGTCAGAGTAAAAAAAAAAACACCAATGCAAATTTGCATGTTCTTGGTATGAAAAAAAAAAATTGGAAGTTACAAGAGGATGTTGCAGAAATCAAGGCACGCAGCATCCACTGCTATGTCCTCACTACACGACATTGGCTTTCCTCCAGCCCACAGGCACCTCTCCCATTTTCCACAACCTTTCAAAGATGACAGAGGGTGGTCTGTCAGTCACTTCTGCCAGCTCCTGCAGCACTCATGGGTGCATCCTATCAGGGCCCATAGATTTGTGTGCAATTAATTTGCCGAGACAACCTCTGAACAGATTCTCCTTGGTGAAGTCTTCCATTCCCCAGACTCTCTTTCAGTCTAGGGTGTTGGATTCCCAAGGGGCAGCCTTAGTAGTGAAGAATGAAGCAAAGGTGGCACTCAGTAATTCCATCTTCTCGGTGCCTCCGTTACAAGGGCACTCACCTCAAACAGCAACGGACCCACATTTCCCTAGTCTTCCTTTTACAACTGACACAGTTAAAGAAGCCTTTCTTCTTGTGCTGGACTTTCCTCACCAGATACAACTCCACGTGGGCCTTAGTCTTCCTCATGGCATCCCTGCATGCCCTGACTACATTCCTATTTTCCTTCCAAGTGGCCTTTTCCACATTCCATACACTCGTTTCTTCCATTTGTGCTTTTGCATGAGCTCCTTCCTCATGCGTTTAGGACTGACAGCAATAAAACCATAGCCCTCTAAACACACTATTAAGTAACACAGACAACCAGAATTCCTTCAAGTATCAACTCTTACACTTATTGCTTAGTGCTGCTGCCTAAGTCGTGTTGACTTTCATTAAACATTGAATTATATCATAAACTACTCTTAGGAATCTATGTACAGAATGCTTTGAACGGAGGAACAATTTCAGGGGATAGTTTTATTGCGGCCTCATCTGTATTACCACTGAGCAGATAAAACGCTTTTAAAGATCGTAGACACAGAAGCAGAGTCCCTGAAGTGCAAATGCCTGTTGTGAGATGGAACAGGTACAGTCATATATCAGAAATGTCATTAGAAACAAAATATCAACCTCTAATACAAGCCAAAATAGGAGATAAATTTGCTTTTCAGTATGACAGTGTTTTTGGTTAGGCTAAAGCTATGGTCTACTAGAATGTGCATCTCAAATGTTTTATTTTCACTGCTGAAACAATTATGTTGAACTGTCACAACAGGAGGAAATAGAAAATATTTAAAAATGAGAGCAGCCAAAAAAGCACCTCTCGCTTGTCCCAACACCACTCTTAATTAACGTTGCTTTGGGCAGCAGGCACCCTCACCCAGCCAGGCATGGCAGAGCACCCACCAGCTCCCTGATTTCTGGTCTGTGGGTGCCCTCCTGGTCCTTCCCCGCATGTGGGTGTTGGGTACCAGCACAAAGCATTCCGGGAGGGATTTTGTTGTGGCGAGCTGTGTCCTGAGACTGAACTGTACATCTGCAGCACATCAGCTGGGAAACTACAGGGCTGGAAAATACCCTCAGACTTTACCAGAATAAATAAACAATTCCAGCTTAGGACTTGAGGGACATCCCGGGAAGTCAGACATCAGCCCACAGATTCCCACGTACACTCACACCACTTCCCAGGCAGCTGCTGAGCCCATCTCAGCATCCACTCACCATCAGCACAGAGTGAGAGCCAGCGCAAGAGAGCTTACCTTGGAATTCAGCCTTGTAAGCTACTTACAACTCCAATTCTCTGTAACTGCAAGTGAGAAGAACTGTGCAGAACTGCTACTAAAGCCAAACATCTGCTTGTATGCTTTTCTGAAGTTAAGCACATGCAAATATTTGGCTTAACAGGGGCTATGCTGAATAATTTAAAGTGCAAATACAACTTTTACTCCAATTCTGCACGTACCAAGAGCCAGAACATTATCACAATCTCTATTTTACTAACACTGCTCAAGCACTTCCCATGTAAATATTTCTGCCCATGGACTCTTTGGTAATACCCACCTCCTCCTACATTAGCTGTAAGATCATCCCGTTACAGAACTGGAATAAATCGTATGGGTTTTGTTACTCTCCTTTCTCACTGGATCCTTTCAAAAATGTGAAGATTTTTAAGGCTGAGTTTCAACATCAAGCACGTTCACAACTCATTCGTATTTCATGCGGGAAACCATTCCTCCTTACATTCAAGTACATTCCCACATTTCCCCTTCTCCATTTGCCTCATTTCAATTCCACTTTTGCCCTGAACTCTGGTTCTTTTGTGTTCTTCTGACAGAAATGATCATTTTTCCATGATGGCTGTAGTAACACCACAGCAAAATATTTCAAAACTGAAGCAAAGCATTGGTAATGGGAAGTTACTTTCCCTCCATATTAGCTCAGAAGTACTTGAAACTTAAGAGTTGCAGCACCTCATCTAGGTACAGCTGATCCCACGGCTAAATGGGAATGATACAACTCAAAAATAAAAGAATATTTGCACTCCAATGCAGAAATGCTTCATTTTATTTCAATACTGTGTACCACAAGCCACAGTACCCGGTGTTTTCCTATACTCCCACAATAATGAAGTTTTTTAAAATTTTCCTCTCTATATGGCAATGGCAGGCAGCGTGCATATGGTCTGATTCGCAGCAGGTGACATCTCAAGAGCACTTTTCCAATCCCCCTGCCAGCAGAACATACTATAAATGCACCATATTAACACTTGATGCAGCATGTTGTTAATTTCCACAAAAAAGAGAGAAGATTGCTAAGCATATGCATGCCTGCTCAGAGAAATGTCAACCAACTACTCAAAATAGAAAAAAAGCTTTGACAGAATAACCAAAATAGGACTGGAGAGAGAGCTTTGTTTCTTGTTTGCACTTAGTGGCCATTACTTTTTGTATTTCTGAGAAGTAATCCAGGTAGGAGACGGATTACGTCCTAATTGTGGGTGAATAAACAGGATAGCAGGTTTAGTCCTTACAAACCCACGTTTTTAATGCAGAAGCCAAACCTCTGCATGCACTTAACCTGCTAAACAACGCTCTTCTCATGGTAGGCTGCACCTGCTCAACCCAAGCATGTCTGCAAGTTCAGGTCTATGTCATGCTGTTGTGCAAGTCTACTGCCTTGTAGACACTGAAAGAGGGGGGAAAATACCTTAAAGATCCTTACCTTCCTGTCAGCAAACTTTCCCCACTGCTGGAGCCATCTCTCTCTAAAGACTGCTCACTGGACTGCAGAGGAGCAAATGTGACATTTTCTCACCATAGAAACTAAGGAAGGTCTTGGTTAGCATAACAGTGAAAAGAAGCATAGAATCACCAAGGCTGGAAACGACTTGCTCCTTGCAGGAAACCAGGAGCTTTCTCAACAACGGCAGGCTCAAAATATTTGCTTCCCTCACGGCAATGGAAATGCCCCAAACTTCACAATGCGAATTTCTTTTGTTGAAGAAAAATTACACTTTCTCAAGTAGAATTTATATGCTCCAACTTACCTCCGCTGAATTTGGATGTAAATTGCGTAAAATAAATACATCAAGCTTTTCAAAGCAAAGCCTATCTTTCTGTAGAAAGCCAGGACAACTGTTTCTCCTTGCCTGTTACCATCACACGTCAAAAGCAGAGTTGGAAGTAATTGCACCTTTCTATTAGCTCTGTTAAAACAGTTCAAAAGACATTTCAGAATTAAGATGCACGCTCACACACGCACGCTTAACAGAAATTATCTTCAGTTACCTGAACGCCAAATTGAAACTTGTATTGCTGTACAGTACTGGGCCCAAAGCTTTTAAAGAGCTTTTGAAGCTGGGACAGCTTACAAGTGTTGGGGCTGACTGAGGCAGAGCAGTTTTTCTATGGTTGCACTCCATCTCACAGGCCACATAAAAGCAAATAAAGTTCAGAAGGATAAGAGATATTGTCTTTCCGCTATCAGCTCCTCTAGAAACATGAATTTTCCACTTCACATCACAAAGCAGTTCGCTTTTAAACCACATCTAATGACCAATTATCCTGACAAACAAACCCATCCAGAAGGGTCCTTGAGTGGCTTGTAGTCCAACTTTCAGCTCCCAACAATTACAGGCCAAGGCAGATCCTCATGGAGACAACACAGCTCAACACACTCCCTCACTCCAGCAGTATTGTTTAACTCCCTCACAGGAAGTAAAACCACCGTTTTCCACTGCTGCTCCTTGCTGGAATTAACTCCATCCCATGTTGAACTACTGAACAGAGCATTCAGCTACATGCTTCCCATGCCCTACACATAGTTACCAGTGGAAGTGGTACAACAGCATCCCATAAAAGCTGATGTTCCACAATGGTAACACACCAATGATTGAGGTCGGCCCACCTTCTTGCACACCTTTGGGTTAAGCAGCATATGCCTTACCTCATTTCTCAATATTTCAAATGGCTCGGCAACGCCCATCACAAACTGATTTCTGAATCTCAAAGAATTGAGGTCTTTTCTCTAGGTATATGCAGTAAATTCCAAACTTAATCTTCATATGCACCTTGTTTACTGGGTCACTCCATGTTTTATCAGTTATCATATGCTGCTACATATTTACCAGGCATTTAAACCCACAAGTTACTTAATCCATAAACCAAGTACTCCAGCAAGATTCAAGACACGAAGCGGCTCCATAGACCTCTCTTGTGCATCACCACGATGATGTGACATCATGGACAGCTAAGCCTGCTAACAAAGTCACAACAAAGATCTCTGCCATTTTAGCCACACACACGTGGTGATTACATACCCTGTATTTCAAGCCTTGTCTAGTATTACATTTGCCTGTGCTGGCTTGGCCTGCCCTTCTATTCCATTCTGCTCCCATCTATCTAATAGGCGATTATTTTCAGGAGATCAAGCAGTTCATCCAATAGGTGTATTAAGTATCCACTGTAGCAACTAACAAAGTCTTCCAGTAAGAATAAGATACTTAAAAATACAACCAAACCCAAATAAAAGCTACAAAGTTCCGTTTCAACATCACAAAATTAATATATTGTTTAGAGTATTACAGTAGAGAGACCTTTTTGAATAATTTCCTGTAAAGTTTTATAAAGAAAAACAATGACACTGACAGTTTAAAGGCTTGGAGAAAGCAATATCCTTACACCCACGCAGGTCATCCAAGCAGCACTACTTCAGAACTGACCTCAGCCAGCTGTGAGATGAATGGGCAAAAGGAACGGATGGAGACATTGAGATGCTGCAACACTCCGGAGGTGGACGTTCCTTACACGCTACAGGGCAGGAGCATGTCTCCTATCCCTGTCCTACTCACCCCCGGCATCCCGCCTGCTATTTTTGTTGTTGTTACTAAGCTGACATTTCTGTGAATTTCATAAAGCTTGGGAGTTCAGAAGGCTTTAAGTTGAACTGGGGAAGCTGAAGTGAGCCTGCAGGAAGGCAGCAGAACTCTGATGCTCACTGACACCCACGCAGTATACGCCAGAGTCCAAACATACCTACTGGGAAACGATCATACGTTCAGTAGTGAGATAAGGGAACGGAATAAGTTTCAGAAAGAAAGGATTAAGATATCTCTTTTACCTGAAGTAAAATAATTTGATCCTAAGTTCAGCACCGCTGGCCCTGATATGAAAAAAAATATTGCTGCCATTGACCCTCACAGACAGCTAGTGCCAGCCTGCGTTATTTGAGTGGAACAAACCGCATGCACAAGCTCATGAAGGACAGGTAGGCAATGGCTTGTTCTATTCAAGGACAAGAAAGTCATGTCTATCCATTTGAGAAGGTCCTCTGGCCACAACACCTGAAGAAATAGTTTGGCTACCTAGAATTCTGGCATGGGTGAGCCAGAAAGCTGGCATGGGTGACTGCTAGCACCTCCAAACAGCCCATGGCTTGGAAACGGTCCCACACAATGCACACTGCTAGGTGCTGCTCAAATCAGACGATGAGGAAAGATATCCCCAGAGGATGGGGAAAGGCCGAAAGTTCTGGTGCAGTCAGGAAAGGCAGGGTTCTAGATGTGGTGCCAAGACAGTTACTGAGAAGCAGGAGGAGATGAACGCACACAGTGTGCATCAGAACGATGATCTGTATGGGAATTACGGCTGAGCAGCACCAAATGATGTCACGTGCCCACTCCTAATTTCATGTTTTTCCTTGCACACAGAGACAGAATGCACAACCGTAGGAAACAAAACTTTACTCAGACGATTTTAATGATAAATATAGTAGAAAACTAAAAAATGACTGACCAGAGGAACTGGGCCACAAGCTTCTGTACCAGTGTTGGCTGATGGAGATGTAGGTGCCAGTGCTGCAGACAGAGGAGCAGCGTGGAGCAAAGAGATGCCGGCTGTGAGAGCTTCCCGACTCCACACTGTTCAGCTGGAGCTTGTAACAACCCCAGAGGATTGAGAGCAGCTCTATGAGGATTTAAACGCATTCGGTACCTGAGCAATAGCTTGGGAAATGAATTTCAACTGGGATAAAAATGCACATTGGGACAAATAATATATTCATGTATGCAAATAGGGATTCTGAATTTATCAGCTTTTTAGACATTATCCCCTCAGAGGAAGCAATATAAATAGCTGCTGTAGTGTAATGGGTACTGAGCTAGAGTAAACAAAATGCTTGGGAGCATTAGGAGGGATAGAAATATGACCTAAATTATAATGGCATTATAAAGGACAATAGAAAACCCCCAGAACATTAAGCACCGATTTCCCTACCATCATTTCACAAGGAGACTCCAGAGAAGGAAACGATCCCAGGAAGGACAGCTGAAATGCCTTTGAGGCACCCTGGGACATAAACCCTCCCTCCTCAAAGGGTACAAGATCTGCCCACGTACACAAAAAAAAACAGCAGCAGAACCACCCTCACCTCTGAGAACACAAGCTCAAGGATTACTTATAATGAAAAAGAGATGTTACAGAGATGGACAGAGATTCTGGTTACTAAAATTGCTGCAATGATGTATTTCTCGCTTGATTAATGCAGCATTTCTGTACTACAGGAACACAGACAGGAATAACAAACAGGAATAAGTACTAAGAAATCAACAAAAACGTTTGGGCTTGTTCAGAAAGTCATCGGTTCAGGGAGGGCAACTCCACTCCCAGCTAAGTTATCTTCCCAAACAATACTGCTTTAAACACATCACCTTAAGGCAGTGATATTCTGTGCTGCAGGGCTTTTGCAAATCGCCTGCAGGAGCCATAAGAGAATAGGTGTGCCATGCTGTGCCACTCACCTCAGGCCATGGGTCAGGGGTGCTATTTCATTTCTCTTCAATATGCAGTAAGAAAATAACACCCAAAAAAATGCCATAGATTAACGGCTTGAGTCAACTGCAAAACATTTTGTTTTTTGGTGTTTTTTTTTTTCTTCCAGCTCTGCATTTGATTTAGGTCGGATGTTGGGGAAATTCTTTACAGAGAGAGTGGTGAGGTACTGGAACAGGCTGCCCAGAGAGGTTGTGGATGCCCGGTCCCTGGAGGTGTCCAAGGCCAGACTGGATGGGGCCCTGGGCAGCCTGGTCTAGCATTAAATGGGGAGATTGGTGGCCCTGCCTGTGGCAGGGGGGTTGGAGATTCATGATCCTTGAGGTCCCTTCCAACCCTGGCCATTCTGTGATTCTGTGATAATTCTCAATACTTGTTCCAAGCTAAAAAAAAAAACAAAAAAAACAAAAAAACTTTCTAGAATAAGGAATTCTTTGCCTTACTTCCTTTGTGTTACTTATGTCATTTGGAACCTCAGCACATGACAAAGAGGAGACAAAGAAACATATCAGAGCAGAAGGGCAGGCCATTTTGGGAGACTTGGGCTTCGAAACAGCTGTTTCAGCAACAGTCTTGTTCAGACCACCTGTAGTCATGTTGCCAAGTACAGGTGGTAACTCCTCACAGAGAGGCTCTCTGATGTCTCTGCACTTTCTCCCTCACATTTTTTCCAATAGATATGGTCTATAAACATCAATTTTAGTCTACAAAACAAGCATTCAATGAAATTATATGAGCTAATTACTTCTGCATTCAACACCCCCCAAAGAAAGAAATGAAAACAATGATTTTAATTTTTTTAAACAGTTACTGCAGCACAATGCTGCACAGCTGAAGGAGAAATGGGTTTTGAGCTTAGAAAAAGAAGAGGACTAGTCCAATAAATGAAATAAAGGTAAAAAAAAAGCCAACAAACTAAAAAAAAACAAACAAAACATGCTTTCACTAATTTGGCTTTCAAAAAGCACAGGACACACTATAAGCAACAAGGTTACTTCAGTCTATGAAATGCATGATTTGATGTTGTCTCCCATTTGGAAACTGTTTTGCAGCCCACATTACAGAACAATCCAGTATCTGGCAATACTGAAATCAGGGCTTGTGTCACATTCCTGCAGGTGTTAGCCTCTACTTGAAACCTCTCTATCTGCACCACTCCATTATCACAGGAAAATGAGATATTTGGAGGCAGAAGGTCTGAGGCAACAGCACAGAAGAAGGCTCCAAATCCTCAGTGACCACAATGCCATTTTCTCCCACAAGAGGTATTAGAGTAGAAAGATTATATTTGTCTGCTTGTTCTCTCGAGTAGCTTTATTTCATTTTTGCTGCTGTGTGGCTGGCTTTCCAAATGTTCCCGCTGGACTTCAGAGAGCCTGAGCACTGCCATCTGCCTCCGAGCAAGGCGCACCCAGGGGGCAGGACCATCCCTGTTGCAAATGGTCCTCTCACATCCAGGGCTGAGTCTGACCACATCCACCACAGTAGAAAGCATCTTATTTTACTAGCAATGCTTCCAACCTTGAAATTGTTCACCTTTCCCCCTCCACACAATATGCATCATTTGTCAACAAGCTCTAAGCCAGCAGTTACCTAGGTGCCATTTCTACCATGCAATCTAGCTCTTCTGAACACTCAAATTAAGGATAGGTATCACAGTAATCTCAAAGGCCTTTCTTGGCTAGCAGACAGCTACACATATTAACTGCAGCACTAGCTCCGCAGGACCCAGGCTGCCATACTCCAAGATTGAGATTTTTGCTGTAATGCCGGTGCTCATTTCATTAGGAAGCACAGTGTTCTGGCCTGAAAACACAGATATATTATTGCAACGACATCAGCTCTTCCCTGAAGCTAGAACAACTACAATGGGAGGTATTCCTTCCAAAAGGAAGCATCTGCTTCAAGACAAAGTATCATTTGAACAATAAGGAGTTTTGTTTTAAAGGCAAGCCATAAAATGCAAGGCAAATCTTATATGGACAAAGTACCATCAGAAACCTTTGAGAAATGATGCAAAGCAGGATCTGTGGCAACAAATTGTCCTGCGGATACAGTCAACCTTAGGTGGAACAACCAAGTAAAAGACGTCCCGTGATGTGAATGCTGCTGTACAGCTTTGCCCCATTTATGAAGATTAAATTATCAGTGCTCTCTCAGAAATTGCACCTCAAAGGCATTAGATGGTTTTAAACTTGCTGAGATCACAGATTTTTTCCAAGAAAAAGCTTCAATGCTGTAACAGAACTGATGTTGTTAAATGACTATGCCACTATATATGCGAGACTCTACTTTCTGCTTCTCATCCTCAAAGACAGAGAGGGAAAAAAATAACCGATAGAGAATGAGCTTTGGACACTACACGGATAAAAGGTTATAAATACCCAACACACCTGCATGGGGAATGAACCCACCTGGATCAGAAGGCAGTAATTATCCAGCAATACTCACTGATAAGTGAGCTTATCCTGGAATAACCTGCATAATCTTACACATTCTGCCCACTTAGGTGGATACCAATCACTTCAAAGCTACCCATCTCCATTCCAAATCTACAGGGAATCTCTTGGGATATCATTATAAAAAGCTTTCTATAATCCTGAAGATTTCAAGTGCTTTTCTAACTCTTGTGGAATTTCTCCTCAGTTTTTTTTGTTTGTTTGTTTTGTTTTTTAAAGCATGCACCACTGAACCAAGTTAGCTTTAATTGTTGTTTATTCTTTACAGAAAAACACACGAAGCAGAACCTCAAAAAATGATACTTTTGGTATAATTCAATGAGCCATCAGAAATACTACCTCTATCTGAAAGCCCATCTGACACGTAGATGGCTGAATCTGGTTCACCGTATGTCTCACCAGGAGAACATTGGGGGGCTGAACAGTTACGCAGTGTTTATTGGTTTCCTGTAATACTGGCCTCTTATGGTACCTTGCAGAAATGAAATCCTATTTGTGCTGAAGGATGTACACCACAAGCAATTGGATTTTGTTCTATAAGAAGTCGTAAGAGGCCAATATTAAAGCATTTTAATATGTTTGTGGTGTGAGGCCTTCCCACAGGGAAAGGCCCTTCCCAAGTTAGACGGCAAAGCAAACTTTTACTACAATTTAATATGAAGCAAACTATTATTCACAGCACATCTTAATTCCTTTTGTTAAATGCAGGTGATGTTACATTTCAGTCACTCCAAATGTTCCTAACCCAAACATCTTGATTTGAAAAGCCACTTAGTTTTACAATGGAAAGACAAAGGAAATTCATTTAACCATCACAGCTGCTCTCTGGAATTGTGCTGTATTTTCTGTATTATTATAATTGCTTTCAAATAAAATTTATGATTAGATAGAACCAATTTAAATAAAGCAAACAAAAACTAACAGCAACAAATTCAAATTTCTCTTTCATTCAAAAAGAAATATTCCTCAAAGTCTGCTGAATAACAGACTTGCAAGCCTGGAAAACTGGAAAAAGAATCATAATTTGAATAAAAGGTTTTCAGAATGACTCTGTTCATGAGATTTTACCAGCTTTGATCTAAATTAGAATTTTAATGAGTTACATAATTTTGTATTCATTAGGAACAAGAAGTGACCTGACAGTGAACTACTGTATTTCTTCGTGGCTGCTCCAGACTTTTCAACTCAAACAGATAATTATACTGTGAGGGTGGGGAGGAATAGCAGTCAGGACTCTGCGCTTGCAGAGTATGCACTGTATTTTGGGGGAGATAACATACCTTCATTTTTAAAAGGAAACAATTTCAATCACTTTGCATTCATGCACACAGCCTCAGCTAAGGAATTACAGCATAATTCCAGAGAAACTTCCATTACATCAAAGCCTCTCTGATACATTCTGTTCTCACCTTATGGCCTTTTTTCTAGGGTGCGTCCAAGCCCTGAGTTTGCAGAATGGGGCTGTGAGAAACCTGGTCTCGAAGGAGGTGTGCTGGCCTATAGCAAGGGGCTGGGACTGGACCATCTTGAGGTCCCTTCCAACCCAGAATCATAGAATGATATACCATTCTTTCATTCTGTCGTTTCCAGTACAAACACCTAGTGCTTAACCTTTGCAAAGACATTAGAACAACCAACCAAATAAACAGTCCTCTTCTCCCCTACATCTCATCTCCAGCAAGAAGAGATAACAGCAAACCCCATTTCTTCCCTTCAAAATACACATACGCTAACTGAACTGATTCTACCAACTGGATCACACTCGTAGACCAGCAGTTACCTAAAGCAATGAAAAACCACGTGCTCTCATTCAGAAGTCTTCAGCAACAGTAAGCTGCCCACCACAACCCATTGGTTGATTGCCCACGCTGACACAGGCCCCAGGGTCTGCTTTCCTCATTGTAAGGTGGCCGTTGTCACCCATGTACAGAGAAAGAACATCCCGAAGCAGCTGAAGCACTGCTAAGACATCAGTGAGAGAAGCAAACAACATTCAGCGTGGTTCTTTCAGCAGAGAAAAGAAACAGCACAATGGAAAGCATGATGCAGCTAAACACTAAAGAACAAAATAGGAACCTATCAAAACTGTTGACTTCATGCCACTCGGTTCTGCTACTTTTTACAGAATAGACTACTCTGCTGTGAAACTAAAGCCAAAGAACTCCCAACAACTATAATTTCTAACTACAAGAAGAATACTCACTGGGTGCAGTCATAAAACTCAAAGAATTAACACATTTAAAATAGCAGAAGCAGTTGAAAAGCATGAAAGCTTCCCAAAACTAATTGCTGGGCTTATCTCATCTTAACTTCTCATTTGCCACTATAGAAACAATTCCTGTCTCAATCTGTTTCAACTGTAGTAATTAATATTCATCTCTCCCATTGCTTTCTCTTCCCTCAAGCTGAATTTCATGGAAATGGGTCTTTTTTTTTTTAAAGACTGCTTTTTCCCTCTGGGGACAACTAACACAGAAGGCCTCTGACACCAATCCAATTACCAAACGAAGCAGAGAGATGCCTGTGTGCTAATCACATGGGTCCAAGTAAGGTCACTCCTTAGTTAGGAAAAATAAAAATTATTTCTAAGGCAAAGGACATGGCTGTTCAGGCAAGCTCGGGAAGTTGGTCATCGTATTTATGAGAGATGAAAAGGAACCAACTATACTTCAACCAAATGATTCACTGACAGCGTAGTTAGGGTATAAAGAAAAAAACATCTTGTCTCGATAGCTCAGATCTTTTTGCTTTAGAAGATGTTGTCTGCAGGCTCTGCCACACAACGCATTTATTTTGCAAAACGTCAAGTTGGAGGGAGGAGGCAAAAAACAGGACCTGAATTCCGCCCAAAAGAACAAGCTATATAAAAGCACTGAAACAGGCAGCTGAAGGGTTTACTGACCTGCTGGAATATTTAATGATATTATAATATAAAATCATTTTACACTTCCACTCACCTGGCATGATCTAGAATTGAAATATGAGCATCTCAAGAAACAAACCAGAGCAATTGTGCTTTGTGGGAAAAAAATCAGGTCCACTCTTACTAAATATTTTGTACAATCTTGGCACCTCATTACAGAAAGGACATGGAGGTGCTGAAGCAGGTACAAAGAAGGGCAACAAGGCTTGTGAAGGGCTTAGAGAATATGGCCTATGAGGAGAGACTGAAGGAACTAGGGCTGTATAGTCTGGGGAAGAGGAGGCTGAAGAGAGACCTTATTGCTCTCTTCCAATAGCTGAAAGGTGCTTACAGAGAGAGCGGGGTTGGTCTCTTCCCACTGGTGACAAGAGGGGAAATGGCTTCAAGTTGTACCAGGGTGAGTTTAGGTTTGATATCAGGAAACACTTCTTTACAGAAAGGGTTCTTAAACACTGAAATAGGCTCCCCCAGGGAGGTGGTTGAGTCATGGACATGATTTAGGGGTGGGTTGTTATATTTGGGCAGTATGGTTAGGCTGTGATTGGACTCAATGATCTTTAAGGTCTTTTCCAACCTGAGCAGTTCTATGATTCTATCTTTAAAGTCACTTGAATTCTGAAGTTGTTCATAACTTCTGTATTAAGTATCAAATTAAGGACACCATTAGCAATGAAAACCATAACAGAAGACGAACAAAAGCCACACTGTAAAAATTGTGACTATGGAAAACAACTCACATTGAAGTCAGAAGTATTTCATAAATATTAGAGAAAAAAATGTATTTTAGCATCAATTGGTTTATACAAGTTTTACTGTAGGAGTTTCCATAACATAAGAAGTTTATAACTAAACAGAATTCTTGGCTTCACTTCTGAGAATTGTTTAGTATGCTGTTTCAGTTTATTCTTCTTGTATTCTTCACGTCCACAGTACATCCATAGCATTTCCACATTAAGACATTTGAACACCAACTCTGCAATCAGCATCTTAGGCAATATCACAAGCCAAGTTTGGCTTGACCCAAATCGTTTATCTGAAAAAAAAAGCAAAGTGGATACTAGAAAAAATTTACTCTCAATAGCAGTCAGGCAACTAGAACAGGCTGCCCAGGGAGGTGGTGGAGTGACCATCCCTGGCGCGGCTCAAGAACCATGTAGACGCTGTACTGATAGGCATGCGTTAGTGGTGAAATATTGGAGGTAGGTTGGCAGTTGGACCGGATGACCTTCTCCAGCCTTGGTGATTCTACGGGCCTACAGCAAGCTTCTCAAAAACCAGGGGGTCTCTCAGGGGTCTCTCAAGACCCTAAAAGCCTCAGCAATAAACCTACTGAGGAGGATGCACCAGCTTAGCTTCAGTTCCACACTTCACCGCAAGGCAACAGAATAATTTTACTAGTGGACAAAACACAGAACTGACATGCTGATCACTTCTGAACTTTACATCTTTAGCGCACATCATTAAAAATAAAAAAGAATAGTGTCTAATTCAGCACCGTATTTCAGTTCTCCACCTCTTCCTTTGAGCGTAGCAAAATGCACTGTTGAAATCGATTATGTGTCAGTCACAACATGAAAAGATCGTGACACAACTCAGCAATTTGGCAAATTATTTCAAGAACAAAAGCCTTCAGTGAAGTCACAATGCACGAGTCAAATATTGCTACAGAAGAGCATAATAAAGTAAAGACCACTGTCAGATGTGACTAAAATTTTTTTGGACTGTTTTTCTTTATATAAGAATTATATAATCCTGAAAGAGTCAACACTAAGTATATCTTAAGAAACACCTTGCAGCTCACTGTATACCTACACTGAAAATGCGTGGTGGGGTAAATACCAGTGGTTAAAGGTTTCTATGCTTCAAAACATTTGTCTGTGCCGTCAATCAGCTGGGGAGCAGAACACTAAGCAAAGGGCAGTCAAGCTGAACATGGTAAAGGAAGAGGTAGACAACTACAACCACAAGTGAAAGTAGCGGACAGCATTATCAATCAGAGAATAGGATACGCAACAATACACATTTACTTATATTCGCATGTGAATTTTCATACTAGCTAAGTGAACTTGATCAAAATTGAAGACACCTTGAAAGAATTAGAGTACCTATCCATTTTTTCTCTCTTATCTTCATAAGAGAATCTATCAGTCTACAGAAGTCTTGGGCGTCACCGGTGTGGTTGCTTTATGCCCAAAGGAAAAGAGAGATGGGAGCTATCTATTTGCACTCCTCTTCCCCTTTCCCTCCTGATTACACACCTCCAGCACATTCTCATTGCGTAATTCCCATTCAGATGAAGCTCCGGCCAACTTTGTTATTCTTTGCAGAGTAATTATTTACATTTCTGAAATTAGACGCCTGTTGAATTTGAACCAAATTTCATGAAATCTTAACAACAGGGAACAATAAGATGCTGGTTCCAAGTCAGAATGAACATAACATTTTCCTTCTTCCTGTGTTTCAGTGGAAAAGCTGTTAAGTTTTCATCTCAACAAAAACTGAACATTGAGGAAGACAAGAACGTGACAACTCGCCATGGCACTGCTCAAATACAAGAGAAAAGGCACATCATGACCATTACATGAACTACAGAGACACAGTTGCAGGTCAGAGCCTGCAACTCATAACTTCCACCCCCGTGACCAATATGCTCAGTGCAAGGATAAAATTCCCGTCATCAGGGTTCACAGCTTAACTGTATTAACTGTACAGTCTTTGCTATACTGTACTGATGCATCATGCGGTAACCAGGGAAAGCAGCACAAACACCACAACTTTAATATCTCCACCCAGCTAATGGAAAAAGCATCAGTATTTTTGGCTTGTTACAGCTCTTCTGTGGTCATTCGGACGACCTTAACTGAGGTCAGGAGTCAGTTATTACATCCCTGCCTGCCCTGCTTAAGCACCAGCTCATTTCGCCCTCCTGCACCCTTCCCTCCTGCTATCTCACCTCTCTAACACTTCCCCACAAAATGGCTCTGGGAAGCCTGGTCTGATAGTTGGCAACCCTGCAGATAGCAGGGGGGTTGAAGCTAGATGATCATTGTGGTCCCTTTCAATCCAGGCCATTCTATGATTCTACAAGTCATTCTCCGTTTACTCAAATCCTCGAGTGGCACAGACATTACTCTCCCTTACAGCAACAGACATGAATGCTCATCTTCTCCCTGCCCACTAAGAGAGATCATCAATAGCCACGAAATGCAGAGGGAAGAAAAATACTAGAGTGTCGTCTCCTAGTTTCAAACAGGTGTTGAGCTGGTTTTCTTCATCAGACTAACCCATTTATTGCCGGAAGGTAAAGGCATACCAAGCTATCTGCATAGAAAGAGGCCAGATTTCTAAATCACGATGTAAGAGAAAAAGACCATTAGGATGTTGCTGAACAGGCACCGAGCATGTATCTCAGCAGAGGAGCAGTTCCAACAGCCATGCTCCTAAACAACAGCAGGAATGCCTCCATACCACACTTCTGGGAAGCACAAAGATGGGCCTGCATGCTGACACGATGAAGACCGGCTTTCACAGAATAAAACCGCCCAAGATGTCAGGCAGAAAGCACAGGCAAAATGCAAAGTCAGGTTTCTACACAGTTTGCAAAAGCAACTCCTGATTATAACTCGCATGTACAGCAACCTGAAGGCAGACAATTAATTAACACCTTTAAAACCACTCTGAAGCAATGGCATTACCACCACTGCTATTCTTCAGGTTTGACTTGGAAACAAAAACACTTGCCCTTAAGGAACAACACACAGAAGCAAAGCAGCTGGGCTCTTTAGCCTCTTTCTCCTTCAAAAATAATTTGCTTTAACGAGAGACAATGAATACAAAAGCCATGGTAAAGGTTAGGTGAGAGAGTAATACTCTGAGGAGGCAAAGACATATACTGGTGGGGGAAAGAAAAGAAAGATGCTTTTAAAAATCAACATTTAGTGAAGCGAAGCAACTGCATTTCATAAAGCAAATCTAAAATTCTGCTGCATAGATAAGTGGCCCCAAATGGAAATTGGTCAGAGCTGCTGAAATATCACAGCATAAATGAAATTATTTTCTAATAGAATAGTTAGCTACTGAGGATATTTCCTGCCTCTGTATACCAATTACTGCTCAATTACTGTCAGGCCACCACACTTCCCCAAGTAGCACCAGAAGGTAATCCATAACACCGGCAAATGAAACGTCTGTTACGTCAATAAGCAGCACCATAACTGTTTGTTTGAAGCGTGTCTTTAATTTGATAGATAACAGCCAGGAAAACAATGTGAATGATACTGTTAGTCAGTAAATTAATCATCTGATAGAATCGAATAATATTTAATAACAAAGATGATTTAATTCTTACGGATGAGCAGAGCATTGGAAGAAAGATTCTCCTCCTTGATTACAGCTGTGGAAAGGCAATGTATTACTGCATTAGTAGCTGCTTCATTACCTATTTGCTGCCGGCCAGAAAAACAGCCAGCTGAGAGAGGCAGGCATCTGCATGCTTCAAAAACACAGGCATCACAAGTACTTGGGGAAAGCACAGAAATGCAAACACGCTCCCACACACAAGGAGTGCCTCCACAATCCAGTGGTTTCCATTGGGTTGAATCCTACTCCCTGACAGTCTGAAGTCCCCTGCATAAATCAGGTTGCTGATACGTTTCTGTCTCAGAATCGTTCTCCAAGATGAAAGTCGTTTACTCCCTAAGAATAAGAAAAGTTAGCAGAACTTAAGGGATTCCAGTGTTTCACATTTGAAAACGCTCACTACTTGGACAACTTGAGGAGCTTATTAAATTTATTCCCAAATGCTTTTCAGAACTATTTTCTTGGGTTCTGCTGGTCTTCCACCCCAAAGCAGAATACACCCCATTTCCTCCCTGAAGAGAAAAAAAAAAACAACTGAAATGTGCTGAAAGCTGAGACAAACTTCATCCATTTCTACTTAGAGAGCAAGATGCCTATGCAAAGCCCCAGGCTTCAAGGACAGGTTAACATTTCAGGAGAAATACCTTTGTTCTATTCCACAGAGGGTTTTAAGCATGCACAATACATGTGGCACCTACATGTCATGGGAATGAAGAAAAGCATCAAGTATGAGAAACAAATTTCAGTAAACAGATGAGTTATCTTCCAAGCAGGGATTCTGGAACGAATCTTAAGTGACAGGGCCCTACCGACTGAACAGCTGCAAACACGTCTAATACCCCACAAAGCCCCCCTGAAAAAGTGACCTGACACAAAGCACTTGCTCTGCTAATGAAGTTTTTAATAAGACAGAATAAGACCCAAAATGCACAATAAGAAAACGCAGTTGTCAGCAAAACATGTTTATTGTCATTTTGGACACGGGTACAGTTGCTTTTCAACACGTACAACTCCCCAGGAGAACGTGCATAATGTGGAATCCATCAATGCTCATTTTCAAGTCCGCTCAGCATCTTAAAAAATGTTTAAGCCTCATTTGATGGTCTGCTCTATATGACTTGAAATTTTAAAATTAGGATATGGAAACCTAGCATTGGTTTAGCTCTGGTTCTTTCAAATTCCTCATTTGCAGTGCTTCTTTCTTCTTCAAGAGGATTTTAAAAATAGCATTTGTGCTAGTGTGGAACACAGGCTATTTATTATAACCAGTGTGTCTTGTAATTCTAATCGACCAGCACCTAAACCTCACTATTTAATTCTCATTGTTCATGTACAATTCTGTTCAGCTGAAAGAGCTCACGTCTTGCAATTTGAGCTGATCGTACAGGAAGGCAATGAAGTAACAAAAGTAGAAGGTGTTATAGGCAATTTAGCTTTTAATTAATCTAAACTGGGAACTAAAATTATGATATGCAATTTAGTTTTATGTTTTAATCAGACTCAACACAGCATTTTAACCTCCACAAGCACTCACGCACATTTGGAGGGGTGCAATGAAGGGCTCATCTAAGGTCTCCACATTACTTTAAAACAGCTCCTGAATTTTAATTAACCCAAAACAACACAGTTATTCAAGCTGAGTTCTGCACTAGTGAAAATTGAAGGAAAGTCCCAAAACTTTCCCTCAAAACAGAAATCCCATGTAACCAAAAGTCACATGAAAACATTGAAAACAAACATTCTGTCATAGACAGCCAAAAGCAACAAGGAAAGGAGAAGAAAACCCACAAAAACAAAGACATCTAACTTGCACGGAAAGCTATTTTCAGAGGTAAGGTTCATGCCAGATCTTCCTTCTGGGGAGCAATCTATAGTGAACTTTTCTACCAAAGGTCTGTGTGTCATTTAAACAGAATAAGTGACCAAAAACATACAGACATAGAGAGCGCAAAATAGTAAGACTTGGATACTGCAATACTCTGGCCTTGCTTCCAGGCTGCATTTCACTGAATCATGGAATCGCCAAGGTTGGGAAAGACCTCCAACATTATCTAGTCCAACTGTTCAGCTACCACCAATATTATACCTCTTGATCATGTTCCTTAGTACAAACATCTAAACATTTCTAAACATCTGCAGTGACAGTGACTCAAACACCTCCCCGGGCAGCCCATTCCAGTGCCTTTTTGGAGGAGAAATTTCTCCTAACATCTTGGGATACTTCCAGGTAACGTACAAGACATCTGCTGCTGGTACCCACATATTACATTTGGTCCACATTCATGATTGAACAGTCACCATCAACACAATGAGAGTGGGAAGACAGGTTAATGGTGAAAACATTGGTGAACAGAGTCTTTACTGAGAATTGTTAGATAGCAAAAGCTGATCAACTTGCATCCCTGCTCATCCACAAATACCCACCTCCTGCGTACCACAAGAACTGTCTTTTTTTCCTCTCATTTTTGTGCACAGTTCCATAGTTAGAGATATTTGATTCATGGGAAGAAGTACATACCCCCATCCTCGGAGAAGTTTTAGATGCAGAATCAGAACTGAAAAAAACTTTCCATGTAGTTTTATACACAGTTTAACAACGCATGCAAGAATAGAACAAGAAATGAAAGATTAAATGCAGCGCGTGTCCAACAACCACAGTATGTGTTGAGATGAATACCAAAGAAAAAGTCTCCGAAGTTCCTAACCGAGGCAATTAAAAACGTTTTGCTTTAGAGTCAGTTGGTGTAGGTTCACAGCTGATAGATGCTAAGCAACACAAACAGAACCTGTAACATATTACAGCCCACAGCGTGCAAAAGGCACGCTACCAGAAAAAAATTATTACGATAAATTAAGATCATAGTGGTTGTTACTCATCAGCTTTCAGGGGGATGGGCTCACCAGAGATGCCTTTTCATTTAGAAAATCCAAAAGCATGCAGACCATACATACAAAGCGCGTGTCAACTCAGTGCTGCCTTCAAGCTTTGGGCAGCATGCCAGAGTGCATGCCATGGTGGCAGACATTTTGGGACCACAGTAAATAAAACTGTCAGAACAAGAAAAATGAATAGCCTGAGTGTGGAAAAAAAAAATTAATTGAATTTGATCTGTACATCAATTTAGCCTCTGGGGCAAACTGAAATTACTTGGCTCTTAACTATCCTGGAAACATCCAAATCACTGTCCAGCATGGTTCATGTTCTGGGCTGAATCATCTGGGCCAACTAAAAAAATCTAACCCACTAACTTTGTGCTAAAGAACAATCACTCTAGCCCATGCGATAGAGCGATGTCGCTTGGAGTCTCCACAGATGCAATGAAAGAGGGCAGCAGTACGGTCCAGTCAGCTTGCTCACAGCTGTGTACCTTTTTTCTCCTCTGGCAACCAACACAGGGATGAAGGACACGACCACGCTCTCATACCGTGGGCAGCAAAGGTACTGAGAATTTGCAGCTGTACGTTTACTTCATTCAGCAAAATGGGAAGATGCACAAAACAGAATTTTCCTGGATCCAGCAATCTATTTGAGTTTATGAAGGAAAATAAAACACTGAGTAGCATCAGTAAACAATCTAGAGACCTGAACTAAGTTGAGTAACACTCATTGTGATTCAGAAACATTCTTCTGCAGTCTGAAATGCCTAGAAATGTAAAAGGTAACTTTCACACTGAAGTAGCAATGCCAGTACTCCCGTTCAGGCACTCCCAAGCAGCATGTGCAGTTGGCATCTACAGCAATGGCTCAATTTCTTCACTCACTACCGTATCACAGAAGTAAATAGACAATGAATTATAAACGTGCGAGGGGAAAAAAAGCTAAACAACTGTTCTTCTGCATTCTCAATTATTTCCCAACATTTACAAATAACTTCTCTAAACAAGTCATAATCAGTAATGATTCACACCTTACCATAGTCAACCTATCCTACTCAGTGTGTAAACAGCCAGCAGTGCTTAAAAAACTGCCGTGTCCTTATGCAAAGCAAGTCATACCTCTAAGCCAGTCTCTCAGGATCAGATTTCTGTCACCCTCCCCATTCCACGCTTCTTCCTTAATCACAATCAATGCTTTGTCTTTCTAACTGTATTTCACTTTGCCTTTTTTGATCCCCTCTCCCCCTATTTAGCTACCTCACACCAGTAACTGCAGAACCAAATACAATGAAAGAGTCAGGGAACCTCACTTGTTCCTCCAATCGGGCTCATGACTAGAGCATTAAATGACATGGAGTTTTTGAAAAAACAAAATAAAATCAGCTGTTCGCATCCCAGACAGAAACTGAATGCTAATTTGGTAAGTAATACATGTAGTCTTAGAGCACAGCCATGAATGCATTTATAAAATTTTAACCAGTGACCACCTTGGGGAGGCGCAGAGACCTCACACATCCAGATTTCCTTTGAGCAGCTATTGACTATCACATTGTCCAGCGCAGAAAAGGACCACCACAAGAACAAGTCTCAACTTAAACAATGTTTCACTAATCAGCAGGCAATGCAAAGGTGAGAGGTTCTCCTCTCCACCAAGTACAAGAACGCGTAAAAGAAGCACAGTTACGTAAATTACCCAAAAATAATGCCTCCTTTTTTCCCATGGAAACCACAACAGATGCAAAGAGCACTATGAAACTATTTGAAAGAGCAAATCTGCAGCTACAAAACACTGTTTTTCAACAGTACCATCACCATTATCCAATTCATGTGGATGAGTTCATTTCATTTTGTCATACATTTCATGGTGCAACAGCTACGTATGGCCTCTAGAACATGGCTTCTCTTTCCCATCGCTGCTGCCACTGCTGGAACGTGCTACCTACCACCTCACTGCCCTCACACTGACTGGTTGGTCTCCATAAGCATCCATGGATGTCACTGGGTGCCTTTTTTTTTTTTTTCTCTCTCCACGTGAAGGAATTCAGTGACAGACTTTTGTTTCACCCACACTTTCGCATCAGATGCCATTCCTTCGGACTGCCCCTCCACTGTAAAAGTAAAATGTTCCACTTCCAACCATCCACTCTGACTTCTGTCCTTCAACGCACCCCAACAGTGCAGAAGTCAGCAGTTTAGACATCTCTGTCCAGTTTCAAGGTAAACCAATAGCAGTGACAGCTGTCACACTCACAGATGATCATCTGTTCAAGTTAGAATTTTTTTTATCAATCTTTTTAGAAGCTGATGCCTCAGCAAGACCTGGCAGAAAAGGGCAGATAGTCAGCAAATGTGGCTTTGCTTATTTTCATCATAAAGATTGGTGGTAATCGTATTTGTGAGAGTGCGACCAGCTCCTTTCCCAGCAACAGATGACTTAGTGTGTTTCTGGCCACACTCTAATTCTGTACATAAACTGTGCAGTGCTGAACTGGGGGAGAATAATAAAGCCAAGTCCATCCATTTTCCCTGCAAATCCAGTGGTACTTCATATGCATGAGGGAAAACAGAAAAGTGAAGCTCAAACAAAAATAAAACACAATAAAGCAATAGAGAAAAATGAAGCAGCTTCATGCGAGAGGCCATCTGCCCTCCGTGCTCTTTTCACTTGGAGAGAGCTGCCCTCTCTGCCTGCCAGCAGCTGTAGCCACAACCTCCAGCCACTTACTGCAGACCCACCCAGTACGGTCATGATGATCTAGGGGACCCTTCACATTTGCTTCCTTTAGCAAACTGCAGCTATGAATTACAGTGTGAATCACAAAGCCCAATGAAGTTGAGGTGAGCTACTGACCAAGACTGGTACTTGGAAGCTTGTTACCCAGCTGTCAGAGCAAAAGAACAGCTATCTAACTTTGTACTCATTTAATGATGATTATCACAACCTTCAGCCACCAGAACAGGCTGCACACAGCCTACCCTTCAAATTGCTGGCTGGCAAGAAACAGCAACAGAAGTGCTGAATCTTAGAGGCAGCACTAGCTAGTGGCTGAATTTGGCTTTCTTGGAATTATTTCTTGGACCTTCCGGTAATAATATAAAATAGGTTACATTTGCAGTGGAAAGAAAGCATTCGAAACTTATGCCCAGCAAGAGCAAAATGCAGGCGTCCTCTCCACCCTCCACCATGATTGCTAACCACGCACCAGGTTAAAAGCTTTTCCTTACAGGTGACTACCAGTCAGGCCTCTACCTAGCTACCAAATCCTTGCTCCATCCTGCAGAACCATCGCAGAATGGCTCGGGTTGGAAGGGACCTTCAAACCCATCCAGTTCCAAACCCTGCCATGGGCTAGTTGCTCCCATCAGATCAGGCCACCTGGTCTCATCCAACCTGACCTCGAGCACCTCCAGGGATGGGGCTTTTCCAGGCAGCCCATACCAGTGTCTCAACAACCTCTGGGTAAAAAGATAAAAAAATAAAAAAACACCTAATACCTACCCTAACTCTTCTCTCTTTAAGTTTAAAGCCGTTCCCCCTTGCACTATCACTACCATGAAAACTCAGCCTCCTGCATACATGCTCCCTTCAAGCACTGGAAGGCTACTATGAGATCTCCCAAGTGCCTTCTCAAGCTAAACAATCCACTTGTAGCTGATGACTGTGACTTCAAGCAAGCAATAACTTATTTCTGGAGTATGACAAAAGGTCTTTAGCAGTTCATTCAAAATTCTTCCAATTAATAACCCTTCTGAGAAATTATGAAACAAATATTAAGCTGATGCTAGCAAGCTATTCACTATCTACTCTCAAACATGCACACAGTAATTTAAGAAAGTGCTTAAACAACCAACATTTGCAAGTTCAGACACTGCTAACCCCATGTTATTTTCAAGCCCACCACAAGCCAAGATCCTCTACACTGCGCTCAGACCTTTGGCACACTTGTTCGGGGTGGCATTAAAACATTTTGCTCCTTTCATGCACAAGTTAGGAGATTTATTTTAACCAAGTATTGCCCACATAAAGTCGGAGGAGCTGCAGTTCAAGCATGAGCTGTTTTGTTTCAAGACTTATATGTACAAATAAAATTTCATGAATAAAAAGAAAGAGCAAATTGACATTATCCCTTGCTAATTTATTTCCATCGTTAACTACCTTCAGTGAAATATTTACAAGCTTGTTTACAATTTGAACTTCAATAATTTTGACTTCCAGTTGTGATATTTTGTTACACATCAGACTGCAAGAATAAAGGCCCTCCAGCACTGAAAATACATTTCAACATTTAAAAAAATATTGTTAATTTTTAATAGAAATGCTTCAATTAGGAGTATTAACACAGTCTAGCACACATGCCTGCATTTCTTATTGTGGCACGATGGTTCACATTCTGCAGCAGGAGTCAGCTCTGCTCCTCCCCATCAAGACACATCTCAATACATACACTTCGATATGGATGCTGCCTGGGCCAAAACCCCCCAACAGGGCACTGGGGTACATGATAGCTGAGAAGATCCAGGTTCCTTGAGACATTACCAAGTCAGGCTACAGCAGCCCCCAGAACTCAGCTCTTCAGCCATTACAGTCAAGGAGTTGACAGAATTAGTATGGGGAAGGTAAGTATGAGGGCCAGGAGAAAACCAGGGCAGATTTTTTTATTTTTATTTTTTTAGCAATATCTGCCTTAGTCATAGGAATTTCAAATATATTTCAGGCTATTGAGATCCACAGCGAGACCACAGAGAAGACCTCACTAGCCCCTGTGTAATCACAGCTAACCCAGCTTTAGATCAGGATCAACTTTTAGTTCATCTAAAATCTGTTGCCCTCCAGAGCTCTGAAGGAACAAGAGATCCCCATTAAGAACTCCAAAAGCCTCATAAAACCAAACTACGTAGAGCTACGTACAGAACAAGAGAGACATAGAGATTACTCCTTCATCCTGCAGGCAACAGGAGGGACCAAGAAAATCACCTATACAGATTAAAGTGTATTTAGTAATCGCTGGCACAAGTAAGCTGTTCCATGTACACACACCAGGTTACAGATACCATTTGATCACTAAACATTTCTGTCTAGGAAGACTATTATGGAAATAGGTTCAGTCGATGCCGTAAGTTGTAGATGGGCTTGGGACAATTTCATCCTGACATCCACACATATGAAGATTCCACCTCAGACATTTGGTCTGATTTTTGGGTGGTCCTGAGTGGAGCCACGGGTTGGACTCCATGATCCTTATGGGTCCCTTCCAACTTGGGATTTTCTCCGATGTCTCCTACCTTAACTCAAATATATACAGAATAGCAAAACACAAAAAAGTTTCCAAGACAGGGAAAACATCACATATGTTTTAAAACTGGACCTCAAGGCACAATACTAGAGGAAAAAAAAAAACCTAGGAAAACTTAACTTTCAGCCATATCCAGTACAAATCCAAACGTGAGATGCTTGAAGAAAGGAAGAAATAGCTTTTTTCCACTAAAAAAAAAAAAAGGAATAATTCTGCATACTCAAGAGCCTACACTGGAAGTGAGATATTTCTGAGTTCCCAAAGGAAAGAAAATAACGTGACAGTAAGAATCTCAGAGTGATAGGTGAAAGACAACAGTGGTGAAGGTCAGGTATACAACAGTTTTTTTCTCAATTTATTTTCTGTAGCTTTGCAGTCATCTTGTAGAATAAACCATTTCTATGTTGAGATTTCTAGTCAACTGAATGAATCTAAAACTCTTGTATGGCCCTGGACGTAGAGAAACCATATTTACTGATCCAGATGTATAGTGCAGTCTGGTCTCCACAAGAGTCTTTGGAAGAACAGAAAAAATTATCAGGAAGAGGATAAGTAGTGCCACAGACACACCAAGGTTGGAAAACACCTCCAAGATCATCCAGTCCAACTGCCCACCTGCCACCAATATTTCTCCACCAAGCCAAAAAGAGGAGAGAACTCTCTCGGTGAGCACAGATCACTGCCAGCTAAGGTTATAATTTGAGAGAAACCACCACCATCACACCATGCTGAGGGACTTGAGGATAATTTGGGCCATCTAAATGTAGCTCAAATAGCAGGTTATGGCCATACAAGTCTTACCCACTGTTTTTTATGTTTCTGATACTCTGTTTCTTTTCACATTTAAATTAAATAAAAAAAAAAGGAAACTTCAAAACTTTGTTACATAAGCTATATTATACATTTAATATAAGGCCCCAAACAATTCATCTTCACTCAAGATAGATCAGGCAAGCTGAAAAGTTGGCCACCCATGCACCAAAAACTGTCACAGAGCCACCAAATGAGACCCAAAGGCTGCAGGAAAGCAGCTGAAATGAACAAATATATGCTGCCAACGATCTGCCTCCCCAAGAAAGTTAAACGTATATATTAACTGTGAACTGCATTTGCACTTCAAAGATGCAACAGTGACACCGATTTTCAGATCTTGGACATGCCGGCATCTTCCCTGGGGTAACCACTCATTATGGTGAGCACTCAACCAACCTCACACAGCAAGTCCTTAACGATAATGCAAGCATGCATACACATGATTAACACCTAGAAACACACACACACACCGTACCTCTGAATTCCTTTCATTTGTCAAGCTCATGTAGCCACCAGATTAAACTACCGGAGACCCATACTGGGGAGGGAGTATTTCTCCATTTTGCTACCATGAAACTACGAGATGAGACAGACTTCACACTGCAGTTTAGACTAGCAAAAATAATAGAAATCCAAAGGAAAAAATCTCATTACACTCTTTGCAACAAGTAATTTGCAGATCTGTTGCCAACCAGCAGCCCAGGCTGCCCAGAGCCACATCCAGCCTGGCCTTGAATGCCTGCAGGGATGGGGCATCCACAGCCTCCTTGGGCAACCTGGTCCAGTGCCTCACCACCTTCTGCGTGAAAAACTGCCTCCTAATATCCAACCTAAGCCTCCCCTGTCTCAGTTTAAAACCATTCCATCTTGTCCTATCACTATCCACCCTCACAAACAGCCGCTCCCCTTCCTGTTTCATCTATCTGTGCTCTTTCCTTTCAGCAGCAAACAATCAGATATGCTCAGAAATACAGCTGGTCCTCATCACAAATAGGTAACACAGTGAGTGGATAGGGCTCCTCTGAGGTTTAAGTGTACACTTGGTGGTGCAGGACAGCTGTGTCTTCAAGGGAAACAGTGTTCCTAAAAATCAGCCCCATTCTTTTCCTTCCCCTCTGTATCACAAAGGGCAGTAACACAGTGTGACCTGTGCTATATCTTAAGCCCAAGATGTGAACCAGGAGGCACCCAGGTGGCTGTGACCACATAGAAACACCAGAACCTCAGGTGGATGCAAAGCGACAATTCATACTTAGGCACATTCTCTCCACGAGAAAATTAGGGCTAGAACTGAAGCAGAAATGCAACTCACGTAAAAGACAGCATATTTATAGTAAAATCAAAATAGCTTGAGAACTAAGCAAACAGCAGCTGGGTATCACATTATAGAAAGAAAGCTTTGCCACTGGACATTGTATCCAAGCCAAAATAGTTAAGTCATGCTACTGTACTAAAAACACAGAACAATCGATGTTGCAGAAGCGTAGCCAAAGTTCTGAGAGGTGGCAGCGTAAAACCATGAGAAGGAGAAAGCATGATGCCCCTTTCTACAGGTAGAAGAAATGACCATTTCAGGCATTCCCTTAATGCTAAAGGACTTGGGAAATAGCAATCTGTACCTTCTAGAACACTGCCTACTCGCCTACTATTCCTAACCACAGACCTTACTTAGAACATGTACAAACGAGCAGAAACACTAATTTCAAGGAGATTTACACTTCACAATGAACTGATACAGTGATACTTCGTGTACCATAATATTAAAATTCTACTTTAAAAAAATGTCAATTTTTGGAGCTAACCAAAAGCATTGCCTCAGTTCTGCCTTTTTTATTTTTATTTTTTTTTAGAGCAATGCCTTACTTACATAGGATAAAAGATGAGATGCAAACACCAGATCTTAGCTCTGCAGCTGACACAACAGCGTGCCTCCTATTTCTTTGGCACAGTTACATCACACTTCATGTTAGCAGATCCAATTGGGTTTGTGCAACGTAACATCAATGACACCTACCATAAGGGTGTTTCCTTTTTTATACTGTGTTTCTGTTAAAAAAAAAACAAACAAAAAACCCAATACCATTTAAAGACTGTTAAGGCCAATGGTTTTATTTCTCAAATAAAATGTTGTGGTTAAAAAAAAGTTTTCGTTGTTGTTGTTTTTTTATGAGAATGCTGGGAAGGGTGAAGTCAATACACATCTCCAATCTACACACTTTACAGTGCTACAGTGCACCCGAAAGCGGTCAACACGGCAGCTTTCAAGCTACAAATGCCTCATTACCTCCACAGGAAGCTATTAAAGTGCTCAGAATGAAAGGACTGCCAATGGTTTGGGGTTGGCATCTTTAGGTAAAATTATACAAGTAAGCTCACCCCAGCATGTATTAAGCTGCCCATTTGCTGACTGACTTTGACAATACTGACAGTAAAATGAAAACATTAAGTAGAAGGCAGAAAATAAATAAACAATAATTGGAAGACAGATTTGCAACAAGTCCAGAAGTACAGGGTTAGCAGGTCAGCTCAATACATTTTGCATTCTTCTCAAAACTGTTTTCAATATGTCTAATAATAAAGCATGGCTGAAACAAATAATTGCTGTATGAAAAAAAAAAAAAAAGGAAAGTATAAACACAGCTATTGTTTGGAAAAATAAGAGCAAACACTTAGGAAGGTAATACATACACACAGATTTTTCTGCTGTTACCTCGTTATCTCTGGCTGGTCATAATGACAACTGCAGGTTTGGAATCTGCTTCCAGGAAACACTTCAATGGGAGTTCATGCCTCTATCACTCAAACTCATCTAGTTACCTAGAGAAGTTTTGCATCTCAACCCTCCAATGAGGGTAAGGCAGCATCCTCCTTCCTAATGAACCTTCAGAACCATGCTGCTAAATTCACAGAATCGTAGAATGGCCTGGGTTGAAAAGGCCCACAGTGCTCATCCAGTTCCAATCCCCTGCTGTGTGCAGGGTCGCCAACCAGCAGCCCAGGCTGCCCAGAGCCACATCCAGCCTGGCCTTGAATGCCTGCAGGGATGGGGCATCCACAGCCTCCTTGGGCAACCTGTTCCAGTGCCTCACCACCCTATGAGTGAAAAACTTCCTCCTAATTAATATCTAACCTAAACCTCCTGTCTCAGTTAATTAGTAGATTAGTAATCAGTAAATTACGCAGCCATACTTCTGGGTAACTGACACAGTACAGGTTACACAAATGTATACATGCTGCTGTTTCATTTCAGAAGAGTTTAGCTCTTCCAAAGTTTTAGTTACATTCAGTGAATACAAAAATCAAGCCCTAAGAAAGCCTTTAATGCAGAAAGCAGTTCACTTGCCACACTTTGCGTAGGTATCAGGTCTAATTAACAAGACAAAGAAATAGCTATCAGTTTGTGCTTCTGCAGTTCACATTCCCTTCTCAGAGGGACAAGACAAGAAAACCCAAGCGAGAGAATTGCTGGATTTGGATCATTCTTCAAGGTGAAGTGAAGGAACAGCATCAGCTCAACCAAATGCCACCCAGTGAAGCAAGGCAACTCCGTGTCATGGCCACCGTGAGGCAGAGGACAGCCCAGCAGCCACCTCAGGAGCTGAGGGAACCACCGTCAGCCATCATCAGAAAAACCAAGAATACAGCAGACCTCCAGGAAAAAAATAGGAACACAAATTCACACCTGCACTTTGAGTAGGCAGAAAACTCACTCTTCTCTACAAAAAAACTGAGCAATCCTAACCTTCGTTAACAATAGAGTTCAAAAGTCACTGAAAGAAGTTTACATTCCCTGTTTTTCGCACACACACAAAAGCCAAAGCCAGAATCTGTTCTTGAAGGGTTCCACTTTAAACACAATGGTTCGGAAACGCGAGCAGGGGTGCAGCACAACTCTGCCTTCGCTGGATCCTGCTGGCAGCACAAATGCCTCCTTCACACACAAATCAATGTCACCCGGATTTCCCACATGTACCTATGTTGCACCTGAGCAACAGTTCTCATCTTCTTAGCTATCTGCAGTAGAGGTCCTCGCATGAATTAGTCTCTTCCTCTAAAAGCAACAAGCCATGGAAGTCGTCAACATTGATGAAAATGCTTTACTGGTATTCCTGAGCAGCCAAGTGTTTAGAAATGCTCAGAAGGAGCTGGTAGACCTTAAGAGCTCAGAAACCGGAGATCAGCAGCAACAGCCCTTCCCAGAACCCCAGGTAATTGCAGTTTTATTTTTAATTTGTCAGTGCATGACTCGAAATTGTCAAGTTCCCAGAGGATAATCATTTTGAAAAAAAAAATTATACAAGAATACACAGCAGGATTTGCAAAGACTGTAAATGCCAGAACGATAAATCTTGAAAACGCATAATTTGTTTCTTCCTAGCCTTTCAGAATTAATGGGATTATTAACCGCAGTATATCAGAAATGAGCAGAGTTTAAGCCTTCATTAATTTATGAAACATCTGATTAAGCAGCACTGCCTGTGTCCCTCTGTGCACCAGAACTGTCTGTGCAGTCTTCCTAGAAATAGTCCTACCTCGAGGTCACTGTCATTCATAGGAACAGAGCTACTTTAGGACATGTTTTCAACATCTGTGCATAAAACCAAGACAACAGCAGCCTATTAAATGACCACAGCTCTAATCAAATAAGCATCCAAAAAAATAAAAAAACGGGAGAAAGAGACAGATTTTAAAACCCTGTAAGAAATGAAGAAAGAATCCAAAGCTAAAAGCAACTGCATCACCAGCTGGGCAATGATCAACGTGGGCATAACGCTGATCAGTACAAAGAATTGAAGGTGACACTTTGTGGTGAAGACTCTGGCAGTCTCTAAGTCGATGGATTACAATGAGCAATTTCTATCAGCATCAAACAGTCATGATACAGGAATGCAGTCCAAAAGAGCTGGTATTTTGCAACGGCAACATCAGGAGTAAAATTGATGACATTACAATGATTTGGCTCGCTCTCAGCTGCAAAGCGCTCTGCTGCAACTGACTCCAATAATCCAACTGGAAGCTGCTGAGTGGCACCTAAAGCTGAGCACCGCAACATCAGCCTAAATTCCATGCATCTGGTGAAGTTTCAAGACTTGCCTGCCCTCAGGAACTGCCCCCTGGCTCTGCTAACTTGTTTTCACAAAGAACAGGGAAAGAGTAGATACAATTACAAACCCAAATAGCCGCAGGCAATGAGAACACAGAGCACAGAGACATCTCTGTAGCTACAAATGACTGAAAAAGGAAGGAAACTAATTTCCATTACTCTGTTCGAGTCTTGTATTAATGAAAAAGCTCTGAGGGGACCCTAAGGAATTTTAAGAATTTACTTAGCAGCCACTGTAAGCACTAGGTAGGATAAGCATCCATCCCCTGCAGTACCTTCATCCCTCATGGATGGATCAAGATCTCGAGCACCTTTGAAAAACTCCAGTCCAAAATTGGTGAGTTCTTAACCGAAGTGGTCTCAGAAATAGAAACATAAGCACATGCTACCCTGCCCTGGATCTTTAGCAAAAAAATCACTGACAAATCGGGCTTTAATGCAGTTGCTATGACATACTGTGAGGTATTGACAGTTAACTGAAAAGAAGCAAATCCGTATATTTAAACCCCCAAAACTGAGTAACAGAAGCACAGAGGGGGAAAAAAAAAAGTTTTATTTGTTACCAGTGAATTTGGTCAACAGTCTGTAATACATGCAAGCTTCCTCATTTTTAAAAAGAAACAGAAAAATAGCAACAGCAATCATTTAGGAGGCTTATTTCATTTGTGTTTGTTTTACTTTCTTTCCCCCCCCCCCCCCTTTTAAATGCAAACCCCACTGTCTGAGGAACATGGAAGGAGAATTGAGCTTGCTTTCGTGACCTGCGTGAGCAGAGCAGAGGGAACCATGGTTTCTTGCAGTACTGCTTGAATACTAATCACAATTAGGGGAAGATGAGTGCATTTTCACCCAGTGGGAAGAGTCACAACAACTGCACACATGGTATGTGATTAGCAGCTGTGAAATAGTGCATTTATAACAGAGCTCATTTGGGGAAATATTAAAAAAAAAACAACTATGTTAAATGTAAATTTGAATTAAAGTAACCAAGGGAAGGAGCTGCTTAGCTGGAATTTAAACACTGTATTACTTTGAATGCTGCTCGCTGTACCCAGCTTGCATGGGGAAACTGAGAGGTAGGACCACAGCTAAGGGACCACAGAACACATTTGAGAGAGGCAAAGTGAGGAGCACAGGTAGATGGGTAGAGAAGACCTGTACTGCTTAACTGGAATTGCAATTCCCACTCAAATTGAGTCATGAAAAATGGCTTTGCTATAAATAGGAGTCTCCTGTATATTGCATGAACCACACGCAGCACTGAAACACTACAAGGAAGCAATAGCTGCTGCTTGAGCTTAAAGCCATCTTCAGTGATAGACCTTGGGCTGTGCAGAACAAATACTAGAGAGGGGAGAGCACAGTTAAGGGGCAGGTACATCCGTGTTGCTGGTACTTGCTGTACCATTTTGTCATTCCCTTTTGCAGGAATGCACAGGCAGAGGCAGATTAATTTCATCAAAATAATTCTCAGGAGAAGTGGACATGTAAAAACAGAAACCACAGAGCAAATACAATGAAGACGGCACTGAAAAAAGCCATTTCCACATAAGCTTCTCACAGATGGCTGTGTAAGCATAGATGTTAAATTCTTGCATGTTCATGCTATCTCCTTCCATGTCACAGAGTCACTCTGCAATGTTCATCGAGAATATTTAATCAGCAATTAACATATTGCAGACCACACCAAGGTGGGAGGAAGTGCTGATCTGCCTGAGAGCATGAACAGACTGTTCTGGATAGGCTGGATCAACGGGCTGAGGCCAAATGCATGAGGTTTAACAAGACCAAGTGACAGGTTGTGCACTTTGGACACCACAACCCCACGCAGGTAATGGCCTCAGCTTGTGCAGGGAGGAGGCTCATGTTGGTGGAGTCACTGTCCCTGGAGGTGTTCAAGAAATGCGTAGATGAGGCACTTAAGGACATGGTGGCGATTGGACTAGATTACCTTAGAGGTCTTTTCCAACCTTAATGATTCTATGATAGTTGTTCCAGCGGCACATGATGCCTTAAAAAATGCACAACAAAGTTTCTCAGAAGCTGCAGGGCAGGAAAATGTAATGGAAATACCTGGAAACAGGAAGGAAGACTACAGAACACATCATTTTCCTAGGCAGGAAAACAAAACTATATTCAAAAGGAATCATAAAGCTGTAAAGAGAAAATGATTTCTGATCTAATTTAAAGGATTATCTAAAAACCTAATAATCTCCGCTTGTAATTAGATAAATGGCATACACAGATTGATTAAGCTTGTCATTTACAGCAGGAGTACACATTCCTCTTCTATACAAAAATGGAAAGGATGCTCAAATGGAATATTATTGAACTGAGAAATACCAGTAGGTCAAAGCTTAACACCCATGGGAGGTACATTTTTAACACATGGATATCTTTGAAGTACTTTGGATTGCCCTGAAAAGTCACTTTTCCACATTATTGGTTTATATTCATTAAATTAAAAAACCACCAACAACAAAATAGTCCACAAAAAGTTATTTCTTTTTCCTGCCCCATTTCTAGGTGGCTGTCTGCCTTCTCCATTCCACACAGAGGCACGTACAGCCAGGGTTCAAGCATCATTTGCCACTACAGGTTGCTTGCAGAAGATATTGCCATGCTGGGTCTCATTCATCAGCACGCCTTGCTAATTTTGGTAAAGAGCAAGCAAGCAGCTGTGGGAACAACAACAAATGAAGACCATCCATTTAGCTGTCACCTCGACCAATTTCATTTTCCACTTAACTGTTACCACCTCAAATGCTCTCATCTTCTCCAGGCACTTCCCCAGAAATGCAAATGCCAGATCTTCCCCTGAACTGCCTACATAAACGAGAGCTCCCATCCTCAGCAGCTCTGGAGGACAGAAGTGGTGAAAGACAACAAACTACATGCATATCATGCCAGCCACAAGCTGTGTTGTATGTGCAAGCAACACTAAAGCCTCATAGCTTTAGTGAGAGTATAATATAATATACTATGAGTATAATATACTATGAGTATAATATACTATGA